>CM027863.1:23251994-23851994 GCA_016097605.1 Eucalyptus guilfoylei | reverse complement strand
CCACAAGTACATCAGGGCCATTCTCGCTCAAATCAACGTGCTTATCGGTTGGTCCTAAGGAAGCTGCCACCCCGTTTATCTTCCAGTAGCGGATTATCTCTTCATGACCGTTCGCCTGTCACCGATGCTACAAATCATGGCCAAGTTATCAGTTCTCTTCAGTACTTATCTCTAGCAAGAACTGACGCTGCCCTTCCTGTGAACAAATTATCTCAGTTCATGCAGCAATGCATATTGCCTCTGTACTTTTCCTCCAACCTTGAGACGAAGTACCGTGACCAAAATTGAATAGTGGCAATACTACGACAACTATGCAATTTTCTCAAATTCATAATTAGGCCATACGCATTGCTTTCACTGGTTGAGCTCGGCTATTCTTCTTTTCTGCTTGAAATGTGGGAGAAGCTTGTTGCACTTGCCCTAATATATGCTTTATGTCATGTGCCGGTTGCCCTAGCTGGCAAGTTGTCTCACATGTTCGCAACTTGAATACGTAAGGCGGGGGAAAAGTCAGAAGAAAAAGGAAGTCTTTCGCCATCAGAATATAGAAAGCTCGAAAGCCTATGAAGCGGGGATAAGCGAAACGTAGTGTTCTCTAAATTGTAATCTTGCAAGCCACTTTTATTAGAAGCCATCTAGGGTAAAATACAATGGTTCGTACATAAATGAAAACATAAACTGCGAGGCTTTGCATAAATTGGGCCCAGCTTACTGATTTAAATGAACTTTTGTATGAGTGGATTAGGCACACGACACAAATTCAATTTCACGCACTCTTGAAAACAACCGGTCTAGTGATCAAGTCATTCACCCGATCCACCTGAGTTTTGGCTCACATTTTGCCTCGTTTGTAAGGGTAATGGGTTATTCTTATGATTAGGCGGTTCATCAAACTCATCTAACCCTAAGTATTTCTAAATCTCAGAAAATGACCGAAGAAAAACCTAGCTCGTCCGACCCTAAGTATTTCAAAACCTCGTGAATGACCGGCAACAGATCTCCTCCTTCCTGATTTTTTGTATAATGTAGAGGTACGGGCATGGAATTTTCTTAATTTTCTTTTTCTAGGAAAGAGCATGGAAGCCATGTAAAAAAATGGTTGTAAACAGAAACTATGGATTTGACTTCTATTTCAATATATCCACACTTTACATTTCATGCAAAGTGGACAAAAACCGACATATATTCACATGCCTTGCATGAGAGTTTATATGATCTGTTTGATATACAATTTTTTTGATTACAAAGAGATAACCCAACAACATATGATGAGTAAAAAAAGATTGAAAAAATAGACGAACCCTTCATGTTAAAAACACTTTCTTCAGCTTTCTTCAGTTAGCCCTCACGGCTTTGTCGTGGCTCGAGCCCCGTACTTGGCTGCGAACCTGTGGAACAAGGCCAGGGCATTGCTGGTGGTCATGGCCACGTTCAGGACCTTCCCCTTGAGCACGGCCTTGGTCTTGCCCAACCGATCCCCCGGGAACTCGTCAAGGCAAGTCATGGCATCAGTCTGGGCGGCGCTCACCCAGGACTCCACGTTGCTGATGTGCCAGTAGAAGTTGTCACCCACGGTCTCCTGGCCGAGCTGCCGCAGCTCCTTGATTGACTGCGTGAGCTGGTCGATGCCGTTGTCAATCTGGTCCATGCAGTCCTGGACGGGCTGGTAGTCGCGGGCCTTCATCACCTTGAGGTCTCCGGCAATTTTGACCATGTAGGCCTTCGTATACCTGGCCTTATAGAGGCTCACAGAGAGGGCGGCCTGGGCGAGCTGCTGTGGGCTCTTGAGGGAGCCGTTGGCGTAGCCAGAGAGGCACTGGACGCACAGCGTGGGGTACCTGGTTGCGCGGCATGACATCTCTATGTAGGTACGGGAGCGTGAGCGCCTGGCAAGGGCCGGCGCAACTGAGGCTGAAACACAAATGAGGAAAAACAGTAGGAGCGGAAGGCTCAGTTTGGCCATGGTTTCTGACGGTCGAGAAGCCTTGATTTTGCAGGAGCAGGAATTGGCGGAAGGCTAAAGAGCTGATGCTGCTAAACTTGTTTTGATTTGCTGAAACTTTCGTGGGACCAGGGGAGTTTATATAGAAGAATTTCGAGAGGTGGTCTTCCTGGCCTTGATTTCAACGTGCAATTTACGTGCAACCTCAGATTGGAGATTAAATTTAGATTTCTGCCTGTCCTCGTGGGAAAGATAGGTCCGACAATAGGGTGGTCAATTTTATTTTCTTAGCCAATTAAATTAATGGCAATGTTAAGCCACACGAAAGGCAAGAATTGCTTTTCCTGTATCATTTTTATTTACAATCTAGGGTTTGCATGATACATAGAAATTGAGAATCTTTTCTACATCAACATGCAAAAAAATTCATTCTCACGAACCATTTTAAACTCCTGACACATGTCTTTGCACTTGTGAGTAATTTGATGGGATCACTTTTATTCAATCGACCAGGCACTCGATCAAGGCGGTTCAATTAAAAAACGCTCGACATTACAATTATTTTATATTCTTCGATAGAAAAGACAATAACATTTTCGGAAATTTCTGCTTTCCATTGAGTGTTTATATGTATATCCTATGTTGTAAATATCTTTGGTCAATCACTATTCAATAGAGATCACGTCGGTCCAACCCTAGGTGCAATTTTATAAATTCCAGCATGAAGTGGGAATCTCGCAAAGAAGTCCCATACTTCACTGCACTGCAAAAATTCAGATAGCTGGATGCTAGTTGCTCTCTTGTTTCCCCACACTCAACCTCACATGGAATAGATTCAATATATAAAAATCATCACGAGAGATTTAGGGGGGGATAATTGCTTAAAACTCCCCCTACTTTAGCAAAGATGGACAATAATCCCCAATTTTTTTGAAAAGCTGCACATTAAGCCCCGAACTTTGGCACCTTTGCGTATCAACCCACATGCTCTGAAAAGTCGCATTAATTATGCTCTAGATTCTTATTATTGTTGCGGTTACTAGTTTTTCCGTATGTATAGCCGTCAAGAGGTTAACTAAAGACGGACTAATTCATTTTTCTCGATCAAAACGACCTCTATTAGATTTCCTTAACTTCATACACCACGCACCGCTCTCTACTTTCTTGGCTTTGTTAATCATGTAATGGAGACTATTTTGATACATAAAATGAGAGTCAGTTCATTTCAGGTAACACTTAATGGCTACATAGACGGAAAAACTAAGGGTCGCAACAAAGATGGAAGTTTGAGGGGTAATTTATAACTTCTCGAAGCATCCGGGGGATAGTTTATTATTTCTTAAAGTTCGGGGGCTACTACTCAAAGGCGTCAAAGTTGAGCGGGTTTTGAGCAGAATTATCAGTATTTTTCAGGGCAAAGACCACGCGCAGTATGTTTGGTCAACTTTCCAGGGATCTTACGCTTCATAGGTATTCGAATTCACCTTTGACCAGATCAGACAGCAGCGACCGCCCGATGAGCTTACTTTTTCTTCTCCATGTTGCCTAACGGATCGGATCAAGGAACCGAATAACTTTCCAGATACGATCCAGGAATGTTGACTTTGATTAGAATATTGAGAGAGGAACATCCTCGGCCGTCGGATGGAAGATGGACGGTGGTGATAGAGGAGGGGGCCCCGGCGATGCATGCGGTTGCTTTGTCCCACCGGATTGGGATGTGGCTTCCGGATTTGCACTGGCCAACGTTAGGCACGAAATAATGTAATCCTGCACACAATTATTGAAGGGGATTTGAATATACAAAGAAGGTTTGTCTGCAAGTTGAGATACCTCCCTCATGTGATGTTTTTGAGTGAGATGTACTAAAATTCGAGACGGGTTTATCGGGAGAGTTTGTAATTTACACTCAATGTGTAACGTGAGGGTAAAAGGGCTAAATTAAGTAATCGTGTACTTGGTTTGAATGAGTTAGATCCTATATTGATATCCAAATCATAAGGATCCTTCCAACCTCGAGCCACGCCCGCCACCTAGAAATTTCGTGAAAGATGTGACGAATGACAACTGTCTTGTATTCATCATGATTTTTTCTCCCCAATGGGCTTCTAGAGTTGTTCCCGCTTGTTTGACTACACACATGGAACATATCTCAAATGAACATTAAGGATACTATCACAAAAAATAGACCACATAACACTACTGCAAAACATATGGAAATTTGTGTTTTTTCTTAAACAAGATCGTGTGCGTGTCCCGTATATTCTTGAAGTACGATTGGCTTGATCTAGTAGACTTAATCTAAGCAATACCAATAATCTCAACTATCATGTACTTCATGAGTGCATATGACATGATATTACATGGCTCCTTTAGTTACGGGACAAAGGGTTGAATTTTTTCACTTCATTTTATTTAGTTTAATGAGATGGCTCTCTTTTTGGTCCCACAATGAACTCCTGAGTATATTCCGCAGATTTACGCAATAAATAATTCTCCAAAGGAGACAGCGATCCCTCCCTCTAGAATCATCAGATCTGGATCTTAGCAATAATCACATGGCCGTATACAGAAAAAAGCTCACAGACAGATCCACATTACAGTGTGTAATAATATACAAATAAGACAGATAGACGTTATAGTTTATAGTAAATAAATCGACCATGGCTTCATAGGACGTTGAATCCAGCGTTATCACGTGTGACATGTTCCGGTCCAACAGGTTTATTGTGTTTGAGCCCCTATTCTAGGAATCAGCAGACTCATGTGGCAACACCAAACAAGCTTTGACGCAACTCTTGGTCTTACCAGAGACAATTCAACTCGACCCGACGACCCTACAATAAAAATTTCTCAATCCTTAATAAGATTGTAAAAGACCACTACAATTCCAGAGTCCAAGTTCGTTTCCACGCAAGGGCTCATGAAAGCATCCAGCAAGTTACGCAACCATGGCTTCGAGGTTTATTCCTTTCTTTCTTTTATATTTATATATATATATATTCCAATTCTCTTGATCGGCAATGTTTCGGAGAGCCACGGGTACGGTTCTGTTGCCAGGGGGATCAAGTTGCCGCCCGTGCCAGCTTTGAGCGTTCTTTAGTATATATGCTGTTTCTCCTCTGCAGGTTCTGTAACTCATTGGATCCCAGAAATGAACAGTAAGTTCAAAGTCTGCCTTTTCTTCCTCCCCTCATTAAACTATTAGAGGAAACCCAAATCAATAATAAAAGTGAAAATAGGGACAGGGGATTGAAAAAAAGGGTTACATCTGTGTGAAGTCAACTTTGGTTCACGTGAGCCACCACAGGTGAGGGAAAGGTCAGGGATTACAAAAGTCCCTCGGACCAAAGAACATGCGAAGAGCTTAAGAAGCGGAGATCTATCTATAATAGATTAAGAGGAAACAGAGACTCCACCAGTAGACTCCACAAATCATCCTTGGTGGCTTTTGGGGCAACTGGACTTACATGAGAAACAAGAGGCTCGATATGAAAGTTAGCAAATAGCCTGAGAAACCAGGTCACGACACCAGCAACAGATGAGTAGCTGCACATAAAATATGACAATGACTATGTACCTTTGACTATGTATCTTTCCGTCAATGTCTTTGATTCCCCTTTAGCTGGATCTAATAGCTGTCTCTTAGCTAATCCAATTACATACAAAAAACTGTGCTCATGGAGATGCCTATGTACATGAAAGGACTCAGTGTAAGCCTAGTCTAGAATATGGTAATTACAAACGAAAACAATTTTCAAATACCTTGGACATCAATACAACTCGTCCAGATGGATCCTTGGAATCTTGTTAAGAGTTCACAGAGACACAATTATGCATCAATCTTGGGTCCAGGATAAGCTGGTAAGCTCATTATTCTCTTGTCAAGAACTGGGCCTCCCACTGTGAAATGGTACAAACTTTGGAAGGTCGACCCTCTAAGACCAAGAAGTTCGTGCACTGCAGAGACAGTTGCAAATACATTGTTACCCGATTGGAATAGCTAAGATGCCAGAAAAAACATAGGTTCGATGAAAAGAAATCGAATAATTTGACTCAGAAAATATTGGTAGGGGGGAGGCTCATAATTGTTCATCCCCAGTTCAATAAAACAATGAATAAAGTTCTGTATATCATCCAAAACAAACTGTTTCAATTGATGTCTGGCATCAATTTATCCCTGCATACAGTTTTGGTTACAGATAGATTGTGGGAGACAGGCCCCATCTTATTTTGTGCCCCAATGCAGCAACGGTCCATCTTTTGAAACTCTTGCCTATGAAAATATCTGGGGTTCACTCTCTGTCCAAACAAGGCGTTGAACCTGATAGGATCTTATTAAAAGCAGACTGATAAATTTGATCCTAAGTCAAAACACCCAAGTACAAGAGGAGTTAAAAAATTTTCCTACACTCCAATGAGATAAATCTTCTGTGGCTCGTTAGCCCACTCATAATGGCCCTATGAGATGCACTGTTTCTAGTTATACCATATTGGGCTATTACCCAGAAGAAGAATGTGCAATTAGAATTTATTCCAGAATATTACAAGTGACCTAACTGAAGCAGCCTCCCTCTTTTAAGCAATAAAAGAAATTTAAATACAAGGCTCTGATACAGGATTAGCAAAGCAACATAGACATGATCAGATGCCCATGGTGTTCCACTGTACGTGCCTGTGTTATCTAAACTGCATCTCCCAGACAATGTATAAACTTTGGGTGGTACTCCTACATCACCAGTTTTATCATGCTATATCTTCTGCACTTTATTTGTAGAAGACTCTTGGCGTGCAAAGACATCGGCCAAATCCCCCAGGCCCCCCCCCCCCCCCCAAAAAAAAAAAAAAAGGCATAAACTTTCACATCGAGGACAAAAATGGTCACCATCATATATTTCCATCCACACGATAGTACGTGGCACCTAATGTGACCAACGATACTGGGGTGGCATGATGACGTGACACTTTTTGTTGTTAAAAAGATAAACACGGCAAGTTTAAAATCAAGAGAAAATGATGTTTATTACGATATAAAGGAAAAAGCTAATCAGACCCCATAAACAGATCGGGCTTTTGTTCTCAGAGATGCACGGCTGCCTCTGCGTGCACCCCCATCACAACTATTGCCGACCTCAAATCTGAGGTTTACAGATCGGCGATGGTCACCCCTCCAATCTGATCTAGATCAAGGTCGGCCACAGTCATGCACAATCGTGATGGTGACACTCATGGAGGCCACCATGCATCTCCGAGAGCAAAGCCCAATTTGTTTATGAGATCTACTTGATTTTTTCCTTTTTTTCTTAATGAAAATCATTTTCTTTTGATTTTAAGATCGCTAATTTTAAATTTTTCAAAAGAAAGTGCCACATCATCGCACCACCTCAGCGTCATTAACCACATCAGATTGTCTGAAAGAACATATGACAGCGCCATTTTTCATCCACCAAATGAAAGTTCTTGCTTTTTTGGACATTTAAACGTCAGGCCCTTTTTGTCCATTGAGTGTACATGATACTTTTGGGGGATTTGACCCAAAGATATCAGCTGTGCCATGCATAAAATATGCCTAAAATCTTTCAGGGTTACTATTCTTATTCATCGGGTTGTTGCAGTAGCGCCCCCCACCCCCCCCCCCCCCCCCCCAAAAAAAAAAAAAAAAAAGTCTTTCTTAAAATTCAACAAAAAGGCAAAAATTACTTTCCACATTAGTTACTCAGAATATTTCCCCTGCCTAGTACTTCACTAAAAAGTGATGACGGATCATAGAAGAACAATACATATTCTGAGTGGTTATCAGTAGAAGATGAAAGAATTGCCTAGGCTACCTTCTCTCTGACTAGGATCAGGCAAGAAACTGCATTAAGATAACCATCGTTGGCAGGTGCCAAAATCTCAGCCAAATAATCAGGGCATAGCAAGTGCAACTTTCTATATGAGTTGTAACTACTCATCAGGAAACAAAACTTTAGGGCTCATGTCAGTGGCTAAGATATTCTATGTTCAGCAGGTTAGCAAATGATTAGAGGTTTGTATTGTCAATTCCAGTTTTTTAAAATATGTTCCATCGAACCTTCAATAAACACAATTCAGAAGCACCTCATTATACGCTAGCTGTTTACTTTTGCATTTAGTTCTCTCCTCTTTTATTTCTTCCTAAATAGTAAATAATCTAGATGCCAAGCTGCGTAATAGTAAGTAAGACATATCTTATAAGTCTGGCCTCAATCTGATCATACTGGTAATCCTTCAAAAGTATTTTCCAGATACTCTAGTTGAGGATTATGATATCTACTCAGTCTACAAAATCACATTCTTTGATTTGGGAACCAAGAAATGCTAGAAGCACAATACATCCTAATACTATCATAATAATATAACACACAGGTTGGGGTGCATAGCTTACCTGGATCATCGAAGAAGCAGCCAATTCCGGTTGCAGATATGCCAACTGCATGTGCTTCCAGATACAAAATCTGGCCAAGCACTCCAGTTTCCCAAAACAGCCGAGGATACATCCAAGGACCCTTGTCACTCAACACAGGCTGAAAATGAGCCACCATTCCAAGACTGAAGCAGCCATCACCGGCAATATCCTACATGCCAATTTATTGGAACGAGTGATTGAAAGATGCTGCTCACAAAATATCTTGCACAGGAAACGACCAAAAGGGCCATTCAAATACTGGATTCAGCAGAATAACAAAAAGCCATTTGATGATTGACTAAATCACATTGAATTAAGGAACATCATAAGAAAAAACACGGTGCTTCGGAGAGGCAATAAATGAACTTCTCTGAGCACATGATGTTTGATATTACTGACAGACAAGTTTGTCAAACTATTCTTTGCTTTGAATTCTTTGCAAAAGAAAGTCCTTCCCATAGTTGGGCCAACAGGAAAAGGGAAATAAGCCAAAGTTCAGCTGCATCAGCTTCCTCCAGTCTTAGCATCTACCATGTTATAATATTTTTTGCCTATGATCTTCGAGAGCCGAACATTGATCACATAGCTCAAACTCATTGCTAGCAAAATCTTAGGAAGATTGACTTGCCTGATGACATGATAGTTGCTTTGCTAGCTGCTGACAGTCACCTCTAGCAAGTCGATACAAAGGAAGACTAGAAGGGCATCCCTCTGGCTTCAGCCACTCAAAGTCAGGCCTTGTAGCTTTCTTGAGCTTCTCAAAATGATCTTCGTTTCTCACCAAGAAATACAAACCCTTTGGCAACCCAGTCACTCTGTGAACAAACAAGGCAGCATGCACCTCAGCATCCCATGAAAGAACTCGATATGGCAACGCCAGCTGTCTCTTCTGCTTTACTCCATTCCCAGAACCCGAAGGAACACAATGCAACAGTACCTGATAAAACGTGGCTCTATCAATTGCAGTCACTCCATCCATGTCCACTGCACTTCTACGCTTCCTTACAACTTCCCTAATACTAAATCCCTTGTACGAATTTTCGCTATGACTCTCACTCTCACAAAATGGATCAATGGAAAATCTATCTCCTGCCGTCAAGGGCTTCTTCGCAGCCTCAGCCGTTCTATGTATAATATCCCAACAAACATGCTCCTTGCTAAGCACATTAGGCTTCCCCTTCCATTCCAATCCCGGAAATTCTGACAAAGCTGAGCTCAATTCCTTATAATTTACATTGAATTCACCAATTCCCCTAGGAAAAACAACCAATACACAATCTGGATGCTCAAATTCAATGTCTACCATCTTCCCCTTAACAGGCCTAGGAGGGATCTCAAATTCGGGGAAAATATGAAGTCCCATCAGCCTCTTCAAATCCTCATGACTCAACCCATCGAGAAGCTTCACGTCCCACCCAAGCCCCGCGGCCGCCATTGCAACCGCGGCAACTGCATGACCCACATCATGATTACAATACCTAAAGGCTCGCTCTCCATACTTCCAAGCCTCTCGCCAAAAGATGGAACTCAGGCCGACGAGGAAAGAATTCTCGGGAAAGAACTTGGGCAAGAACCCAGATGGCAATTCGGCTCTCACCTCCAGGGAATGCTCCTTGGGCGCGTAATGCGCGACGAAACCCGAACCAAACAGCGACTCGACGCCCGGGGCGATCAAGTAAGCCTCGGTCGGGTGCAAATTGCCGCTGCTGGGGTTAACCCGGAGCGACCAGGTGGAGGACCCCGCGGTCTTCCAGGCGGACAGGGCGAGCGAGTCGTAGAACAGCTGCGACACGGCGGTCTTGGAGACGGGCTGCGGAGGAGGGAGCGAACGGAACAGGGAGGAGTACGAAGGAGGGGGCGGGGCGGAGGCGTCGACGAGGCTCGACGGCTGGCCCTGGGGCCGGTCGCCGGCGGGGAGGTGGAGGAGGGGGAGGAGAGGGGCGGAGGCGTAGCGGCGGAACGGGTTGGGCTGGTTCGCCCAGTCGAGGCCGCGGGGGCCGCGGGCGTAGTTGGAGAAGGAGTGCTTGGTCTGGTCGTGGTACGTGAGGACCTGCGAGAGGCTCCGAGGGTCGGCCTTGGGGTCGGCCGCCGTCGAGGTCGAAGGCGAAGGTGACGGAGAAGACGAGGAGGAGGAGGAGGAGGAGAAGGACATGGCGGGCCGGCGGAGGCGGCGGAGGTGGCGGAGGGGAGGGCGGTTCAGAGGGAGAGGGAAGGAGAAGTGGAGCTGTGACATTTTTCTAGAGCCTGTCTGCCCTGCCTTTGCCTTCGGCTCGTTGTGGATTCTTCCATGGCTTCCCTTTCGTTCGAATGCTCGAGAAAAAAAGGTGAGTTCTCATTGGAATCTCAATAACAACAGTAGAAATGCCGTAATTTTCATAACACGTACATTTGAATAACTTTTTTCATTAAAATACCACATTAAAATAGAATCGATAATTTGAGTGTGATTTTTAGTAAATCATTCATTCTACGTGGATTTTTATAATTAATATCTCATTTTGATGTGAATTTGTCTAAAATTTTTTGAATGGGCAAGGGTCGCCTCACTTTCGGTTGACGTGGCCATGAAGGCCCTGAAGAAGGTGGGCTTACCCACAATTGTCGACGGGCTTCACATGCTCACCCGCAATTGGTGAGGTCACCATAGCCATAGGCCTTCATGACCTCGCCAAATCTAGGTGAGTGCAACTGCCCAAATTCGACAAGAGCTTTTGCACTTTGGCTGAGGGCAAGGTGGCCCTCGCCTAGTTTGGGCAAGACATTTGCAACTAGTGAGGGTTGCACAATGATCCCTACTGGCACTGAAAATGAAAAAGCAAAAAATAAGGAACAAAAAATTTAAGTAAGGCAAATCGCCAAAAACATTTAAGTAATTGATTTTTTTGAAATTTGTGGTATTTCAGTGAGCAAAAAAAAAATATTGCCCTTAAATAAGTGTCATACGAAATTTACGATACTCTTCTCGTTCTTATCCCAAATAATCTCTTTTAATTTTAGGCGCTAAAAATGCGATTAGTGATGCATACATGCATGCATAAGTTTAACATTTGAAAATTACGTGGAACCACCTTATACGAGTGCAATAGAAGTTTTAAAATATATCACGACAATTCAATCGAGTACTAAATTTTCAAATAGTGTTATCCAATCCTAACACTTTTCAATTTAGCGAAATGAATTACATTATTAATCCATTTGATTTGGCTAATGGAAAATTCAAACTTGTTATTTTTTTATCACTTTCTAAAGATACATAATGCCAATGTGGCGTTCACCAAGCAACACGTTAGGGGACTTGAAAATGTAAAAAGAATACAGAAAAAAGGGATAACAATTAAAAAAATTAAAAAAAACTGAAAAGCTAAAACCACCACCAGAAGACTCGGCAACCCCCTTGACCTCACCACCACCATCAACCACCGCACCTTTAAAACTTCCAGTACACTCTATACAATTATACTTTCGTGATCACTTTTAGACCTCCTACAGCACTTATCTCTTTTAAGGAAAGAAATGGTTAATGGCATAAACGATACAAAAAAAAATAATAATAATAATAATACAAATATATGTGAAAGAGAAGATTTTAAGATTTGAAAGTTTAAGAAGGTTGTTATAAATTTAAATGTTGAAAGTATGATAGGATCATATGAGAGATGAAATATAAATAAACAATTGGAGATATTTTGGGGAAAGTATTAAGATCCCTTAAATGTAATTGATAGAAACAGACTGCCGATAAAATTATTATTATAAAGAAGTTGTATAAACATATATCAAAAGAAAATGATATTTTAAGATATGTTGTAGGATTAAAGATTCAAATTTTAATATGGAAACGTGTGAGATAAAATAAAATTATTAATTCTGCATATTTGTCCATACACGAAATATTTATAGAATAAATGGACCAGTTTCCACTTGTTGGGCATCACTTGGTTCAAACTCCCAATCGGATTACTCAAGGAATGAGAATTGCATTCCTACTCTCTTTTTTTTTCTTTTTTTTTTATCAAGATGAAGTCTATATCACAATATGAATATTATCATCTTAGGGTTCTAATTCCTTAGGAATCCAATCCAGTGGTGAATCAAATGAGGCCTTGAAGCTTGCCAGATGAAGACCTGGAATTGAATTGGAGTATGAAGAATAAGCCAAGTCCCGTGCCCACTAAAGTGAAAAACCATGGAAATGACTTGGGCAACCGTCGGAGGGTTATTATACGTTGGAGTTATGTATTGATAAAGGCATAGCCTTGGTCGCGCTAACACAACGTGCAAAGAAAGAACCTTAATAAAGGACATTTAATTTGAATATCTAACCTTTTTCACTTTGTTCCACAAATCAAAAGAAGGTTTGGATTTCATATACTACTCATTTTGCATAGATCAATATCTCTTCTACAATAAATTGGCAACTAAAAGAAGAATTTCTTTATATAAAGTTTGAAAAGTTTGATTCGAAAATTGGAAAAAGACTGTGCACTAAGGACAAGAAAGTCTCCTCCACGCATCCAAATCAAGAATTATTATAATTTGTTGAGTTTTTGTAGATTGAATTCAAAACAAGCTCAATTTAAGAAAACAAATTTCTTTTTTGAATTTCAAAACGCAAACGAAAGATGAGGATGTTGCCACCACCAAAAAAAAAAAAAAAATCACAAAAACTATCAAACGACAGGAGGAGAAAAACCAAAAGGTGAAGAGGAAAAAGTGAAAAAAATGCAAAAGAAGGGGAGCAAATCATCATAAAGAAGCAATAAATTGAGAAGGAGCATAAGTCAAGTGTAGAAAAATCTTGACAAAGTTGAGTTAATTTCTGTCCAATCTTAATTACAATTTTAACGATGGAAGATTAGGTAAATGTAACTTGCTAAGTTCTACATAATCTGGCTAGTCCAATTTCTATTTTCCCTATCTGGCTAGTCCAATTTCTATTTTCCCTATTTTTCATCATTAATAAATAGGGAGATTTTTCATAATTTCCTTTTGCTTACTTATATTATCATTTTATTATGACAAAAAGACAGTGAAATTTATAAAATGCATTCATGCTCCTTGATATATATATATATATGCCCATCTATATTCATATATACATACATATATATAAGGGTACTATGTAAAGGATAAGAATTGAATGTAGAGAAATTTCAATATATATATATATATATATATATATATATATAATTGTTAAGTAATTAGTGATTTAGTCCAAACGTCTACGTTTGTTTGGATTGTTTATTATATGGAAAAATGCTATAGGTTCTACATCTCTAATGTAATCATAAAAAATTGCTAATTATGTGAAATTATCTAATATAAAGTATAATAATTCAAGAGTGGTAATAATAATAAATAAGAAACGAACTAGGTGAAGAAATGAAATATAGATGAAGATAAAGCTAATTATGATTTCAATCATAAAATGATATGAAACATAATTGAAAGTAATTAAAATATCAATGTGATCTCACGTAGGGGTGGTAATCTGCACTCAAGCAAAGATTTCACTAATATGCGTAAATAATAATTAACAATGTGATCTCATGTAGGGGTGGTAGTCCGCACTCGAGTAGAGATCCCACTGATATGCATTATAAAAGAAAATGTGACATTCTATAAGGGCGGTACTTTGTGCACAAGTAGAGATCCCACTTAGAACGAAAGTAAAAGAAGGCTAATAATATAAAGTGATAATGCCAACCAAAACTTGGTTGGTTATATTATTGAGTAATAAGAAAATTTACAAATAATTGATATAAGTGATCGAAGATGATTACAAGTGTTTGGAAATTGATTACAAGTAAATACAATTGATGGATAGATTAAATTGTACAGTATTGATCAAATGAGGTTTTTAGGACGCAAGAAGGTAAGAGCACGAGAGCGCAAGTGAGCTAAAGGCAAGTGATGGTCTCCTTCCTCTTCTGCACTCCCTTTTATAGGCAAAGCTTGGACGAATTTCTTTTTTTTTTTTTGGTCTTGGACGAATCTGCAGGAGCATCTTCAGTCCATCAGCAGCATCTTCGAATTCTTTCTTCAAATGGAAAAAAGATGTTGTTCTTTGAAAATCCTTTTTTTTGTCTTTTTCGACTTTTATTTCTTTTGGTAATTTCCTCTACTCATCTCCATCCTCATTTGACAGGTTGATCCCAAGGCAATCATCTTCATTTGTATTGCCACTGTGATGGGATTAATCATCTTCAAAGGACTTTGAGATTTAGAAGGTGGCTTCGTAATTGGAAATTCTAATATGAGTTTTACCAATGTAAAGCGACATTCTTCTAGTGACTGCATGGCACCCAAATGGGCTTGAGCTAGTGATTTTTGTTGTAGAAATTCATTAATTTTGTTATAAGCTTATTTGTCATTTTCTTGATTTAACTGGTTTAGAACTGCTTCCTCAAAAAGCTTTTCTGTAAATATAAAATTGTCTCACCACTTAATTTTGAATCTCTTAAGTAGGTGCAGGGGATGTGAAGGATGAAAGGGCTGATTATAATCAAATTCTCGGGCCATGATCCAGGAAACCCATAAATTAACAAAAAAAATGCATAAGATTTGAAAATTTTGATTCATGCTTGGTTGGTTTGAAATGGGTGTGAAAGATTTTCAGGCTGGTTTTAAATTGTAGAGGTAATATTTCCATCACAAGGCCAAAGTGACTCCACCATTCTTGGAACCAAAAAAGGTATTGTTTAGTGTTGAAATCTATTTTGAAATAAAAAAGCTAAGTATGACAGTCATCTTTATTTTGGCAGAAAAAGGCATTTCACTAAGCTTCTTGGTAATCACAGTAAGTGAAAATTAAAAGATATGGTAATTGTGACATTCTGAATTTCTGGTTCTGTTTTCAATTGAATAAGTTGGGCTTTTCATTGATGCGCCTATAGTTCTTTTCTCTGAGTTGGCCACTCATGAGATAACTAGTTTATAAGGTGAAGCCGTTAAGGAATCTAAACGCAATAGACTTGAGAATTTGACCAGGAATCGATTGCTCGACGGTGCTAATCTGCAAGGGTCATTACGGCACTGTCAAAATCAATCAGAGACCGGAGATAGGTCGATTCGATAGATGTATGTGATTAGTGTGTGGGTGATTCCACCTAATTGTAAAATTTCTATCAAACGACACTAGACTGATTTCTCTGTCATTTCTGTATCCTATGTCCGTATTTGAAACCTCGAAATTTTCACGACAATCGAGAATCACCAATGTGTTGAAGATGTACAATGTGGCTCGAAAATAATCGATCATGGGTCAATTGCAATAAAAATTCCTAAAAGCTACCCGATAGGTTATGTTACGCTAAAATCGCACCAAATTGAAATTAACCGTGAATTTGAACCCGATTTTGAAAATTGAAAGTTCTGTCATGTCACGATTCATTTTAGGAGTGTCGACTCGCCTTCCGAAGATTTTTTCTGCAAATCGAGATTTTTGGCGAAAATTCAAAGTAGGGCCGTTTTTTACCGGGAAAATCAGAGGACCATTTTTTGGTTGCGTTTTTGGGATTCAAGTTGGTTCAATTAATGAGGAAAAATGTGAATGTAAGTGTGGGCATCTTGGTTGAATTTTTGGGCATCAATTTAGGTCCAATTGGAGAGGAATTGAATCCAATTTGGAGGGAAATTGTCCAAATTCGTAGCCAAGGGGGTGCAGCCACTTTTGAACCATTTGGGAGGCTTGTTTGGGAAGCCAAGGAGCTGCAAATGGCTGAGGATGGAAGGCAGCAGCTGGTGGGGCATGAATGATGATGAAAATGGGATATTTAGGCTTGGTGGTCCCCTTTCTTCAGCAGCAAATTTCTTCTTCCTCATTGAAGCTTTTGAGAAGCTTAGGAAACTAGGAAAATCGAGCAGAGCAGCCCTTGCTCATCGCACGCCCGCCGAAGCTCCTTCGCTCGCCGCCTGAGCCTGTCGCTGCCGCCCCCGCGCGCGCGTTGCTCCGCGCATCCCGCACGCTCGTCCCGTACCTGTTCGCACCCAACAAGTTGTCGAGGCCACTTGGAAGCTTCGCCAGCCGTCGTACGTGGCCGTCCAAGCCACCGGGAGTCCCGCCGTAGCTTCGCTTGTACTGCTGCTGCTGTCCGCCATCCCACCTTGCCTTTTCCAGTCGTCGATCCAGCCTTTCTTGGCCAAGAGCAAGAGCCGAAGATCTCAGCCCAACTGAGACTTCGTGAGGCTTTTTCAAGCCCTTCCGAACCCCGCTTGGTGTCGCCGCAGGGTTGTTTATTGCCCGCCTTCGCATCGCCATCGCTGTGAACTCATCGGAACGCTAAACCAGTGAATTTACTTGCTAAACTCTGCTTAGGGAGTTAATGATGCTTAAGGGATTTTTAGTTTAGACTAATTAGGGATTATGTGGATAGTTAGAATGGATTAGTGATTTAATTATCCGTTTGTGCATGTTTGGTGGTTAGAACAGATAGATTAGGGACTAGAGTTGTCGTACTATTTATCTAGGTAGATTCGGAAATTTTCCCGGCCTGTTCGGGAGGTTAATTAAGCTTTTCCGGCCTAAGTTGCTATTTATTGCATTTAAATTGAATTATTTAATTAATTTTGGTCATTATTTAATTATTTAATATTTTCCAGAAATTATACTTTGGATAGACGGCGACCGGAATTTCGTGTTAATTGCAATGGTGTGTTTAATTTCTGCAATTGAGTGTTAAATTATGCAAATTGAATGGTAATTGTAATTTTGAGTATTTAATTCAAAATTTGGAAATTTTGGTAATTATTTAGAAATTACCAGGTGTCGGGTTTTAACACCGAAAATGGTTTTATATACTTTATAAAACAATGGGATTTTAAGTTGGAGGATATCATTTTTTCTGGGTCGAGTTGACCGTGTACCCACACACGATTATTTTTATCGGGTGTTTTTAATACGAAGAAAATGGGCTAAGTGCATTATGTTAATTGAGACATTTGAGTGCAATGCACGGTGTCCTTGGTCGTAATTGAGTGATCGCGTGTTGGTTAAGAGAACCCGTTGCGAGCCTTTACGCCGGACATTACCCCTATATAAGATGCCCCTAGACAATGAAAGCTGGTCGTAGTTGATTTTGGACCTATGCTCATTCGGGAAAGCCGTCTAGTAGAGACGTTGCCGTGTTCAATGGGGTGAGACGACACCTGGTTACGTCAGAAGACCACTGAACATCAAGTAGGCCGTGCCTCGAAGCCGAGATCAAAACTAGAAACGCATGATTAATTTAGTTAAATGCGTCGGGTTATGAGACAAAATTGTGTGACATGATATGGGATGTGTCATAACAATTTTGCCTTATAACCAGGACCTCTGTGCCTGGTTGAAATTGAGTGTGACGTTCCAGTTGATCGAACTTATTTGCTGCTCATGTTTTTGTGGCCGTCTGTGATATGAATTGTGCTGACATACAGGGAGGATCTAAAACAAGGTAAGTCTCCGTGGTTGTGTGGTTGTATGGTTAGGACGCCTCTAGGCGTATTACCCTCCTAATCGGGGTTTAGAGCGTGAATTCACTAAGATTTATATCTCACCCCATCGTGGGCTCAATTCTTTTCAGGACCGTAGAGTGGAGGACCGGAGCCGAGGACTAGAGAGCTTGGAGTTTAGAGTCTCCGTAGTCCCTTTTTGACCTAGACTTCTGGGCATAGACCTTTTTGGTAGACTTTGGTATATGACTCAGTGTGTTTATAAAAGAGTATTTTGTTTGTGAATCTGTTTCCTGCTTTTCTATCCCAAGTTGTTTACTGTCAGGGGATATTTATTCGCTTTCGCATGTGCAATAAAATGAATGGGTCGGCGATGCGTCCTGGAACGTCGCAATTTTATCGACCACCGAGGGATGGGCACGCACTCGAGGTTCGGGGCATGATAGTAATTTGATGGTTAATATGGCTTCTAATTGTAATTGGGTATGACAATTGGATTTCTACATTTCTGGAGGTGTGACTTGAAGGATTGTGACTGTTAAATAAGTGATATTATTTGGCTTTTTAAATGATTGTTGAGCCTTCATTATGTCTAACCAAGTTTAGAGCTGGTCTATTATTGGTGATTGGGGTTGTGATTATGAGATTTCGGCAATTGCTTTGTTTGTCTTTTTTGGACTTTGACATTGTTTTCTCTACAAAAATTCTTTTGTTAGAAAAACAAACAAAGAATTTGATGATCTATTAATAAATTAATGATAGGAAAAAAAAATTGTCACAAGTTTAGCCCAACATGTTAGTTGAGTGGCTTTTGGTATGTGGAAGAGGCAGCGCATGGAGAAGTTTCCATCTTCTAGGTGTAACTTCATCAGATGCTTTTGTTCAATTAGTGATTGTACGCGTAGTTGACCAGAAAAGGAGCGCGAAAGGAGTGGATGTGGTATTTAACCATTCGGAGTCGCCTACGAAAATAAACGTTTAAGAGATGGGATACAGCCCAAAGTTGTTGGAATCGAATGCTCGTCGAGCAAGTTCATGAGTAAATGGAGCAGCTTCCTCAGGCTTTTTTCTAGCTCTCTAATTTGAGGTGTCGTAAATGATGTGAGGTATGTATGTAAGGGATTTTATGAACTCGACCATCAATGTCTACAGTACAGTTCCTGGCTTCTTAGTGAATACATGGAAGAAGTTGATCTGCATGTCCAATTTGATTCTTCACTTCATGTCATGATCTAGGACATGTTAGGTTCTCTTCACTCATCTCCATTTAGAATTTGTTCCGTTCACTTATTTTGATTCACCATCACCAACTAATTTACCTCTTTAGTAAGTGGGAACTGTGTCAGATCAACAATGTAAGATTTGTTATTGAGAACTAACAATACAATCAAGAAATACTAGATATGACAATTGAGCCTTGACAAGTGCTAGATAATGGAAAATTGATCTTAAATGCTTATGTGTAGTCTAGTTCTATTAGAATTTATGAAATAACTTATCGATTTGATGATTTCTTATTTATAGAAAGCAACTATATGTTTAATATTACTGAGAAAAAAGTGATATTTAGTATGAGATGAGACTTTTTACCATCAAAATAACTATTTTACCCACACATTTCTAAATCCAACCGGGAAGTTATACTATGAAAGATTTAATCACGTGTGTGGTAATCTACCTCGGATAATTTAGGCTTCCTAGATAAAGGAAAATTTCTCAGTGATGACCAAACTTCATCATCATGCATGGGGGATGATTATTTTCGCACTTTGGCAAAGGTGATCAGGCGACTGTGTGAAACGGCAATCAATAGGAGGTTGTTTGCTTTCAAAATAAGAACACCTCTTGCACAGTAATGTTCGCTTCGCTTATCGTTAGACTAAAGGCAATTCCATTTTGTTTGCATATATATCATCAGCTCGAGCCTAGCCTATGATCCCCAACTCATGTGCTTCTTGGCGTTCCTTTGTGAGGGAATGATTAAGTGTGGATAAGCACCGCTATGCTTAAACCAAGCCATCATCATCGGTTGAAATGGGAGGTGATTAAATGATATAAGAGATAACAACAGTCCTCTTATTTGTAGCCTATTTTCATCCTAATGTAAAAGAAAAGTGAT
Source organism: Eucalyptus guilfoylei (assembly GCA_016097605.1). Taxonomy (NCBI): domain Eukaryota; kingdom Viridiplantae; phylum Streptophyta; class Magnoliopsida; order Myrtales; family Myrtaceae; genus Eucalyptus; species Eucalyptus guilfoylei. The sequence goes on along the minus strand of CM027863.1, from coordinate 23,832,077 downwards.
AGTTTGGAAGAACAAAACAAGTTACTTTTTCTTTCTCAAAGAACCGTATGTTACATGCAAGAGTAAACTTGAATTGTATGAATCAAGTAGCATAATTGGCCATGCAAACTTCTGGTGTGTTTGTTTTTGCTTTGTGATTGTGCTTTCGACTACTGGTAATACAATTATGGGTGAAACAATTGTTGATCATGAGACGAAAGGTGTGATTTTGCTAATAACCCAACATGGATATCAGAACTAGTATTGATTGTCTTTTATGCACCACGTTCCATAATTTGCGTAGTATATTATTTCTTTTAATGAATTATCATGATTTTGGCCCAGAGAGTGTGCAAATATGATAGCAAAATGTATAAGTGATGAAGAAAATGCTAACGTTAGTGCCACGTCAAAAGCCCTGTCAACAATAGGTACGGCAACACATGTCACCACATGACTAATGCCATGGTGGTGCCACGTCAGATGGTGGCGTGACAATTTAGGGGATATCACCGCCACGTAAGCATGATGCAAATGAATCACATGTTGACATGTGTTAAAAAGAGCTGCGTCTATAGTTGACTAGCTTGGACGTATAAAGCCATGCATGCGATGCAACTCAGTCACATCATCAAGTGAATAATATAAACACATGAATATAAATAAGTAGAGTTAAGCTAATGATATAGCGATTTTTTTAATAATTATAGAATACAAATAAGCTTAAAATAGAATAACTCATAATTGCTAAGAAAATATTAATGGTTATATATCATATATTGTTTAAGAAAAAGTTACTGAATTTTTTTTGCCTTACGGGGCACAGTTCCTCGTCTCGGGAGGATGTGCCCCCACTCCACCCACATCTAGCGGTCAGAAACCGATGTTGATAATTGTACTCTGTAAGAACAAAATTGTGCTATCTTGAAACATTTTGTAAAAAGTGTTTAGGATTTCTAATATAATTTTTCTTTTTCATCTTTATCATATGTGCAAGGGAATCACAATCTGTACTAATTATGATGATCAACTTTTCTCTTAATCCTCCTCCTCATTTCGTAACGTAAATAAGGCACTAAACATGTTAGAATTATTTTGAGATTATCGAAATCATTCTCTCCACAAATTGTCACACCAATAGAATAAGGGGTGGCAATCTATAACCGGGATAAACTCGAACAAGCCATAGACGTTTCAAGAAAAAGTCTACACTACACATGACAAAGTTAATTCAAAGATGACAAAAATTGACACACTGTCATTGGTATTTAATTGAAATAAATTGCAATCAGCGCAAAATTGACCCAAATAGTTAGTATTGGATTGATGATATGAATTGTCAATCATTCTAAGGATTTGATTTGATGTCAATCCAATAAGAAAAAGTAAAACTTTTTTTGGTCTTGGATTTTGAGCGGAATAGGGACGCAAACACAAAGATCCCTTTCCACAAAAGTGTGATTCGGGTTCAAACTCATTGAAAGAATGTGGAAAATGATGTATATGGAGTGTCCAATGGTTAGTGGCATCAACATATCATAATCCTCTCACAAAAAGGTTTTGCTCACATTGAATGGTTATTGCCAATGGTTGCCCAAGCATGTCTTTTGGGCATTTGGATTGGAAAAAAGGAGGGTGCGAATAATGGTACACAAATTATAGCATTAGAAGACCATCTTAAGTTGCGTCATACTTACTTCGAACAGATTTTGTAGGTTGAATTTGTGCCAGAAATAACTCTTTCAGGGTCCTACACAGCTTCTATAAAAGGTCTTCTCTATGAGTCCGTTTAATATATAACTCAAGCTGCTCAACCAATACATATCACTTCAATCATTCTTTCTTGCCCTTTCTTTGAGACTTGGCACTCAATTTATGCTCATAAAATGGCACATTTGCGTCTCGTTTGTGCACAACTCCTTTGTTCTTGTCTTCTTTTGGCTGCCCTCATCATGTCGGGCTTCATTATCATCGTTTATGCTATTAACAATACAGATAGGCTTGCGTTGCTTGCATTCAAGGCCGAAATAACTAGGGATCCTTTCGGATCGCTTAACTCATGGAACGACGGCACCGACTTCTGCCGATGGTATGGGGTTATATGCGGTCGTCGACACCACAGAGTCACTATACTGGACCTCCAATCCCAAGGACTCTCAGGACCCATCTCCTCTCACATAGGGAACCTTAGCTTCTTGAGGTTGCTGCTGCTCCAAAACAATAGCTTCAGGCTTGAAATCCCTCCACAAATTGGCCTGCTGCGTCGGCTCCAAGTCTTGGATTTATACAATAATTCACTGACAGGCGAGATTCCTAAGAATATATCAGGTTGCACTAATCTTCTAGTTTTTCACATTTTTTACAACCAGTTGGTTGGAAGAATTCCAATGGAGCTAGACTCCTTGTCAAATCTTCAAAGCATCAACTTTCGTATGAACCAATTAACTGGTGGCATCCCTTCATTCATTGGCAACTTATCATCCCTGGAAATTATAGTATGTGGCTACAACCATTTGAGTGGGATTATTCCCCAATCTCTAGGTCAACTAACCAAATTACAGGTGCTTTACTTGATGGTCAACGAGCTTTCAGGTACCATTCCACCTTCTATCTTTAACTTGTCTTTGCTGAATAGATTTGATGTAGCTTTGAACCAGATCCATGGCAATCTTCCTAAAGATGTAGGATTCACTCTTCCAAATCTTCGATTTTTTAGCATTGCTTCTAACCACTTCACTGGATCAATTCCCTTGTCGATATCCAATTCCTCAAATCTAAGAGTGCTCCAACTTTCTGAAAATGAGCTCTTTGGGAAAGTCCCTTCATGGGCAAATCTCCGTAACCTTTGGTTTTTTACCATATTCAAGAATTATCTTGGGAGTGGAAGGTCCGATGCAAATGATTTGAGCTTCCTTTGCTCACTAACAAATGCCGCTAACTTAAGGTTTTTGTTGGCAAGTAACAATAGATTGGGTGGGACCCTTCCTGTATGTATCGGCAATCTTTCCGCTACTTTAATAGCCATGTCACTCGGCCGGAATTTGATTTCGGGTGAGATCCTGAGAGAGATTAATAAACTTGTGAACTTGCAGAGATTAGTTTTAGATGGCAACCTTCTTTCGGGTCCGATCCCATCTGATTTAGGAAGCCTTTCAAATCTCCTAGTATTGTACTTGGAAGGCAACAATCTATCTGGCATAATCCCATCCTCTTTGCAAAATTTGCAATGGATGAGTGATTTTGGTCTTGCCGAAAATAACTTGAAAGGGCCGATTCCTTCATATCTAGTCAAATATCAGAGCTTGGCATATCTAAATCTTTCCGGCAACTATCTTAGTGGTCCAGTTATATTTCCCGTGACAGGGAACCTCCTCTATTTGGATTTGTCTCGAAACCATCTAAATGGAGTCCTTCCGATGAAAATTGGCAACTTGAAACATTTGGACACATTAGATGTCTCTGGAAATATTCTGGATGGTGAAATCCCCAGCAGTCTAAGCAATTGTGATGGACTGACGGTACTAAGAATGCGAGATAACCTTTTTCACGGGTCCATTCCTCAATCAATTAACTCATTAAGAAGTATTGAGGAATTAGATATTTCCAACAACAGTTTCTCTGATGAAATTCCAAAGTTCTTGGAGGCATTTCAGTATTTGGAAGAGCTTAATTTATCTTACAATTGTTTGGAAGGCCCGCTACCAACTCAAGGTGTTTTTAGGAATGTGAGTGCAATTTTTGTTGCTGGAAATGAAAAGCTCTGTGCAGGAATGCCTGAATTTGAGCTCCCCGAGTGCGTCTCTCATAACTCCAAAAACAAAGGACGAGTACACAAGTTGAAACTCATTGTCACCATCCTTTTTGGTCTTCTTGGTATAATTCTTGTTGTCACTTTCCTATATCTATGTCGGTTGAAGATGAAAAGAAACGAGCCAATTTCAAGCTCCTTAGATGATTCTATGTTGAATCTATCTTACGGAGCTCTTCTAAAAGCAACCGATGGTTTTTCTTCAACTAATTTGATTGGGGTCGGGAATTTTGGATCCGTCTACAAGGGGTTGCTCCAGGAGAACGGAATTGTCACTGCAGTGAAAGTGCTTAATTTAACACGGCATAGCGCTCTCAAGAGCTTTAAAGCTGAGTGTGAGGCTTTAAAGCGTATTAAACACTGAAATCTTCTGAAAGTCTTGACAGTGTGCTCAGGCATTGACTATAAAGGTGACGAGTTTAAGGCTTTAGTTTACAAGTTCATGGTCAATGGCAGCCTAGATGAGTGGCTGCACCAAATCCAGCCCCAAATGATGCGGATGGGCATTCAAAGAAATTAAGTCTCCGCCAAAGGATAAACATTTCCATTGATGTTGCTTCAGCATTAGATTAACTGCATAATCAATGTGAAAGCCTGATAATTCATTGTGATCTAAAGCCAAGTAATGTCCTTCTAGATGCTGACATGGTTGGACATATTGGTGACTTTGGGTTGGCGAAGATTGTCCTCCAATCCATGTCTGACGCTAGAGCAAATATGAGTTCTGCTGGTTTAAGAGGAACCGTTGGTTATGCCGCTCCCGGTAAACATCTCTCCCCCAAAGAAAGCTTAGACCTTGTCATTATCAACTTGTCCTTGTAGAGACTAGTGTTTTTTTGTTTTGTGAATTCAAATTCTCGTTTTTGACATTTCTTATGCCACAATGTGTAAATTGCAGAATATGCTATCGAAAGTCAGGTATCAAGAGAAGGTGATGTCTATAGTTATGGCGTCCTCTTATTAGAGATGTTCACGGGATTAAGTCCCACTAGTGACATGTTCAGAGATAATTTGAATCTTCATAACTATGTTGCGGAGGCTCTGCCCCAACAAGTTATGGAGATTATCGATCCCGTGCTACTTCATGAAGGAGAGAGCCATAGTCGTTCCCAAGATTTGCTTCATGAAAGAAGCAGCATATTTCAGGAATGTTTGGAAATAATATATCGTATTGGACTCGCTTGCTCTGTGGAGGAGCCTAGAAGACGCATCAGCATCGACAAAGTTGCAACCCAGCTGCACTCGATCAGGAAGAAACTTTTTGCAGCTTCTTTACTTGGATAGATGAGGCATGAATAGATGACATCGAAATTAGCATGTTCTTCATTTCTTATAATGAATCTCTGTAGTGCTATTTGCGAATGAAAAAGGAAAGGACGAATGTTTAATTTTCCTAATTTCCTTGTGAATCGAAGAGAGTACCATCTCACTCATTCCTACTTTAAGCCGTCAATTCATACTTTTTAACTCTTTTTTTTTTGTCAAAATGACATTTCTTGACAAATTAATGGGATAAAAAGCCAAATTTATGAGCCAAATTGACTTTTAATTACAAATTTTTTGAGTTGCCACTTGTAATTATCAATTCAACATACATGAAATGGGACAAGTGCCCCTCTGATCTACACAAGGCTCTGCTCTCTATATGGCTCCATTGCTATTAGGGCGTCATCATGCTTTGTTGATTGAATCTAGTTTGTAGGCCTACCAAAAAAATAGCGAAAAGTCTCATTGCAACTTGGAAAAGTCTATCCGCACCGCTTAAAAACCAAGTTGCAATGGGTTTTATATAAATGTGGCGTCCCTCTAATTAACAATTTTGATATTTGAGGTGAATTTTCGAACATCGTGTTTGAGCAAAAAACTTGTTTTCGTCCTGACCACAACGGCGATTTGCATCAGAGGTTGATTATTAAAGCTTGAAGCTTTGGATATGATTGGACTTTGTCGCGACCTACCCCTCGGGGGGGGGGGGGAATAGGTTTAGGGGTATTGCCTAAATGATGGGCCTATGGTCCAAGATTAGGCACGGGCTCTCCCAAGCACATACCTCGTGTAACATTGGGGTGTTCTCAAGAAATTTGCAATAAGGAGTCGCCACTAGCTTATTGGGGTCGGCTAGAAACCAAGTGAGGTATGGGAGTGTATCTCACTTCCTACGCAACCAGAGAATCTAGGGTCAAGGAGTTGATTACACTAATTAACCAATTAGTGCCCTTTCGGTGCTTAATCTTGTTCATTTTAAAAGAAAAGATTTTTTTCAAACAGTTTGGATTGATTTTATACCTATCCATTAATATGTGAGGTGATCATGCGGGTACGCAATCATTAAAGTAACAATTTGCAACCAAAGTCCTAATTATAGTAAACTTTAGCACGTGCAATTAAACATAATAAAAATTGCAAATTAAACATGTGATATAATCAATATACGAGCAAATAAAGGCCTAATTACACTAAGAAGGCAAGACATGACAATTCTCAACAAACCTTACATTTTTCTTAAATTTTTGATTTTTTAAAATTATTATTATTTTTTATTATAGTTTTTTGAATATATATATATATATATATATATATATATATATATATATTTTTTTTTTTTTGATTTGTTGGGCGAACCGGGTTGGGTCTGACTGGGTCGCGAGCGATTGGCCCGAATGGGCTTGGTACGTGGGCCCAATCCGGGCCTCCTTCCCTTTTAAAGGAAAAACAGCCCTCAAGCCTGTGTGTTAAACCAGCCCAAACTTGGCCCTGATATATCTAGCCATGATATACCCTGCCTGGATTGTTCAAAACCCTACACGATTCGCGACCTATGCCCAACCCAATTGCTAAACCATGACCTGATTCCTAAGAAAAAACAATACCTGAATTCGACCCAACTCCGACTCGACTTCTTCTTCGTCGACCCAGATTCTGGAACCTTCAAGTCCGGCGATCTGCGGCGCCGGGGGGGGTTGGCTAGAACGTCATAGGGTAGTGATTTGACGGTGGTGACACGGCGGACGACGGCTAGGGTTCCAGGTGGGGAAAGCGGTGGCGACGACTTGTTTGGCGGTTACCGGCTTCTCGGAAAAAGAGACGGCGACAGAGAGGTTCTCAGCTGATACAACAGTGACTAGAGTGTGCAGCGGTGGGGGACGGTAGCGCTCGACGGCATGAAGCTCGGTCGAGGCTGACGGGCTGGTGGGTGGTTGACAAGGCGGCTGGATTGCGACGGCGAGGCAAACAACAGCGGCTCGGCGTGGTACGGCATCGTCTTGGCCACAATCCGTGAAAGGTTGGGGGGCGAACAAAAGCTCGACTGCGTCGAGATGGACGGGAACACATCTATGAAAGACTAATAGGCTCGCCGGTGTGCAGTGGTCAGACTTCACCAGATCTGAACTCCCTATTTGGTTTCTCTCTTGCTCCTTTGGTTCCCCTCCCCCATACTCTCCTCCGTTTCTTCTCCTTCCCTTTTTCCTTCTTGGCTTTGATGCCCTCATGGATCAATAGTGTGGCGTCGCCGCCGCCGTCGATGATGAGGTCGAGCCCCTAGTCGAGGGCGCGCTTGGTGCACCACCAGTACTCCTGGAGGGTCTTACCCTTCTAGGCGAACACAGTGGCGGAGTCGTGGGCGATGGTGGCGGCAGCGTGGTCCTGGGTGGAGAAGATGTTGCAGGAGCACCAGCAGGCCTTGGCGTCGAGGGCGGTTAGGGTCTTGATAAGGACGGTGCTCTTGATGGTCGATCCCCGTCTCTCCCTCCTCCTGGTCTCGCTTGAACTCTCCCCTCCGCTCTCCCAGTTCCCCTTCTCTCAGTGCCATCTGCTCCTCAGTTCGCTCCCTACGGTACCCTTGCTCTGCTGCTCCTGCTCTGCTTGCTATGCTCTCCCATCTCCTACTCCGTTCACTTTTCTGCTGCAGGTTCCCGTGCAAAGACAAACAAGAGGAGGAAGACAGCTAGGGCGCAGGTGGGATGAAAGGAAGAGGAGGCTGGGCCACGCGGGGGGAAACGAGCCTGGGCCACGTAGGGGAAAGAGAGGCAAGTGGCAGGCCGGGCCAAGGCCGGATCTGGCCCGACTCGACCCCTAAGCGTTTTTCTATTTTTTTTTTCTATTTTTTTGATGTTTTATTGTTTCTTCTTCTTCTTCTTCTTCTTCTTCTTCTTCTTTTTGGTTTAAAAATAGGTGTCAATAGTCTTCTCGCCAACCGCTTATATATTATTGATGTTTTGTCCGTCCTTTGAAGTCCAAGAGCTAGTCCATTATCTAGAGGTGACCAAAACGTCACTTGCTAACATCACAATTGAAAGAATTTGAATGAAATCCTAAGAGCATCTAAAAGCCATATGTTAGCTTCGCAAACATAATCACACGATGGCAAGCTCTGATTGTGCCTGGACCCCGGACGTAATAGATGGTAAGCCAATCTCAGTAAAGTAGAATGAAAATTAGCACCCTCTGGCATGCTGCTTCGAGTAATCGAAACCCAAAATCCCGATCTACAGGGACCTATCAATCGAATAGTTTCTCATAATGGTGTGGGGAAACTACAGCCAAAATTACATTGTTCACAGCATTTACCTTTCGAGTTCAACTGACAGTTCCTCAAGCTTGGCTCCTTGATGGCGATTCATGGGATATTGCACATTAGCAAATATTATTAACTATGATCACGGTAAAAGCAGTAGTCAAGGACATGTCATGATCGGCCCCTAGTTGAAAATAGAAGTTCGGGGATAATTATCGGCAACTTCATATGTCGGGGACGAATGCAATTCATGCAATGGTGAGCAAGTCACGTTCTAGACATCTTTTATTTCTTATGATACTTGTGAAAATTTTGTTTGTGTTCCTGAGAAGTACGAAATTTATTCAATCTTCAAACATCAATGTGATAGACATGACTTGACTTAAAAATACTGAATTAAGCGCCACTCTCCCCATCCTCCACAAGGACCCAAATAATCAGTATTAGATTGATGATATGAATTGTCAATCATTCTTACTATAATCCCAATTAGATTTGATGGCAATCCAATAAGAAAAAGTAAAACTTTTTTTAGTCTTGGATTTTAAGCAGAATAAGGACGTAAAGATCCCTTTCCACAGAAATGTGATTTGGGTTCAAACTCACTATGAGAACGTGAAAAATGATGTGTATGGAGTGTCCAATGGTTAATGGCATCAACAAATCATAATATTCTCACAAAAAGGTTTTGTTGACATTGAACGGTTGTTGCCAATGGTTGCCCAAGCATGCCCAAGCATGTCTTTTGGGCATTCGGATTGGAAAGAAGGAGGGTGGAAATAATGGAGGGGATTGACCTTTGACCCGCCTAATCGGCTGATGTGGCTCCTCGCTTTCTCTCTCTTCTCTCTCCCACTATGCGTGTCGAGAGAGAGACTTTTTTACTCCTCAATTTTGAAATGGAAAGGAGAGATCTTGTTTTTGGTTCGGTTATCAATGGAGTTGCCATCGATTACCATAAAAAAATCGAAGATCTCATACTGAAAGTAGGATTTGGAGGATAAGAACAGGAAATATGAATAGTTTTTCTTAGGAAATAGAATCGATGATTTGGTTTAATTAATTTGCTATAGATATTTAGATGATATTGTCTTTGATTTTTCATATCCATTTTAATATGCATGATTTGATTTCCTTATATTGTCATTCATGTACTCCTTTCTATATAGACATTGAAGAAATTTATGTCCTTTTATGCTAAATTACCAAGCAAAGGGCCTACACGACCAAGCTTCGGCATGAATATTCGACTAACCAAAACATATTGCATCATGTCTACCTTTCGAGTCTCTTTTATGGTTCAAATGACAGTTTCTCAAGCTTGTTCTTACGGTAAGGTCGGCTTTACATTTCCAACCGAGGTCGACAAGGATTACAATCCTCAAACGTCATGGAAAGTAGCAGAGGGGCAATTGCGGAAAACTAGAAATACAACAACAAGGCCGTACATGAGCCATCATCAGGTCGAGCCTAGCCTATGATCCCCAACTCATGTGCTTCTTGGAGTTGCTTTGTGAGGGAACAGTCAAGTGTGGATAAGCACCGCTATGCTTAAACCAAGCCATCATCATCGGTTGAAATGGGAGGTGATTAAATGATATAAGAGATAACAACAGTCTCTTATTTGCACCCTATTTTCATCCTAAGGCAAAAGAAAAGAATTAGTTTGGAAAAACAAAACAAGTTACTTTTTCCTTTTCGAAGAATTGTACGTTATGTGCGAGAGAGAGTGCAACATAAGTATTAGAACCAACATGGGTATCGAACCAGTATTGATTATTTTTCATGCACTGCACCCCATAATTTTCATAGTATACTATTTCTTTTAATGAATTATCATGATTTTGGCCCAGATAATTTTCATAGTATACTATTTCTTTAATGAATTATCATGATTTTGGCCCAGAGAGAGTGCAAATATGACAACAAATGTATAAGTGATGAAGGAAATGCTGACGTTAGCGCAACGTCAAAAGCCCGGTCAACAATAGGTACGGCGACACATGTCAACACGTGGCTAACGCAGTGGCGACGCCACGTCAGATGGTGGCGTGACAATCAAGGGGATAGCACCGCCACGTAAGTGTGATGTGAATGAATCACATGTTGACATGTGGCAGAAAGAGCCACGTCTATAGTTGACTAGCTCAGGCGTATGAAGCCACGCATACAATGTGGCTCAGTTGCGTTGTCAATTGAATAATGTAAACACATGAATATAAATAAGTAGAGTTAAGCTAATGGGATTGTAATTTTTTTAATAATTATAGAATACAAATATGTTTAGAAAAGAATAACTCATAATTGCTAAGAAAATATTAACAGTTATATATCATATATTATTTAAGAAAAAGTTATTGAAATTTTTTTCCCTTACACGGCACAGTTCCTTGTCTCAAGAGGATGTGCCCCCACTCCACCCCACATTTGGCGACCTGAAACCGATGTTGATAATTGTACTCTATAAGAGCATAATTGTGCTATCTTGAAACATTTTGTAAAAAGCGTTTATGATTTCTAATATAATTTTTCTTTTTCATGTTTATCACATGTGCAAGGGAATTGTAGTCCGTACTAATTATGATGATCAACTTTTGCCTTAATCCTCCTCCTCCATTAGTAATGTAAATAAGGCACTAAACATGTTAGAATTATTTTGAGATTATTGAAATCATTCCCTCCATAAATTGTCACACTAATAGAACAAGAGGTGGCAATTCATAACCAAGATAAACTTGAACAAGCCATAGACGTATCGAGAGAAATCCTACACTATACACGACAAAGTTGATTCAAAGATGACGCAAATTGACACGCTGTCATTGATATTTAATTGAAATAAATTGCAATCAGTGCAAAATGACCCAAACAGTCAGTATTGGATTGATGATATGAATTCTCAATCATTCTAACTATAATCTCATATAGATTTGATGTCAATCCAATAAGAAAAAGTAAAAAAAAAAAAATTTAGTCTTGGATTTTGAGCGAAATAAGGATGTAAAGATCATTTTCCACAGAAGTGTGATTTGAGTTCAAACTCACTATAAGAAAGTGGAAAATGATGTGTATGGAGTGTCCAATGGTTAGTGGCATCAACATATCATAATACTCTCACAAAATGGTTGTGTTGACATCGACCGGTTATTGCCAATGGTTGCCCAAGCATGTCTTTGGGCAATTGGATTGGAAAAAAGGAGGGTGGAGATAATGCTACACGAATTATAGCATTAGAAGACCATCTTAAGCCGCGTCATACATACTTCAAACAGATTTTGTGGTTTGAACGTGTGCTGGAGACAACTCTTTCAGGGTCTTACACAGCTTCTATAAAAATTCTTCTCTGTGAGGCTGTTTAATATATAACTCAAGCTACTCAACCAATATATATCAATTCAATCATTCTTTCTTGCCCTCCCTTTGAGACTTGGTACCCTATTTATGCTCATAAAATGGCACATTTACGTCTCATTTGTGCAAAACTCCTTTGTCTTTGACCACTGGTAATACAATTATTGGTGAAACAGTTGTTGATTATAAGACAAAAGAAGTGATTCTTCTAATGACCCAACATGGGTATTGATTGTTTTTCATGAACCGCAATCCATTATTTGCACAGTATACTATTTCTTTTAATGAATTATCATGATTTTGGCCTAGAGAGAGTGCAAATATGACAACAAAATGTATAAGTGATGAAGAAAATGCTGATGTTAGCACCACATCAAAAGCCCGGTCAACAACAGGTATGGCGCCACCTCATATGGTGGTGTGACAATTCAGGGGATAGCACCGCCACGTAAGCGTGATGTGAATGAATCATGTGTTGACATGTGGCAAAAAGAGCTACATCTATAGTTGATTGGCTCGGGCGTATTACGCCACTCGTACGGTGTAGCTGAGTCGCATTCTCAAGTGAATAATATAAACACATGAATATAAATAAGTAGAGTTAAGCTAACGAGATTGTGATTTTTTTAATAATTATAGAATATAAATAAGTTTAAAATAGAATAACTCATAATTGCTAAGAAAATATTAACGGTTATATATCATAAATTATTTAAGAAAAAGTTATTGAAATTTTCTTTCCCTAGCGGGGCACGGTTCCTTGCCTTGGGAGGATGTGCCCCTACTCCACCCCATATTTGGTGATCGGAAACCAATGCTGATAATTGTACTTCATAAGAACATAATTGTATAATCTTGAAACATTTCGTAAAAAGCGTTTAGGATTTCTAATATAATATTTCTTTTTCATGTTTATCACATGTGCAAGGGAATCACAATCCGTACTGATTATGATGATCAACTTTTGTCTTAATCCTCCTCCTCCTTTCGCAATGTAAATAAGGCACTAAAGATGTTGGAATTATTTTGAGATTATCGAGATCATTCTCTCCACAAATTGTTGCACTAATAGAACATGGGGCGGCAATTCATAACCGGGATAAACTTGAGCAAGCCATAGACGTATTGAGAAAAATGCTACACTACACACGACAAAGTTAATTTAAAGATGACACAAATTGACACACTATCGTGGATATTTAATTGAAATAAATTGCTATCAGCGCAAAACGACCCAAATAGTCAGTATTAGATTGATGATATGAATTGTCAATCATTCTGACTGTAATCCCAATTAGATTTGATGTCAATCCAATAAGAAAAAGTAAAACTTTTTTTAGTCTTGGATTTTGAGCAGAATAAGGACGTAAAGATCCCTTTCCACGGAAGTGTGATTTGGGTTCAAACTCATTGTAAGAACGTGGAAAATGATGTGTATGGAGTGTCCATTGGTTAGTGGCATCCACATATCATAATCCTCTCACAAAAAGGTTTTGTTGACATTGAATGGTTATTGCCAATGGTTGCCCAATCATGTATTTTGGGCTATCGGATTGGAAAAAAGGTGGGTGGAAATAATGGTACATGAATTATAGTATTAGAAGACAATCTTAAGTTGTGTCATACTTTGAATGGATTTTGTGGGTTGAACGTGCGGTGGAAACAACTCTTTCAGAGTCCTACACAGCTTCTATAAAAGGTCTTCTCTGTGAGGCCATTTAAAATATAACTCAAGCTGGTCAATCAATACATATCACTTAAATCATTCTTTCTTGCCCTCCCTTTGAGACTTGGTATTCAATTTATGCTCATAAAATGGCACATTTGCGTCTCATTTGTGCACGACTCCTTTTTTCTTGTCTTCTTTTGGTTGCCCTCCTCATGTCATGCTTCATTATCATCGTTTCTGCTATTAATGATACAGAAAGGCTTGCATTACTCACATTCAAGGCCGAAATAACTAGGGATCCTTTTGGTTCGCTTAACTCATGGAATGACAGCATTAACTTCTGTCGATGGTATGGGGTTATATTGCGGTCATCGACACCATAGAGTCACTATAGTGGACCACCATTTCCAAGAGCTCTCAGGACCCATCTCCTCTCACATAGGGAACCTCAGCTTCTTGAGGCTGTTGCTACTCCAAAACAATAGCTTCAGGCTTGAAATCCCTCCACAAATTGGCCTGCTGCATCGGCTCCAAGTCTTGGATTTATCCAATAATTCACTGACGGGTGAGATTTCTGGGAATATATCAAGTTGCACGAATCTTCTAGATTTACACCTCCGTTACAACCAATTGGTTGGGGGAATTCCAGTCGAGCTAGGCTCCTTGTCAAATCTTCAAAGGATCAGCTTTGGTATGAACCAAACAACTGGCAGCATCCCTTCATTCATAGGCAATTTATCATCTCTGAAGATTATTCATTATCCCTTCAACGGTTTGAGTGAGATTATTCCCCAATCTCTAGGTCGACTAACCAAAGTACAAGGGCTTGCCTTGGGATGCAACGGGCTTTCACGTACCATTCCACCTTCTGTCTTCTACTTATCTTCGCTGATTGGATTTGACGAAATTCAAAACCAAATCCGTGGCAATCTTCCTGAAGATATAAGATTCACTCTTTCGAATATTCAATTTTTTAGAATTGATGAAAACCACTTCACTGGATCAATTCCCTCGTCGATATCCAATTCCACAAATCTAAGAGTGCTCCAACTTGTTGGCAATGAGCTCTCTGGGAAAGTGCCCTCATTGGCAAATCTCCGTAAGCTTCAGGCTTTTGCCATATTCGACAATTATCTCGGGAGTGGAAGGTCCGATGCAGGTGATCTGAGCTTCATTTGCTCACTAACAAATGCTGCTAACTTAAGGATATTGGAGGTGGACCATAATAGATTGGGCAGGACCCTTCCTATATGTATCGATAATCTTTCTGCTACTTTGATAATTATGTCACTCGGTTGGAATCTGATTTCAAGTGAGATCCAGAGAGAGATTAATAAACTTGTGAACTTGCAATCATTACTATTAGCTTACAACCTTCTTTCGGGTCCAATCCTATCTGATTTAGGAAACCTTTCGAATCTCCTAGTATTAGACTTGAAAGGCAACAATCTATATGGCATAATCTCATCCTCTTTGCAAAATTTGCAATGCATGAGCATATTTAGTCTTGCCAAAAATAACTTGAAAGGGTCGATTCCTTCATATCTAGTCAAATATCAGAGTTTGACAAATCTAGATCTTTCCAGCAACTATCTTAGTGGTCCAATTATCTTTCCCGTGGCAGCGAACCTCTTCTATTTGAATTTGTCTCGAAACCATCTAAGTGGAGTCATTTCGATGAAAATTGGCAACTTGAAACATTTGGTCCAATTAGATGTCTCCGGAAATATTCTGGATGGTGAAATCCCCAGCAGTCTAAGCAATTGCGATGGACTGATGGTACTAAGAATACGAGATAACCTTTTTCACGGGTCCATTCCTCAACCAATTAGCTCATTAAGAAGTATTGAGGAATTAGATCTTTCCAACAACAGTTTCTCTGGTGAAATTCCAAAGTTCTTGGAGGCATTTCAGTATTTGGAATAGCTTAATTTATCTTACAATCGTTTGGAAGGCCCGCTACCAACTCAAGGTGTTTTTGGGAATGTGAGTGCAACTTTTGTTACTGGAAATGAAAAGCTCTGTGGAGGAATGCCTGAATTTGAGCTCCCCGGGTGCGTCTCTCCAACTCTAGAAACAAAGGACGAGTCCACAAGTTGAAACTCATCGTCACCATCCTTTTTGGTTTTCTCGGAATAACTCTCGTTGTCACCCTATATCTATGTCGGTTGAAGATGAAAAGAAACGAGCCATTTCAAGCTCCTTAGATGATTCTATGTTGAATCTATCTTACGGAGCTCTTTTAAAAGCAACCGATGGTTTTTCTTCAACTAATTTGATTGGGGTCGGGAGTTTTGGATCCGTCTTCAAGGGGTTGCGCTAGGAGAACGGAATTGTCATTATAGTGAAAGTGCTTAATTTAACATGGCATGGTTCTCTCAAGAGCTTCAAGGCTAAGTGCGAGGCTTTAAAGCGTATTAAACACCGAAATCTTCTTAAAGTCTTGACAACGTGCTCAGGCATTGACTATAAGGGTGATGAGTTTAAAGCTTTAGTTTACAAGTTCATGGTCAATGGCAACCTAGATGAGTGGCTACACCGAAATCTAGCTCCAAATGATGCGGAGGGACATTCCGAGAAATTGAGTCTCCTTAAAAGGATAAACATTTCCATTGATGTTGTTTCAGCATTAGATTATCTCCATTATCAATGTGAAGGCCCAATAATTCATTGTGATCTAAAGCCAAGTAATCTTCTAGATGCGGACATGGTTAGACATATCGATGACTTTGGGTTGGCAAAGATTGTCCTCCAATCCATGTCTGACACTAGAGCAAATATGAGTTCTACTGGTTTAAGAGGGACGGTTGGTTATGCTGCTCCTGGTAAAGATCTCTCCCTAAAAGAAAGCTTAGACTTGTCATTATCAACTTGTCTTTATAGAGACTAGTGTTTTTTTGTTTTGTAAATTCAAATTCTTGTTTTTGACATTTCTCATGCCACGATATGTGCAAACTGCAAAATATGCTAACGGAAGTCAGGTATCAAGAGAAGGTGATGTCTACAATTATGGCATCCTCTTATTAAAGGTGTTCACAGGATTAAGTCCCACTAGCGACATGTTTAGAAATAATTTGAATCTTCATAATTATGTTGCCGATGCTCTACCCCCAACAAGTTATGGAGATAACCAATCCCGTGTTGCTTCACGAAGGGGAGAGCCACAGCAATTCCCAAGATTCGCTTCACAAAAGAAGCGGCATATTTCAGGAATGTTTGGAAATAGTATATTGTATTGGACTTGCTTGCTATGTGGAGGAGCCCAGAAGACGCATGAACATCAACAAAGTTGCAACCCAGCTACATTCGATCTGGAAGAAACATTTTGCAGCTTCTATAGGTGGATAGATGAGACAAGAATATAATAGATGACATTGATGTTAGCATGTTCTCCATTTCCTATAATAAATCCCTCTAGTGCTATTTGTGAATGAGAAAGGAAAGGACGAATGTCTGACTATCCTAATTTCCTTGTGAATCTAAGAGAGTACCATCTCAGTTTGTGACATACTGAATTTTAGGGTCTATTTTCAATTTAATAAGTTGGGCTTTTCATCGACGCACCTATAATTCTTTTCCCTGAGCTAATCATCCATGGGATAACTAGCCTATCAGGTGAAGCCGTTAAGGAATCTAAACGCAATAACCTTGAGAATTCAATCAGGAATCGACTGCTTGACTGTGCTAATCTGCCAGGGTCATTACGACACTGTCAAAATCGATCAGAGACTGGAGATAGGTCGATTCAATAGAGGTATGTGATTAGTGTGTAGGTTATTCCACCTAATTGCAAAATTTCTGTCGAACGACACTAAACCGATTTTTCTGTCATTTTCGTACCTTGTGTCCGTATTTAAAACCTCGAGATTTTCATGACAACTGAGAGTCGCCAATGTGTTGAAGATGCACAATGTGGCTTGAAAATAATTGACCACGAGGCAATTGTACTAAAAATTCCTAAAAGCTACTTGATATGTTATGTCACACTAAAATCGCGTCAGATTGAAATTAACCGCGAAATTGAACCCGATTTCAGAAATTGAAAGTTCTGTCATGTCACGATTTATTTTAAGAACATCGACTCATCCTCCGAAGAACTTTCGGCGAGCCCAAGATTTTTACGGAAAATCAATTCGGACGATTCGGAAAAGAACGGAAATTCGGATTGGCCACCGAGTTAACTCTCCCTTGTTGCTTCCCACCGAGTCGACTTCTCTCACTCAAAGCCCCCTCGTTGACCCCAGCAGCGACCGAAGTCATCAACTTGCTTCCCCTTCCTCGTGTCTTCACCTCAGCGATTCAGCTCATGTACATCACCTTACACCGAAGCTTTCTGCCCATCTTCGTCAGCTTCATCTAGTCAACTCCTGCATTCCTTCGCAGCCTAGTAGAGCCCAGCAGCCCACTACAACTGTCGCCGTCCAACCTTGCCATTTCTAGCCCGTTCCGTTGCTTGACCCAGCCATTTCGGTTCTTGGATAGAACCGAAATCCAGCAAGGGCTTGGAAGCCTCTAGGCCTATTTTGGGGTCCGTTCAATATCCGCTTGGTGTCGCCGCTTTGAAGTTTGTCGCCCATCTCCGCATCGTCGTCGCCGTGAACTCATCGGAATGCTAATCCAGTGAGTTTACTCTCTAAATCTTGCTTAGGAGGTTAATTATGCTTAGGGGTGATTAGTTTAAGTTAATTAATTATTAGGTGGTTAGTTAGATTAGATTAGTGATTTAATTATTCAATTTTGCATGTTAGGTGGTTAGATTAGATTAATTAGAGACTAGATAGGTAGTATTAATTATCTAGATTGGTTCGGGTATTTTTGGGCCCGTTTTGGTATTTAATTAGGCTTTTTCGACCTAAGTTTGCATTTTTGGCATTTATTGGTATTTATTTAATTAATTTTGGTAATTATTTAATTATTTATTATTTTCTGGAGATTTGACCAGGATAGCCGGTGACCGAAATTTCGTGCGATTGCAAATGGTATGTTCAGTTTATGCAATTGGATGTTAATTTATGCAAATTGAGTGCTGATTGGATTTTTGGTCATTTATTCCAAAATTTGGGAAATTTCATTAATTATTTAGAAAATTTCGAGTGTCGGATTTTAACACCGAAAATGGTTTTATATGCTATATAAAACAGTGGGATTTTAAATTGGAAGATATTAATTTTTCGGATTCGATCTGATCGTGTACCCACACACGACTATTTTCACCAAGTATTTTTAAAATGAAGAAAATAGACCAGGATCACTAATTTAATTGAGGCATTTGAGTGCAATGTATGGTGTCCTAGGCCGTGCTTGAATGGTCGTGTGTTAGTTAAGAGAACTCATCCAAAGCGTTTACGCCGGACGTTACCCTATATGGGTTACCCACTTAATGGAATTCAGGTCGCAGTAGATTCTGGACCTATGCTCATTCGAGAAAGCTGTGCTCAATGGTGGTGAGACGATGCCTGGCTACGCCAGTAAACCGTCGAACTTGGGAGTAGGCCGTACCCTCGAGGGGCGAAATTAACAATTGGAACGCATGATGGTTTGAGTTTGATGCGTCTGATTATGAGACAAAACTATGTGACATGGTATGGGACGTGTCATAATGATTTGGCCTTATAATCGAGATCCCTGTAATTTATTGAGTTGAGTGAGGCGTTTCAATTGTTGTGTGCATCAATTTTATGCAATGTGTATTTGAACTGTGCTGACGTGCAGGAGGGAATTGAGGTGAGGTAAGTTCTTTGTATTGTGTGGCTAGGCCACCCTTGGGTGTATTTTCTTCCTAATAAGGGTTTAAGGGGTGAACTTGTTAAGACAATGTCTCACCCCGTGGTGGGCTTAACTTTTCAGGTCCTTAGATGGTGTTGGTGGAGGACCCGAAGCCCGGAGTCTGTGGAGGTGGAGTTTGAAGGATCGGCGTGTGTATTCGACTAGTTTGTTGTAAGATAGCTTCTTTTTTAGAGTTGATATTTTGTAGACTTTTGCCCAGACTCTTTTGTACCTAAACCCAGTTGTTTATATAAAGTTGGCTTTTGTGAAATGTTGCCCTGCTTTCCTATCTCATGTTATTTATTGTCAGGGGTTTATTGTTTTGCTTCCGCATGCGTATTAAAATGAATGGGTCGTCAACGCGTCCTGGGAACGTCGCATTTATATCAACCATTGAGGGATGGGCGCGCGCTCAAAGATCGAGGCGTAACATCCCTGTTTAAGTGGTATCAGAGCAAGGTCTGTATTTGAAGTGATAAGGTGCGATGAGTCATGGGATAGTTAGTAGGAAAGGCTTTTAGTATGCTGATGCATGTGAGTGATAGCTAATTGGTAGCTTGTTTGTGGGGTCACTCAAATTCTAATCCGGTATTGGAATTGGAAAACATGTTTCTATACGGATCCTGTAGTATGAGTGATTAGGAGCAAAGGACTCCTAGAAAGAAAACCATCGGACTAGCAACTTGGGGTAGGACGCCAACTAGGGTCGGTACCCGAGGTGGTCGTGGTAGAGCGCCATCTCAGGCTAGCACTAATGGAGTAGCACCACCTCTAGTTGGTGCTAGTGTAGCAGCACCTGATGATCCGAGAACTGTCGAGATCATGCAGGCGTTAGAGGCGATGAGAGATCTGATGGGGTAACAGGCCCAAAAATCAAGCCGCCACCATTACCGCCGCCGCTACAGTTGCCGCTACAGTTGCCGCTACTGCCGCTGCCAATGTCGCTGCTGCCACAGCCGCTGCCGCACCTACTGCCGCACCTACTGCCGTACCTACTAAGGTTCCACCTAGGAACGTGGTCGCTATGAGGCCGATGCAAAAACTTGTGGAGCAGTTTCTGAAGTTGAACCCACCAAGGTTCACTGGTGTAGGAGATCCTGAAGCTGCAGCCCTATGGATTCAGGGTTTGGAGAAGACCTTTGCACTGCTAATGTGCACCAAAACAGAGAATGTTGTCCTTGCAGCCTATCAGCTGTAGGGAATTACAAGCACTTGGTAGATGACCACTAGAGGAATGGTATTCCCTGAAGGTGTAGCTCCGGAGTGGAACGCCTTTGTCGAGGTCTTCAACAGCAAATACTTTTCTGAAACTGCCAGAGAACTGAAGATAGCATAATTCCAGCGCCTTCGCCAAGGTACGATGAGAGTTGATCAGTACGAAGTGAAGTTCGCTGAACTGTCGCAGTATGCTCCCAGATTGATTGAGGATTCAGTAGATCGAGCTAGAAAGTTCAGAGATGGACTCAGACCAAAAATGAGGAGTCTGTTGATACTACTCAACTTGAGAAACTACAATGACCTGTATGAACGAGTCCAGATGATAGAGAGAGACTAGAACGAACGAGCCGCCGTATCTGGGTCGCGGTTTGGTTCAAGCAGAGATGGAAATTAGTTTGGGAAGAGACCAATGACCAAAGGAAGGTATCTTATTCCACCCAACAGGAAGGGTGGCATAGGAAAGTCAGCGAGCCAGAATGGAGTGTGTCGTACCTGCGGAAGACGACATGGATCGGCCCCGTGCCCCGCTAAGACGGGTGCTTGTTTTGTGTGTGGCCAATAGGGTCACATAGCCAGGAATTGTCCTAGAAGACAAATGGGACTGTAGTTACCGCCACCGCCACCGCCACCGTTGGGTCAGATTTGAGGAGTCGTGCCACCGAATGCACCACAGGGTGGTTTGAACCGACCTCCAGCTCAAGGAAGGATGTACGCTATCACGAGAGAACAGGCTGAGGATGCGCCTGATGTGATCACAAGTACGGTCTCGTTGAATGACCATGCTGCTTATGCTTTATTTGACCCTGGAGCTACTCATTCATTTGTAGTTGAGTAGTATGTTAAGTTGGTAGGATTGATTCCTAAGTTGTTGGAGTCAGTAATTAGTATATCTACACCGTTAAAGGATAAGGTGTTAGCTACAATGGGTTGTTCTGGTTGCAAATTAGTGATTGGTGAACGAGAAGGGGAAATAGACTTGATAGTCCTAACCATGTATGATTTCGATGTGATAATTGGCATGGACTAGCTCACCAAGCAATGAGCTAAGATAGACTGCTATCGTAAAGCGATTCAGTTTAACCCGTTATCGGGTGAAAGTTTCGAGTTTATTGGGAATCAAGGAGGACCCTCGATTACTTTAATCTTGTCGCTTGAGGCAACCCGTTTGTTGGGCGAGGGTTGCCAAGGTTACCTGGCGACTGTCGTGGATACGACAGTTGAGGAGCTAAAGATCGAGGATATCGCAGTAGTGTAAGAGTTTCCAGATGTGTTTACAAAGGAATTGCCAGGTTTGCCGTCAGAGAGGGAGATTGAGTTAGCCCTCGGGACAGAGCCAATCTCTAAGGCTCCTTACCGGATGGCGTTGTCGGAATTAAAAGAACTGAAGGTGCAGATGCAGAAGTTGTTGGATAAGGGATTCATACGTCCCAATGCATCGCCTTGGGGAGCAACGGTTCTATTTGTGAAGAAGAAAGATGGTTATTTGCACCTGTGCATCGACTATCGCCAACTCAATCAGGTGACGATCAAGAACAAGTATCCACTGCCGAGGATCGATGACTTGTTTGATCAGTTGCAAGGAGCGTCGATATTCTCTAAGATCGACTTAAGGACGAGATATCATCAGCTGAGGATTAGGAAGGAGGACATACCAAAGTCAGCGTTTCGTACTCGATACAGCCATTATGAGTTTACTGTAATGCCGTTTGGTTTGACGAATGCCTTAGCTACTTTCATGGACCTGACGAACCGAGTGTTCAAAGAATACCTGGATCAGTTTGTGATCGTGTTCATCGACGATATTCTGATATACTCGAGAAGTCTTGAGGAGCACGAAAGACATTTCAGGACGGTACTGCAGACACTGAGGATTCACGAGCTGTACGCTAAGTTCAGCAAGTGCGATTTTTGGTTAACTCGTGTTGCTTTCCTAGGTCACGTGATTTCAGGCGAAGGAATCTCCGTGGACCCAACCAAGATTGAAGTTGTGACATCCCAAAATTCACCAACCCTATTAGTGTAATCGAATTATTAAAGACTTGAATTATTTTAAATCGGGCCGGAAGCCAAACCCGATGGATCGTGAGGAACGTATGAGCTTGAGAAGTTGACGGGCCACACGAATTGGGCTCGATTAGCCGAATGAAAGATCTAGACTTGGGCTTGGCTTGGAGCGGGCCAAGGCTCGGATTTGTTAGAATAGTGAATTAAGTTTAGTGGGCCATGATTATCGTAGAATGAGCCTGGTGGGCCAGAGACGGGTATTTAGGCCCGAGTAATTTTATTTTGATTAAGTTTATAGATTATAGTTATAATGATTCGATTAGTGATTGTAATGCTAATATCAGTTTCTAATTTTAGCATTTCTTACGATAAATCTTTCGTAGATTGATGTCGAATTGCTAATATGTTATATGATTCCATAAATTTGCATAATTACAAGAGAAATGGAATTAAGTGAAAAGCATTAGAAACTAATAAACCAACTAACGACACGGATTAAAGACTAATCGATATCAATCGATAGATGTTGGAAGGAACCATGCATGAAGGCCACGATCCCTCCTCTCTTCTCCCTTCTCTCTCTCTTCTCCCACGGTTTTCTCTTCTCCAAAACCGAAACAGCCAAAGGGAAACATCATCATTAGATTTGCTAATGATTAAGCTACCCTAGGGATTAGCCTATAGCTCTATTCCCCTCATAACTCATGCCATTTCTTCCTCTCTCTCTTCAAAACCGCAAACCCTTTTCTTCTTCCCCCCTCTCTCTCTCTCGGTCAAGCAGAAGAAACCAGCAACAACTCCGGCGATTTTTCTTCTTCTTGTGCGAGTTTAGGTGCTGATCTTTGAAGAACCTTGAGTCATCGACAAGCTAAGCAACGGTAAGGAAAGATAAGCCTCTAAACTAGAAGTTATCCGCTGATTTTGTCGAGGGAACTTGTGGAACTAGCCGAATGGTGGAGGATTAGGTGTGATGGTTCAGTTTTATGTTGGATTGAGCTAGATGAACTCTAGATTGAAGCTATGAGTCCTTGCATGTCGTATTAGAGCCTTGCATGTTACTGAACTTGAGTGTGAGTAAGCTGTAATTGTCGAGCAAGGTGGAGAGGTGATTGCCGAGTGAGGATGAGTGCTGCATGTTGCTGTAGATGAGTTAAGGTGCGAGTATTTGCTTTGGTTTGAGCTGTGGAAGGTTCTATGTAAGTAAAGACCTACTGTAATTACCCCTAGATGCTGTGGAAGAGTGTCGAGATACTACAAGAGGGATTGGTAGAGAAACTAACGGTTTAGTTGAGCTAAAGGTGAAGAAAACGGTGTAAAGCATTTCTGTCCTAGAGAAATAGAGATAGAAAAACCTTTTGTTTTGTGTCGCCTTGAATTTTAATGATGAAGATAAGGAAAAGAACAAGTTTACTTGAGAGAACATCCATTGGATTAGGTTCGATATCTAGTTATAGCAAGATTGATGAGAAAATGAGTTGGCAAGAGTGTTTTCTTTGAACTAGTAAGCTGTACCTTAGAAAACAACAAAACCTTAGGTGATTCTACGAATTTTCCGTAATTTTCTAGATAGAATTGGACCTCAAACCCTTCATGAAAGTTGTATAACACATCTTGAGGAATAACATGTCAAAATTTGAGAACAAACGGACAAGGTTCGGGTAGTGAAATGATCTTTCTTCTGTAGGTACTAAATCTGGAAAATGCTGCAGAATTTTAGAAAGAAGACAGCAAATTACTGCTCTTAATACATTGAGATATAGAGTTAGGTTTCTTCACGGAAAATGTTAATCTATGTCTCTTATATAACATACTGAAATTTCGTAACATTCCGATAAGATTAGATATACTTTCTGAGTCTATATTCGAAACTGCTCGTTTTAGTTCATAAACTGTTTTGATCCGAGAATGTGCATTAGTTGTTGTGTCTCTTGTACTTGACTTTCATGACATATATGGAGTCTAATGATCTCATGATAGTGGTTATTTCAAGCATTGAGCATGCCTCTTCTATCATTTGAAGTGAAGTCATTGAATATTTACCAAGAGTGACATGCGCATGCAATGAATGCAATGTGTTGCACTTGATTATGGGGCAAAACTGTTAAGCATGGAATGGGACATGCCAAAACAATTTTACTTTATAATCAGGACTTGTGTGATGTTTGGCGCATGAGAGCTATGTGTTCTGATCTTGATTATGTTTGAGGAAGTGTGTGCTCTTGAGGTCTTGTGCATGCTATGATGACATTAATCAAAGGTGTGATGTGTGAAATGTGCGCTTGAATGAGTAAGAGATTTCCATCGGTACTGAGATGCCGGTGATGCCCTGGGGAGTGGGATGCCCATGCTGAGTGATCTTGGATGCCTCGATTGAACACAATGCCAGGATGCCTCGGAGTGAGATGCCCTTGTGTGTGATCAAGGATGCCTCAGTCGTGTGATATTGAGATGCCTTGAAGTGAGTTGCCCCATTCTGAGTGATCTTGGGAGGCCTCGGTTGTGTGATGCTGGGATGCCTCGGAGTGAGATGCCCATGATAGAAATATTGTGGAAGTCCGGATGTGGGATTTCGGAAGTGACTCGATCTGGCCGACTGTGTTCCGGTGGGTAAACTAATCGAGGGTGGATTTGATAATCACACTAAATCATAATTTCTACTTGGCATGTGAGTTGTGCATACCACTGTTGCATTTCATTTTCATATATATATAGATGCATTTAGTATGTTTAGAATAGAGTGATCATACATGTGATGCGTCAATGTCCATTTAGTTATACCTGTGACAATCCTGTCTTAGTATCTTAAGCTATTTGGTTATGATTCTCTTGTCTTCTTTGGCAACTGTGGATTGTCTAGGTTAGAGTCTTATTATCTCTTTACTGGGCATTGTTTTTGCTCATTCCTTATATTTTTCAGATTGTTAGTATGGACGTGCCGCCGATAGCTCGTTACGGGGTGATAGCATGTATTGAGGCTACTTTTTAGGATGTGTATGATCCTGATGTCGAGATGACCTTTTCGAAGTATGAGGCTACGATGTGGATGGACGACGGTATAGCAGATTTGATTCTGATGAGGTTTGTCGCGTGGTTCATAAACCACGAAGGGGAGTTGTTTGGCCCTTTTCTTTTTGGTGCTGGAGGACATAGAGCTGGGACGGATGGCGCCTAGACGCCCGTGATCATGTAGAAGCTGGAGGAACGTCTTTTATTTTTTTTTATGGACGTGAGCTTGTGTGGGATAGTGGAGTTAGAAACCCCCCCTCACCCTTTTCCCGGGCTTTTTACTTACACCTTTGCTTTTGAACCTGCAAGTATGATGTATATAGGTGGAAAACTTGTAAGCCCGGATGTTGTTAAGGAAAGTAATGAAGCTTCTCGTGATCTTTACATATGGTTTAGAATTGGATTGTCTATTTTGAATTGATAGGACTATTACAAGATAACCTTGCAATATAAAGTTTAGATTTTAAATTATCCATGTTATACATGCTAACCTTTAAATGTGAACGCTATAGTCCGATGATTTGAAATTAGTAAGTCCTGTAAGAAAGAAGATAATCCATATAATTTCCGCTTGCGCTTAGTACGTGACACTACTGGGACGTCATAGAAGCAGTGATCAACTGGCCAAGACCGATTACCGTGACAGAGATCAGAAGTTTTCTGGGTTTAGCAGGGTTTTACAGAAGGTTTGTAGAAGGGTTTTCAGCATTAGCTTCGCCGTTGACTCGACTACTGAAGAAGGAAGAAAAGTTCGTACGGACAGATAAGTGCGAGCATAGTTTCCAAGAGCTTAAGCAGAAGCTGACTACCGCACTAGTGCTAACCATTCCATCTGGTCCTGGAGGATACGAGATCTACAGTGATGTGTCATTTAGAGGACTGGGTTGCGTGCTAATGGAACATGGTAGGGTTGTTGCATATGCATCCCGTCAGTTGAGACCTCACGAGCTGAATTACTCGACGCATGACTTAGAACTCGTAGCCATCATTTTTGCTCTGAAGATTTGGAGACACTATTTGTGCAGAGAAAGGTTTCAGATTTTCATTGACCATCAAAGTCTCAAGTATCTATTCTCTCAGAATGAGTTGAATATGAGACAGCGTCGCTGGATGAAACTCCTAAAGGACTATGATTGTGACATCCCAGATTTTCAACCCTGTTTTCTACTGAATAAATTGGGCATTTCATTGACGCGCCTATAGGACTGTTCTCAGAGCTGATCACTCTCGAGATAACTAGACTAACTAGGAAAACCATTAAGAATTTTATAACTAGACTAACTAGGAAAACCATTAAGAATTTTAATGCAATAGACTTGAGAATTCGACCAAGAATCGGCTTCTTGACCATACTCATCTTTAGAGGCCATTACAGCACAGTTAAAAATTGATTCGAGATCAGAGATAAGTCTGTTCGACTGAGATGTGTGGCTAATCGTGGGTGACACCACTAAATTGGAAAATTCTCGTCGGCTGGCCCTAGACTGATTCTTCTATCGTTTTGGTACCATGTGCCCGTATTTGAATCCTCGAGATTTCTAGGACAATCGAGAGTCGTCAATATGTTGAGTGGGTTCATTGAGGTTTGAAGAAAATTGACCAAGGGTCATTTGCACTAAAAATCTCTTAAAACTACCCGGTAGTCTAAGTCACGCTAAAAACGCGCCGAATGGAAATTAACCGCGAATTCAAGTCCGATTTCAGAAATTGAAGATTCTGTCATGTCACAATAAATTCTAGGAACGTCGACTCAGTCTCAGAAGATTTTTCTACAACCCGAGACTTTTTGGGAAAAAGTCGAGGTAGGGTCGTTTTTGTTCAGAAGAGGCCGATGATCGTTTTGATCACAAATTTAAGCAAGATGGATACCTAGGTGAGGAAAAATATCAATTGAAGCATTGAGGTGTCAATTTAAATTATGAGGGCCAAATGAGGTTGATTTGAGGTGGATCAAGTGTCCAATTGGTGATGAATTGTGTCAAATTCGTATGCCCCCCATTCCCTAGCCTATTTGACCATTTCAAGAGTTGTTTGGGGTGCCTTGGTGGCTCATGGACAGCCAAGGAAGAAGACTTGTCTAGGAAAGGACCAAGGGGACAAAACCTTGGAAAAATTGGCCATGGTGGCCCCCTTCCAACCTCATCTCTATCCTCTCTCTCTCTTAACTGGCCAAACCCTCCTCTCCTCTCTCTCTCAGCCTGTTCGAACACCAACAGGCCAGGAGATCACCGGAGACAATAGCTGCAGCTCGTCGCACGCCGGAGCACCGTCGAACTGCTCGTCGTCCACGCTCGCACCGCCGCTCACACACGTCCATCCCTTCTCGCATCACGCCATCCAGCCGCCTCTGTCATGAGTCCCAGCCCCTGGCCAAGCTCAACTGGAGCCTGTCCAACCACCGTAAGCCCCCGTCCGACCGCCGCTTGCCTCGCCGAACCACCCGTCTGCCCTTCCCTAAGCCTTTCCGTCCATTTAAGTTCTGTCTCCTCTGTTTTTTGCAGCCAAATCAGAAGCTTTCTCAATGAGTTTTACAGCAGCTTGTAGGCCTGCTTTGGAGGTGTTCTGGGCCTTGAATCCTAGGCCCACTTTGGAGAAAAGCGACCCCCACACCGTTCCTGTCGGTTTGATCCGACCCGCGCGTTAAACAAGTGAGTTTTACTCACTAATCTTTACTTAGCGTGCTAATGATGCTTAGGGGTTGATTAGATTTAATTAAGTGTAAGTAGGTTAATAGATTATATTAGAATAATTAAATTAGGGATTTACCAATGCATGTTAGGCAATTGGATAGTGTAGTTAGCAAGGAAATAGGTCATAGTATTTATTGAATGAGTCTCGGTAATTTTCTTGGCTCGTCTCGGCCTCCAATTAAGCATTACGGGCCTAAATTGGATTTATTGCTATTTATTTAATATTTTTGGTAATTATTTAATTATTTATTTATTTTTCAGAAATTGGGCTGGGATAGCCGACGACCTAAATTTCGTGCTGATCGCAGTGGTGATCTCTGTTTATTTAATTAAGTACTTGATTGTGCAAATTGAGTGAAATGGTGTGGATGAGTGTTTTATTTCAAGAAGGGTTAATTTTGGTGATTAAATGGGAAATTGATTTCTTTGTATCACGCCAGCTCAATTACTAAAGATGTCATCTCGGAGAAAGGCGTAAGGATATGTCAATTCGATGACTGAGGATGTCATCTCAGAGAAAGACATAGTATTGGCTTGATGATTCAATCTGTCGCCTCGGAGAATGCACGTGGCTCGGTGACAAGTGATATCATCTTGGAGAATGCACGTGACTCGGTGACTAGATATATATCACATCGAAGAATGCACGTGGCTCGGTGATAAGGAATATCGCCTCGGATAATGCACGTGGCTCGGTGATCGGTTCCATCACCTCGGAGAATGCACGTGGCTCGGTGATTAGTTCTATCAGTTGAGACTGGATAGTAATGGCTAGAATGACTGGGAAATGGTCAAATTGTCATGTAATCGACTAGGTCGATTAATCAATGTTTCAATCTGTTGTGATTGTTTAGGTGCCTATTGAACTGTACTGATTTGCAGGTGGAATCTGAGGCCAAGGTAAGTCCTTTGACCCGTGTTGTGCATAGGCAGCCCGTATGGCCTATTGGCCTTCTAATCGAGTCTTAGGGGGTAGAACTCACTGAGACGTTGTCTCATTGGTTATTATATAACCATTTTAGGCCATTAGATGGCAGCACCTCCACCTCCTCGTCCTCCTATGCATTTTGGTATTCTCAAAGAGATCTCAAAGATAGCATACCACTTCCATATATAAAACCACCCTGAGGGACTGGAGTACGTATTGGTTAAGTCGACCGTCTGGGTTGACGTGGGTAATGATGCCTTGAGGCCCCATGAGTATCGATCGTGGTACCGACACTACCATGATGGGCGAAGAGAGGGTCCCATACCGGAAGATAGTGTGCCCTTGTACATATTGGAAGAGGTGTTCGGGGAAGGTGCGGCAAATCCTAAGGACGGGTCGGTAGTGGATGCCAAGGATCCTAAACTTGAGGACGATTCTCATACTCCCGTGTACTCCATCGAAGACGCTAATTGGAGTGAAGAAGAAGGGGAAATCGTTTAGCAAGAGGAGGGACAGGAGGATGAACCTATAGACGAGGAGCCTGAGGAGGAGGAACCGGAGGAGGAACCTGAGGATGAGCCTAAGGTGAATTTTGAGGAAGAAGAGCTCGAGGACGAACCTGAAGAAGAAGAAGAAGAAGAAGAATCTGAAGAAGATGATGATCCAGAGGAGGATCCAGAGTATGACCCGGATGAGGACTGAGATCCCATCCTGTTTGCAAACCCTAGGTTGAGAACTGATGTGTGATAGTTCAGCCTTTAGTGAATAGTATTGTAATATATACTATGTGGTTTGCCTTGTATAAAAGTGTGGTTATGATTTTTCATGTTTGAAAAATATGGCCCTACTTTTATATCCCATTGTTTTATTGTCTGGGGATTTATTTTATATGCTTCTGCATGCGTATTAAAATGAAAGGGGTCAGCGATGCGTCCTAGGACGTCGCTATAAATCGACTAGGTGAGGGATGGGCACATACTTGAGGATCGGGGCGTGACAATGATTTTGATATTCTGTATCACCCTGGAAAGGCTAATAAGGTCGCAGATGGGCTAAGTCGAAAATCTTCAGTTGCGCAGATGGTACTCAAAGAATGGATTTTACTCGAGAGAGCTCGAGATTCGATTTTCAAGTTTGAGGCAGGCCACCTTTCAAATCTTATGTCCACCCTCATAATTGAGCCAGAAGTGCATATCAGAATCAAGACGCTTCAACCGACAGACCCGGATGTTCAGAAAATCCTACAAGAGGATACCGAGAAGAGGAAGGCTGACTTTCAAATTTCTGAAGACGGAACACTGAGGTTCCAAGGACGATTATGTGTACCTAATGATGCAGAGATTAAGGAAGAGATCTTGTCAGAAGCTCATCGTAGTAGTTACAGCATTCATCCTGGTAGTACGAAAATGTATCAGAACTTGCATCAACACTATTGGTGGTCTGGTATGAAGGCAGACATCGCCAAGTATGTCGCCAAGTGTCTAACGTGTCAACAAGTGAAGGCCCAGCATTGTAAGCCGGGGGGACTTCTGCAACCTCTCGAGATTCCCGAGTGGAAATGGGAGCACATCACGATGGACTTTGTGACAGGTTTACCGAGGAGTTAGAGAGGTAATGATTCCATTTTGGTAGTGGTCGACAGACTGACGAAGTCGGCTCACTTCATCGCAGTACGAAAGGACCTTAATTTGGACAGGCACGCAGAGTTATACGTGCGTCAAATTGTTTGTCTGCATGGAGTGCCGGTAACAATTACTTCAGACAGAGACTCGAGGTTTATAGCTGCTTTTTGGAAAAGTTTGCAGGCCGCTTTGGGAACGAAGCTGCAGTACAGTACGACCTATCATCCTCAAACGGATGGCCAGTCTGAAAGGACGATTTAAACCCTCGAAGACATGCTGCGAGCTTGCGTGTTGGATTTCAAGGGAAGCTGGGAGGAATAACTTCATCTTGCCAAGTTTGCCTACAACAACAGCTACCAGCAGAGCATTCAGATGGCTCCTTTCGAAGCGTTGTATGGCAGAGCGTGCAGAATGCCAGTGTGTTGGGATGAGGTCCGAGAACGGAAGATCACCGGTCTAAAGTTAGTCCAGTAGTCAGTAAATGTAGTTGCCGTCATTAGAGACAAATTAAAGACCACTCAGAGCCGCTAGAAAAGCTACGCCGATAAACGTCAGAGACCATTGGAATTCCAAGTTGGTGATCACGTATTTTTGAAGGTGTCACCAATGACGGGTACTTCACGCTTTAGCAAGAAGGGAAAGCTGAGTCTGAGGTACGTAGGTCCCTTTGAGATTCTTGAAAGAATCGGGATCCTGGCGTATCGTCTTGCATTACCGCCGAGGTTGGCGCAAGTGCATGACATCTTTCACGTGTTGATGTTGAGGAAGTATGAGCTTAACCCGACACACGTTCTGAATTTTGAAGATTTAGACATGGACGACAGAGTATCGTATATGGAAAGCTCGGTTCAAATTATGGATCGGAAAGAACAAATTTTGCATACCAAGACGATCCCGTTGGTTAAAGTAGTCTGGCAACACCACAGCATAGAGGGAGCAACCTGGGAAAGTGAAGAATCAATGAGACGACTATACCCCCACCTTTTTGCTTAAGATTTGTAATGGTTTAAATTTCGATGACAAAATTTTTATAAGAGAGGAAGAGTTGTGACATCATGAATTTCAGGGTCTGTTTTCAATTTAATAAGTTGGGCTTTTCATCGACGCGCCTATAGTTCTTTTCCCTAAGCTAATCACTCACGGAATAACTAGCCTATCAAGTGAAGCCGTTAAGGAATCTAAACGTAATAACCTTGAGAATTCGATGAGGAATCAACTGCTCGACCGTACTAATCTGCAAGGGTCATTACGGCACCGTCAAAATCGATTAGAGACCAGAGATAGGTCGATTCGATAGAGGTATGTGATTAGTGTGTAAGTTATTCCACTTAATTGCAAAATTTCTATCGAACGGCACTAGACCGATTTTTCTGTCATTTTCGTACCCTATGTCCGTGTTTGAAACCTTGAGATTTTCACGGCAACTGAGAGTCGCCAATGTGTCGAAGATGCACAATGTGGCTCGAAAATAATCGACCATGGGGCAATTGCACTAAAAATTCCTAAAAACTACCCGATAGGTTAGGTCATGCTAAAATCGCGTCAGATTGAAATTAACCGTGAAATTGAACCCGATTTTAGAAATTGAAAGTTCTGTCATGTCACGATTTATTTTAGGAACGTCAACTCATCCTCCGAAGAATTTTCGGCGAACCCGAGATTTTCACCGAAAATCAATTCGGACGATTAGGAAAAGAACGGAAATTCGAATTGGCCAAATTGAAGGAATTTTTGGCCTCCTTAGTGAGCTACTTGGAGAAAGGAAATTGTAGAAATTGTATAGGCTTCTTCTTCATCAAAGTTGGACGTCAAATTGGGGAATTTGGAGAAAAAATTGAAGTCTAAGGTGAGGAAATTAGGAGCCTTGGATGGGGGCTGCAACTTTGGCATCAAAATTGTATTAATTGTGAAGATTTATACAAGAAAGTAATTGGGGGGACCAAGCATTTAATTAAGAAGATATTTTAATTGACTTTTCTTCCCCCCCCCTGCCTTCTCAGCTTCTTGAGCACGCCAAGCAAACCGACTCCCTCTCCTTCGGCTTCTCTCCTCTTTCCTTCCAAGCCCAGCTCTGCACGTGATCCAGCTGCTTCACTTCTGCTTCACCTCTGCTTCACCGAAGTCTGCAACTCCTGTCTCCTTTTCAATCTATTTCGCATTTCTTTTCCCCCAGCTCGCGGTCACACGTCCACTTCCTCTCCACGTCTGCGAAGTCAGCCAATTCCACCGAAGTTGATCGAAACAGCTCCAGCAGCTGCCACACGTCCACACGCCTCCATTTCCTCTCTCTCCCCCGTGTCTCCCTTGCTGCTTCCCACTGAGTCGACTTCTCTCCCTCGAAGCCCCCTCGTTGACCCCAACAGCAATCGAAGTCATCAACCTGCTTCCCCTTCCTCATGTCTTCACCTCAGCGATTCAACTCACGTACAACACCTTCCACCAAAGCTTTCTGTCCATCTTCATCAGCTTCATCAAGTCAACTCTTGCATTCCTTCGCGGCCCAATTGAGCCCAGCAGCCCACTGCAGCCATCGCCGTCCAGCCTTGCCATTTCCAGCCCGTTCCATTGCTCGGCCCAGCCATTTCGGTTCTCAGATAGAATCAAAATCTAGCAAGGGCTTGGAAGCCTCTAGGCCCGTTTTGGGGTCCGTTCGGTCTCCGCTTGTTGTCGCCACTTCGAAGTTTGTCGCCCGTCTCCGCGTCGCCGTCGCCGTGAATTCATCAGAACGCTAATCCAGTGATTTTACTCGCTAAACCTTACTTATGAGGTTAATTATACTTAGGGGTAATTAGTTTAAGTTAATTAAGGATTAGGTGGTTAGTTTGATTAGATTAGTGATTTAATTATCCAATTTTATATGTTAGGTGGTTAGATTAGATTAATTAGAGACAAGACAGGTAGTATTAATTATCTAGATTGGTTCGGGTATTTTTCAAGCCCGTTTCGGTATTTAATTAGGCTTTTCCTGCCTAAGTTTGCATTTTTGGCATTTATTGGTATTTATTTAATTAATTTTGGTCATTATTAAATTATTTATTATTTTCCAGAAATTAGACCGGGATAGCTGGTGACTGAATTTCGTGCCGATTGTAGTGGTGTGTTCAATTTATGCAATTGGATGTTAATTTATGCAAATTAAGTGCTGATTGGATTTTTTGTCATTTATTCCAAAATTTGGGAAATTTCATTAATTATTCAAAAAATTCCGGGTGTCGGATTTTAACATCGAAAATAGTTTTATATACTATATAAAACAGTGGGATTTTAAATTGGAAGATATCAATTTTTCGGATTCGATCTGACCGTGCACCCACACATGACTATTTTCACCGAGTATTTTTAATATAAACAAAATAGACCAGAATCACTAATTTAATTGAGGCATTTGAGTGCAATGTACGGTGTCCTGGGCCGAGCTTGAATGGTCGTATGTTGGTTAAGAGAACCTGTCCAAAGCGTTTATGCCGGACGTTACCCTATATGGGTTACCCACTTAATGGGATTCGGGTCGCAGTAGATTATGGACCTATGCTCCTTCAGGAAAGCCGTGCTCAATGGTGGTGAGACGATGCCTAGCTATGCTAGTAGACTGCCGAACTTGGGAGTAGGCCGTACCTCGAGGGGCGAAATTAACAATTAAAACGAATGATGGTTTAAGTTTGATGCACCTGATTATGAGACAAAACTGTGTGGCATGGTATGAAACGTGTTATAATGGTTTAGCCTTATAATCGGGACCCCTATGATTTATTGAGTTGAGTGAGGCATTTCAATTGTTGTGTGCATCAATTTTATGCAATGTGTATATAAACTGTGTTGACGTGTAGGAGGGAACTGAGGCGAGGTAAGTTCTCTGTATTGTGTGGCTAGGCCACCCTTGGGTGTATTTTCTTCCTAATAAGGGTTTAGGGGGTGAACTTGCTGAGACAATGTCTCACCCCGTCATGGGCTTAACTTTTCAGGTCCTTAGATGGTGTTGGTGGAGGACCCGAAGCCCGGAGTTTGTGGAGGTGGAGTCTAAAGGATCAGCGTGTGTGTCCGACTAGTTTGTCGTAGGACATCTTCTTTTTTAGAGTCGATATTTTGTAGACTTTTGCCCAGACTCTTTTGTACCTAAACCCAGTTGTTTATATAAAGTTGGCTTTTGTGAAATATTGCCTTGCTTTCCTATCCCATGTTATTTATTGTCAAGGGTTTATTGTTTTGCTTCCGCATGCGTATTAAAATGAATGGGTTGGTGACGCAACCTGAGAACGTCGCATTCATATCGACCATTGAGGGATGGGTGCACGCTCGAGAATCGAGGCATGACACAGTTAGTCCTACTTTAAGCCGTCAATTCACACTTTTTAACATTTTTTTTTGTCAGAATAACATTTCGTGACAAATTAATGGGATAAAAAGCCATACTTAGGGGCTAAATTGACCTGTAATTATGGATTTTTTTTGGGTCACCACCTGTAATTACAGATTTAATGTACACGAAATGGGACAGGTGCCCCTCTGATCTGCACAAGGCTCCACTCTATATATGGCTCCATTGCTATTAGGGTGTCATCATGCTTTGTTGATTGAATCTAGTTTGTAGGTCTACCAGAAAAATAGCAAAAAGTTTCATTGCAACTTGTTAAGGTCTATCCACACCGCTTAATAACTAAGTTGCAATGGGTTTTAAATAAATGTGGCGTCCCTCTAATTAACAATCCTGATATTTGAGGTGAATTTTCAAACATCACGTTTGAGCAAGAAACTTGTTTTCGTCCTGACCGCAACGACGGTTTGCATCAGAGGTTGACAATAAAAGCTTGAAGCTTTGGGATTTGATTGGTCTTGTCGCCAACCGCTTATATATTATCGTTGTTTTGTCCATCCTTCGAAGTCCAGGAGCTAGTCCATTGTCCAAAGGTGACCGAAACGTCACTTGCTAACATCACAATTGAAAGAATTTGAATGAAATCCTAAGAGCATCTAAAAGCCATATGCCAGCTCTGCAAACATAATCACACGATGGCAAGCTCTGATTGTGCCTGGACCTCGGACGTAATAGATGGTAAGCCGATCTCGGCAAAGTAGAATGAAAATTAGCACCCTCTAGCATGCTGCTTCGAGCAATCGAAACCTAAACTCCCGATCTACGGGGACCTATCAATAGAACAGTTTCTCATAATGGTGCGGGGAAACTACAGCCAAAATAAAGGAGATGAGCTGGAGACTTATTATATTGTTTACAGCATCTACCTTTCGAGTTCAACCGACAGTTCCTCAAGCTTGGCTCCTTGATGGCGATTCATGGGATATTGCACATTAGCAAATATTATTAACTATGATCATGGTAAAAGCGGTAGTCACGGACTTGTTATGATCGGCCCCTAGCTGAAAACAGAAGTTCAGGGATAATTATCGACAACTTCATATGTTCGAGGACGAACGCAATTCATGCAACGTTGAGCAAGTCATGCTCTTGACAACTTTTATTTCTGATGATACTTGTGAAAATTTTGTTTGTGCTCCTGAGAAGTACGAAATTTATTCAATCTTCAAATAGCAACATGATAGACATGACTTAAAAATACTGAATCAAGCGCCACTCTTCCCATCCTCCATAGTGAATAGAACTTGGCCTATCCGAGACAGCAACAGTTTCTGGTATATGAAATTGACCCAAAAAAAAAAGAAGAACATATCAACAATGGATTACTATGACTCGAAAAACCACAATAAGAGGAAGGACCATTCCCATCGTGCAATTTCTGACAAATGAATAGCACCATTTTCTTCACTGCCACAGTTTTCCTCAAAACTT
Source organism: Eucalyptus guilfoylei (assembly GCA_016097605.1). Taxonomy (NCBI): domain Eukaryota; kingdom Viridiplantae; phylum Streptophyta; class Magnoliopsida; order Myrtales; family Myrtaceae; genus Eucalyptus; species Eucalyptus guilfoylei. Next base: position 23,795,717 of record CM027863.1, on the reverse strand, counting down.
CCTATTTTAAACTAATCAGCAACTTCACTTCCTAACGGTTATATATCATATATCATTTAAGAAAAAGTTTTTAAAATTTTTTTCCCTTACGGGGCACAATTCCTCATCTCGGGAGGATGTGCCCCCATTCCACCCCACATCTGGCGGTCAGAAACCGATGCTGATAATTGTACTCCATAAGAACATACTTGTGCTATCTTAAAACATTACGTAAAAAGCATTTTGGATTTCTAATATAATTTTTCCTTTGCATGTTTATCATATGTGTAAGGGAATACATACTAATTATGATGATCAACTTTTGTCTTAATCCTCCTCCTCCTTCGCAATGTAAATAAGGCACTAGACATGTTAGAATTATTTTGAGATTATCGAAATCATTCTCTCCACAAATTGTCACACTAATAGAACAAGGGGTGGCAATTCATAACCAAGATAAACTTGAGCAAGCCATAGACGTATCGAGAAAAATCCTACACTACACGTGACAAAGTTAATTCAAAGATGACGCAAATTGACACACTGTCATTGGTATTTAATTGAAATAAATTGCAATCAACGCACAAGGACCCAAATAATCAGTATTAGATTGATGATATGAATTGTCAAAACATATTGCATCATGTCTACCTTTCGAGTCTCTTTTGGGGTTCAAATGACAGTTTCTCGAGCTTGTTGTTATGGTAAGTTTAGCTTTACATTTCCAACCGAGGTCAACAAGGATACAATCCTCAAACATCATGGAAAGCAGTAGAGGCGCAATTGCAGAAAACTAGAAATACAACAACAAGGCCGTACATGAGCCATGACAACAATTCCATTTCTTTTGGATGTATATATCATCAGGTTGAGCCTAGCCTATGATCCCTAACTCATGTGCTTCTTGGAGTTGCTTTGTGAGGGAACAGTTAAGTGTGGATAAACACCGCTATGCTTAAACCAAGCCATCATCATCGGTTGAAATGGGAGTTGATTGGATGATGGAAGAGATAACAAGTCTCTTATTTGCACCCTATTTTCATCCTAAGGAAAAAGAAAAGAAATAGTTTGGAAAAACAAAACAAGTTACTTTTTCATTTTCAAAGAATTGTCCGTCACATGCAAGAGAGAGTGCAACATAAGCATCAGAACCAACATGGGTGTCGAACCAGTATTGATTATTTTTCATGCACCGCATCCCAAAATTTTCGTAGTATACTAGTTCTTTTATGAATTATCATGATTTTGGCCCTGAGAGAGTGCAAATATGACAACAAATGTATAAGTGATGAAGGAAATGCTGACGTTAGCGCCACGTCAAAAGCCGGTCAACAACAGGTACGGTGATACATGTCAACACATGGCGAACGCAGTGGCGGTCCCACGTCAAATGGTGGCATGACAATTAAGGGGATAGCACCGCCACCTAAGCGTGATGTGAATGAATCACATGTTGACATGTGGTAGAAAGAGCCGCGTCTATAGTGGACTGGCTCGAGCGTATAAAGCCACGCATACAGTGCAGCTCAGTTGCGTTGTCAAGTGAATAACGTAAACACATTAATATAAATAAGTAGAGTTAAGCTAATAAGATTGTAATTTTTTTAATAATTATAGAATACAAATAAGTTTAAAAAAGAATAACTCATAAGTGCTAAGAAAATATTAATGGTTATATATCATATATTATTTAAGAAAAAGTTATTGAAATTTTTTTCCCTTACGCAGCACAGTTCCTCTTCTCGAGAGGATGTGCCCCCACTCCACCCCACATTTGGCGGTCTGAAACCGATGCTGATAATTGTACTCCATAAGAACATAATTGCTCTCTTGAAACATTTCGTAAAAAGCATTTATGATTTCTAATATAATTTTTCTTTTTCATGTTCATCACATGTGCAAGGGAACCGCAGTCCGTACTAATTATGATGATCAACTTTTTCCTTAATCCTCATCCTCCATTAGTAATGTAAATAAGGCACTAAACATGTTAGAATTATTTTGAGATTATCGAAATCATTCTCTCCACAAATTGTCACACTAATAGAATGAGAGGTGGCAATTCATAACCAAGATAAACTTGAACAAGCCGTAGACGTATTGAGAAAAATCCTACACTACATGCGACAAAGTTAATTCAAAGATGACACGAATTGACACATTGTCATTGATGTTTAGTTGAAATATATTGCAATCAGCGCAAAATGACCCAAATAGTCAGTATTAGATTGATGATATGAATTGTCAATCATTCTAACTATAATCTCAAATAGATCTGATGTCAATCCAATAAGAAAAGGTAAAAAAAATTTTAGTCTTGGATTTCGAGCGAAATAAGGATGTAAAGATCCCTTTCCACAGAAGTGTGATTTGAGTTCAAACTCATTGTGAAAACGTGGAAAATGATGTGTATGGAGTGTCCAATCGTTAGTGGCATCAACATCTCATAATCCTCTAACAAAAAGGTTTTGTCGACATCGAACAATTATTGCCAATGGTTGCCCAAGCATGTCTTTTGGGCATTTGGATTGGAAAAAAGGAGGGTGGAGATAATGCTACACGAATTATAGCATTAGAAGACCATCTTAAGCTGCATCATACATACTTCGAACGGATTTTGTGGGTTGAACGCGTGCCAGAAACAACTCTTTCAGGGTCCTACACAACTTCTATTAAAGGTCTTCTATGTGAGGCTGTTTAATATATAACTCAAGCTGCTCAACCAATGCATATTACTTCAATCATTCTTTCTTGCCCTCCCTTTGAGACTTGGTACCCAATTTATGCTCATAAAATGGCACATTTGCGTCTCATTTGTGCAAAAGTCTTTTGTCTTCGACCACTGGTAATACAATTATTGGTGAAACAGTCGTTGATTATGAGATGAAAAAAGTGATTCTTCTAATAACCCAACATGGGTATTGATTGTTTTTCATGAACCGCAATCCATAATTTGCGCATTACACTATTTCTTTTAATGAATTATCATGATTTTGGCCTAAAGAGAGTGCAAATATGATAGCAAAATGCATAAGTGATGAAGAAAATGCCGATGTTAGCACCACATCAATAGCCCAGTCAACAACAGATATGGCAACACATGTCACCACATGGCTAATGCCGTGGTGGTGCCACCTCATATGGTGGCTTGACAATTCAGGGGATAGCACCGCCACATAAGCGTGATATGAATGAATCACATGTTGAGATATGGCAAAAAGAGTTGCGTCTAGAGTTGATTGGCTCTGGCATATAAAGCCACGCGTATGGTGCAGTTGAGTCGCATTCTCAAGTGAATAATATAAACACATTAATGTAAATAAATAGAGTTAAGCTAACGAGATTGTGTTTTTTTAGTAATTATAGAATACAAATAAATTTAAAATAGAATAACTCATTATTGCTAAGAACATATTAACAGTTATATATCATATATTATTTAAGAAAAAGTTAGTGAAACTTTTTTTTCCCTTGCGGGGCACAGCTCCTTGTCTCGGGAGGATGTGCCCCAACTCCACCCAACATTTGGCGATCAGAAATCAATGCTGGAAATTGTACTCCATAATGACATAATTGTACTATCTTGAAACATTTCGTAAAAAGCGTTTAGGATTTCTAATATAATAGATTTCTAATATAATATTTCTTTTTCATGTTTATCACATGTGTCAGGGAATCGCAATCCATGCTAATTATGATGATAAACTTTTCTCTTAATCCTCGTCCTCCTTTCGCAATGTAAATAACGCACTAAACATGTAAGCATTATTTTTGAGATTATCGAAATCATTTTCTTTACAAACTGTCACACTAATAGAACAAGGGGTGGCAATTCATAATTAGGATGAACAAGCCATAGACGTATCGAGAAAAGTCCTACACTACACGCAACAAAGTTAATTCAAAGAAGACACAAATTGACACACTGTCATTGGTATTTAATTGAAATAAATTGCAATCAGCGCAAAATGACCCAAATAGTCAATATTAAATTGATGGTATGAATTGTCAATTATTTTGACTATATCCCAATTAGATTTGATGTCGATCCAATAAGAAAAAAATAAAAAGTTTTTTAGTCTTGGATTTCGAGCGGAATAAGGACATAAAGGTCCCTTTTTCCACATAAATGTGATTTGGGTTCAAACTCACTGTCAAAATGTGAAAATTGATGTGTATGGAGTGTCCATTGGTCAATGGCATCCACATATCATAATCCTCTTGCAAAAAGGTTTTGCTGACATTGAATGGTTATTGCCAATGGTTGCCCAAGCATGTACTTTGGGCATTCGGATTTAAAAAAAGGTGAGTGGAAATAATGGTACATGAATTATAGCATTAGAAGACCATCTTAAATTGCATTGTACTTTGAACAGATTTCATGGGTTGAACATGTGCCGAAAACAACTCTTTCAAGGTCCTACACAGCTTCTATACTCTGTGAGGCTATTTAATATATAACTCAAGCTACTCAACCAATACATATCACTTCAATCATTCTTTCTTGCCCTCCCTTTGAGACTTGATACTCAATTTATGCTCATAAAATGGCACATTTGCGTCTCATTTGTGCACGACTCCTTTGTTCTTGTCTTCTTTTGGCTGCCCTCCTCATGTCATGCTTCATTATCATCATTTCTGTTATTAATGATATAGACAAGCTTGCGTTGCTTACATCAAGGCCGAAATAACTAGGGATCATTTTGGATTGCTTAATCATGGAACAACTACACCGACTTCTGCCTATGGTATGGGGTTATATACAGTCATCGACACCATAGAGTCACTATACTGGACCTTCATTCCCAAGATCTCTTGAGGCCCATCTCCTCTCACATAGGGAACCTTAGCTTCTTGAGACTACTGTTGCTCCAAACAATAGCTTCAGCCTTGAAATCCCTCCAAAAATTGGCCTGCTGCGTCGGCTTCAATTCTTGCATTTATCCAATAATTCACTGACGGGCAAGATTCCTAGGAATATATCAAGTTGTACGAATCTTCTAGATTTACACCTCCATTACAACCAATTGGTTGGAGGAATTCTAGTGGAGCTAGGCTCCTTGTGATTAAAATCTTATTTAGTATAACTTCTCAGTTGGGTTTGAGTGGGATTATTCTCCAATTTCTAGGTCAACTAACCAAACTACAAGTGCTTGCCTTGGGAGTCAACAGTCTTTCAGGTACCATTCCGCCTTATGTCTTCAACTTGTCTTTGTTGACTAGATTTGACGTAATTTTTAACCAGATCCATGGCAATCTTCCTGAAGATATAGGATTCACTCTTCCGAATCTTCAAACTTTTAGCATTACTAGTAACCACTTCACTGGATCAATTCCCTCATCAATATCCAATTCCACAGATCTAAGAGTGCTCCAACTTTCTAGAAATGAGCTCTCTGGGAAAGTCCCTTCATTGGCAAATCTTCATAACCTTCAAGCTTTTAGCATATTCTGGAATTATCTCGAGAGTGGAAGGTCCGATGCAAATGATCTCAACTTCCTTTGCTCACTGACAAATGCCGCTAACTTAAGGAAATTGTCAGCACAAAAAAAATAGATTGGGTGGGACCCTTCCTGTATGTATCAATAATCTTTCCGCTAGTTTAATAGACATGTCACTCGGCCAGAATCTGATTTCGGGTGAGATCCCGAGAGAGATTAATAAACTTGTGAACTTGCGGAGATTATTTTTAGATGGCAACCTTCTTTCGGGTCCGATCCCGTTTGATTTAGGAAGCCTTTCGAATCTCCTAGTATTGGACTTGGAAGGCAACAATCTATCTGGCATAATCCCATCCTCTTTGCAAAATTTGCAATGGATGAGCATTTTTAGTCTCGCCAAAAATAACTTGAAAGGGCCGATTCCTTCATATCTAGTCAATTATTAGAGCTTGACAAATCTAGATCTTTCCAGCAACTATCTTAGTGGTCCAATTATATTTCCCATGGCAAGGAACCTCCTCTATTTGAATTTGTCTCGAAACCATCTAAGTGGAGTCCTTTCAATGAAAATTGGCAACTTGAAACATTGGTCACATTAGATGTCTCTAGAAATATTCTAGATGGTGAAATCCCTAGCAATCAAAGCAATTGTGATGGACTGATGGTTAGCTCATTAAGAAGCATTGAGGAATTAGATATTTCCAACAACAGTTTCTCTGGTGAAATTCCAAAGTTCTTGGAGGCATTTCAATTTTTGGCCAAGCTGAATTTATCTTACAATGGTTTGGAAGACCCGCTGCCAACTCAAGGTGCTTTTAGGAATGTGAGTGTGACTTTTGTTGCTTAAAATGAAAACCTCTGTGGAGGAATGCCTGAAATTGAGCTCCCCGAGTGCATCTCTCAAAACTCCAAAAACAAAGGATGAGTCCACAAGTCGAAACTCATCGTCACCATCCTTTTTGGTCTTCTTGGAATAACTCTCGTTGTCACTTTCCTATATCTATGTTGGTTGAAGATGAAAAGAAACGAGCCAATTTCAAGCTCCTTGGATGATTCTATGTTGAATCTATCTTACGGAGCTCTTCTAAAAGTAACCGGTGGTTTTTCTTCAACTAATTTGATTGGCGTCGGGAGTTTTGGATCTGTCTACAAGGGGTTGCTCCAGGAGAATGGAATTGTCATTGCAGTGAAGGTGCTTAATTTAACACGGCATGACGCTCTCCAGAGCTTCAAAGCTGAGTGCGAGGCTTTAAAGCGTATTAAACACCAAAATCTTCTGAAAGTCTTGACGGCATGCTCAGGCATTGATTATAAGGGTGATGAGTTTAAGGCTTTAGCTTACGAGTTCATGGTCAATGGCAGCCTAGATGAGTGGCTGCACCCAATTCCAGCTCCAAATGATGCGGAGGGACATTCCAAGAAATTGAGTCTCCTCCAAAAGATAAACATTTTCATTGGTGTTGTTTCGGCATTAGATTATCTCCATTATCAATGTGAAAGCCCAATAATTCATTGTGATCTAAAGCCAAGTAATGTCCTTCTAGATGCTGATATGGTTGGACATATTGGTGACTTTGGGTTGGCGAAGATTTTCCTCCAATCCATGTCTGACACCAAAGCAAATATGAGTTCTGCCGGTTTAGGAGGAACGGTTGGTTATGCTGTTCCCGGTAAACATCTCTATCCCAAAAGAAAGCTTAGACCTTGTCATTATCAACTTGTCCTTATAGAGACTATTGTTTTTTTGTTTTGTGAATTCAATTTCTTGTTTTTGACATTTCTTATGCGACGATATTTGTAAACTGCAGAATATGCTAACGGAAGCCAAGTATCAAGAGAAGGTGATGTCTACAGTTATGGCGTCCTCTTATTAGAGATGTTCACGGGATTAAGTCTTACTAGCGACATGTTCAGAAATAATTCGAATCTTCATAATTATGTTGTTGAGGCTCTACCCCAACAAGTTATGGAGATAAGCGATCCTGTGTTGCTTCACGAAGGAGAGAGCCACAGTAGTTCCCAAGATTCGCTTCACGAAAGAAGCAGCATATTTTAGGAATGTTTGGAAATAGTATATCGTATTGGACTTGCTTGCTATGTGGAGGAGCCTAGAAGACGCATGAGCATCGACAAAGTTGCAACCCGGCTGCACTCGATTAGGAAGAAACTTTTTGCAGCTTCTTTACTCGGATAGATGAGACACGAATAGATGACATTGAAATTAGCATGTTCTTCATTTCTTGTAATGAATCTCTCTAGTCCTATTTGCGAATGAAAAAGGAAAGGACGAATGTCTGACCTTCCTAATTTCCTTGTGAATCTAAGAGAGTACCGTCTCAGTCATTCCTACTTTATGCCATCAATTCACACTTTTTAACATTTCTTTTTATCATAATGACATTTCATGACAAATTAATGGGATAAAAAGCCAAATTTATGAGCCAAATAGACCTGTAATTACGGATTTTTTTGGGTCGTCACCTGTAATTACAGATTCTATGTACACGAAATGGGACAAGTGGCCCTCTGATCTGCACAAGGTTCTGCTCTCTATATGGCTCCATTGCTATTAGGGTGTCATCATGCTTTGTTGATTGAATTTGGTTTGTAGTTCTACAGAAAAAAAAAAAAGCGAAAATTTTCATTGCAACTTGTTAAGGTCTATCCACACTGCTTAAAAACTAAGTTGCAATGGGTTTTCTGTAAATGTGGCGTCCCTCTAATTAACAATCCTGATATTTGAGGTGAATTTTCAAACATCACGTTTGAGCAAAAAACTTGTTTACGTCCTGCCCGCGAGCAACGGTTTGCATCAAACGTTGATTATTGAAGCTTGAAGCTTTGGGATTTGATTGGCCTTATTGCCTTGCCAACTGCTTATATATTATTGCTATTTTGTCCGTCCTTCGAAGTCCAGCAGCTAGTCCATTATCCAGCGGTGACCGAAACGTCACTTGCTGACATCCCAATTGAAAGGATTCGAATTAATTTTTCTACTTGCGAGGTCAACTAGTAAAGCCGGCAAGGCAAGAATTTGAATGAAATCCTAAAGAGCATCTAAAAGCCATATGCCAGCCCTGCAAACATAATCACATGATGGCAAGCTCTGATTGCGCCTGAACCCCAGATGTAATAGATGCTAAGCCAATCTCGGTAAAGTAGATTGAAAATTAGCACCCTCCGGCATGCTGCTTCGACCAATCAAAACCCAAAATCCCTATATACTGGGACCTATCAAAAGAACAGTTTCTCATAATGATGCGGGGACACTACAGCCAAAATAAAGCAGATGAGCTCGGGACTCATTACATTGTTTACAGCATCTACCTTTCGAGTTAAACCGACAGTTTCTCAAGCTTGACTCCTTGATGATGATTCATGGGATATTGCACATTGGCAAATATTGTTAACTATCATCACGGTAAAAGCAGTAGCCAAGGACATGTCATGATCGGCCCCTAGCTGAAAACAGAAGTTCGGGGATAATTATCGGTACTTCATATGTTCAGGGACGAACGCAATTTATGCAATGGTGAGCAAGTCATGCTCCAGACATCTTTTATTTCTGATGATACCTGTGAAAATATTGTTTGTGTTCCTAAGAAGTAGGAAATATATTCAATCTTCAAACATCAAAGTGAGACATGACATAACAAAAACAATAACTCTTCCCATCCTCCGCAGTGAATAGAATTTGGCCTTTCAGAGACAGCAAAAGTTACCAGTAAATGAAAATAACCAACAAAAAAATATATATATTTATCAACAATGGATTACTATGACTCAAGAAACCACAATGAGAGGGAAGGACCATTCCTATCCTACAATTTCTGACAAATGAATAGCACCATTTTCTTCACGGCCACAGTTTTCCTCAAAACTTCCTATTTTAAACTAATCAGCAACTTCACTTCCTGTTAGTTGCTCCAACCCGTGGCTTCGCTTTGACCTTTGATTCCTGTAATCCAATCAAGATGCATATGTAGCCATTTATAACTAATCCCCCCATTCAGGCACTTCTAAGTACAACTAAAAGAGCAGTCAGTGGAAAGGAAGATTAAAAAAAAAAAAAAAAATACCTGTGGTAAGTGCAAGAAGATATAGGTCTTTGCTGTAGCAGGATTGTGATTTTCTGCCCCCTTGCTCCAGTCGTAACAGACCTGTAAGCAAGTTGAACCACAAATTTCAGTGCTAGTCAGATCCCTAATTGTCCTTGATACAATCATAGTCCTCTTGCATACAAAAGAAAAACCAAAAGGAGAGCACTGCCTGGCCATGCGTGCAAATCACATCATAACAGATTCAAAATATGTAGTTGGGGTCACACTACAAATTTTAAATCAAACAGTATACACTTGACTTGAGATAGAGGGAGTGGCTACTATGAGCAGAAGGCTGATGGAGCCACATAGGTAGATGCTATAACTAAAGAACAACTTTAATGTTTTCTAGCAAAATCTAACCTGAACAGCCTGTAGAAGCACAGAAATGTCTGTATTTTCAGCTTATTCAATATTGCATAGACCTTTTTTAGGATAAAGCAATAATATCACAAAGACTTGCTTCCTCCATATTCCTCTCAATTTATAAGAGAAGATTTGGCTATTAAGAAAGTCCAATCATAGGCAACCAAAAAAAAATAACCAGAAACACCATGAGCCTGAGCCTGAGCCTGAGCTTATTGTAAAAGCAAAGTGGGCATGCAATAAGAAACTGAAAGAAGGGGTGGTGGCTCAACAAGTTGCGTGTAAAATGAAGTGAATCTACACTAGACTAGTGAAGTGAATCTACCAAGAAAATAACCAGAAACACCATGAGCCTGAGCCCCTTCTAAAAGCAAAGTAGGTATGGAATAAGAACTGAAAGAGGGGGTGGTGGCTAAACGAGTCATGTATGAAGTGAAGTGAATCTACACTAGACTAGTGAAGTGAATCTACCCTAGTTCTAGTCTATATTGATTTGTCGTGAGACAGAGTTGGCAAATACCAAGTATAGAACAATGACATCTCTTTCAGCACAGTCAAACGTTGGATGTATTTACACAAATGCACATGAGAACATCTCTTGCTATGTTCATACGAGGAAGTGGTATGATTGCCTCCTTCAGTATGCATCTCTCTTCTCAAGATAAAATTGATTACAGAAACAAGATGGGCTAGGAATCTATCTATAGAATGTGAAAAGAGACTCACCGAATATGCATATATTGTGCCGTCATTATTGAAGGTGCTACAAGGTATTGGTTGGCTGCATCTTGACATTGCCTGAGAATAGCAACAGAGTAGTTTTGAAACAATTACCAGTCTACTCCAAACGGGAGCTTCATCAAGTACTTTTTTTATGCTTTTCAAAATTACTTAATCGGATACCTTCACCCTTGAAGTGAGACGTTCAGAGGGAAATCATGAAGAGGTTTGCAAAAAGATAATTGATTATTTAGATGAATTAAGATGATTTATATTTCATTTAGACTCTACAACCATGGTCATGCCTAACATAAGCAAAGTCTCCCTAAGGCCTAAAAGGAAAGGAAATGAAGATGATCTACTCAATACGTTATGGGTAGCCCGAGTAATAGCACGACAGACAGGTCGAGAGCCCTATGACCACTCAAAAAGTACTCTCGGTTTATGAAGATGCTGAAAACCTTATACTATAATATCCTAAACCATGTTAACCTTGGACCTTACCATGATGTACTCAGGAGGAGGGAAAAAAGAAAAAAAAGAGATACATCAATACTGGCCAAACTCAACCACACAGAGAGAGAGAGAGAGAGAGAGAGAGAGAGAGAGACCTTAAGTCTTTGATTACTATCCTTGTCCTAAAAGTTAAAAGTACCATCAGATCCAGCAGTGGCAAAGGTATGATGCACCTGAAGTAAGAAAATTAAATTCTGGATGAATATTGACTGTCTGGATGAGGTTGCCAATATGGATTACTGAAGATTGACTTACTGGATGGAAATTCAAGGAGTTGACAGAATAAATGTCGTTGTTATCTCGATGACACTTAAATGTGAAGTTTTTACTGATCTGGGAATCATCCAGGTGATGAACACCAACCCTCCCCTCGATGGATCCAACCTAGAGTTAACAGAATTTTACCATTACCACAGGACCAAAGAGTTAAAGGACCGTGATAAAAATATAGTACAAGATAAAGAATATAAAAATGTCTTTGAGTGACAAAGACCAATACACTTGATCATGAAAAAAGGATGATAAGCATGGTTTAATCTGAATTATATCACAATATAAGGTTTAGAAGTAATTGACCATTGTTTCATTCTCATCATGTCAACGTAATTCAACTGCGTTGTACATATTCTCATCGCTATTATTCACATTTTATTGAGCAAATGAATAGCAGAAAACGATGCACATCATACACATGATAACTAGCTGCAACTGAGTACTTACCAAAAAACCTTGTTGGTCAGGGAAAGCTGCAACACATCTTGTCTGGTACTTTAGGGGTGAAGTAAATCTCTTGAACTCAGCCTGTTATCATTTCCAACAGTAAAACTTCGATAACTTGAAACTCATTCCAGTAGTACTGGAAAATTGAGGTAGATCAACTATGAGCAAAGAATGAAAGACGACTTCTTTTTCTGTCGATTTCTTCTTGAAGGAGCAAATTCAGACCATTAAAGAAATTAGAGAAAAGTTGCGTGCAACAACAGGTGAATAGGCCATTATCACGAAATATAATCCTGGATAAAAGAAGATAACTGCCATCTTATATGCTGAGTAAGTTGCCATGTGCTAGGTGATGTAAACATACTTCAATCGAGAGCCCTATGAACATATTAAATTAATTAGTTGCTTTAGTCTCCTTGCGAAATAGGTCTAGCAAGTAGAGGAAAACTTCGCCTAATATCCATTTTCCTGAGTTTAAGGTCAACATGAGCAATAACCATCTCCAAATCCTGTATCAGCGTACAAGTACAATGGATGTGCAAAGTATCCTATTGCTGTTCCTTCTTTAAAGTGGTTGCCAAGCTTACATGATGTCTGGGCACACAATTAGCAGAAAATAATGCAAACAAGCATCCAATTTCTCTCATGCACATCAAAATCGCATACCATAAAAAGGGGACCGATATTGTCCTGAATATAGCTTAAAACACATATAAGTGGCCACTTATGGAGGATAACAATTGCAATGTCAAGTGATATTCCATGGGAACAAACACGTTAAATGAAATGAAAACATTCAATTAGATTGAAAATTTAGAAGGTTGTACCTGAGGATTCTGCAGATTAAAGACAATAAGATTCCTATCTGCAGTGCCAACAACCATCAGGGGATATCTCACTGTCATTGCATAGCAGCGCTCCGGGAGCTGTTGAGTATGTACTGGATTTGACTGCCTCGTGTCCCAGTACCTTAATCATGTCGAAACAATAAATAGAAAATATTATCAGTACTTGAAACAAGTTGCATCAAGAAATTTCTCCAAAAAATAACATCAGCCTGCAGATATCATGGATCAACAGGGAAGAAACATTGCGAGTCCTATCGTCATGGTACATTGTTAAAATAATTATGTGCACACATCTTCATGCAAATAATGTAAGGTAATTATCCTCCAAAATCGATGCAACAAAGACAGAAGAGCATGACCAATGCAAGTCTCAAGATAATTATAACAGCAGAAAATTAAAAGATCGAAGCAACTATATAATGCAGCATCGGCTTTGTTAGGATATTACGTGGAAACGATAGAATCTTGCAATTTATGTTAACGCGAAATCGCCAGAGAAATAAACGAGAAAAATAAGGACACCATAAATTTACGTGGTTCAGTCCGAGTATCGGTACCTACGTCCACGGGGAGAGCCAGCAGCAACTATTCCACTATAATCGGAGAATCAGAGTTTAGAATCACTCACACGCTCAAGTGTTTCCCACACCTAGATTTAACCCCAAATCCAAAGTGTTTATAAATAAACAACTCACTTGGATATAAACTTATGGCACAAAATTACCGCGCGACAAACTTAAAGTATAACGCACGGCTTCAAGGACTTGCGGCTCCCTTCTACGTAAAGCTGCAACGGCTCCTTCCTCTTGCTCGCTCGTGAACGTGCAGCAACTCTTCTACGTAGGTTTCGGCAACCACTCTCTAAAAAAAAAAAAAACCCTTTTATACGTGTGCCCAGGTCAAACTTTGACCTAGGCCCACCTCTTTGTCTTTATACGTATGCAGGGACTTCACGCCAAAAAGGATTTCAGCCCAAAAGAAACAGGAGACCTTGGGCCCACTTTTGTTTTATACGCGTGCATCTTCACGCCAGCGAGTCCTCACTCGTGCCACGATTTGATTTCTTTTTTTTTTTCGGATTCCGCTGGCTTCTCAGCAAAGAAGAAACTTTGCTTCAATTTATTTTATATTTCCTTAATTTGTAAATCTTAAGAGTCCAACGAATCTCAAACTCGAGTCATAATTTAATAATTCTCCACCTTTGCTCGATATTTGAAGCCAATTTATAGGTCTCATCATCCATGATGCTCTCCCAACGCCCCGACAGGCGCTCACTCTCCACAGACGCCAATAGAGCTCAAGCAGAGCTTGAACTTCGCTAAAGGAACAGACTTAGTCATCATATCTGCCGGGTTATCTGTTGTAGCAATCTTTTTGACAATAACATTACCCTTAGCTAAGACATCTCGGATGAAAGTGGTACCTGATATTGATATGCTTCGTTGGCTCGTGATAAACTGAATTATACGCCAAATATATCGCACCTTGATTATCACAGTGTATATCCACACTTTTCTGTTCTAACCCAAAGTCCATGAGCAAACTTTGTAACCATATCGTCTCCTTCGCTACAAAGGTTAGTGCCATGTACTCTGCCTCAGTCAAAGACAAAGCAATGTGATTCTGTAAGGACGCTTTCCAACTAACTGTACCACCCGCTAGCGTAAACACGTACCCTGCTAAAGACCTGCAATCATCCAAGTCACCGGTGTGATCCGAATCCACAAAACCAGTGGTCTCACTGCCATTGCTGTCCCTCCGATATACTATACCCACGTCTGTTGTCCCCTTCAAATATCTGAGGATCCACTTCACAGCTTCCCAATGAGCTTTACCAGGACACTTCATATAGCGACTAACCACGCTCACAGCTTGTGAAATATTCGGCCTAGTGCACACCATAGCATACATAATACTACCCACGGCACTAGAATAAGGAACACGAGACATATGCTCCTCCTCCTCCTCAGTCTGCGGTGATAATTTATCTAAAAGTTTAAAATGCTTCGCTAAAGGTGTACTTACAGATTTTGCTAACTACATATTAAAACGTGTCACAATCTTCTCAATGTATTTCTTTTGAGATAAACGTAAAACTCCTGCAGTCTTGTTACGCAAAATCTCCATACCCAAAATTTTCTTTACAGCACCTAAATCTTTCATCTCAAATTCAACATTTAATTGCCTCTTCAGCACATCAATATCAAACATATTCTTAGCTGCTATCAACATATCATCAACATATAAGAGTAGATAAATCAAAGAACCATTCTCCAATCTCCTATAGTAAACGCAACTATCCATCTACTTTTTGAATAGTCTTGACTAGCCATGAATGTATCAAAATGTTTATACCACTGCCTAGGAGACTATTTCAGCCCATATAAAGATTTCTTTAATAAGCAAACATGATTTTCCTTACCCGGAATAGCAAATCCCTCTGGTTGCCTCATGTAAATCTGCTCCTCCAACTCACCGTGAAGAAACGCAGTTTTCACATCTAGTTGCTCTAACTCGAGATCCTGCGAAGCAACTAAGGCAAGTAAAACACGAATAGAAGTATGTTTTACCACAAGAGAGAACACCTCATTGTAGTCAATGCCCTCACACTATGTATATCCTTTCGCCACAAGTCTCGCCTTATACCTTGCTGCCTCAATACCGGGAATGCCCTCTTTCCGTTTAAAGACCCATTTACTTCCAACAATCTTTTGGCTCTTGGGAACTTTGACCAGCTCCCATGTCTGATTTCGATGGAGTGATTCAATCTCTTCACTCATAGCCCCTAGCCAATACGACGACTCCGAACTAGCCATCGCCTCAGAGTAAGACGAAGGCTCATCTATCTCCACCTCATCACCTACAGTCAATGCATAAGCAATATCTGTATAACCATAACGTACCGGTGATTTAATTTGCCTTCTCTGTCTATCTGCGGCTTCATCTGCAGTCTCAACTTCAGTTACCTTCGAGGTCTCCGGAGTCTCCACCTGAAACTCCACCTCACTAATGACACCATGATTTGTCTTCTCTGCTGGTTGTGTCTCAAAACTCCTCCCTTGAAGCATTGCAGTCTCGTCGAAGATCATATCTCTGCTGATTAGAAAATCGGGTGATCTAGGATCAATGCACCATAGCCGATAGCCTTTCACCCCATGTGCATAACCTAGAAATATGCACTTCTTTGCCCTTGGCTCAAGCTTACCATCACTCGCATGAACATATGCAGGACATCCAAATATACATAATCCGGAATAATCAACAAGTTTCCCCGGCCATATTTCCTCATGAGTCTTCTATTCGATAGCAGACGATGGAGATCGATTTACCAGGTAACATAACATGTTCACTGCTTCGGCCCAAAATTCCTTGCCAAGTCCTGCATGTGAAAGCATGCATCGAGCTCGCTCAAGCAAGGTTCTGTTCTTTTGTTCTACCACGCCATTCTGATGTGGTGTCCCAGGTACTGTGCGGTGTCTAACAATACCTTCTTTCTTGCAAAACTCGGTAAAATCTTTACCACAGAACTCCATGCCATTATTAGTTCTCAGGCACTTGATTTGTTTATCTGACTGCTTCTCAATCAATGCCTTAAATTTCTTGAACCGATCAAACACTTCATATTTGTGCTTCAAAAAGTATACCCATACCTTCCTCGAATAATCGTCAATAAATGTCAGCATATATCGGGCACCTCCTTTCGAAGGAACCGAAGACGGGCCCCAAACGTCTGAATGAATATATTCAACAAGTCGTTTGGTCGAATGAATAGCTGTAGTAAACTTAACTCGGTGCTGCTTCCCATAGATGTAGTGCTCACATAAGTCCAGCTTCCCTGTCTTTTGACCATTCAACAACCCCCTTTCACTCAGCATCGTCATACCTGCCTCACTCATGTGCCCCAAACGCATATGCCATAACTGAGTCAAGTTAAAGTTTGACTCACCTGATGAAACTGTAGCGGTTCCAATCACGGTCTCTCCCAGTAGATGATAGAAAGTATTCACTTTCTTCCCCTTCATCACTGTCATGGCACCTCGAGAGATCTTCAATACTCCACCTTCAGCGGTGTACCTACACCCAATGTCATCGAGTGTCCCTAGAGAAATAAGATTCTTCTTGAGCTCTGGTACATGCCTCACATCTGTCAATGTGCGCACCACCTCATCGTGCATCCGAATCCGAATTGTCCCTATCTCCACAGCCTTACAGACTGCATTATTCCCCAAAGCAACCCTACCACCATCTGCAGCTTGATAAGTAGTAAACCAATTCTTATGAGGCGTCATGTGATAAAAACATCCCGAATCTAGCACCCATTCGTCTCCTAACAAAGTAGCAGTCACACATAAGACAGCTTCTGCATCACCATTGCTCCTCTCAGCAACGTTTGCCATACTGCTAATGGCATTCTGCCTATCAACTTTATTTCTCCGCTTTGGACAATCTCTCCTGATGTGTCCCTCCTCGTGACACTCAAAGCACTTCACGCGTCCCTTGAACTTTCTATGGTGTGATTTTGATCTGCTTTTACCTCTGCTGCTACTAGGCTCTCAATATTGTTCTCTACCCTGAATCGTCAGTGCTTGCGCTGCTCCTTTCGCTAGACCGTCATCTCACAACTTTCTCTGCCACTCCTTAGAGAATAAGGCAAACTTTACCTCTTCTGAGGTAATAGTAATACGCCCCTGCAACAGCGAATCAGTAAAGTGCTCCAATGACTCTGGTAAAGAGGCTAACAACATCATGCCCCGTTCTTCATCATCAAGTATCTTACCGATGTTCTTCAGATCCAACATGAGTTTATTAAATTCATCTAGGTAGGTTCTGATAGACGTACTTTCAGTATATCTAAATTGAAACATCTTCTTCAACATATATAAGCGATTGTTCAAACCTTTCTTCACATAGAGTGCTTGAAGTTTTGCCCATAACGCTGCGGCATCCTTCTCATCAGCAACCTCTATTAAGACCTCATCCGTCAAATTTAACAGGATTATGCTCTTTGCTTTTTCCATTAGCTCTACCATCTCAGAGGCTTTCATTATAATCGGCAACTCATCTTCACCATCTAGTGCCTTCAACAAACCTTGTGTTGTCAATAAAGCTCGCATCTTTATGCTCCATAACACAAAGTTGTTACTCCCGTTAAACTTCTCTATTTCAGATTTTCTCTCAAACATAATTATAGTAACAGAATTTCCAGATAATAATCAGACAAGCAAAAGTTCCAAATCACAATCAAGAAATCCAACCCTAGGCTCTAATACCAATTGTTGGGATATTACGCGGAAACGACAGAATCTTGCAATTTACGTCAACGCGAAATCGCCAGAGAAATAAACGAGAAAAATAAGGACACTAGAAATTTATGTGGTTCGGTCCGAATATCGGTACCTACGTCCACGGGGAGAGCCAACAGCAAATAATCCACTATAATCGGAAAATTAGAGTTTACAATCACTCACACGCTCAGGTGTTTCACACACCTAGATTTAACCCCAAACCCAAAGTGTTTATAAATAAACAACTCACTTGGGTATAAACTCACGGCACAAAATTACCGCTTGACAAACTTAAAGTATAACGCGCGGCTTCAAGGACTTGCGGCTCCCTTCTACGTAAAGCTGCAGCGGCTCCTTCCTCTCGCTCGCTCGTGAACGTGCAGCAACTCTTCTTTGTAGGTTTCGGCAACCACTCTCTTAAAAAAAAAAAAAAGAAACCCTTTTATACGTGTGCCCAGGTCAAACTTTGACCTGGGCCCACCTCTTTGTCTTTATACGTATGCAGGGACTTCACGCCAAAAAGGATTTCGGCCCAAAAGAAACAGGAGACCTTGGGCCCACTTTTGTTTTATACGCGTGCATCTTCACGCCAGCGAGTCCTCACTCGTGCCACGATTTGATTTCTTTTTTTTTTCGGATTCCGCTGGCTTCTCAGCAAAGAATAAACTTTGCTTCAATTTATTTTATATTTGCTCTTTTGTAAATCTTAAGAGTCAAGCGAATCTCAAACTCAAGTCATAATTTAACAGGTTTAGTCATGAGATAGTGCTGCTCCATCCATGTGTTGGAGAAATCTTCCTTCTGTATTTTGAAGTTGACAAAACGTTTCCTAGTCTGAAGATTTCCAGACTCATCTATCAAAGTCTGAAGACTTCCAGACTGAAGATCACCAGACTCAAGATTTAAAGTCTGTCCTCATTGACAGTTTCTAGATCGTCGAAGAAGTCTTATCTAGATATGAGAATATTCTTAAGGATTTGATTCGATTGGTTGAAGATTATCTCACGGTTGGAGAAAGCATATAAGGATCTATTATTCGTATGACAAATAAATCGAGTAAGACAGATCCGTTGATTGGTGAAGTATACTTGGAAGGTTCTACTTGTGGAAATCTAGATCCTGATTGTATGAGCGAACAGAATTGATGGGCTATCTTCATATTCCTTAAATAACGCGAGATTTCCCTAATTGATTCTATCCAACGGGTAGATTGGAAGAACTCCTTTGGAATGTGCCAACGGTTATGTAGGCATGGAGGAGTATAAAATGAAGAGGCTCTAGTTATTCGAGTGTGTGCGAGATAGAGAAATTCCAAAATCTGAAACTCCTTACTCTTTGTTAATTCATTTGTTGAGCATACAACTGTACTCAAAAAAGAGAATTTTGTGAGACCTCGAGAAAGTGTAATAGAGTCTCTATACTGTGGAATCGAGGACGTGAGATTGTAACATCTCTTTTGATTCATAGTGAAATCCAGCCGGTGAGTTGTCAGCGTGGGAGAGTGGACGTAGGCTTAGTTTAAGCCAAACCACTATAAACTTTGTGTTTTAATTCTCTTTCCTTATCTCTTTACTTATTTCATATTTTAATTTGTTTGATTATATCCTTATTCTAAATTAAGTCATTAAGGAAAGAAGAATTTGTTTTTACACTTATTCACCCCCCTCTAGGTGTTCATACTAGCACTCTCACCATGCACTACAATTCTATGCTAGAATCACAAACATTGGAATTATGAGAAAAATTTGATTGCAGCACCATCGCTGATACCTGTACCACCTAATGTACATCAATTGAATTGACAGTTAAAAGTGCAGCAGATTGTGATAAAATACTCCTATGCCATGCGTACAAATGACAAGCAAAATAACTCGTACCTCAGGGTCTTGTCCCAGCTTCCTGTAACTAAGACATTCATCTCCGGGATCCAAGCAATCTCCTTAATGGGTGCGTCATGCATGGCAACTGTCACTGGCTGACCTCCAGACACTAAAGACCACATTTTTGCTTGTTTATCACAGCCGCCAGAAAAGACAGTCGTTCCATCATCCTTCCAAGCTGAACAAAGTACCTTTTAAAAGAAATAGAGATATTTTCCAGAGAGCATATATGAAAACTTATTAGATCATGGAAACCAAAACTCAGACAAAATCCTTTTAATACGAAACCAAAGTTAGACAATCACCGGTTGGTCATGTGATAGCGTGCCTACAGAAGCCCTGTTCTTCGTAACTTCCCAGCACCGTACCTACTAAGATTTTCAGGGGTGCAACAGGAAAAAAACTTATGTGCGTCAACTAAAAGCTGGAACGCGGCAATCGATCTTCGCCCGTGAGGTTTCAGCAAAGTAAGTGGTTGGCCCTCGGGCTGAAACTCAGGCTCGAAACGGAATCACCTGACATCGTCACATTCGAAAGAGCCTAGCCAAAGACATCAAGCTAACCTCTACAACCAACCCTCCCATCAGAACTAACAGAAAAAAATCCACGAAACAACAATCAAATCACCAAAAGAGAAGGCGCTCAATTACCATCCCCTCCTGATCACTGATCTCACACACCGCACAACGCATAATTCACCGAACGCACATCCACGAATCGCGGCTCCCTAAGAAACGCCGCGAGCAATCGGAGCTAAACCCAACTTATTCAAGCATCCAAAGGAGTCGCCGGAAAAAACACGCTAGTCCTCTAGCTTGAAACCGATCCAACTCCGAACGACGCAGCAGCAAGAAAACACTCAAACCGCCATAGCAGCGAAGAGGGAAAAAAACGAAAAATCCAGTTTTCTGAAAAATCGTGGTGAAAATATTTATGTTTTCATAATATAATGTGAGCTCTTTTAACATTTTTTTTTCTTTTTTTGATAAATTTTGTGACACTTCTCAACGGGAAAAGAACATAATTCAATTACATTCTTACTAGTTGCTTATTTTGGAATTTTGGAAATCCTCGTTAGATGCACTTAATGATTTTTCCGAGCCATGGAATATAAGTATTTACCTCGACTTTTTCACTCGACCTTTGTGAAATACATCAATTGATATAATAGTTGACTGATTAATGTGTTATGATCCTATATGTTGGCTTTATTATACAGAGACATACGAGTGGAAATAGATCATATATCGATATATAGTGTGCCCCATTGAATTCTTAGAGATGCTAATTTTGTATTCATAAATTTTAAAATAAATTATATCTATATGGATAAATGGTTGGCATGATTGAAAATAAGAGGTTTAATTTAAACGGTTCTGAAAGTCTCGAGGGACATAATTTTTGAAATTAGAAGTACTTTAAAAATATAATGTGTAACAATTGACTAATTGAGTAATTAAATCACCCGTTCATTGAAAATCTTAATAAAATTGTTAACAAGTTGAAATTAATCAGTAGACTTCAAAAGGGCCAAAAAAAAAATCAGGTTACGTGGGTAAAATTATGAAAAATAATAAGTAAAAACATGCCATGTGATGGATTTTGAGATCCAAAGTGACCTCATTCGGTTCAAAGTTTTCTTTTAAAGTCAAGAGACGTGTGAATTTCAATCTCCTTAATGCAATATTGTATTTTGTAATTCCATATTAATCATTTGATAATTGCGGGTTTGAGTCTTGGAATTCATAATCAAAATATGGTATTTTTCGAAAAATATATTATAAGAAAAGTCGGGCTTGGGTATAAACATTAAGTTGAATTGAACTTTTCCAATGATCCATATTTAAGTAAACATGGTTCGATAAAAAGTTTTGAGACTAAGCTAGCTCAAACCTATCTGAACCAATGTTCGAGCATTGACTCGGTAGCAAAGGGGCCGTGCCACTGCTAGGCACAAGGTTGTGTAGGGCCACACAAACACGGGGCGGCCATTCCTGATCAAAAACATTTTTTACGCATGTAAATTATGTCCTGAAATCAAAATGAGATCAAATATCGATCTCCTCTATTCAAACAATCCTAGCAAGCAGGAAGGCTTTCATTTGTGAATATGGACCAACAATATCCGGCCCACCACAAGAGCCCAAGTTCAAGCATTACCCCAACCCAACCCCCATGGTCGCTCAAGCAGATGACTCCGCCACCGACCACTGCCTCCACCACCCAATGGACACCTCGAGCTCGTTTCCCTTCAATCGCCGCCGATCTCGTTGTCCACCTCGCTCCGCCACGATGTGGTAGGTTTCAATCTCATTCATTGTTTCCGTATAGTTCGTGGGTGACTTGGAAGTGAAGTAGCTGCTATTCATGTCTAATGCCCTCCTAGTGAATACATGGAAGAAGTTGATTTGTATATCCAATTTGATGCTTCACTTCATGTCATGATCTAAGATCCTCTTCATGGCAGTGGATATTGGGTTCTCTTCACTTATCTTGGTTTACAATTCGTTCCATTCACTTATCTCAATTCACCGTCGCCAACTAATTTGCCTTGCTAGTAAGTGGAAATTATGTCAAATCGAGAGATGTAAGATTGGTTGTTGAGAACTAACAATACAATCAAGAAACACTAGATATGAAAGTTGAGCCCTGACAAACACTGGGTAACGGAAAATTGATCTTCAATGCTAATGTGTAGTCTAGTTCTATTAGAATTTATGGAATAACTTATTGATTTGATAATTTCTTATTTATAGAAAGCAACTATATGTTTAATATTATTGAGAAAAAAGAGATATTTAATATGAGATGAGACTTTTTATCATTAAAATAACTATTTTACCCACACAATTCTAAACCCAACTGAGAAGTTACACTAAATAAGATTTTAATCACATGCCGGGGAATTTACCTTGGATAATTTAGGCTTCCTAGATAGAAGGAAATTTTCTCAGCGATGACCGAACTTCTTCATCATGCGTGGGGGACGATTAATTTCGCACTTTGGCAGAAAGGATCAGGCGACCATGTGAAATGGCAATCAAGAGGAGGTTGTTTGCTTTCAAAATAAGAACACCTCTTGCACAGTAATGTTCACTTCGCTTCTTGTTAGACTAAAGGCAATTCTATTTTGTTTGGATATATATCATCAACTCGAGCCTAGCCTATGATCTCCAACTCATATGCTTCTTGGCATTCCTTTGTAAGGGAACAATTAAGTGTGGATAAGCACCGCTATGCTTAAACCAAGCCATCATCATCAGTTGAAATGAGAGGTGATTAAATGATATAAGAGATAACAACAGTCCTCTTATTTGCAGCCTATTTTCATCATAATGTAAAAGAAAAGTAATAGTTTGGAAGAACAAAACAAGTTACTTTTTCCTTCTCGAAGAACTGTACGTTACATGCAAGAGTAAACTTGAATTGTACGGATCAAGTAGCATAATTGACCATGCAAACTTCCGGTGTGTTTGTTTTTGCTTTGTGATTGTGCTTTTGACTGCTAGTAATACAATTATGGGTGAAACAATCGTTGATCATGAGACGAAAGGTGTGATTCCGCTAATAACCCAACATGGATATCAGAACCAGGATTGATTGTTTTTCATGCACAACATTCTATAATTTGCGCAGTATATTATTTCTTTTAATGAATTATCATGATTTTGGCCTAGAGAGCGTGTAAATATGATAGCAAAATGTATAAGTGATGAAGAAAATGCTGACGTTAGCGCCACGTCAAAAGCCCTGTTAACAACAAGTACGACAACACATGTCACCACATGACAAATACCATGGCGATGCCACGTCAAATGGTGGCGTGACAATTTAGGGGATAACACTCCCACTTAAGCATGATGTGAATGAATCACATGTTGACATATGGCAGAAAGAGCTGCGTCTATAGTTGATTGCCTCGGGCGTATAAAGCCACACATCTCAATTGCATTATCAAGTGAATAATATAAACACATGAATATAAATAAGTAGAGTTAAGCTAATGATATTGCGATTTTTTTTTAATAATTATAGAATACAAATAAGCTTAAAATATAATAACTCATAATTGCTAAGAAAATATTAACGGTTATATATCATTTATTATTTAAGAAAAAGTTACTGAAATTTTTTTTCCCTTACAGGTGTTCCTCATCTTGGGAGGATGTGCCCCCACTGCACCCCACATCTAGCGGTCAAAAACCGATGCTGATGATTGTACTCCGTAAGAACAAAATTGTGCTATCTTGAAACATTTTGAAAAAATTGTTTAGGATTTTTAATATAATTTTTCTTTTTCATCTTTATCACATGTGCAAGGGAATCGCAATCCATACTAATTACGATGATCAACTTTTCTCTTAATCCTTCTCCTCCTTTTGTAACGTACATAAGGCACTAAACATGTTAGAATTATTTTGAGATTATCGAAATCATTCTCTCCACAAATTGTCACCCCAATAGAATAAGGGGTGGCAATTCATAACCAGGATAAACTCGAACAAGCCATAGACATTTCGAGAAAAAGTCTACACTACACATGACAAAGTTAATTCAAAGATGACATAAATTGACACGCTGTCATTGGTATTTAATTGAAATAAATTGCAACCAGCGCAAAATGACCCAAATAGTTAGTATTAGATTGATGATATGAATTGTCAATCATTCTAAGGATTAGATTTGATGTCAATCCAATAAGAAAAAGTAAAAAAAATTTTGGTCTTGGATTTTGAGCAGAATGGGGACGTAAAGATCCCTTTCCACACAAGTGTGATTTGGGTTCAAACTCATTGAAAGAACGTGGAAAATGATGTATATGGAATGTCCAATGGTTAGTGGCATCAGCATATCATAATCATCTTGCAAAAAGGTTTTGTTGACATTGAACGGTTATTGCCAATGGTTACCCAAGCATGTCTTTTGGGCATTTGGATTGGAAAAAAGGAGGGTGGAAATAATGGTACACAAATTATAGCATTAGAATACCATCTTAAGCCGCGTCATACTTACTTTGAACGGATTTTGTGGGTCAAATGTGTGTCAAAAACAACTCTTTTAGGGTCCTACACAACTTCTATAAAGGTCTTCTCTATGAGGCTGTTTAGTATATAACTCAAGCTGCTCAACCAATACATATCACTTCAATCATTCTTTCTTGCCCTCCCTTTGAGACTTGGCACTCAATTTACGCTCATAAAATGGCACATTTGCGTCTCATTTGTGCACAACTCCTTTGTTCTTGTCTTCTTTTGGCCGCCCTCATCATGTTGGGCTTCATTATCATCGTTTCTGCTATTAA
Source organism: Eucalyptus guilfoylei (assembly GCA_016097605.1). NCBI lineage: Eukaryota > Viridiplantae > Streptophyta > Magnoliopsida > Myrtales > Myrtaceae > Eucalyptus > Eucalyptus guilfoylei. The sequence goes on along the minus strand of CM027863.1, from coordinate 23,770,559 downwards.
CGATACAGATAGGCTTGCATTGCTTGCATTCAAGGCCGAAATAGCTAGGGATCCTTTTGGATCACTTAACTCATAGAACGACAATGCCAACTTTTGCCGATGGTATGGGGTTATATGCGGTCGTCAACACCACAGAGTCACTATACTGGACCTCCATTCCCAAGGACTCTCGGGACCCATCTCCTCTCACATAAGGAACCTCAGCTTCTTGAGATTGCTGCTACTCCAAAACAATAGCTTTAGCCTTGAAATCCCTCCACAAATTTACCTTTTCCTTCCTTCCATAATAATTAAGATCACTATCAATTCAAAAAGATTTTTCCATAATTGATCAACGCTCCCCCTCAATTTGTTGCCTTTTTGAGTTTGATCACAAATCTTTCCCTTTCTTTTGGATTCACTTTCTCCCTCTTTTTGATTGCGCCAAAAATCTGCGTAGATTCGCAATCATTCTTCCCCTATAGAATTTCCTGCAATGAACTCATTTCCTTTTTGGTATCCATGAATTTGGATCCGTCCATTTTGTTAGAGCAAAATAGAAAATCTCCATAGATAATCAAATATTCTTTCTAAACTCATCATAACAAAGTATTTAAGGGAGAATATCTTGCACAATAATATCTTGAAAAAATTCTCACTTAGTCAAAGCACAATAAAATCATAATAAAATCCTTGAATATCTAAGAAAGAATATTTTGCATAATAAATCAATATCACGTAAAACAGATTTCCACTTCGCAAAATATGACAAAATATGAGAGCATAAAATCAAACCAAATAAACTCAATTGTCTCTAAGCAAGATATAAAAATAATCACACGATTCTTTCTTCAATAAAACAATTCATAGAATACAGTCATTATAAAATCTAAATCAATCAAGGCACGAAGAGATTATAAATATAATGAGAATATTTAAATTATGTAATCAAGAAAATATACATTCCTTACCAAATTCTCTTTCTTCTTTTCCTTTATTTCCTACAAAAACAACTCATCTTTTCTTTGGTACCCAAATTTTCTTAGGTCCATGAGAGTTAATAGAGTATGTTGTTTTTACCCAATCTTTCTTAATAGATCCCCAAACTTTAGGACATTCTTTCTCAAAGTGTTCTGAATCTCCACAATTTGAACACTTGAGGGCATTTCGACAAACAGATTTTGTAAATATCCTTTGAAAATGCTTCTTGTACGCAAGTCTAGGAGGTCTTTGTCTAAGTCTCTCCTTAACTTTAGGAAAGTCTATTAGAGAATCACTTTCCTTATTGAAACCAAGTCTTGACTTGTTATAGTAAACTACTTGTATGGAAAGGATATGCTCTAATATTTTTGAACCCTTTGAAAATTTTGTCGAAATATTTGAAAATTCTTTCTTTAAAGAATCATTTTCTTTAACAAGTAAATCTCAACTTTCTTTTGTTTGTAGAAAATCTTTTTGCAAAATTTCAAATATTTCTTTTCGAGAAATATCCTGTTGCCTAAGCCATGAATTCTCATTTTTTAGTTCGGAGATCCTTTTAAGAGAAGATTTGAGGTTTAAGCAAAGCTCATTTATATACTTTGAAATTTTGATAGGAATTTTTGAATGACTTACCTTGATTTCCTCATCGGATTCTGAGTCTATGTCTAAGTTAGACTCTGATTCTGAGTCTGATTCTGATTCCGAATTTGATTCTAAGTCTAAATGTACCATCAAGCATATATTTCCTTGCTCGTCATCTTCTTTCATTGTTCTTTTCTACCCATTATACTTGTATTGTCTTCTTCTACTGAATTTCCTTCCTTTTCTACTCAGCTTTTTGAATTTCTTGATCATAAAAGCAAGTTTTTCGTCGTCCATGTCATTTTCTGAGTCTCTATCATCAGAATCAGCGTTATATTTTAAAGCGATGGACTTCTTACCTTCGGGATCTTCATCGTTGATTTGTTCCACTTCGTAGGATTGAAGAGTGCCAATCAATTCATCAACGGAGAGTGACATAATCTTTTGAGTCTCTCGGATTGAGGTCTTAACATGGGTCCAATCTTTTGAGAGACCTCGCAGAAGTTTGTTGACCTTCATTAGGGCAGAAATTGGATGACCTTAATACGCCAAACCGTTTACAATTTCTATAAAACGACTAAACATATATCCAATCGACTCTCTTGGCTTCATCTTGAATAATTCATATTGACCAAGCAGGAAGTTTACTTTTGCCTCTTTTACACGATCAGTCCCTTCATATGTAACATGAAGTCTATCTCAAACTTCTTTAGCCGTTTCACATGAAGAAATTATATTATATTCAGCAAGAGACAAGACACAATATAAAAAATAAATAGCTTTTGCATCAAGAGCTTCTCTTTAAGACATCTCCATCCAAGACATAGGAGCTGGGGCTTTGGTTTCTTTGTCTTTGCTATTCTTATTTGATGTAGACGCAGTAGTGGGATTGATTCCTTTTTTAACAACATCTCATTGCATGGGATCTCTAGATCTTAGGAATGCCTTCATTTTGTTTTTCCAAACGTTGTATTCCTTTCCATCCGAATAGGGTGGCCTGGTGTTGCTTTGCCCTTCCATAAGTCCTAGCGCCAAGATACTAGCCATAGAAGATCTTTAGCTCAGAAGTAAAAACACTTCAATAAGACAAGTACCGCAGCTCTAATAGCAATTGAAAGGACTAGTACGAACACTTAGAGGGGGGTGAATAGGTGTTTAAAAAAAATCTTGACTAATAAATGCGGAATAAAATAATTTGCGAGCAAAGTCTGAATAAAGATCAGAGTCTGATAAACAAACCACCAGACTTCTGGTAAATGTTCAGAATCTGTTATGCAATGGAACAGACTTTTGAAATAACCTGTAAGTATGCAACAGACTTAAATAAGAAGAGTTAAGGAAAGAGAATGTTGCACACAAAATTTATAGTAGTTCGGCTTAGATCAAGTCTACGTCCACTCTCCCACGCTAACAATCTTCTGGCTAGATTCCACTATGCGATCAACAAGAGATTACAACTTTGAATGCAAACACTTAGTGGTAGATCACACTATCTCACTAAGTCACTCTTTTGGTATTTCTCTCACGATCACAAACATTTAAGCTCACGAGAGACAAGTGTATGATCAAAGTTCGCTCAGACTTTGGAATTATAAATTCTATGCTCCATCTCTTACTTGCTCATCGGTCCTTAATCTCCTTAAATACTCTTCCACTTCCAAACTAGCCGTTGGACAGTATCTAAATGATCGTCTTCCAATCTACCTATTGGACAGATATGTATCAAGAAGATTTAGTAGCCGTTGAGTGACAAAAGTAGAATCCCAAATTGATTCCGATCGCCCATACAAACAGAATCTTGGTTTCCATAAGTAAAGCCTCTTCGTATAGAAAATTCTTATCTTCAATATCCAATTGTCAATCAATTAGATTGAGTCAATAAAATCTATCTTGATGTAGAATTCAAACCAGATCACTAGCCGTTGTATGTTTGGGGCTTGTGTTACATTCTATCAAGTTGTTTCGTTCTGAACATGCTTCATTCTGATTCTGCTACATTATGAACTTGTGTCTCGTTCTAGACCTTGTCACGTTCTGGACTTGTGTCTCATTATGTATGTAAAGTCTAAGAGTGTTATATCGGAAGTAAAGTCTGAGTGTCTTCCCTCTAAAGTAGAGTCTGAGTGTCTTCTGTCTAAAGTAGACTTTACAATCTGGATGTAAATCTAAACATATTCTGCTTCTGAACATATTTAACCTTAAGATTTGGACACAATCTGAATCAGTTCAGCTTCAGCATAGAGTCTATCTTCTGGTTCTTCCAAGTATAGACTTTGATAATATCCTTTACACGTTCTATCATCTGCATAGTCTATTACTCAACCATTAAACACATTAGTAGCTTTTGATTTATTTTGTCATCTTCTAAATATCATAAGGGATTTCCATAACACGTAGGACCTCCCATTACCACCATGCTCTCAAGGAGGCGAAACCTCTTCTTGGCCTTTTCAGTATGTTACTTCATGGAACTAGTCTTGATTAATGGAATCTTTATTCTTGTTTAAAGACAAAAGAAAAGAAGTTAAATCTTGAGTCTTGAGCCATGTAATTAACCTTGCTGCTTTTCTTGAATGGCCTAATAGAGACGATGCGTCAGTTGTGATTTCGGTAGACATAGTTCTCCTTCCACTGTTTTTCGAACGATCATTCTATAAACTTGGATAAGCGAGGCCAACACACAAGAATCACTGGATCATATGAATCCTAGTTTCACATGGGACCAAACCTCGTATGCATGTTCTCAATCTCATGAATCGAATGTAACAGTTCGTACCTTGATGCTTTTCAATCATTGAATTCAATTCAATTTTTCGGGTTTGGAAATTACAGTGATCCGTTCAACGAAAGACGAAAAAGCAAAATCAAAATCTGTCGGTACCCAATAGATATCAGCTTCATGTTAAAGAATTAAAGTCGATACGCAATTGATGACACTGACTAAATATCGATCAGGGCTTTGAATGTGATATGGAGTCAGACCATTGAGAAGCTCTAAGATTAGCGAGCACTGATTGAGTAAGAGAACTTGTTGGGTGTCTTCAAGGGACGGGGTAAATGGTATGTTGACCGATACATACGATATGATACTGCTTGTTGACAAAGTCAACAAAGAAATACCAGTGTTGACTGTGAGAAGCCAATTAAATTAAGTATATCAAACAAGCAAATTACCCAGGAATATTTATCTATTAACAATAACCGAATCGAGGTCAATCAAGTCGATGTTGAGTCAAGAAGCGGTGACGAACCATAATTGGCGATTCCAATCGCCAATGGGGGAAAGGGTTGATCGACGACCCAGAACTGACGTTTTCCAAAACCTCGCCACAGCCCTCGTAACAATCAATGGATGATTACAACCAAGAACTGCGATGGCGAGCAAAGTGGAATCACAACTGGTTTGTAGGTTGTAATCGGCTGTCGTTCAATTACAAGGACTACAATGTAGTTTTGGAAATGGTTAATTCTGAATGGTCGGTCAACCGTTGACAGCATACCTCGTGGCACAAACAAAGCGACAAAAACGACAGTTTTCAAAAACTAAGCTCGAGATTGACATCACCTGTGAATTGCGATAATCTCTAATGCAATATCAGCAATGCAGTCCGTATATAAAAGTCCTCATTCTGTCACCACCAGTGATACAAGACAACAAGGATAGGATAGCTAAAAGAAGTAGCTTCAACCACCACCACGAATTTAACAAAAGGTCAATCTTCTCCTCCCCCATTCAAAAACTGTAGTTCCAAACAAAATTAGTGGGCCCTGCACCGAGAGAAGAAGATAGGCCTACTCTTCTTCAATGCCTTGTAAAGGTTAGCTAAAGAGATTTTGAGCTCAGTCTAGACCACTTTCCAACCACCCAAAAGATACAGAATTTCCAAATAAAAAAGTTTATCATTTGCTCCTCTACTTGCTTTGCTATCCTAGAATTATTGAATAATGAGAATAGTAGACACCCATCAGAAGCAAGAATAGAATACCAGAAAATAAGAGGCAAATCATGAATACAGAGATCTGAATAGCAACTGTTAAATGAACATAGGGTTTGTAACTTTTCGACAGGATGGAGGAAATTTTGCCTCATTGACTTCATCCACCCACAGTTACAAATCTCAAGAGAACAGCTGCTAGAGTTTTACTAGTGCAAGATCATTCACTACAGCTCTCTTGTGATCCATTTCTGCCTCATTGAGAAACTTCAAGCACTAGAAGGAAAAATTTTCTGTCATTATTTTTGTTTATAGCACAAGAGACATTGAATAAATATAAATCTCTCCAGCAGGCTTTCCAGGGGAGCTCTGCGCCGGAACCCAAATGCCACCCAAGTAACCGCATTGTGTACTTACCAGAACCTAGCAAAGCTCTTTAGCTGCCGCAATGACGGCCTCAGCAGTGAGGCCGAACTCCTTGTAAATTATACCTGCCGGAGCACTGGCCCCGAAGCGGTCGATTCCAATAGCCTTCCCTCCGCTTCCAACGATTTTTGACCATCCAAAGGTTGACCCAGCTTCAATGCTGACCCTAGCGGATACAGCAGCTGGCAAAACGCTTTCTTTATACTCAGCAGATTGGTCATCAAATAGCTCCCATGAAACAAATGATACGACTCTCACAGCCTTCCCTTCCTTTCTCAGTTCATCTGCTGCTTTCACAGCAATTTCCAATTCAGAACCAGTTCCAATCAAGATGACGTCGGGCTTATTGCCTGAAGAGTTGTCCGAAATGACGTAACCACCTTTTTCGACTCCTTCAACGGAAGTTCCGGAAAGCTGGGGCAGCTTCTGCCTGGAGAGAGCAAGGACAGAAGGTCTCTTCCTGTTGAGGACAGCAACCTTGTATGCACCCGCGGTTTCATTCCCATCAGCCGGTCGAAGCATCAAAATATTGGGCATAGCACGGAAGCTGGCCAAGTGCTCAATAGGTTGATGGGTCGGCCCATCCTCTCCAAGACCAATTGAATCATGGGTCATCACGTAGATAACTCCAGCTTCACAAAGGGCAGAGATCCTCATCGCAGCCCTCATGTAGTCAGTGAAGACAAAGAACGTGGCGCAGTATGGAATGAGACCAGGGCTGTGCAGGGCAATCCCGTTGCAAATAGCTCCCATTCCATGCTCTCTAACACCGAACCTCACATTGCGTTCCTCTGGGGTGCCCTTTTGGAAATCACCAAACATCTTAAGCAGTGTCATGTTGGAAGAAGCAAGATCAGCACTGCCACCAAGAAGACCAGGCAGCACTTTAGCGAGGGCATTCAGGCATTGCTGAGAGAGATTTCTGGTGGCATCAGCAGGACTCTCAGGAGTATACGTCTGTAAAATGCAGCAAACAATTACCACAACGCTGAAGCCACCAAATACCAATTGTTTAACAGAATTCACAATGTGTGTAAATCTCAGATTATAGACATCGACAAGATAATTATGATACTGCCAGACTTTGACCCCCATAGGGAATAATTATGAGGATTAGAAGCTAGAAGCATTTAGAAGGTTGTGAAAACAAAGCTTGGGAGATTACCACAAGTAGAAGTAATGATTGGATGCAAATACAACTAAGAAGAGTCAGCATGCCATTTGCTCAAATGTCTTTCCTAAGTATTAAATCCCTTTTCTTCTTTTAAAAGCTCCATAAACCTTATATAGCACAAGTGGAATTCTACGCTAAAAGGCTACAGTACACTGTAATTTTCTTACCGGAAGTGCTTTTTCCCAACCAGCAGGCAGTTCACCCTTGAAAATGGACTTCAGTTCTGCAGCTTCTTCCTTGTACTTCTTCTCATACTCGGCAAACTTGGCATTCCATTCAGCTTCAAGAGCAGCACCAGCAGGGACATGGCGACTCCAGTGCCTAGAGAGAGCCACAGATATTCATCAGTAACTAAATTTAGATATCAAATTTGTCTCCATCACATGGCAGAGAGATGGATGGTTCTCTAGATTTTACTTACGCTTTGACATCCTCAGGCACATGGAAAGGTTCATATGGCCAACCAAGGTTCTTCCTTGTTGCATCGACTTCCTTGGCACCCAGTGCGCTCCCATGCACACTATATGAGTTGGCCTTGTTAGGTGAACCGTAGCCAATGGTGGTAGTCACCTGCAAAGAAAAAGCATGGTTCATTAACAGCTTCAAAAAACGATTATCGAGTGAAACTAAACGAAATTCTTTCGAAAGCAATATGAGAAATACGAATTAGTTGTACTATTACAATAAATACTTATGTCTTTCTCAAAAGGCATAAAATAATTTGACTAGTATTTTAAATATAGCCTCCACTATAACCTAACAAAAAAAATATGCGATCATATTAATCATAAAGAGTATTTTTTGAAAGTTCATTCCCATGGACTGCTTTTAGGCTTTGCCCTTGGTTACGGTAACTTCAAACTTTGCTAGCCTTGCATAAACCAAAACAATTCATATTCCATCAGATTTAGGAGTGGGACCTTAATTAATGTAGGCTTATCCTTGACAGCCTTCGCTTCCTTAATAGCAGCACGTATCTCATCATAGCCAGTGTTTCCGTTTTTCACCCAAATGACATGCCACCCAAGACCCTCGAAACGGGTGTCAACACTCTCGGTGAATGCAATTTCCGTATCGCCATCAATAGAGATGTGGTTGTCGTCATAGAAAGCAATCAACTTTCCAAGTCCCCAGTGACCAGCAAGTGAACAAGCTTCATTGGAAATACCCTCCATCTGGCAACCATCTCCAAGGATGACATATCTAAAGAAGTGCGAAAACCACCAAAACACAAGTCACAATGCTAATCATTGCCAAACTCAAAAATGCACGGTGAAAAGTATCATGGAGGATTGTTTTACGTGTAGTGGTCAACTATTTCACTGTCCGGTTTATTGAAGCGAGCAGCCAAATGCTTCTCTACGAGCGCCAAACCAACAGCATTGGCAATTCCTTGCCCGAGTGGACCTAATAAACCAAGTTATCAAATCAATTACATATCTCTTGACGAAAATTGGAATGCACGTCTAACACCACCTAAGCCATATAAAACTACGGGAAAAGGTCAAAATCAAACCTGTTGTAACTTCGATACCGGTTGTCTCAAAGTTCTCCGGATGGCCAGGGGTCTTGCTTCCCCACTGCCGGAAGCCTTTCAAGTCTTCCCCCTAAAAAGATTTTCACAAACAAACATTTCCAATGGAAAAGCTTCCGACAATAAGTCATTTAGCACTAGCAACAAGATGTAATTACAAGACAAGCCAACTCTCTTGTTTTTGTCTCAAAATATTCAGGTGATGGACAGCAATAAAACCACTCGGAGACCAGCAATTCTCATTTCCAACACCAACCAAACTAAAAATCCAAAACATTTGGTGTTTAAATGCTCCAACAAAACTAAAATTGAGCATACATGCCGATCATAAAGACAAAAGAATCCTAGATTAGAAACCAAGAACGAAAGCACTAACCTGGACGCTGTCATACCCAGCGAGATGCATAAGGGCGTACTGCAGCATGCAACCGTGCCCGGCCGACAGCACGAACCGGTCGCGGTTGAACCAGTAGGGGCTCTTGGGGTTGTACCTCATGACCTCGTCGTACAGGATGTGACCCATCGGGGCGCAGCCCATGGGCAGTCCCGGGTGTCCGGAGTTCGCCTTCTCGACTGCATCGATGGCCAGGAACCGGATGGTGTTGACCGACTTCTCGACCAGAGAGGCCTCGGTGGCGGTGTCGAGGGTCTCGACGGCGGCGGCCCTGATGGGTCGGACGGCCGAGGAGGCACCCGGGACGCGGCGGCGGCGGGAGCTGGAGGCGCGCCTGGAGGAGGAGGAGGAGGAGAGGGGAGAGAACTTGAGGGCGGAGAGGGAGAGGGAGACGCGGTCGGAGGAGGAGGAATTGGAGGCGTTGCCGGAGATGGGTCGGGCCAAGATGGCCTGGGACAGCGTCGGGGACGAGGTGGAAGCCATCGCTCGAGTCGCAGAGGCAGAGGAGGGCGGTGTGGTTCGAGCGTTGGCGATCGCCGTTGGGTCAGTTAACGGGTGAATACAGTTGAATGTCTGTCTGTTCGTCTGTCTTAGGATGTTGTAGTAGCGAGCGAGTTAACTTACAGCTTTCCTTGGGGAAACGAAACGATAGTCTTTTCTCTTTTTTGTGTGGACGATGTTGAGGATCAGGATTTCGGGGCCCGCGGTATTTTGTCTGATCTGGTCGACTCTTCGAAAGGCCGTGGCCCTTGGATCCACGGAGGGACGGCATCGCGGCCGTTGACTCCGGATAGGGGATGCTCCGCCTTTCGTTTCTGCCGTCCCCTTTTCTTTTTCTATTCGTTTTCCTTCTCCCGTGATAGCTCCATTTTTTGGCCCGGAGAAGGGGGCACGCTGAATCAGCGTGAATTTTTATGGAAGCCTTAATCACATTCACTTTGATATTAAACGTACGTCGTACGGTTCCCTTTGGAGAAACGGCACTAATAGCGAATTGAATAACAATTTTCTTCATGGCTGACGGGATTTAAGATAATAATGCACAACTAAATCATTTAAAATTTAAATAAAGTAACGTGTATCAAGTGATTTACGTAAAATCTAAAAATTTCAATGAAAACTCATGTTATGACGTAGATTGCCTTCTTAGGCATTATTATGAAGACTCTACATTATTATAAAGTAACATCTCTTCGCAATTTTTTTCATGAGTGACGAGATCTGAGATAATAATATACAACTGGGTCGTTCAAAATTTAAATAAAGTAACGGGTGTCAAGTGATTGCGTAAAATCTGGGCATTCCAATAGGACATAGGCTGCGTTTGGTTCAGCATTTCCAAGGGGCTAGGCCTCTTGGGGAAATGTTGGACTGTTTGGTTCAACTTTGAAGCCGACTTTCAGTTTTAAACTTGCTTTCAAAATGCTGAAAGCCCAAAGCTAGTAGGGACTAGTTTTGGGCTTTTAGCATCTACCGAATACTGAAATTATTTTTTCCATTCCAAAACTACCCTCACTAATTCTTCATATTTTCGATTTGCCCCTGATTATTTTTTTTTTTAATTGAAAAAGGAGGCAGCCCTTCGCAGGACCGACGAAGGGCTACGGCCGCCGGCAAGCCAAATCTGACGCTGGCGATCATCGCTTGAGGTCGGGTAACCTTCGGCGAGGGTCGCGCAACCCAGCCGAGGGCTGCCGGAGGTCGCCCGACCTTGGGCGACCCTCGCAACCGCCACCTGGGTCTCGCGGCCACAAGCGGCCCTCACCTAGGTCTCGCGAGGGTCGCGTGACTCTGGCCACCGTCATGCAACCCTTGCGACACCCAGGCGAGGGCCACCTGCAGCCACGAGACCCAGGTGGCGGTCGCAAGGGTTGTGCGGCCCCTGGGTCGAGCGACCCTCGCCGTTGGGTGACCTCTGGCGGCCCTCGGCTGGGTCGCGCGACCCTCACCGGAGGTCGCCCGACCTCGAGGGACCTTAGTCGACAACTGTCGGCGCCAAATCTAGCTCGCCGATCCAGCGAAGGGTTTAGTTCAATTTTCAAAAAATAAAAATAAAATAATAAAATAATATATATATATATAGGATACCCATTAAAGCCCATTGCAAAATGCACATTCAACTCAAAGTCCATTTGTAAAAAAAATTTACCAAACACGATTGCATTTCCCCAAGTAGCTTTGGGCTTTCAACATTTGCATTGAACTCAAAACCCCTTATAAATGCTGAACCAAATGCAGCCATTGATTGCCTCCTTCACGCATTATTATAAAGACTTTGTATTATCATAAACTAACGTCTCTTTGAAAAAATGATACTACTGTCAGATTCAATAGTAAATTTTTCACGAGTGATGGGATTTGAGATAATAATGCATAACTAGATCATTCAAAATTTAAATAAAGTAACACGTGTCAAGTGACTCACATAAATTCTAGGCCTTCCAACGAAAACTTGTGCTATGACGTAGATTGCCTCCTTCGAGCATTATTATAAAGTAACGTCTCTTTGAACAAATGATACTAATGTTAGATTGAATAGCAATTTTTTTCATGAATAATGAGATTTGAGATAATAATGCACAATCGGGTCATTCAAAATTTAAATAAACTAACACGTGTCAAGTGACTTGTGTGAAATCTGGGCATTCCAACGGAAACTTGTACCATGACGTAGATTGCCTTCTTTGGGCATCATTATAAAGACTCTGCATTATTATAAAGTAGGGTTTCTTTGAAGAAATGATATTAATGTCGGATTGAAGAGCAATTTTTTTCATGAGTGATAAGATATGAGATAATAATGCACAACTGGTCGTTCAAAATTTAAATAACGTGTCAAGTGACTTGCATAAAATCTAGCATTCCAACGAAAACTCGTGCATACATGCCTTCTTCAAGCACTATTATAAAGACTCCACATTATTATAAAGTAAATTCTCTTTGAAGAAATGATACTAATGCCGGATTGAATAGCAATTTTTTTTCATGAGTGACGAGATTTGAGATAATAATGCACAATTGGGTCGTTCAAAATTTAAATAAAATAGCGTGTGTCAAGTTACACGGAATGCTCAACTTGAATGTCCCCCTTGTTGTGGCATCGTCATGCCGGACCTTTGTTGCAGTAGAATCGCCGACTAATTTTCGAACAAGTTATCTCAGGATAAATTAGCCAGTTACCATGATCCCACTAAAGTGCTGAAAGTTGCAAGCCTTCTTCAGTGTGAGTTCCCTCGGAGTTCAGGTTCCGAACACGCCAGATTCGAACCTCTAAACAAGAATCACGTGAGCTTGAATCTTTCTTCAGTCGAGTCGCCACTTTGATATTACCTTGCTTAGTAAAATAATCAGGCCGTGTCATGCTTTCTTGAAGACGAGGACCGCTTAATTCTATATGCACGCATATTCTTCTTTTTCCAGAAAGAATATGCACAAGCGCGTACTGAATATGCTTTGGATTTCGAGTTCCTAGGATGCCTTGTATGGATGAACTCGAAGCATATGCCATGGCATCTTTGGTGGGGGTTTTATTGGGTGGCGATGGAGATGACGATGGAGGATAGAGAAAGGGGAGGCAAAAGGAGATGAGAGCTTAAGCGACGGCCACCACAAAACCCGGTAACAAATGGGTCAACCTCTCCCTTTCCCCCGTACAACATAATTGGGCACTCGTGGGTCCCATTTTTTGGTTGAATAATTAAATTGTCCTCAATTTTTCTCCGCCTAACAAAATCAAACTTTACATCCGGTCCTAATAAAAAAAGTTCCAAACTTTAGGTTCTAAACCTACCTCGATCTTTAACTCTAATCTTAGATCTGCTATCGTTAGCCTTTTGTCTGTGACACCTCAAAATAGTGCGCAACACGTGTTTTTTTTTTTTTTTTTTTTTTTTCAGTTATTACTCTTTAATTATTATGAGCATTTAAGTAAAATATATATGGATCTTCTTTATATTAACATCAGTATTACACTATAATATCCAAACAAAACATAAAATGCATAACACCTGGAAATGGTCGGTGTATGCTAATTTTAATAGTGTACTCCTCTGTCCCAAAAGCCCGCCTATACAAAAATCAAACTATCCACTACACGTTGATATTTTGCCTGTTGACTTGTTGCCTTAGCCACCAAATCCCCTTAACGGTCTAACTAGTTCACTCTCAATATTCAAGTACCAAGCAACAAATCAATGGATGATGGTTTTATGTGATGGGCTTAAGGCCCGTCCGCCCATGTTGGGCCTAAAAGCCCGGCCCACAAGATTAGGGCCCATGGATGAAGGGGCACGATTCCTTTTGGAGGGAACGTATATAAGGGAGGAAAGAGAGGGAGAAGGCACCTTTTGGCATAACGTACGTACGTTCCTCTCCCTCTCTCCCTTCAATAGAAAGACAAACGCTAAAGGCGACGCCATCTTCCCTTCAAGGCCAATCGACGTCATCGAATCGAACGGGATCGGTTTTCTCTTCCTCTTATCGGCGTCGGTGCTTAATCTGTGGCTAACAAGGTACGCTCGAATCCGTGGTGTGCTTTAGGATCGGTGATACGTGATTTTCCCGGGCTTGTCTTCCGCATTTGTTTTAAGGGTTCGATTTAGCATCGAATCCGGTTTTTGGGAATCCGATAATCCCAACATTGGTATCAGAGCCCTAGTTCATGTTTTCCCGACCCTTTTCATGTTTTTTGATTGATTTTTTGCGAAAATAATCGGCCGACACGGATCGGGGCGAAAATCCCGACACCCGAGCACTGTTTATCCACTTTTTCGAGTTTCTGTTAGTTGAAATCAATTTCTGAAGGCATAAGGTGAAAGAGCTCGTCGAGACGAGTCCGTCGACATGTCGTGCGCCGCCGGGAGACGCCGGACGCGCCCACACGCGCGGCCAGAAGCCGCTGCGCGTGGGCGCCACGCGCCTGAAGCGCTGGCTTGGCCAGCGCGTGTGCCACACGCGCCGGTCGGCGAACCGGCACGTGCGCACCGCCGGCCGGCGAACCGGCACGCGCCGGTCAGCGAACCAACGCGTGCTAACGTCACCGTGACGTCACCCAACGGTCGGTAACCGCTGGGATGACGTCATCGATGACGTCATCGCCAACGACCGTTGGCCGGCCGGTCACCGGCCAGCGACCCGACCCGACCCAACATGCGCGAAAGCCTAGCACGTGCCGCGCACGCGCCGGCTGACGTCTGCGTGACGTCAGCCCGCACACGCACGCGGCACGTGCCGGTCGGTTCGTCCGACCCGGCCCGGCCCGGCGCGGCCCGACCCGGCTGACCTCGACCGTTGACCGTTGACGACAGTTGACCGTTGACCGTTGACTTTGACCGTTGACCCCCAAAAAAAAAAAAAGGAGAAAAGGGAGGAGCAAAAGAATGTGTTTCTTTGGCCAAGTAATTCTATGTGAATTATATGTAATCCCTGATTTAATTCTACATTTGTTGCAGGAACAATGCCTCCCCTTAGGTTGCGCACACATATTCGCCCAATTACCGATTATCAAAAGGAAAGGCTTTCTAGCTTGATAGCTGAGCTGAATGATTATCGATGGGAGAGTGGCGACTTAATTGATCACGTTCTTGAAGTCAACGGGAAAATTCAAAAGGTCATATGGAATGGTCGACCCATGCCACGATGCGAGATGGTGCGATTTTTCATGAACACTCTTCCACCTGAATGGCAAGGAGTGTTGAATCGCATATGGGATGTCAACAAAGCCGCTTCATATAGGAAAATTGTGATGAATTTTATAGATGATTATTACTGGATTGTTACAAGGGAAAAGATCAAGAAATTGAACAAAAGAGGATCTTTCCCAGTTCGTGTATTGACTTGGTGTTAGATGTGTTGGCTGGTCTTTGTTTAAGTGTGCTTAGTGGACATCTTATGTAATGTTTTCTACCTAGTTGTTGTTGGTGAAGTAGCTGATATGGTGGTTGTGTTATGTGAAAGCATAATTATTCAATTGGATGTCAAATATTATTTGCTTTCTGTTATTGTTGGTTGTTGTGGGTAGTTCATAGAAGTTTTTGTAGCTTCATAGAATTTATTTTGCATAAGACAATTATATTAATGATAGTTTTAAGTTATGATTTTTGGAGGATGATTGGAAACATAGTGACCTTTTGATTCTGAAACCTTACTTGAAATTGTTCATTAATATGATGGGTCTATGCAAAAATGGATGCATAAATGATAGGCATTAATAATTCGTGCATGTATGTCGATATGTTCGGATCAATGGCTTCAGACCACAAAGAGCATAGTTGCTTGAGCTGAACAAAGGTGAGAAGCTCAATGGCGATAACTATGAAATATGGCACATGAAAATCCAATATGTCTTTGGAAGAGCAAGAGGCACTAGAAGCTCTTAACCCGACCATGGTAGAACCCGAAGAAGGAAACACTACACAAAGACAAGAGAGATAAGGAAGCATTTGTTGCTTGGAAAAGAAAGAACTCTCTTACTCGCATTACGTTGTTGAGTAGCATGGAAAATGACGTCATGCGAGAGTTTAGGCGCTTTGAGAATGCCAAGGAAATGTGGGAAGCATTGGCAGCAAGATTTGGTCATACTTCGGTGACCCGGGACGAGGCAGCTCACTATTAGGTTTGACTCTTATAAGAAGCCTCATGGTCAGACCATGAAGCAACATCTTAGAAAGATGTCAAACATGATTAATGAGCTGAAAGATGCTGGCCATGTCCTTACTGATGAACAGCAAGTGCAAGCAGTGATTCGTTCCTTGCCTCAGAGTTGGGAGCATATAAATGTGCACCTGACTCATAATGAAAATATCAAAACCTTTGAGGATGCAGTGCGTCATCTTGAGCTTGAAGAGGACCGTCTCTTGGCGGCTAAGCCGGAAGCTGAAATCTATTATGTTGGTTCTAGCTCACATGGAGCTTCGAGCTCCAAGCGCAAACGTCCTAACTGGTTTGATAAAGGGAAAGGCAAGGAAGCAGGTCCTTCAGGGAAGAAACCCAAGCTTAACCAACATGAAAGAGGAAAACGTCATCGAATGAAGAAGCTTACAAGGGTGAAGTGTTACAATTGTGACAAGAATGGTCACTATGCTCGCGACTGTCGTGAGCCAAAGAAGGTATACACCCATTGTACTTTTAAGAACTTTGCTTATGTGTCAAGTTCTGTATTTTTAACTGAGTCTAATCCTTTGTGGACTGTAGATTCAGGAGCGACAGACCATGTAGCGAAGGATAGAGGATCCTTCATGGAATTCCGACGAGTACCAACTGGAACTAAGTGGATCTATGAGGGAAACAACTCCAGAGCTGAAGTAAAAGGAATTGGCACCTGCCAACTGAACATGCGTGGTGGACGCACTTTGTTCCTACATGATGTATTGTATGCTCCGGATATTCGTCGAAATTTAGTGTCTGTTTTAGTGTTGGTCAAGTTAGGTTTTAATATGAATTTCTATAATAGAGGTGTGGATTTGTATTTGGATACAAATTACTATGGTTGTGGTTATTTTCTGGATAGTTTCATTGTATTAGATATTGACTATGTTAATGCAAATGTTTGTTATTCCCTTCTCACGTCTCCTAATTCATATGATAATGATGTGAATGTGTGGCATGCTAGACTTGGTCATATTGGCCAACAACGTATGAATAGACTAGCCAAAGAGGGCTTGTTGGGCAACATTGAAAAAGTCGATTTGCCTATATGTGAGCATTGCCTAGTAGGGAAAACGACAAGGAAACCATTTGGAAAAGGTAAAAGAGCTAAATTTCCTCTGCATTTAATCCATTCTGATGTCTGTGGTCCAATGAATGTGAGAGGAAGGCATGGGGCTGTTTATTTCATCACTTTTATAGATGATTATACTCGATTCGGATATGTCTATTTGATTTCTCATAAATCTGAAGCATTAAGTTGTTTCAAAAGGTTTATGAATTTGGTAGAAAATCAATTAGACAAGAAAATAAAAGTATTAAAATCCGATCGAGGTCGAGAATATTTATCTGATGAGTTCAGAAAATTATGTGATGAAAAAGGAATAGAAAGACAGTTGTCTATTCCATATACTCCTCAACAAAATGGTGTTGCGGAAAGAAGAAACAGAACCCTACTAGAAATGGTTAGGTCAATGATGGCACATGCTAACTTACCTATCACTTTTTGGAGTGATGCGTTGTTAACTAGCGCCTATATACTTAACCGAGTGCCTTCCAAATCGTTACTTCTACTCCATATGAGTTATGGACAGGTAGAAAACCGGACTTAAGTTTTCTTAAGCCGTGGGGTTGTGCTGCCTATACTCATAAGTCCTCTCACAAGTTTGGAAAATTGGGTCCCAGAGGAAAGAAAAGTATTTTCATAAGATACTCCGAACACTCGAAAGGGTATGTGTTCATAGGTGAGCAGGAAAGTGGGAGTATAACTGAATTTGAATCACGGGATGTCACATTCTTAGAGAATGAATTTCCTAAGAAGGGCGAAATAGGTGAAGATTACTCCCTATTTGAAACCTTGAATCAAGATAATGATATTAGTGGAGTTTGTCCAAGTGGGAGTAACATGAGAAGTGATGAATTAAATTCAACTCATTCTCAATTACAACCACATGATGAGATGACATCATCATTATCTAATCCTAGTGGGAGCATAATGGGGAATGATGTGCACAGTGTACAATCTCCCATACGGCGAACAAGTCGCCAAAGTATTCCCCGTCGACGTTTTGACATTAAAGGGGAAACTTTTATGATTGCCCCACAAGATGAGGATGAGCCAAGAAATATACATGAGGCTTTAAGTTGCCCTAGTAAGGAAAAATGGATGCATGCAATGGAAGAGGAAATGGAGTCAATGAAGTCGAACCGAGTTTGGGAATTGGTTGATCTTCCGAAGGGACGCAAAGCCATTGGGAACAAGTGGGTTCTCAAAATAAAGCGTAAAGCTGATGGCTCGATAGAAAGGCATAAGGCTCGCCTTGTGGCGAAGGGGTATAATCAACAGGAAGGAATTGATTATGAAGAAACATTTTCTCCTGTAGTGAAATTTACCTCGATTCGCATTATTCTGGCAATAGTGGCTAGTATGGATCTTGAGTTACATCAAATGGATGTAAAGACTGTTTTCCTCAATGGAGAATTAGATGAAGAAATATATATGGAACAACCTGCTGGTTTCATTATGAAAGGCCAAGAAGAAAAGGTATGTCGACTTTTGAGATCGATATATGGCCTTAAGCAGTCGTCAAGACAATGGTATATACGTTTTCATAATGCCATAATGGCATATGATTTTACGATGATTGATGAGGATCATTGTGTATATATCAAAAGATCAAAAGATCAATTTGTAATCATATCATTATATGTTGATGATATACTAATAGCCGGAAGTAATAAGGAGTTTGTTCATACTGTCAAGAGTTGGTTATCCTCCAACTTTGAGATGAAAGATATGGGTGAGGCTGTATACATTATTGGAGTTAAGATTTCAAGAGATCGTTCAAAGAGATCATTATCTCTTTCGCAAGAAACATATATAAATAAGGTTCTTGAACGATTTCGTATGCAAGATTGTAAACCCATAGATACTCCTATTGCAAAAGGTGAAGGGTTAAGCCATAGACTATGTCCAAGAACTCCACAAGAGAAGGAACAAATGAAACATGTTCCTTATACTAGTGCTGTTGGGAGCTTAATGTACGCTATGATGTATACAAGACCTGACATATGTTTTGCAGTTGGAATGGTGAGTAGATACCAATCCAATCCAGGTCAAGCACATTGGAAAGCTGTTAAGAGAATACTGAGGTATCTGAAGGGAACTGCTGATTACAAGCTGAATTACCAAGGAAAGGATCTGCGACTTGAAGGCTATTCGAATCTTGATTGAGGAGGAGATTTAGATGAAAGGAAATCTACCTCTGGATTTGCTTTCTTACGAACAATGGCGTCATATCATGGAGCAGTAAGAAGCAAACATGTATAGCCTTGTCCACGATGGAAGCTGAGTTCGTGGCATTATCAGCAACGGTACAAGAAGGAGTTTGGCTTAAGAGATTTTTGGATCATTTAGGTGTTATAGAGAAAGCTGCAAATCCATTATTGGTTAACTGTGATAGCCAAGCAGCTATAGCGTACACCAAAGATCCAAAATATCATGGCAAGACCAAACATATAGATACCAAGTATAACTTTGTCAAAGATATGGTTGCACGAAAGAATGTGAACTTACAGTACATATCTACGCATAGAATGGTAGCAGATCCTATGACAAAGCCAATACCCAGAGATGTGTTTTGTGGCCATATGAAATCTCTAGGATTGCGTAGAGGTTGATGTACTAAATATTGTAATTTCCCTGAGTTGTTCACATTTATGAACTTGTGTTTTTTTATTATTAATGCCTATGAATCCGTGTTTGATCTTTATGCATCTTAATGCTTAGTGCATTATTTTAAGTTGAGAAAGTATGTCGGACAGATAAAAGATTAGCCCACTCACAAGGGTAATCGCCTCTATTTACTATGTGATAAATAGAGATGAGATGATTTTTAAGCTTATTATTTAGGTGATAATCGAGAGCTCAAGCTTAAAATACGTATGTCGCCTTAACTGAGTGTTAAGATGAGGACATAATACTTACTATGTCCGAAAGTAAAATAACCCACATTTTTTACTTTATCTGTCTATGATGCCAGATGTGAGTTCTGATGAATTTTGTGAATGAGTAGATACGTGAACTCAAGTTAGACATTGGGTATGTCTGAACTATCATCTGTACGGTATTGAAGGTGTAGACATAAGCTCCATGGGAAAGGAGTTAATACCGTAATACGTATTTCATACTACGTATGCATGAGACGACCAATAAGAGTGGCAAAAGTTTGATCTCAACTTTTATGCCGTGTGAGACTCTTGAGGAAAATAGTTCTTCAATTTTTAGTGCCCTCATGACTCTTACTTATTCTCAAGATTTCTATTTAGTGTTTGCTATCTTAGGATGTTACCAATGGTCATGATTTGATTCGATCTAATGGGACATTTCTAGAAAAGCAAGCTGAACTGAGATTGAGAGTTTGAAGGAAAGAGGAAGATCGAATTTGAAGAATCACATTATAGTTTTGTGTTCACTGGTCGACCAATTATGACTGTCTTTGAGATAATCATAATTGTGAATACAATATATATATATATATCATTATTTAAAAGAGATCAAGAGAGACATAAATGTGATTGATCGATCTAGGGTACTGCATACTAAATCTACTCAGAGTGTGACGCCCATTATGAGCTGCTATATATTCCTAACAGATGTATAGCAACGAGCTCTCAAAGTATGCTGGTCGCACAGATTATTCACTAGTATGAATGTTGAAGAGAGGTAAAGAGAATCCTGTTCAGCCCACCATGTGCGAGTGGGAGATGATGGTTTTATGTGATGGGCTTAAGGCCCGTCCGCCCATGTTGGGCCTAAAAGCCCGGCCCACAAGATTAGGGCCCATGGATGAAGGGGCACGATTCCTTTTGGAGGAAACGTATATAAGGCAGGAAAGAGAGGGAGAAGGCACCTTTTGGCATAACGTACGTACGTTCCTCTCCCTCTCTCCCTTCAATAGAAAGACAAACGCTAAAGGCGACGCCATCTTCCCTTCAAGGCCAATCGACGTCATCGAATCGAACGGGATCGGTTTTCTCTTCCTCTTATCGGCGTCAGTGTTTAATCTGTGACTAACAAGGTACGCTCGAATCCGTGGTGTGCTTTAGGATCGGTGATACGTGATTTTCCCGGGCTTGTCTTCCGCATTCGTTTTAGGGGTTCGATTTAGTGTTGAATCCGGTTTTTGGGAATCCGATAATCCCAACAGTGGAAGTACACTTCATATATACAATCGTTGACTTGAATATAAACACACTTTCATAAACACATTCATAATGCATGAAAGCTCCAAAAAGCAGCAGTGACGAGAGATCCATCTTACATATTCGAAAAATAAATTAATGAGCCAAAGCCTCGTAAATGAAATCCTAATGTCTAAAGTATGAGATCCACCTATCATTCAAACTCGGCATCAACAAAAATTGTGAGTTCAATGTAGCATAAACAACTATGTTTGATGAGTGTAGGAGTAAGGAACAACAACAACATTGCATAACATCAATCACACATATTATATATCCCAAATGCCCATAACTTCTCATCAATTTATAAATATGAGTTCATACTCATCACTAATCAACACCAACTCAATTCCGAAGGCATCTCGACTAACGAGGCATCATCACCACCAACTCATAAGGGAATGAATCATATACACCCATTTGTCACACCACTTAGTCTATCCATGAATGGTGTCTTCTACATTAACAAGAACTAATACACCATTCTACATTAGCATGATGTTGGTAATTTTTAAAATCATACCATGACTACACAAGTTATATCATACCATAACTACATGACCATGTTATCATAGGATTTCATGTCATTTCAATCTTATAGAGTAACGGTTCATACGATAAAACATATGATTAACTCCAAAGTCTTGCACACATATTCATATAGGGGAATTGGCTTGATAACGAATAAGCTGCGATAAATGTCTTTAATATATGGCATTAATCACACACAATTAATTACAGCACAATAAATGCCACATTTTTCAGTATCTACAATTGTAAATAACAATACGTTAATCTCTCAGCATTTCTCATATCCATCGTGATAATCTATTAATTACGTACATTTTAACAAGTAAACCTTCTTGCATTATTTGGTAGAAAACTTTTACAAATTCATTAATTCTTGATATCTATATGGCACTAGACAATCCCAAGAACTTTCAATTTTCCAAATTTGTCCCTCAACTTGGTGAAATCACAAATTTGCCCATAAAACTTCTAAACTCATTTTTTTTTTAAATAGTTTGATTTCCTTTAAATTATCTTACTTAATAACTCACTAATTAACACTAAAACTCATCAATAAGCCTGTCAACAACCCCCTCTCACTTCTCTAAATTTGGAAATTGCACCTAACCTAATCATGAATTTATCAAGATAACCTTTTTATGCCTAGTTTTACCATTTTCACATTTCTCTCATTCAAGATGCAACAAAACCTTTTAGTAACTCTTAAAGACATTCTAGAAATGTGGAAAGCTTTTTATTTCAAGCCCAATGATTACAATAGCTTAACATACAATTTTTTAGACTTAATCACACATAAAGTAAAATCTAAACTAAATAAACAAACAACCAACCAACCAAGCTCAAGAATATTAAATAGATCATTCTAACTTAGTTCCTAGAGTTTTCACTTAACTAGAGTGACATCTTCAAAAAAGCAAGCCTTCAATCACCTTGAAATCAAAATAAATTCTAAAATTAACAAGCCTCATTCTTTATAAAACAACAAAGCTAATTTGATAAAAAGAAAGGGAAATCCATGAATATACCTTGTAAAATACTAGATTGAAAAACAGTTTGGACTGTGATTTTGTTGTAAAAGAGAGGAATAGAAAAAAAAAATTGAACCTGAAGATGTGCAGAAGATGGAACACGCCCAAGAGGAAGGGAAAAGGTACTTAATCTCTTGTCTTCAACATTTATTCTATATTGAAAAGTAGCTTGAAGTCACATTTATCTGCTTAGGTTAAAAATAATAATGTCAATGAACTAGAGTTAATAGTGAACATAAAGTTACTAAGGTTAAAAAATAGTATGTCTTGCATGAGGTCACAAGAGCTAGGTTCAACATATTCAATTAAGGATATGTGGGCAATAATAAGGCTAGAACTAAAACATTAATTCAAGCTAAAATGGTGACAAATGGCTTGGTTTGGTTGAAAAGATGGAGATATTGAGTTATTTTGAATAATGCTTTACATTGTAGGAAATAAATAGGGAATTTGATATTCATTTGAAACGCTGATAAATTAGAAAATTATTTTGAAACTATTAAAATTATTAACAAAATATATAAAACAATAGGGACACGAACTCAGTAAAATTTTAATGTTTGAGAATTATTCGATGCATATTTTGGAGTGTATCAGTCCCCTTTGACAATTACTAACTTTTATTTCCTCAATAACTCTCGGTAACCTAATATTCTAAACATTATGAACCATGAATAAAATTTCTTATGTCACATGTCCATTCGCCATCAGTCGTCCCAAATTTCCCTAATTTTCATATCAAAGAATAGTTTCATTTTGCAAATAATTTTCCACATCACCTTACTAATATGGTTATGTTGTCAATGTGGGAATGCCACGTCAAATAAGTAATGGCAATTTTTGAACGAATGGTCAACAGAGACAAACTTGAGACTTGATTGAAAGTTTGTAATTTTTTTAAGGAAAAAAAAGGTTTAGGGGAGATTTGGAGCTAGAATTAAAGTTTGGGACTTTTTTTAGATAAAAAAAGTTCGGGAAAGATTTGAAACTAGACCTAAAGGTTTGGTTTTTTCTTTTTAGACAAAATTGTTTTGGACTAGACCTAAAGTTTGAGATTTTCTTCTTTTTAGACAAAATAAGTTTAAGGCAAAATTGAGACTAAACCTAGTTGGGAATTTTTTAGGGGACCATACCAATTTCGATTATTCATTTTCCCCTTTTCAGCAACTAATCTTGAATTTGCATCAAGGGTTGACTGTCTGGGAAGATGACAGGAATTGCGCCATAACTTTCGTGCGGTACTCACTTTAATGTCATTATTTTTCAGCGGATTACTTAAAATGTCATGACTTTCAAAATTTGTCCATTTGGGTTATCCTAGCAACATATTTTTGAAGACTATATATGGATTATTGATGCAAGTGTGGAGTAGGCAAAAGCATTTTGGGTGATAAAGGATAAATTACGATCATCACCAAGGTTTAAAAATTGCATCACCAGCTGACGATAAAAATTGGGATTAATGAAGTTCGCCACCAAGACTTAAAGGACGAATCGCTGGCCAAGACTGAAAAATTTCGGAATTGGAAAAGCTCATCACTAAGGCCTAAGGGAAAAACCATCAACCAAGATAAAAGGCTTCTTAGTTCACCACCAAGAAAGAATCCACTTTCTAAGGATAAAAAAATGGGATAGAAATTTGCTTACACGAAGAAAAATCTCATGTAATCTCAATATTCAAGCCATGTCCCTTTTGCAAATGAAATTACAAATCTATTTATAGAGAAATTAAAGCCTAGGAAATAGCCAAATATTTAAAGACATGGAACTATCCAAATATTAAAAGCATAGGAACCAAAAACACAATAAAGACCCAGGAAGTGAAAATTGCATTGAAACACTTAGAAACTTGTACTTTTGACTCTTTCAAATTCATGCGCTAGCATTGGAAACCGAACAGTCATAGTAGAAGACCATCTAATAGCGATAGAAATGAACCAGAACAATCTCCGATCATTAGGTAGTTGATTGGGGGTCTTGGAATTGACAAAAAGTATTGTAAATCCACAATTATGTTGTATAATCGGTAACTTCATCTTTGAACTCACATAATTAAATTGTAGCCAAATCAGCTTTGCTTGCTTGAGTAGCGAATGGGTTAGTTCAATTGGTGAAACATGAGTTGAGCTTGACAGCTTAGCTCGATGCCCCGCCTCATTTATTTTAATGATAACATATTCAACGTGGCCTTCTTCTTCTAAGAGAGCTAAGTCCGAAGTGGAAAAAGTCTGCATCTCTGAGCTGTGCTTCCTCTTAGCAACGTGTTGGAGTGTGAAGAGTATGAAATATTCAATGTGTCATTGAAAGTTTTAATTTCAACCCCGTTAGACCGAGACCCGTCAATGTCATCTTCAACAAGAAATAAGATATTTAAGCAGGTATCAGATCAATTACGAACATGGTACCAAACAATTTCCTGGAGCAATGCTAGGCTTTTCCCAGAAAAGACGTCTGTTAAAGGCACTTGTCTCTGTACCGGATGGCAAATCTCCACCACCCTGTTCGTCCGCTTTGTTCAGTGTGCCTCAAGCCACGTGGAGAATGATAAGTCATACCCATCAAAATCCTCATGACTTAGGAATCAGAACCTTTGATTTAGAAAAAGAACGCATAGCCAGGATAAATAAAGATTTGAATATTCAAGCTTCAAATCCAAACAGAAAACAAGGTTTTGCTGAATTGTAGTCCTGCAGAAGGATGGACATGGAGGATAAATGTGCTTAAAGTGAATCAGCCACAAGTCGATACAAATCTCAAGAAGAAGAAGCTCCAGGTGTTTTTACAAGTGCAATGTTACTCAATCAACTCCATTCTAAATCTACGTTTTGCTGCATTAAGGAAATTTAAGCGGTCGAAAACTTCTTAGTTCTCCTTTATTAAAGCATAAGAGACCTCGTGAGGATCTCTTGGGCGCCGTCTCCATCTTTAGCTCTGCTCCAAAACCCAATCCCAAGAAAAAAACAAGATAAACAGGCTATTACTTAGTCTAAGACACTTGCTTGGCTGCAGCAATGACCGCCTCCACAGTAATGCCGAATTCCTTGTATATTTTACCTGCTGGAGCACTGGCACCGAATCTGTCAATTCCAATAGCCTTACCTTTGCTTCCAACGATCTTCTCCCACCCAAAAGTCGATCCAGCTTCGATGCTGACTCTAGCTGTTACACCAGAAGGCAACACACTCTCCTTGTACTCAGGAGATTGCTCATCAAATAGTTCCCAAGAAATGAAGGACGCAACCCTCACAGCCTTGCCTTCCTTCCTGAGCTCATCGGCTGCTTTCGCAGCAATTTCCAACTCAGAACCAGTTCCAATCAGAATAACATCTGGCTTGTTGCCTGAGGAGTTGTCAGAGATGACATAACCTCCCTTCTCGACTCCTTCGATGGAGGTTCCAGGAAGGTTGGGAAGCTTTTGCCTGGAGAGAGCGAGGACAGAAGGTCTCTTCCTGTTGACAATAGCAACCTTGTATGCACCAGCAGTTTCATTCCCATCAGCTGGGCGGAGCATTAGAATGTTTGGCATAGCACGGAAGCTAGCCAAGTGCTCAATTGGCTGATGCGTGGGCCCATCCTCTCCAAGACCAATAGAATCGTGGGTCATGACGTAGATGACCCCAGCTTCAGCAAGCGCAGAGATCCTCATTGCTGCCCTCATGTAGTCTGTGAAGACAAAGAAGGTGGCACAGTACGGGATGAGTCCTGGGCTATGGAGAGCAATCCCATTGCAGATGGCCCCCATTCCATGCTCCCTAACACCAAATCTAACATTACGTTCCTCAGGGGTATCCTTTTGGAAATTGCCGAACTTTTTGAGAAGAGTCATGTTGGAGGAAGCAAGATCTGCACTTCCACCAAGAAGACCAGGCACCACATCCACAAGGGCATTGAGGCAGTGTTGAGAGAGGTTTCTGGTAGCGTCTGCTGGAATCTCTGGGGTGTACGTCTGGAGAATTGCAAAAGACAGGACCCTCGATTATTACAGTTGACATACAATGAAAACTACCAGACCAACAAACTTGCTGTCATGAATAGATGTCGACCGATCCTCTGACCAACCAACTTCATGGATCAGAAACCTGAACACTTACAAGCCTCACAACAAATCTTAAAAATGTGGAAGTTTTGTTCAGCAACCATAAACTTTGCTAGAGTGTTAATGACGCTACTTTTGCTTTTAATACAAATTGAATAATGTCATTAGATGATTATACACTTTGAAGCTCATCGATTCAAGCTAAACTGAATTGGTACTCAGAAAATACAAAAACAGAGTTATGATCACATTTAAGGCGGCGACGCATAGGTTTTCAAATAATTTAGGTGTCTGTATAGCTCAAAGTAGAGAATGCATAATGATTTCTACTAGAAAACAATTCTGTTGATCTACTGCAAATACTCACCGGCAGGGCTTTCTCCCAACCAGCAGGTAGTTCGCCCTTAATGATAGATTTCAGCACTGCAGCTTCATCCTTGTATTTCTTCTCATATTCAGCAAATTTTGCATTCCATTCAGCTTCAACGGCAGCACCAACAGGAGTATGGCGACTCCAGTGCCTGCAAAAAACCATACACATTATCAACGAGTTTGGATACCATGTCATTCTCCCTCACATAATAGACATAAGAGCTTTTTGTTATTTACTCACTTTTTAACATCCTCAGGCACATGGAAAGGCTCATATGGCCAACCAAGGTTCTTCCTAGTTGCATCGACTTCCTTGGCGCCCAGTGCACTACCATGCACACTGTAGCTGTTGGACTTGTTAGGTGAACCATAACCTATGGTCGTAGTTACCTGCAGAAACCAGCGTATTTTCATTATCAAATGCCGGAACAATTGCATTGCATTCAAATCAAGGTAAAAACACTGGTTACAGTATGCTATATTTTTATCCTCTCCCTGAACGTGCCCATGCAACTGATCATGTTTGTGTTTCGACATTTAAGTACTTCTCAGTTAGCAGATCAAAGTTTAAAAAGAGGGGAAACCAAAGAGAATTTTTCCATGCAGTAAAAGTGGAAAGCTAGCTTTATCACTTGAGAATTCCACAGAAATCCATAATGGCAAGGGAAAACTAACCTTAATCAAAGTAGGCTTGTCTTTAACAGCCTTTGCTTCTTTGATGGCAGCACGAATTTCATCATAACCAGTGTTACCATTTTTCACCCATATAACGTGCCAACCCAGACCCTCAAAACGTTTCTCAACACTCTCGGTGAATGCAATCTCTGTGTTACCATCAATGGAGATGTGGTTGTCATCATAAAAGGCAATCAGCTTCCCAAGTCCCCAGTGCCCAGCGAGGGAACAAGCTTCATTGGCAATGCCTTCCATTTGACATCCATCTCCAAGAACGGCATATCTAGAATAAGAGCACCCCAAAGACAAAATTCATTAAATCAACCAACAGTCTGTAAAATCCAAGCAAACTAATGAATGCAATGAAGAATTGGCATATTACGTGTAGTGGTCGACAATTTCATTGTCCGGTTTGTTGAAACGAGCAGCCAAATGTTTCTCGGCAAGAGCCAAACCAACAGCATTGGCGATTCCTTGGCCAAGTGGACCTACATTGAACACAGACACCACACTCATTGTAAAACTCCTAAGCTATAGGCCAGGCATGGCAACATCAGAACATGATCCGGTACAGGGATGGTTTCAAAGGAATTTCCCTCACCTGTCGTAACTTCAATACCAGGCGTCTCGAAGTTCTCAGGATGCCCAGGTGTCTTGCTTCCCCACTGACGGAAACTCTTCAAATCCTCCTCCTAATCCATGTCGCAAGAAACACAATAAGTCAAATCGCTCAAAGATCTGGCAAGTCAAATCATTTTTTCATTTTTGGCTTTTCTTCCCCTTAAATTGAGCTGCAGATAACAGGTGCACTAACAGAAACAGTAAAGACAACGAGATTCGTTCACAATTGTCATTCTTCTCAATCCTACAACAACATACTGATATTCAAGAAAATAAAAAAAATAAAAAATAAATAAAAAAAGGTGACAGAAACCCAAGATGTAAGAATATCTCAAAACCACACAAGAAAAAAAAGTCAGCCAAACAAAACTAATTCCAGAGAACAGACAAAGCAGATCACTTTCACTTCGATGCATCGACAACGTCATCGTCACTCCCCCCAGATCCAAACAAGCCAATTCAAACGATGTTACGCGCAACCATTTCAGCAATCACACGAGAGGCAAAAGCCGGAGCATCACGGTTACCTTGACGCTGTCGTAGCCGGCGAGATGCAACAGGGCGTACTGCAACATGCAGCCGTGCCCGGCCGACAGCACGAACCGATCGCGATTGAACCAGTAGGGGTTCTTGGGGTTGTACCTCATGACCTCGTCGTACAGGACGTGGCCGATCGGGGCGCAGCCCATGGGCAGGCCCGGGTGACCGGAGTTGGCCTTCTCGACGGAGTCGATGGCCAGGAACCGGATGGTGTTGACGGACTTATCGACGAGGGCGGTCTCGGCGGCGGCGGCGGGGCCGAGTGTCTCGACGGCGGCGGTGGCCCTGATCGGCCGGGGGACGGCGAGGCGGCGGAGGCGGCGGTGAGCGGAGCCGCCGGGGGCAGCGGCGGCGGCGGCGGCGGCGGCGGCGGGGGAGGACTTGAGGCCGGAGAAGGTGGGGAGGCGGGGGAGGGGACGGAGAGGCGATCGGAGGAGGGGGACGGGCCGGCGCCGCCGCGGGGGCGGAGGCGGATCGGGCCAGGGCGGCCTGGGAGACGGTCAGGGACGAGGAGGACGCCATTGCCTTCGCCGCTGCGGCGGTTCTTGCCGGTGGCCGGCGAAGAGAGTGTGTGGTAGGTGAGGCAGTTGGCGGCGGCGGGTTTCTCTCTCTACACCTCTCGGCGGTGGGTTGGCGATCGTAGAGAGAGAGAGAGATGGCGACGAGGAGAAATGGGGGAAACGGGGGGTCGTTTTAAACGAGCCCCACCCGCCCCCGCCCGCGTTGAAATTCTCGTCTAACTAAAGAAGGGAAAAAAAAAAAAAAAAAAGGGGGCAGGTGAGGAGGGGAGCTGACCGTTAGATCCGGGGAGGTCAAGCCCATCCCAGCCGTTGACCGTCGCGGTTTTTAGGAAAATGCCACCCTACCTTTCCTCGCTCCTTTTTACTTTTTTTATCTTCTTTCTTTTTTTTTCCTTTTCTATCTTCGCTGCGCTTTGGAATAATCGCAAAAAATATTATTATTCCCGATTTACATCTCCACGGACGCCTATTTTTGGGAGGCGCGAGTAGATGAACACGAACACGGTATCTTTTTCACCGGATTTCAAGCGACGGAGAGGCTAAATTTAGAGCTTGTTTTTGCTATATAGAAACCATTTTATTCTTTGGATTGATACTACGGAATATTCTAAATTGATACATTTATAATAATTTATTTTTAAATTATTTTTTTTATTTTCAAAAATTCCAAACAAGTATATTTATGACAAATTTATTATCCGTTAGTTTACGCTAACTTTTACCGTTAAATTGTTAAGTTGAATAATACGCGATAATTGACAGGTATACCGATTTTGAGTTTTATCTTCAGTTTATCATAGGTGTACTAATTTGTGATTTTTCATAATATTACTCCAATTTAACAGAAATTAACGGAACATAAAATTGTCATAAATATATAAAATTATCACAAGTGTTTAAATTCAGAGATTTTCGTGGTATTAATCCTTTAATTTTTTTATGTATAGGCAAGCTGAAGTTTTCCAAAATCTTGATTTCTCCGCCGCCGAAAGGGCGGTCGCAGGCTCACAACGGACTTTCTCATGCCGCGGACGTCCTATGCATGCCCCCTTCGGATAATTTTCCACCATATAATTCTATATCTTAACAAAGTCTAACCTTTCTTGTCTGAAAATTTGTATCCTTTTTTTTTTTTTGGCAAACTTATTAGGTCTCTTAAATTTCAATGTACCTCCCATTTCAATGTTGCGAGAATTCTTCTTCTCAATGTTACAAAGAAAAATAAATGTATTTTGACGTGTTAAGGAATAACTATAAATTTAGGATAGAATCGGAACCGGTTCGGTTCCTGCGATTATCGATTCCAAAAAAAAATGGAATCAATACCTTGCAGTTCGGTTTTCGGTTCCTGGGTAAAAATCGAACCAGAAACCAAAGAACTAGACCTAACAAAACATGTCCCAAGACATTTTCCTACTTAGTCACAAATGTTTCGACACCATAGTTTAGAGATGGTAATGACATAGCCAATTCTTGAAATTTGTTCCCATTATTGAATCATGTCCCTCAACTTCTCGAATTGAGCTCAATAAAAGCTTTTGGTCAAAAGAGAAAAAAAATACATGATATGACATTGCATTCAATAGAAACATCATAGTGGATTGATTTCTGAAAGTTCACAATTAGATTAAAGAAAAAAATTCAGGAACGACATTAAACAATAAGAGAAAGTGTAACTTCTACCAATGTCTAAAGAAATTCTGTGCAATACTATAGATTGCTACCACTGTCATCTAACATCAACCACCTACATTCTTAGCAGCTCTCCGGCCATCATCTTAACAATCTTCGCATCGATTAACCATTGCTTTCAGCATACCTGTGATGCGGAAATCTCACCATTAAATGAAAAAACACAACACGTGAGTATTGCACTCCTTGAAAGTGCAAGAATTCAGTCTCATGCAAAACAAGAGCGTTATATACATCACAAAATCACCTCGAAGTACTTGTTTTAGGAGCATAACCTGCATGGATCTAAACTGAGTGATTAGAATTTCAGGCGGGCATCACTAATAAGTGTCCCCGACCCAAATCCACAATCAGCAAAAACTTTGAATAACTCAAGGGTGGAAGGATACTTGAAGTGCCAAAAGTCATGAATAATGCTTACTTTAATGTCAAAATTTTATTTTCGGATCACTTAAGTGCTACGTTTTAAAAAAACGATCACTTAGATACTAATTTCGATCTAGGTCATCGGAAATCTGATATGACCATATTATAAAAATTTATCAGTCCTACATGGCTCGTCAGAGTGTCCAGTTAGCGCATAACCCTAAACGACTTTATTTAACAATAGTAAGTAGTGATTGTTTGAGTACCAAGTTTTATTTAAAGTAGCCACTTTAGTGTTGGCCATTATTTCAGTGACAAGCACGCCATACACGCCATACGAAAATGCCACGTAGATTGGATTTTTTAAATAATATGCCAAGTCATATAAAATTTTTACTTATAAAAGCCACGTATTATTTTTTTTTTCTTAAATTTCTTGTCGATGTCACTTAAATAATCGTTTTTTCTACAATTTAGCACTTAAGTAACTTGGCGAAAACTTTTGATACTGAAGTGAGCATTATATATAACTTTTGACATTTTTAGTGCTCTTCTTCCAACTCTATAGAACTCTAGGAGAAATCTCCCTTGAGTATCGTGCATTCAACATAAACTAAATAAATAAATAAATATCTTGTTTTTATCCATAAAATATTCATTCTTCATTAACGGCTCTATGCCTCCATCATCCACGATGAGCAATCGATCTGTTCCTTCGAAAGCTTGCACCAAACTGAATTTTCAGATACGAAAGGTTGGTGGCGACCTACCGGGTCGCTGGACGATGATTTTGGTTATGCTCACTAATGCACGATCCGATCCCGTGCAAGTAGCGCCTTCGTTTTAAGTACTCGCTGCACGTGATTCCAGGCTATCAACTATCGAAAGAATTTAGTTGGTCCGATGCTAGGAACAGTTTCAACCTAAGAACGGTCGGACATCTGACTTTCCTGTCCCCGGCATGGGCGGCAACAGGGACGGGAGTGGGGCGGGCATAATCGGGTGCCCAAGCCGTTTTTTAAATTTAAGGCTCTATTCGTTTCGTGAAAAATAATTTCTGAAAAAACATTTTCTGAATTTTCCGGCATTCGTTTCACGGAAAATGAATTCCTTAGGGAAAATGTTTTTCATTTTCCATCAAAGAAAAAAAATCTTCTAAAGTAGGAAAAAGTGAAAAATATTTTCCTCACTTAATATCTCTTATCTTTTGCACCTCTACAAATCCTCATTTCCTCCTCCTCTTTCTCCTTCTTCTTTTCTTTTTTTATTTGAATTATTTTGTAATTTTCTTTTTCTTTTTTTAATTCAAATTATTTTTAATTTCCTTTTTCTTTTTTTCTTTTTTTTTCTTTGCTTCCCATCTTCTTCTTTCTTGACTATTCGTTGAACCAGGTAAGCCTCAAGCTCGTCGATCTCAAACTCGCGCTTATCGATCTGGCGAGCCTCGAGCTTGACGCTTGCGCTCGCCAATCTGGGGAGCGGAAAATATTTTCCTCACCAAATATCGGAAAATATTTTCCGCAACATTTTCAGATTTTAGCCAAACACTAGAAAATATTGTCATTTTCCTGGAAAATGACTTCTGGGAAAATATTTTCCGGAAATGGCCAATTTTCCGCGAAACGAACGGACCCTAAATGAGGCGTTGATGGGTGTCGGGTTTTCGGTAATGGCATTGGGTGAGGGTCGCCTGCTGGAAATCCTGCAAAATTTGGGAACGGTTCGGAAATTCCATGGTTAGGAAAACCCGAAACGTGTGGATAACTGGAATGCGCTTATCACATTTGTGGTCCTTAGATTACGTGGGACAAATGAAGAAATAGGACTTAAGGTTTTGACCCTTGGTCAATTGAGAATTTAAAGGTTTTCTTTTAATGGATTATGAATATAGGGTTTTAAAGGTCTCAAGCTCTATTGGTAGAATTCAAGCATCGAAAATGACACATGACGAATTCAATTACGAGCTTGAGACTTGATTGAAGCTTTTACGACATCAACACCTCACCAAGATAAAACCCCAAATTCACAAACGACAAAGGGCTAAAACAATTAAGAAATAGACAAAAATGCTTTGTATGTGCAATAAAAAAGAGAAACAAAATCTTTGCTATGTTTGGAGGGAGAACATATAACGGGGAAAAAATATCCAATAAGTTTTGAATTTATTGCATTTGTATCAATTTAATATGAACATTTCAATTTAGTCAATTTAGTTCAAAATCTTTTAATAATTTGCCGATTTAGTCATAAATATTTCAATTGTCATTTTAGTCTTAAGCATTTTGATGATTTATCAAAGTAGCCATTTTGGCCAATCTTGGCTGGAAAAACATTGATATGGCGGTCTAGTCAATGCCGGCCATGCCATATAGGTCAACCAGTATTGACATAGACAGTTTTTACAATTTTTAAAATTTTCTATTCTTTTTACTTTCTTCTTTTCTTTTTTTCCAACTATAGAATGATGAGGGATAATTGGTTTATGACTTTTTTGATAATTTCTCCAAGCTTTCGATTTTGCAGTTTATGTATGAAAGAGCATCTTTTTATTTGATTTGAGATGTTTCATTTTTATAGTATTAATTCACATCTTTGTCAATTGAATACAACATCTAAAAGCCATTCATCTAGAGTAAGTTGACACACATTTTGATGGATATTTCTATAGAAGTAGTTCAAGCTTGAAACTAAAGATGAGATTACTTTTTCTTCGTGGCTGTCTGAGAGATTTTATGGAATGTTCAAGTTCTTCATCTCATTTAGAAAAAAAAAAGTTGTTCAGAAAAAAAAGAAAAAACTAAGGCGATTTCACAGAACTATGAAATATACACAAATATTTCTTAATATTCTAGATATGCTTTTCTATTTTAGTGGACTCAGATGAAAAATTGATGGTATTATTTATATTGAACCCCACCAAATGAGACCTAACTAATCAGCCATGAGGAGGGAAATTCAGCAATCGCAGCCGGCATTTGACATTATGGTCGGATGAACCTAGTATAATTTGAACGAAAATAATAATGAGCAATTAAGTTTGGTGCAACGAGATTTAGTCAAGAAACGGACGCAATTCTCTTTGAGTGGAAGACTTGTTAAGCAACATGAAAAAAAAAAGCAAAATTAATTAATTAATCAATTAATAGTTAATTAAAGTTGGTTGGAAAGGGACATGAGAAAGGCCCTTTGTCATTCAAACTTCAACCACCCACCCAAGCCACCAAATCGCCCACTCTCCATGTCAATCCACCATTGGGCGAGCAGCGGACATTGAACATCTTGCACGCTGAAAGATCATTGATTGTTAAAAAGAAATAGTTTAGTGCTTTACGTATTTATTTATTTATTTTTATAAAGACGATTAGATGCACATGCTATCAGCCAAGTTAGCTTTGCTAGGAAGAAAATAAAAAAATCGGCGGGAAGAGACCAAATCGGTCAACCAAAAATCGAACTCGTTTCCAGCTTCCTCCCAATAAGAATACCCTCGAACTCTCTACGATCTTTGACCAAAAAAGGGGAAAAAAAAAAAAACTCTCTACAGTCACCCATGAACTGCTCATAACATCTTCACAAACAGATACCATTCTTAATACATAGACGTCACTTAGACATCAGTTAAGTAGCACCGACTGACACACAACACACGACACGATATATGTCGATATGTCATTTCTCAAAAATTGAAGAATTTTAACGTATTGGAACACGTTATATATTAAATGTATATTTTTATATATACATAATAAATTATTATTTAAATTAATTTGATTCGAATTCATAAATAAATAAATAATAATAAAAGAGTCTATAATAAGCTATTTGTTAATATCATATATTGTTTCAATTTGACAAATTCAACTATATTCCATTTAAATAATCCATAAAACTTGATAGGAAAAAAAAGGAGGAAGCAATCCAAATTCCACTACTAAATTTAACATCTAACGATAAGTTGATAAAAAAAATCCATATTTCTCTATCAAATATAACAAGAAGTCTTTATATATTTATATTTTGACTCCTCATTTATTAAAAAAATTTAAAATTGACTCCATGCGTGTCACAATCGGAATTTCGGACTAAGAGTGTGTCAGAAGAGTTGACCACGTGTCGGAAAAATGCGACATGTATTGACCACGTATTGACCACGTATCAGAACGTTGGACACATGTCAGAGCCACAAAAGTTGAGAGTATCAACACTTCTTAGGACATCAGTGCAATTTACACATACAGCGACACGTGTTTAACCACATGCAACGTGGGTACGTGGGTTGGGCGCACGATTGATGTTCGAAGAAACATTAAATTGAGATAATCTCACGTATAGGTGGGTTTTGATTCATGAGGTACTTTATGGGTTGGATATATCGGCGTAAGGTGGGGTTTCACGTCATATATATAACCAGAGTATGATTTGATTAGCCATCAAAGAATGAGATTATTGTGCATCGTGTAGGGACTGAAATTCCTGAGTGTAGGAAATGCAAAAGAGAGTCGCGTATGACCTAAAACATTGAGACGAGGAAGCTTGTGGAGTTAGTGAGTCGATATGTGTAGATAGTATTATCAAGAGCTGTTCTGTTCTATGAGACTTTGCAAGTTCGTGTACTAAATAATTCGGAAAATCATCGTTAATAAACTCGAATCTCCTTTGCGTAACCTCCTACCTCCTTTCCAAATTCCTTCTCTTTAAAGGTAAACAAGTCCAAGACAATATCATCAGTGCACATGTAATTCGATCACATGAGACTGAGAAAGAAATAGGGAGTGTTGTTGGAAAAATAATTACATATTAGAGAAAAATATGCAACATTGTTTGTTGTAATAAAAAAAATAATTCCAAAAAAAAATGATAACAAAATAAATAAGATATGAGATACAGCTAACTAAATCTCCTTAAAGTGATTAATTCTTGCTAATGGTATCAAGCGGCTTAATAAACTATACCTCATAAGATACAATACCTCGAATCCATTTGTATCAACATTGTACGACACTATATGAACAGAACTTTATTGAACAGTTGTCGAAACCACCGATACACTTAATTAACAACTACAGAGAAAACTAGAGGAGTGCTTTGAAGAGATTTTTCATTGTCGTGACTTTGAACTAAGGAGCACATCTATTCGTAGACAATGGAAACGCCCAGAAAATTGAAAGGACATGAATTGAAGAGTCATGTCAGTTATGCTCACATTAGTTAAGCCATTAGCCCTTAATAATAATAATTATTATTATTATTAAATTCAAAAACTGCAACAGAACAAAGAGTGATGTTGAGTCATTAATCCATAATTTAGGACATGACCGGAAGAAACATAACGGTTACACGTGATTGAGCCATTAAAACCTATAATTAGAACAATAATTACAACAATGGAGCTGGACATTATTGAGGACTATGACAGAATTGGGTGGGACATTTTTGAGCTTGTTTTGCTTGAAATGGGCTGTGATGAAAAGTGGCTAAGGTGCATTATGCCTTCTGCAAAACCCGTGACCTATAACTTGCACATCAGTGGAACAAAATCCGGAACCATCGAACCATCTAGAGGCGTTCAACTGGAAGATCGCTTTTTCCCTTATCTTTTCATTATTGTGGCTGACGTACTGTCTATGTTGGACAAAAAATGCAGTGGTAAACAACGTTGTGAAAGGCATAGTCTTGAAGAGAGGGTGTCCTACATTGTCACACTCGATATTTGCAGACGATTCTCTCTCGTTTTGCTAGATGCTGAGCGAGAATCTTGCAGAAACTTTAAGGAGTTACTTGATGTTTCCTGTAACGCTTCTGGACAAGTGCTTAATATGCAGGAATCAAGCGTTTTCTTTAGCCCTAACACTTCATATCAATACAGACAGGAGGTTCCTTAGGCTTTTGGAATCAGGGAAGTGTAAGAACCCTGGGAAATACCTGGGTCTATCTACACTCCTGGGGAGATCAAGATCTGAAGTTCTGAACGCAGTCCAAAGACAAAATTCAAAGCAAAACTCTAGGATGGAAGGCCCTGCTTCTCTCTTTAGCTGGAAGAGCTTTTCTGAGGTGGGCTTCCTAGGTCTTGTTTGGGTTTTATAGAGTTTCTTACAAGATGTTTAGACCTTGGGCTTGTCTGAACCAAATAGCTGGCAGCAAATACGTCATCGTTTGAGCCATGCGAGGTTAAGGATTCTAAAGAAAACACAAACCTCCGAAGAGTTTTGGGCAGCATGACTAATAAGAAAATAATTCAGGGGAAAATTTCAAATAAGAATTCACAGTAGATTTATTTTCTCAGATAAGGATTCGAAGTGCATATTATTTTAAATAAAATCCTGAAGTGACTAAATCAACCTCAACTAAGGATCTAACTCGCCAGCCAGCCAAACGTTCTTCGATCGGCTAGCAAGTGACATTTTTAGCACTCAGAATATAGACATTTTTGTCAAAAAAAATTTAAAAAAAATTACAGTTTCTGAAAACTTAAAGGAACCCAAAGCTTTACTAATTGCGGGCAAACGGTTTCATTCGAACCAAAACTTTAAAAAACCCAAAGTTTTATTCCTAAGAACATAAATCTTTTTCTTCCCTAAGTTTTTCGTTTTCCCAGCCTTTGAGCGCAAGCTCTCCAGCCTCGAATCCCCTGCCGCCCAGCAATTTCAACGACGAAATCTGTCTTCGTCGCCGCGCTGTCGCAGCGACACTTCCTCATAAGCTCTGCGCCTTCTCGTGCTCATCCTGTTCACTTCCTCAGAATGAAAAGATGACGGAGAATCGAGGACACTTGAATTGGGCTGGGAAAAGATGATGGAGAATCGAGGCCCCCGTGTTACAAACATGGCGAGGGTTTGACTAAATGAAGGGATGGGCCTTGGCGAGATTTGTCTTCTTCTTTGAAAAGAAACGGAGATAGAAAAGAAAGGAAGAAGATGTGAAGAAATGAAGGAAGAAGCATGCTCCGCGAAATGAAGTCTGGGGTTTCTTGTTGTTTTCAATTCGTGATCCACGAACGGAGAATTTGGGTGTTCAGAGGAAAAAGGAAGAAAAACGTGAGGAGCATTTGCTTCAACTTTGGGTTTTTTTTTTTTTAAAGGGATTTTTAGCTTATACCCTTTTTTTTCTACAAAAATACCCCTACTCCGGCCACTGAAAATATCACTTGCTGGCTGGAAAACTTTTGATCGGTCAATGAGTTGAAATCCTTATTTGAGATTGATCTAGTCACTTCGAATCCTTAATGTCCATTTTAAGTTTTTATGAGAGAAAATAGCTCTACTTTGGATTCTTATGTGAAATTTTTTCATAATTTAATAAAGGCTTTTATTTTTTACAATGGCGGTGTAAAAAAAATCATTACACAAGCAGAGATTTAGGTACTATGAATTTATAGACAAGGGTTTTTATTTTTTATTTTTAATGACTATTCATGTGGAAAATATTTTACAATGACGGTGTACCTTACCAAAATCCATAATTAAGACAATCGTAATGCACATTGTGTAATATATTATTCTCTCTTGAGTAGGCACGGTTTCCATTTGTCCCTAAGATTCTTTCCATTTCTTGAGGGAATAGATGTAAGAGCATTCTTTCTTATCTAGACTCGAAGTCTAGAGATTCCATTTAAATTAGGTCATTTGATAATATGTTTATTATGGGTAGAAGTATAATGCAAATACCAAAACTTGGCATAAGAGGACACTTAAGTGTTAAAAGCTATGGAAGATACACATAAATGGCACCTTATTTAAAAATTGTGATATTTCAATGCTAACTTCGACGAAGGGCCTCGGAAATCTTATGTGACATTTTTTTTTTTAAGTAATTTAACTCACTTACATAGCACACTGGAAAGTTGAGTCAACAAACAAGAACCAAAACGATGTTGTTTTTCCTTTTATTGAAATTTTAATATAAATATTAATTAGTTTAAATTTAAAAATAATTTAAAAAAAAGATTACAGAACACTTCGGCGAGGGTTGTGCAAGCCCTCATTGCCACCTCCTCACTATTGTTGAGAGGGTGGGGAAGGGTTGGCGACGGCCCTTGGCTCCGCTAGGCGAGGGCCAGCGACCCAGTCGGATCTAGGGGAGGGCTAGATTTGGATGAGGGCTTGTAGGCCCTTATCACCAGTTAGCCAGGGTCACCGAGCCCTAGTCCTTCTCGGCGATGGTGGGAAGGCGGCGGCGAGGACTTGCACGGCTCTCGCCGAAGCGTTTTGCAATATTCTTCTTTTTAAAATTCAAATCCAGGGCAAAATGACATCGTTTTTGCTTATTTAACCAATCAGTGTGCAAAATAATGTCATTTTGCACTTCTCTAGTTAGAAAAATGCCACGTCGGCATTTGGCTCGAATATTTCGCCGTTGGCACTTCGGTGATTTAATTTTCTTCGATTTTGACACTTAAATGTACATTTATGAACTTTTGATTTATAGATATTCTCTGTACTAAGTTTTGGCACTTGAGGCATCCGATACTCATTTCTTATGTTTACAACCCAATTCAAGATGCTAAATATTCAGCACAAATGCTATACAATGTCTAATTCATAAATAAGAGCTTTTGGCCATTTCTCCGAGTCAATATTCCCCTTTCAAACTCTTGCTTCTATTGTTTTAGCGTTACAGCTTTTGATTTCACACCAAATCCTAATAGGAGTGGTCCGGCAACGAGTCTGTTACCACAAATTCTATACATACCCATTAGAAGTATCGAAAAACCAATTATCGAAATGAAATTTTGAAACTACTAGGGATAGTAGCATGACGGGTTCCAATACCATTGACCAACATTCAAACCTGACCCCGTTAGTCCCGAAGACCCTTCTCGAAACTCGAGTCGGGTTCTAAGTGAAGTTTCGAACCTATGAAACTTAATGCACATGCAAGACCGGTTCTTAGAAGTAAAGCATTGTTGTGTTAAAGTGGTTGGCTGGTGATGGTGGCCCGTGTATGCAACCCACTATTCCCCTTCGAGGGAATATATACTCAATGGAAGGATTATTGAGCTATGTACTCAAGACATCTAGGGAGCAAAGTAAAGAAAGGAGTAGGACCGTCCAATTTATTTTCTAATGAAAGTAAGTAATATTCATTCCATTTTCTAGTCAATACGAACTAAACAAGAGGTTTCTTTTTTTTGATAGCGCTATTTATGCCCTTCAGACTACGTCAAGTCGTCCAAATATCTAACTAAAATATGATTTGATAAGATATGATATGAAATCCAGAGATTTTCTTATATTCTATCAACTATTTTGTGAGTCATAGTAATAAAGTCAATTATATTTACATTATATCATATACATTTTTTTTATAAATTACATAGAAATGGAAATGAACCTAAAAGTTTACAAACGGAGATAGTAAAAATCTCTTACAACATTATTGCTTAGTTTATTTTTATTTTCTTTTTCCTCTCTTTTTATAATTATTTTCTTTTTTATTTCTTTTTTCCATTCCATCATTCTCTAATAAAATTTTATTAAATAGTAAATTGTACTAATATATATATATAGAATGTAAAAAAATACCTAAAAAATATGTAATAAATATAAATATATATTGAATTTATATTATAAGATAAAAATAAAAATAAATAAAATTAGATTAAATTAAAAATAAATTTTTAATTTTTTATATTTTTATTTTTATGTTGAAATTCGAATATTATTTATATTTAAATATAATTTTAATTTTATTAGTTTAATAAGTTTGTTCTTTGAGAAAAATGACTTTCTTATTATGGATATTAGGAAATCTATCATTTTTATCCCATCTCCCCCACATGATAATTTCATTTGATCTACATTTTTCTTATATCCGACTTTATCTTATCTAGAGTAGGCACCAAATGTAGGATAAATAAATCTTATCATATTCCAAATTTTATCCCACTTGCCTAACCCAGCCTTATATGACTAAATCCACCCTATTTTCATTAAAACGACAAAGTTGCCTTTTATTATTCAATTGTAATTTAGGGTGGTGCCCCCAATTTATTTATATTCCTTTTTGTTAGTTTTTCTATTTCTATGTAGGATCTAGTTACCATAACTAAGAATATCCTATATATATTAAATGCATTGTGTTTTCTCTTTATTTTTAGATTTACTTCTATAAAAATTAGTTTTGTCAAAAAAGGAATTTCAAAGAAACCTAGTTATATTCTATATTGTAGACCAAATTTATGGATTAAGGAAAAATTCCAAATAAGGGCTCGAAGTATTATCGATTTCAAATAAGAGCCGTAAGTGGATGTTATTTTAAATAAAAGTTTGAAGTGTCATCATTTTCTCAAATAAAAACCTAAAATGAACTTTGTTTCAAATAAGGATCTGAAGTTGCCATATCAATCTCATAAAAGGGTCGGAAGCAAAATGATCATACAGAAGAAATTGGGCTTGATGGGCAATGTGTAGAGAACGTATTCACTAGCTGATTTTCTATTACTCAATATTACGACTTCATGGAGGTGAGTTTTAGTCTCCAATCCAAACTTAGCACTTGTTGGAGGCGCTTAATTTGATGGGGCAATGGCCACAGGCGAGAGGGAGCCTCCCTCCCATGCGTGTTCATTTTTTTTTTTAATTTTTAATCTAATTTAATTTAAATTTAAATTGTGTTTGGACGAAAATATTCTTGATCGGTTGGAATGTTTTACCACTTGGTGAGCCGATGAGATTAAGCCCTTATTTGAAATAGTCATAACTACTTCAAGTCATTCTTTGAGATTGATATGATCATTTCATGCATTTATTTGAGAAAATAAGGGCACTTTGGGCTCTTAATTGGATTTCCCATAGATTAATTATCCAATAAAATCTAGAAAAAAAATGTAACATAAATAACATTTTTAAACTATCATGGGTTTATAAATTTTTTCCATTTTTATTGTGCATATCACCAGAAAATCTAGTTTCTTGGTTGTTTTCTATATAAGTATACATATAATGGGATGATCGGATAAAACCACGACAAAAACCTCTTTAAAGCTATGCAAAGATAAAATCTTAGTTAAGTTCTTGTTCATGAAACTTCAAAAGATGGAATCTAATTATATCAAAGCTTTGCATAAAATATGATTCTTTTGTAAAATGCCATTGAAATTTCATCATTTTAGATTGACAAAATTTAATATTAGTCATGGAGTGTTTGAGAACAACATCAAAATGCCTTATCATGTATAACTTTTTCACGGTAATGTTTTTAGTGTTTTTCTAAGCACTCCTATAATGTCTTACATGCTCCATGTTAATGCATCTCGTCAATAATAATAAAAAAAGGATAAATTCTTTCGTATAGCAAATTTAGAGACTTGATAAATTTTTAGACTGATGAAAAGAAATTTAACAAGAAAGTAAGCTTTTGATATATGAGGAATGAAAAATAGACAAGTTGTTATTAGAGTAATGGTGCAGAAGAGACTATTTTTTTTTTCTATACAGCAATAATTTCAAATTCAACGAAAAACCATAAACAAAAACAAGCATGTGACATGCTTAACAATGACAATCAGATTCTACATAGAAATAGAAAAACTAAAAGAAGTAGGAAAGTAAATAAATTTGGAGCCACTACCTTAGATTGCAATTGAAATTGAGGACAATATTGTCTTTTTAGTGAAAATGGTGGTGGATTTAGTTATATAGGAAGTGGAAATAGCACCGCCATTTTTTTTTTTAAATTAACATTTCAAAAAATCATATTGTTTTTAAACTTTTACTCTTATTGAAATTTTTAGCCTCACAAACCATTTGCAAATTAAAGAAAATAGAGTACAAGAAAGAGACTACCAAAAAAATCTTAAATCTATTATACTTATGGTAATTCAATTCTAAAACTATTAAATTGGCCGAATCAGTCTCAAAACTTTTAATAATTTGTCAATTTAGTCATAAACCTTTTGACTATTTGTTAATTTAGTCATTTCAATCAATTTTGATCGAAAAACATTGATGTTGAGGTCTAGTTAGTGTCGACTATCCTGGATGACACGATCGGATGGCCAATGACATAAACAATTTTTATGATTTTTAATTTTTTTCTGAATTTTATGTTCTTTTTTTTTTCTTTTTCTTTTTCTTCTAGCTCTTGACCCATGAGGCCATTGATAGACCCTTGCTTGATTTAGGTGATGGCATCGCATTGCCCTCATTGGCCATGGGAAAGGGCCTCTGCGCCATCACACAGATCCAAGCAAAAGTTGTGACCCTCATCTTTTAGTTAGAGAGGGTCACCTTCACTTGGACTTGTGACCCTTGTCTATTGGCTAGTGAGGGCTGAGACACCTTTTCCTAGTTCGATCATGAGGTTCAGTCGGCAAACTCCCCAGCCAAGAGTTGAAAAAAGAAAAAGAAAAAGGAAAAGATGAAAAGGGATAGGACAAGAAAGAAAAAAGGGAAAATTTAATAAAAAAATTGTCTACTTCAATGCGAGCCATATTGTATAAGACGATCAATGTTGATTAAGGCCCTGTTTGTTTGTGTTCTTTTCTTCTGTTCATGAACACAATTTCTATTTTTTTGTTCCGTGGAACAAAAAAACAACATAAACTCGTTTGTTTGCGTTTTTGTTCCAAATTTATTTTTTTGCTCCCAGGAACAAATTTGGAACAAAAACAAGAAACAAGAAAAACTTATTTCTTGTTCCTAAAACACTTATGAGAAATAATTTTTCTCTCTCCTTTTTTTTCTTTTTCTTTTTTCTTTGGCCGGTTCTTGGCCTTGGCCATGGCACGACCGCCAAAAGGAAGAAAAAAAGAAAAAAGGAAAAAGAAAAAAAAAAAAAAGGAAAAATAAAATAAAAATATTAAAAAATTATAAGAAACAAAAAAATTATACAAGTTTTACCAAATAACAAATTTACCAAATGCGTTTTTTTGTCAAAAAATCGTGTCTTTTAACAATTTTTTAACATAAATATTACCAAACACACCCTAAATTATCATATTTGTGTTTTCCAGCCAATTTGATCGAATTTAATTGGCAAATCATTAAAATGTTTAGACTTAAATTAGCCAAATTAAATACTTTATGAATATGCTAGGATAAGTGCAAAGACTTTTTTTTTTGATAATTTCGCCCAAAAGAGGAGAAAGAGGGGACAAAATGAAGAGCACGATCGCAAACTCTTGGAGTGGGTGGGTTGGTGGGCAGGAGCAATCAACACTGCCCGAAAAGAAAACGTCTTTCGCTCGACCGCCTCGCTTGCCCTCCCACCCTTCACCAACCACAACCCACCAACCCCGAATCATCATATCCTAAAACCAAACACCCCCGGAGCCGTAATCC
Source organism: Eucalyptus guilfoylei (assembly GCA_016097605.1). Classification (NCBI taxonomy): domain Eukaryota; kingdom Viridiplantae; phylum Streptophyta; class Magnoliopsida; order Myrtales; family Myrtaceae; genus Eucalyptus; species Eucalyptus guilfoylei. The sequence continues at coordinate 23,726,006 of CM027863.1, read as the reverse complement.
TAAGCACGGCCTCGTGAAACACCCTTTGCTTACTGAGGTTTTTGGCCGGGAGTACATGCTTGGATCCCACCACGACGTGCTTGTGTTCCCGTAATTTCTTGGCAAGAACAGAGACGTCGTCCTCTGTTGTTGTGGACAACTGCCGAGCTGGGTCGTTGAGAGATCTCGTGGCGAGTCAATACCCACCAACGCCACCAACCCCGAGACGACGACGACGACGACGACCCCACCGTTCCAATCATCACCTCCTCCATCGCAAAAGCCAGAAGCCGGAAGCCAGAAGCCAGAAGCACGAATTTTGGCAGACGGGAGCTAAGTTTTCTTGAAGGAGAAGAGGGAGAGAGAAAATGGCCCACGCCGTCAGGACTCCGAATTGCCCTCTGAACATGCAGGTTTTTGCTAAGAGCTCGAGACCCAGATACGCCGTCTCGGTCGCCTTGGGGTCTCAGTTCTTGGGGGTGTCGGCGCTGAAGCATTGCAAGAACCCGCGGGTTGCGGTTAAAGTTCCTTCCTTTAAGGTCGCGGCTTCGGTGGCCACGGCTGAGAAGCCGTCCAAGGTACCGGAGATCGTGTTGCAGCCCATTAAAGAGATCTCTGGCACGGTGAAGTTGCCGGGCTCGAAGTCGCTTTCCAATAGGGTTCTGCTTCTTGCAGCTCTCTCGGAGGTAAAGGAAGCCTTTTTTGATTTGTGGGTTATTTGGGGGGTGCTTGGTTGCTGTCTCGTAATTGGATGTGAATACTTCTGTTGTATCTACTGTGAAATGGTGGATCTTCTTGCTCGGAGTGAGCGTTTTGGTTTAGGTGGAGTCTAATTTGCTGCAATAGAGGTGCTAGTTTTGCACTGATCGAATCAGGAAATGACAACAGACATTCTAGTTAGTGTGTAAATAATGGTTGGAATAAACTAGCCCTTTATGACACGAGCTGCAGGAAAATTCTGTCGTATACGTTTGACTTTTGATGGTGGCATGGCTCTCGCTATTGAAGTATTCTATGATGCATCTGCCTCTGTATTTTTTCCCTACAGAAATGCTACTGTATTCATCTTAATGGTTGGTTCATTCTTTGTTTCTGTTCTGATAAAATTTTCTCCTTTTGCTTTGTCTCCTTTGTTTGGCATTCAGGGAACAACTGTCGTAGACAACTTGTTGGATAGTGATGATATCCATTACATGATTGGAGCGTTGAGAACTCTTGGTCTGAATGTAGAGGAAGACAAGTCTATCAAACGGGCCATCGTGGAAGGTTGTGCTGGTCAGTTTCCTGTTGGAAAAGAATCGAGGGATGAAGTCCAACTTTTCCTTGGAAATGCAGGGACAGCTATGCGTCCCTTGACAGCTGCATTGACTGCTGCAGGTGGAAACTCCAGGTATGCTACGCAGTTCCATTTAGCAGAAGCTATTTAAGACACTGATTTCAGTTCAGGATGTTGCTTTTCATGTTTCGATGATCAATTATTTGCTCTTGTTCCTTTTGCCTCTCTATCATTCATCTAGAAATAGGACATGATCACATCATTAGACTAAGTCCTATGAATTCCACTTTCCATTGATGTACTATTGCATCTAACCAAACTGATTCTGGGTAATTGCATAGAGGGATAGCATAAGTGTGTAGTACCGCTTCCTGTCTTCTTCTTCTTGATGTTGTTGTGGCAGAAATTGTGTGAAAAAGCATTTTTGGTTGGATCTGAGAACACAACTGCATCACTTTATATTTGTTGTTGTTTCATCTTTCCAGGTTACTTGCATTGCTTTTCTAAAGTATTCTCTTTTCATCTGCTTTCATTTCTTTGCTTGTTTGATCTTCATGTATCTGTTGCTTTAATCTACTTCAGCTACATTCTTGATGGAGTGCCGAGAATGAGAGAGCGACCTATTGGAGATTTGGTCACTGGTCTGAAGCAGCTTGGGGTAGATGTTGATTGTTTCCTTGGCACAAACTGTCCTCCTGTGCGCATTAATGCGAAGGGTGGGCTTCCAGGGGGGAAGGTGGGTGTGCTTTACAAATCATTAAGCATTTCAAAATTACACAATTACACAATTAATGTTACTGTCTTGTTTTATTTATCAAGATTTATGTTATTCGATATAGCTTTATGATGGCTAAATGTAAGTAGTCCTACTCTGCAAGGCATGAGAACCATTGGATAAGCATTGCCTATTAACAAGAATATTTTAACATTCGGTTAATCTGTATGATCTAGGTACTATTTGCGTACATTCTTTACCCAACCAGTCTATTGCACGGGCCTAACCCTCTAAACAAGTGTAAAAGAACTAGTGACAAAATGGGATGCACCAATGGACGTCTATCATCTTGTTCGGCGATTTTCTTTTAATGCTTTTTATGAATATTCTTTTACCTGTTCATTGGTTCTAGTGATGGTGTCTGAGATTAAATCTTGAAGTAGAATCTTGCAGAAAATTTGATAGAACTCTGTAAGTGCCTCTGCTGTGAATGATAATATTACCCTTATATGAATCAAATTCTGTTTCTGAAGATAGCATTTATCACTATGACATTTATTGTCCACCAATAAAATGTATTGCTTATGGGTATTTGCAGGTGAAGTTGTCTGGATCCATAAGTAGTCAATACTTGACTGCTTTGCTAATGGCTGCTCCTTTATCTCTAGGGGATGTGGAGATTGAGATCATTGACAAGCTAATTTCCATTCCTTATGTTGAGATGACTCTAAAGTTAATGGAACGATTTGGGGTTTCTGTTGAGCATAGTGGTAGCTGGGATAGGTTCTTGGTCCGAGGAGGTCAGAAATACAGGTAGTCCTTGTGCTACGTGCCAAGGTGGTTGGTTGACTTGACAGTTTTCATATCATCAGTTTAACCAATCCATAAATTGACAGGACTCCTGGAAAAGCTTATGTGGAAGGTGATGCTTCAAGTGCTAGTTACTTCCTAGCAGGTGCAGCTGTCACTGGGGGAACTGTTACTGTTGAAGGTTGTGGTACGAGTAGTTTACAGGTATCTAGACCCAATCTCAGATTCCGTCCTAAAGATTCAACTTTTAACTACTTTTATCATGTAAACTATGACAGTCTCTATTTCATGGGAAGATATGTTGCTGGTTTGCATAATTCATGGGTTTCTCTTTTATTAAAAATGTGCCTGATAAACATTGGATTGTCAATTTTTTCTGATATAGGGCGATGTAAAATTTGCTGAAGTCCTTGAGAAAATGGGGGCTACAGTCACCTGGACAGAGAACAGTGTTACAGTGACTGGACCTCCACGGAATTCTTCTGGAAGAAAGCATTTGCACTCTATTGATGTCGACATGAATAAAATGCCAGATGTTGCCATGACTCTTGCAGTGGTTGCTCTTTTCGCTGATGGGCCCACTGCAATTAGAGATGGTATGGTTCAATTCTGTCAATGATTTGCTATGACGTTTGCATCTGATTTTAATCTACTGTTGGGTCCAAGGTGTAGTCATGTTCTAAGTTAGTGGTACAATACCAAAATTAGAACTCACCTTTTGCCCCATGACAACTTTGCATTTTCTACTTTTTAAACCACTACTTTGCCCCTGTATTTTGTTTGCAGATTCACATCATACTTGACATTAAGTAATATCATAACTCTATCTATAAATTTTTTATTTTGCGTCCAAAATGCCCATACCACTCTTCTGACCTCATATACCAAAAACTTTGGGGGAGAGAGAGATGGTTGCAATTGACTGTGGCAAGTGGTCATTAGCTGTGGCATGTGATGGCCATGATGGGTGCACAAGTTTGGTGTTCAGGTGTTTGGGGTGTTAGGATTTGCGGGTTATTTGATGTTTGGAAATTTTCGTGTTTTCTCTAGGGAGGGTGATTTGATCTTACTAGCTTATGGATTTTTTCCCAAGAAGCAAAACATCCTAACTGAGTTACTGGTCCACCATCACAAGTTAGTTGATGGTCAATCTTACAGGTGGTTAAAGCCTAAATGCCTCTTCTTTAAGAACGTTGCCTTATTTCCATGGATATGATAGGCCTATTGTTTTGGAAGATGGCATTTTCATTCCCTAGGCCCCTTATACAGCACTGCATCTTCTATGGCTATTCTGTAGTCAGTAGACATTCCCATTCAAGCGTACCTAAATTTTCGTTGTCCTCCTTCCTCTTGTGCTTTATAGAGGGACCTCTTTGTGAGCCATGAATTCTTGTGATCCTATTAGGACAATGAATTGCTTATTAGAAAAGAAGAGCTGCTTCTTTCAGCAGGGGGTGCAGAAAACGGCCTAGTCGTGCCTGGCACTAGTGCATTTATGCTGCTAGGAAAGCATTATTATTATCAAAACATCAGGAAATTATTACATACTGTTTATCTCTGAAGTCGTTTATCTGAAAAAGTTGCTCAAGGAAAATCTCCTTTGAATCTTTGTCGTCAGTGGCAAGTTGGAGAGTGAAGGAAACAGAACGAATGATTGCTATATGCACAGAGCTCAGAAAGGTGAGCTTCTAGTTTCTGCAATTTCTAAACCTTGTACATGTTTCTACATCTTCGTTGTGGTGAAATTTGGATTCTTCCAGCTGGGTGCAACGGTTGAAGAAGGGCCAGACTACTGTGTGATTACTCCTCCAGAGAGACTGAACGTGACATCTATCGACACTTACGATGATCATCGAATGGCCATGGCTTTTTCACTCGCTGCTTGTGCAGATGTTCCAGTTACAATCAAGGATCCCGGTTGCACAAGAAAAACTTTCCCTGACTACTTTGAAATTCTCCAGAGTGTCACGAGCCGCTAAAAATATGCGAGCGAGAGACTTCAAGCGTGTTGGTAATGCCCGTCACTACCCTTAAGCAATGTCATGCCCCGTAGTCTGATTGTATGTTTTCCTATACATGGTTGTGGGAGCTACTCCTTGGAATGTACTCTGGGACCTTACCCATAAAGTTTCGATAGGGTGTAGAATCCTAATTTAATCGGGAACTGTACTAGCCAATTTTTGTGTAGGTGAGTCTTCCATTCACCTAAATTTCTTTCTCATCATGTCTTTGTCCTTAAGTTGTAGACCTGTTTAGTAATAACGGCTTGATCGTGATGAAACAACTAATAAAGTTTGGCCTATTAGTTGCTCGTCAGCTCGGTAAGTAACAAGCCATGTTAAGATTTTGCAGTCTGGCTTTTCAAGATACAAAAATCAACATTAAGCTTTAGGCCTTAGTGTCTGTTCCAAGTATTTACTCTCACCGAGTGATAGAAGTCGTTACAAGATGCGCAAGCCATCTGCGGAGCTATGACTCTTGTGAGAGTTCGGATATATTTCTGTTGGGACCTAAAGTGGCAAGACGATTTATTCACCATTTCTTGTGGAGGTCGTAATGTCCTTGGTATAATTAAAGTGCACGGTATAGGATTTCGAACCTCTCGAGCGGTCTAGCCTCCAGATTTGCGCGGATTAGAGTCGAACTTGAGATCTCGTGCCTTGAAGTCTAATGCCTCGCTCGTTCTATGGTTACGAGCCCATCTGTTAAACCGTGGAAAGTTGCCGGGAAGGAAGAAGAGAAACCCAAAAAAGCCCTTCCCTTGTGGTAACTGGTGAGATTGTTTAAGAACGTGCTTGGGATGACTTTTCTTCTTTTTTCTGGTGACTTTTCTTTGATTGTCGCAGCAAAACGACCAAGCAACATTTTGTTAAAAAAACATCTATGAATAACCAGCCTGAATACTATCTTACCCAAAACATCAGATAGTTTGTGGTCATAGTATTGGAAGAATCGAAGAAATGGATTGTTGTGGAAGACCATCAAAATGGTTGGAGAAATTTGACTGACGAGTATTGCCCTTTGACTCTAATAAAACGCTCTGAAATCCTGTAGATGCAATGCTATGAAATGTAGATCTGATGGGAGAAATACCAAAACGAGAAGACTACTACGGTCAACGGTAGATAAATGGAAGGTAAGTATCAACATAGGTCACGAACGTTAACAAAAGTCATTTTGCTTATAATTGCTTTTCCACCGACGTTAGTGAAGCAAGCAATACAACCTTAACGGTCAACTTGAGAATAAGTTTAGCCAGAAAAAAATCATAAAGTTTCATATCAAATAGCGGTTTCGAGGAGCCCAATCGCAGTCGATATTATGTGCTAAAGTTGTTAATTTCCTTGAGCTTATGATGTCTCTGGCATTATTGTTCTGACTAAGATCACTAAAGCTTTGGAAGCTTTGGTCAATCCAATAGGCATTGTCTTGCCACGTTTTCCCATCAGATCCTTATTGCTTTCACTGACTCAAGGGCAATAACATAGGGAAAGTGCCAAAAGGGAGAAGATCTAGCAGTTCAAAATGTAGATTTGCTTCTCTGAAGTTCTGATAAAGGCCATTGACGTGTGTGGTGTCTTCTGTCTTGTTCTAGCAAGTTGAGCTAATGTTCCTGGAACCAAGTCCACATATTTTATAGCAAGTGGAGCTAGCCATGTTTCCCAATAACAAGCTGGAGACATTAATCTAAAACCCAATCACCATTAGCCTGCCATTAAATTACAAAAACTCCTGCAGTTTTTTGTCAGGCAATTTGTCAACTGCCCGCTGGTTTATGCATAAAAAAGTAAAACTTCAGCTGACAGATTAGGCAGAAAGTTTTATCTCCCCTGTTTATTCCCTTGATTTCGTACTACCATAAAAGGTAAAAGACAGGAAAATTATGTACTGCAGTATTCTTTATGGGACAACATGTGAGGAACAATTTCTGATGCAACTCTCCAGCTAGGATTATGCAGGATACAGTATGTCTATTTTTTTAGGAATTTGAGAGTACTTTATGTTTTGTATTTTAATTGTATGTGTCAGAGGGGCACCGCCCATCTTGTGTTTTGATTAAGTGCACAAAACCATGGAACGGCAGTCCAGCTCTGAGAATACTAACTTTGGAAGTTGGGAGTGTTCCCTTTGTCCTCTGTGAAATCAGATCATCACATGGGGAATGTGGTCTCTGCTTATTGGTGCCAGAAAATTTTCCTGCTCACTTTTTGCTCATAATTGGTTATCTTTGGGCTTCAGTGTTTCAATGGCTTTTCAACTAAAATTAATCAGTCTTTACCAAAAAAAAAAGAATTACACGGCAAGAAAACTGCGTTTCAAAGAAAAAAAAAGACTTGGTTTTTCCATAAATACTTTAAAAAATAGAAGCAACATTTTACCATAATTACAAATTCAACACAAACTTTTAACGTACCAAAAAAGATACACGATCTTTTACTTTATGACTATAATAATTTTCTATTAGTGACAATCTAGCGGAATTGAGGGCATGACCGTTGATATGAAAAGAATGTTGACGGATTAGATCTTTATGTCTTAACTCTTCTCTCATATAAATTATAGTAGGATGGTAAGAAGTTGTACGCACAAGTAATATTAAGATCTGTAAAGAAAGGAATCTTATCAAGGGCCGAAAGAGAGAAAACAAACTCGTGTCCTCTTGTTATAATATTACGGTAAAGTTAAGTGTTAAACGGTTTACTCCAAAAGTTCATATTTGTGGAGAAAGACACACTTAATTCGAACAGCTAAGTCAATGGTTTGTCTCCTCTAGAATTCCAAACGGTTGGCTTCACCAAAGAATTCAGGTAAAATTTTACTTGTTTCTAAGCTCATGCATTTTTTTTTTTTTTTGTAATCAAGTGTTCAAATTTTAGTGTTGTCTAATCAAGTCTTCAAATTTGTGTACATTTTCTCATCAAGTTCCTCCGAATGGCAGATTAATTGCTTGCTTTTCGTTCATCTAAACAAGTCCTCCAACTTGCATAAATTTTTCAGTATAATATTTTTGAGAATCGTGAATCCTCTTTTCTCGGTACCAAATGATAATTTCAACTCGAAATTTTACTATATCAAAATCTAAAGTTTCAATTTTTCTATCAACTGGTCAAGATTGAGATTAGGAGCATCCGCAGAGGAACTAATCGGTAACATGAAAAAGGGCAGCAACCTTCCCTTTTCTTTCTCCCACCCCATCCCTCATGGTTGAAACTTGAAAGACCAGGAAACAGGAGGCCTCTCCATTCTCAACCTCAAGATCCAATCCCACCTAAACAAAACACATGCTTCCCTCCCTAAATAAAGGGAGGAACGGGGTTAAAAGCACTGACTCAAAAGGCATTCATTCCAACCAATCTTGATCAAATACCCATCTTTTGTGGGGAAGGGTGATTCGAAGATAGACATGCTCTACTACTTACTATTCCTGGCATCCTCTCAAGCCTCTTCTTGTGATATTTTTAGGCAGCCCTTAGAACTTGGAATTCCTATTTTTAATCATTTCAACTAAGAAAACCGATTTCAAGAAGATCAAGAAATGACAGAAATCCCCCAACTCATTCTCTCATTCTCTCATTCATTAATGACCGCTCTTTGACTCTTCTTGGGTCTGCATTTGCTCAAAAGGACTCCCCTCCTCCCCACCCCACATTACCACCTCCTTGATCCACAGGAAGCATTCGAACGCATTTTGCTAGAATTGCCGTCGCGACCACCACCATCGTTGCCGCCGCCGCCGCCGTTGCCGCTGCCAAGGTCATCTATCATCGTCGTCTGAAAATACCATGAGCCACCAAAGAGTAAAGATCACCACCACCATCACCAACCCTGCCATTCAAGGAACCCCAAGATTCTTCCCTTGAGGAAAAATTAATTTTAATGACAATAATGCCAGCAAGGAGACCATAAAGCAAAGTTTCAGACCAAAACCACTTTCCCCACTCCCCCTTATCTTCTTCACGCTCCTCCTCCCCATCTCCTCCTCCTCCTCCTCCCCCTCCTCCGCCACCGCCACCGGCATCGCCCACCGTACCGACGGCGACAGATTCTTGAAAACCCATTTCTCCGAATCACCTCTTTAGCTCGTATAAACTCCCCCCCGCCGGAGCAAGAATCCCGCTCTAGATTTCTTTGAATTGGGCAGAGAGATCACGTTAGAGAGAGAGAGAGAGAGAGAGAGAGAGAGAGAGAGAGAGAGAATCTTGGGCAGGCATTTGCAGATCCGGCATTGTGACCCATGAAGCAAATCTCGCACCTGGACGACATACCGTCGACGCCGGGCAAGTTCAAGATGGACAAGTCCCCCTACAACCGCCTGAGGTGGCACTCCTCCCTCGCCAAGCTCACCTTCTGGTCCTTCATCTTCCTCGCCCTGATCTTCATCTTCTTCTTCCGATCCCCGTCCTCCTCCTCCCCGCAGTCCCTCTCCGACCCCTCCCGCCGCTACCTCCAGAACTACAGCTGGGGCGGCGCCGCCTGGGAGAAGCGGGTCCGCTCCTCCGCCCGCATCCGCTCCCGCAACGGCATGTCCGTGCTCGTCACCGGCGCCGCCGGCTTCGTCGGCACCCACGTCTCCGCCGCCCTCAAGCGCCGCGGCGACGGCGTCCTCGGCCTCGACAACTTCAACGACTACTACGATCCGTCCCTCAAGCGCGCCCGCCAGGCGCTGCTGGAGCGGGCCGGCGTGTTCATCGTGGAGGGCGACATCAACGACGAGGCCCTCTTGCGGAAATTGTTTGAGGTCGTGGCCTTCACCCATGTGATGCATTTGGCTGCTCAGGCTGGAGTGAGGTACGCGATGGAGAATCCTAGCTCTTACGTGCACAGCAATATTGCTGGTCTCGTTAGCTTGCTTGAGGTCTGTAAGTCTGCCAATCCACAGCCTGCAATCGTTTGGGCATCCTCTAGTTCTGTGTATGGACTCAATACCAAAGTGCCCTTTTCGGAGAAAGATCGGACAGACCAACCCGCCAGCTTGTATGCAGCCACGAAGAAGGCCGGCGAAGAAATCGCGCACACTTATAATCATATCTACGGCCTATCTTTGACGGGGTTGCGGTTCTTCACTGTTTATGGCCCGTGGGGAAGGCCTGATATGGCCTACTTCTTTTTCACCAGAGACCTATTGAAGGGAAAGTCTATTTCGATCTTCGAGGCCGCTAATCATGGCACGGTCGCGAGGGATTTCACCTACATCGATGATATTGTGAGGGGTTGTTTAGCGGCTCTGGATACTGCAGAGAAGAGCACGGGAAGCGGGGGAAAGAAGAAAGGACCGGCACAATTGAGGGTGTATAATCTGGGGAATACTTCACCAGTTCCTGTTTCCGATCTCGTCAGCATCTTGGAGAGGCTTCTGAAAGTGAAAGCCAAGAGGAACATCCTGAGGTTGCCTCGGAATGGAGACGTGCAATATACTCATGCCAACATCAGCTTGGCTCAGCGGGAGCTGGGATATAAGCCGACCACGGATCTTCAGTCTGGTTTGAAGAAATTTGTTCGATGGTACCTCAGATTTTATGCCGATGGCAAGAAGAGCGGTGTATGACATTCTTTTGGTTGCAAAACATTAGCTTTCTCTATAGATGCTATTGGTTATGATTCTTATGGCCAATTTCTAACATTTATGTGTTCATTTCCACGATTGTTGTCTGTGCCTATATAATAGGGGTGCCCATATCAGGGGGGAGTCTCGTCGCAGTATGAAGTTTTATGGTGTAAATGGACATTGTTTGCAGAGATCCCCCCCTAGCTGTATCAGATAAAATGAACCACCTTTCTTTTGAATTCTTTTTAATCATTGGAGAATGTAATTCTTGTAGTTTTGGGTTGTAGAATTAGTGATTCATAGAACATATGAGGATCGCTGGACATGTATCCTTCCCATGAAGTTTCAATAAAAATGAGGAGACATTTTAATAGGCTATAGAGTTGCATTTTTATTGTATTGCTGTGTTTCTTGCTTCCTCTGAGGGCTCCCAATGTTATCGATGTTATCATCTTGATTATTCTTATGTCTTAATGCTGCTGCTCCAGTGATATTTGAACTTAATATGATCTTGTCACTCTCAATTAGTTTGCAATTAGCATTTTTTGGATTGAGCCCTACTCAGATGACAGCTGAATCAACAGACTTGTGTGGTTGGTCTGAGCTACGTGTAAAGCATATATCCGGTATCTGGTCTCATCTCTATCCCTGTTTACTCCGACTACATGTATTATTGTAGGCTGATTCTCATTGCTCATTCCTCATAGCTGTCTGTTTCGTTGTTGCATCGTCAGTAGTGTACGTGCTTCTAAGGTTAATGGTTTTAGCTCTGTTTTTGTCTATTAGCTTCCATAATGATATGTTTTTGCTTGTGTGAGGTGGTCACTTGGAGCATGACCCTATTGTAGTTACAGTTATACTTTAGCACTTAAGTTACTCCCGTAAGTGTAAAGACACAGCAAAATCCTAGGGTAGTGTTTCGAGATAAAAAAAATTAGCAGTCTGGATGGAAGAAGTTGGGAGTGTTGAAACTGTAGAAATTAATGTTATTAGAGGGATATGCCCAATGCGACAATGTCGTTAAATCTCAGAGGGCTTGGAGATGGATGCTTGAATCTAGCTGTGAGGACTTCTATTACTTGTATGCCCAGCAATATGTTTAACCACTTATAGGACCGATGTCGCCAGCATTGACAAATTTGTTAAGTGTTGCAGTTCCTATATGGGCATTCCACGCTTAGCACGTGTGAGGAAAACAATGATTGTTAATGGTCGGTCCATCACTGTTGTGCACTCTTCATATTTGATCTGGGTTAGGATGGGGTCTCTTGAACATCCTCACCCTAATTTCATTAGGCAGTTTCCGCAAGAACTGGCTTTTTTGCTTTAATTGCACCTACCAAGTCACCAAAAGTACGCTTTAGGTGGGTTCAAATATGGCCAAGCAATCGGTGGGTCTTTATCAGAGTAAAGCTGTGCAGGAGGTAGTTGAGTGAGATGTTTTTGCTTTTATATGGGAGTTAAATGCAGGTGGTAGTTGAGAAAGGGATATAGCCCACGACTTGGTTTGGTGCCCTTCATGTGCTTTTGTAGTAGAAGGTTCTGATTTGGCTTAAGGTGAACTGAACCTGAATCTCATTCTATAAGATTGAAAAATGAAAGTTGAGTAGAGCAAGTCATCGGTTGTTTTCGTAAGGCAGGAATAAGACGTTTCGGGTGTCCCTGTTTCATCATCTCACAGCCAATCACAGCCACTAAATGGACTCTTGGGATGATTTCAATGTGTACCACGCACTTTGGTATGAAAGTCATTGTTTTCAATGTCTATACTTTATGTCATCCAATAAGAAAAAGGAAGATCCACGAGCATCGACTAAAGTTACTGCACTGGTCAATTTGGTTTCCTTGATGGGTCTGTAGTTAAAAAGGCTGGCAATTCAGGTGTTTTTCCTTGGAACTTCAGTAATGAGTGTAGAAGTTGGATCGATCACTAGAGCTGACCTAGTTCTTCATATTCTTCTCTTTACTAAGGTATGACGGAGTTTTCGTTTATTAGCTCGTCAGGATGGAGTACTTACAAAGGCATAGTGATAATAAGCCGTATCCTTATCTTATTTTAATAGGATTAATCGTGCTATAACTTGCAATTTGGCCCTTCAAAAAGGCAATGCACGCATGACGCATTCTTGCTTTTACGCCCGCGATGCGTGGAGTAGAAAAAATTGCCATTGCTTCTCGAGGTGAGCATGGTTTCGGGGGTGGAACCTAGAACCTGAGAATTGAACTGATAGGAACCTTTTCGGTTCTAAGTTTCAAGATGTGCAGAGTAGGTTATAGGTTCCAAAAATTAGGGATCTATTTTAACGGGTAGGTTTTAAGTTTTAAGCTGGTGGAATCTGGAACTTGGAACAAAATTTGGACTTTTTCTTAGTTTATGTCTTTGCGTGATCCTGCGATATTCTATAGCGTTCAATAATGAATGTATAATTTGAAACCACTAGTTTAAGCGTTTATTTTATGACTAAAACTTTTATTTGTTTAATGTTTCATGTTCTTTGTGTGTCTAAAAATAAGTTATGATCAGTGATTGTAACAGCAAGTAATGGTCATTAAAGGTAATAATTTACTACAATTGTTTAATTAATAATACAGGTAGAACCTAGATAGACCCTGAAACCAATCTTGAAATCTATAATGAGATAGGTTCCAAGTTTTGCGCTATATATAGTAGGTTTAAGGTTCTAAAATATGAGGAATATGTTCCGGTGGGTAGGTTTTAGGTTTCAAATGGAACTTGTAAATAATTTGAAACTGCTTACCCCTAATCACCCCCCTTGGATTGTGGCATAATCAAATGGGAATGCGTCTGCTATATAATGAAAACTAGAATGTGTGGTAAAGGGCAATGAAGCTTTTTTTGATGTTCCTTCCGTTGCACTTGGTATTCTTTGAACGAACTTTTCTTATTACATGTCTATTAAGCACTGGGAGCCGAGGTTGCTAGTTGTCAAATCGAGTAAGAATAAATCTCACCATTGATCGTAAACTCCTCAAACTTTCATGCGATAATATAGGAGACGTGACATATGCACGTGGTTACGAGTGGTGAAGCGGTCGCCGAGCCCCTTGAACACCATGACTGTGGCTGCTGATTCCTCGTGAAATATTGCTTGGGAGGGTTAGAACCTTGGAGCATGCATCGACACAGCCTTTATACTTCTTGGCATCCGCTATAATGGTGGCAAACATGTATGAATTATGAACCCGGTTGAATCTTGGTGCGTTTGCCAGCTAATTCTAGAACCTGGAACTAAAAGATGTACTTGCTTGATATCAACTGCTTGACCTGTATAACTTCCATTGAGAAGTAGGGAAGGCTTAAAACTAGATGGACATCATTGGAAATTCAATTGATACCAGAGCCGAGTAGATGCGCGTCATGGTCAAGCAGCCGGTCTTTGCAGTCATGGAGGGCGGCTCTGCAATGAGCCGGGACCCTAGCTCATGCACAGCACATGAACCATCGGTACGACGCGAACGAAAAGCACATGTATTCGCATTCCTCCCGTCCGTCGGTCAACGAGGCCTCTCCTGAAGATAGCAAGAGGGTCGAGAGCATTGATGCCATGGCCATCATCTTCCTAGAACTATTGCGGTCCCGGTTCGTTTTCTAACAAGTTGTCAGACTGATCATTTTTCCTGAACCGACAATTTAATGCAGCACGTTGCTTCGCGCTATCTCGCTTCAAGTCCGACAAATCATAGAGATGGTGAGAGAAGTCGCGTTCCTTTCAAATGAGCACGCGAGGTAAAATGCGTTTGGCCAACATAGAGGTCGTGTGGACAGAAATTAAAAGGGCAATGTCGGTCACATTGCGATACTGAATTGGTACAATAATTAGCATTGACAGGTAAGATTGGAAGAAGGGTCGCGGAGACAGTCCTTTCATGTGTAGATCACGAGGAGATCCGTGTGGGGTTTAAAGATAGCACGGAAACGCTGCATTATCTTAAAGCTGCTCGTCCTTGTATGACATTTATCAGCGCACGGTTAGATTTTTCATCAGCGTGTTAAAAGGAATCGACGATTGCTGATTTATTACTATGTAATTGGTGCTATACTCAATCTGCACAGCCTCACTTAGAAAAAATTTAGGACGTGCATGGCAACTTGCCAATTTTTTTTTGTTCTTTTTTCTTTTGTTCCTCTGAATAAAAAAATAAAAAAAATATCATTTAATAATATCAACTAATTTTTCTATTCTCCATAGTAAAAAAGTAGCTGAAAAATATATTTGGAAAGAAATAAGAACTTACAAGTACAAAAAAATAACTTTTTATTCTCAAAAATAAATTTTTTTTCTTTTTTTTTTTTTGCCGGGCCCCACCACACGCTGCTGCTTGTCGATTGGTGGCTGGTAAAAAGAGGAAAAAAGGAAAATTATTAAAAATTATTAAAAAATTAAAAGAAATCTTACCTTACAAAAAAAAATTACAGGTCATACCAAAATAAGCGTTTCTATTTTTTTCTATTCCTAATAATAGAAATTTTGCATAGTTATCAAACACGTTCTTTTATTCAGAAATTGTTCAAAGGAATAGAAATAAATAAAGAAAATAACTGATTCCTATAAAAATTACCGAATACGCCCTTAGCCCTTTCTATGCCAGAACTAGTGCACATGGGGAGGAAGAACCAGCGGTATCCTAGGAATACAACAACAAAGCAAACGAAAGGAAACAACAGCAAGCAACGCAAGAAAATAAAAGGCAAAAAGAGAGGAGAATCTCCAAAATGTCCTGGACGTGAAAAGCAAGAAAACCAAAAGTGTAAAAAGCAGAACAAAAGCACAGAGCGAGCCGTCTGGGTGGAACAATCAACGAGCTTTTGCACAAGGAAACTTGACTCTCGGATCGTATTCGAGGATGGGATGCGCAAAACTCAACCTCTTAGACGGAATCTAAAAGGGAAAGAACCGGTTGGAGCTCTCTTTTCCGAATTAACAAAAGTAGAGAAGCAGACGAAACCAGACATTTACATAATTACATCGAGTTCAAAGCACATCGCCGCAGTGAAATGACTTCATCATTCATCACAATAGATACTGCTAAACAAAGTCGAAAAGATGGGTGGGGGAAAAGAATGACATCGTATTCCCTGCCGAAAGCTTATACTCCAAGAAGATAAATAAACTGGTATGCCAACTTAGTACTTTAAGTGACTGTGATTTGTTCATTTACAATGAGGACCTACATTAAGTTCACTGAGGTCATCCAAATAAAGGTGCAATGTGCCCAATCCAGTGTCAATTGTGATCTGTACCATTAACCTGCAATACTTAAACGAAAGAGTGGAAGAGGATAAAAAAACTCTTGCCTCTTTCAAGAAAGGCCTTCAATGCACAGACCGACCCCAACGCACAAGGTTCACAAGAAGTTTGAACTCACATTTGAGTGTCGGGTATGGATATGTACCTGATACCAAAATAAAATAAAATAAAAGAATGTGATATTGTATGTATGTTATGGTGCTCTAATAATTATTGTCCTTTGAATTTGATAAATACCTTTCGGAAACTTTTTAACAATGCTTTAGTAATGAAATAAGACACAGCACAAAATATTCTAAGATGAGAACTTCATCTCACGTTAAAGACACACCTATGCCATATCCTATTGGCACGGTAAGCAACCAAAAAAGAAGGGTTGGAGTAACATAATAAAATGGTATCTTTGTTGAGCAGGAAACTAAAGTACAAAGAATGTAAAGAGGGGAAAAAGGCTCTTAGCCATGGAAGCCACTAAAAATGTATAACTGACCATTTCATCAAATCAACATACAATTTTTCATCCAGAAATTCGTAAAATTGCTGTGATATACCAATGTCAAAGGAAGATAGAAGCCCTCAGTAGATTCTCTCGTTTGGCTTTTGTTGCACTACATTCACTTTTTTTCAAAAGGTATGACTTGCTTATCTGGCCATGATAATATCTTGTCGAAGTATTTAACAGGTACAACCCCATCAAAACCTTCAGTCAAAATGACCCAATTCTCTGAAATGTAAATCTTCATCCCATCTATCAATAAGATATAGAGTACGAATCAGTCATCAAGAGTCTTGCTCAACCATAGTTAACATGGTACACACAATAATAAGGTAAATTAGTAATGCACTCAAGATTTTTTGAATCACCTTCCGGAATGATAAAATTTGAGAGAACATGGATTTCAGGATGTACCTTCTAGAGCTTTTCTTACGTCAAGGAAGATGAGAACATTTACATTCTTCCTCATGCCTGGAAAAGTAGAATCACGAAACTATCAAAAACACATGACAGCCATATCATGACACAATTAGTACTTCCTGTTTATAAATATGCGGAAAAGGAATCTACCCTCTAGACAATTTAGAGAAAAGGAAAAACTAAACTTTTTCCCTGGTGCGCTGCTGAAAACAAATTTCACAGCAAGAGGAAGTTCTGAGAACGAGCATGCATTTCTAAACTTCGTTGCTGGCCACAGCTTTAAGTCAACGTGCTTTACAGTAGCACTAAAAGCAAAGAAAACAAAACACAGAGGAACCATGACAACACATAAACTACTCCTTTTCAAACAAAAATGCCAACAACATGCTCATTAAACTACAGAAACTCCTAGCAGTATTGACAGACATAGTTGCTTTAGGTCATCAACTTTCATTTTTCTCTTTTTGTTCACTTCTTGGATTTGGATTTATTTTGGGACTTCGTTTGGGGGAGATAAAATGAGTAAGTGTCAATTTGTCTGATGCATTAACCAAAGGATGAAGTGTAGTGATTAAATTAATCAGCATAAATCATAAGCTTCACAACTGCCAAAGTTCAAAATCAATCCACCATATACTTACACACGAAAAACTGTCGGGAAACACATATATTGCTTTAGCACTCCTAAGGACAAGAAATAAAGGCAAGCGAACTGACAGGCAGTCTTTTTATTCCCTTTGTTTATAATAACTGCCTATATTTTATTTTACCATGTTTATCAAGCAATTGTGATTAGCAACTACATAATATCATCTTTGCAAAAGCTAAAGATATTGAACAGTAGGCAAGCAAACTTTCATGAGCGCCTCACCACTTATTACTTCCCCGTCCGTTGGCAAGCCTGATGAGAAGTGCACATGCAATCTCTCCATACGCTTCAAACCAGAATCCAATATAGACTGCAGATTGTTCTTATAGGTTCCATGCACACAAACTGCATGTGAGAGAGGGAGAGGCAGAGACACAGAGCAGTAAGCATCATTTAGAATAAGTTCTGCACATGAGAAGCCTAAAATTGCATATCCTCACCTGGAACTTCCTCAGCAGAAAGGATTGGCTTCAGCAAGCTATCGGACTCGACAGTCTGCCAGAAACAGTTCAAGATGCCATTCAGATTCTTTGCATGAAGGGAAATCTTAATCAATACCTAGGCAAATTGCTGTAGGACAAATTGAATTTTGGAATAATGAATAAAGTGAATAGACATCTCCACTAACTCGAAAGTTCCAGCTCCTCTCTCAGACCAATTTGAGTCCACAAACTCTTTACTAATTGCTCTTTCGGTCAGACAAATATCTTTTAAATGCCACATAGGAGATATTAGCTAAGATCAACTTTTCTCCTTTGTCATATCACAGATGCAGAGAATCATAAAATTACTAGATCAGAAGGCAGCAATTAGTCAGAAATGCTACCAGAAGGGGTTCATATAATGCTTACAAGATTAATTATGTGAGTCAGCTTAGCAATCAAGTCATCAATATGCAACGTCAAAATATCCTAACAAGAGAGACTGCACCTTTATAATCAAGGGGAGGTCAACCCTGCATATTCTTTGAAATTCAATATGTTGCCGTAGCAATTAACCCTTTAATAAGTTCTTTCTTTATGCAATCCACATACTTTCACATTATTGAGAGCATAATGATGCATAATTAGGAAAAACACAAGCCAGAGATGCAAGCTAGATATCTACAAATTTATTCGCCGTATTTATAGATTGAAACCTCTTGTAGGAATTCTGAGGAAAAATGTCATACCAAATAGCTAAGGTACATTGTATCCTACTTCAAACAATATCCCCACACAAAATGTATTGACTGTCTTTAATGTAGAACTGGCAACAGGACATGCTAATTTAGAACCTTACTAAGCTAAAGTACATTATATCTTACAGTAACATATATAACCAGTGCCCCGTGCAGCTAACATAGCACCAACATTAAAAACAACCCAGTCAATGTGGATAAATCTTGATGCAACATTGCACCCTCAAAAGAGTCAGTAAACCGACAGCTTTTATAGCATAAATGAAATTGTCAAATCAAGATCTTGATTTTGAAATGTTTTGGTATTGCTACTGAATACATGCACGAAAGAAATTGAGGACTCTTCACAAAGTTGCTGACAATCGAAGCAACAGATACCAGACATCATTCTAAAGCTAAGCAATCTATGCACAATCAATTGGTTTCTGATTGCCAAAAAATAAAAATAAAAATAAATAAATAAATAAGAAAGAAGCGACTTAAGAAGGTCTCTGTTCTATCACCTTTACTGTATGACCTTGGTTTGCACGTATTAAAAGTTCCCCGTTCTCTTCTAAGAGGCTGAACCGCTGCTTATTATCCCTTCTCACTGCCTGCAAGATAGAAAAAGGCCCATCACTAAAGGCACCATTTTTTGCTGAAGTATTTCCTGTAACTTCAAATCAAGATACAAATCACATGACTGATTCACTTGTAGGACATTAATCCAATCCAAGCTGAACTTTCTGATGACTAAATGTAAAGAACAGAAACTTCCAGCAGTTAATTAAGATCCATGAAATGCAACTGCTCAAGATTGTTCAATAGAGTTAATTACAAGTGAAAACCTCAAAATATTAGCAACAGCTAAGGATCATTAATGCAATACAGGAACGAGGTTTTGAACTTGCTCTTCTACAGGAGTACTTAATGTTCAGATTTCTTCTTTCAGTGGACAGCAACCTTTGCGCAAATGCCACAAATGCCTATTAGAGTCTGAGGACATATACCTTTTGTCTTGCTGGTAATCTTTTCAGAATATATCCATCTAGATCTAATACAGTAATTTTGCATTAAGTCAAATTCAATGCAATGGCAGCACTAGAAGCCGCTTTCATTGAACAATTAGGTGAGTCGGTCCACGTAATCATCAGAGAAATATGGCAATAGTTGACCTCATTGGCAATGCCCACCCAAACAAGGGGCAACCTTAGGCTAATGTTACTATCTAGATTCTAGACACCTTTACGGAGTTTGGTTCAAGCACTACAAGATGACTACAATACTTGTTAGATTATAACTTAACTTTTTATGTGAAGAAATTAAAGAACGGAATAATTACTCCTCTTGATTATGAGAAGGAGGTTCTTAAAGTCATCATCAAAACATTCTCTGCATTCAAACATCATAGAAGGACAAGGCACAGTATAGCAAATAAGTATTGTAAACTCTAGTTTCGCCGCATTCAAAGACAACTATTGTAAAGACTGGACCTACAAATCAATGCAGAGAAACAATACAAATGACTGTGGACACACCTCCTTTATTTCATCAACCGTGTGCGCGCTCAACTGTACATTGGCGAACGTTTTTAAATTCAACTGAAGCAAATCTTGAACTTTGACATACCCATCATTCCTCATATTCAAGTTCAACTCAGCAGCCATGTGGCGCAAAATGCGAGTCCTGAAACAAACAAAAATATTCTGAGATGTTTCACTTGAGAGCAAAGCAAGAAAAATCCAATGCTTGGAATGACAGAGGACACAGAAAAGGAGGAGGGGGTAAGCAACATCACATTCCACTAGCATAGGGAGCAGAAAGATCAGGTCTCTTCAGCAAACCACAAATTACACTAACGCCATCATCCTCCAGGTTTGCAATGAAACGGAGAGGAAGGCGAATAATAGTCATGAGAAATTCAACATGCATCCCCAGCTATCCTACAAGGTAGTCGCTGACACCCATTTAACTCAAATTCTAATCAACAAAAGAACAAAGAAGTCTAAGGGAACAGACAAGATCAATGAAACAGCAACAGAGGATTGAAATCTTACAACAGCCTACCGAGAGCGTCGATTCTATCTTTGCCAGGACCGCCGCGACCTCTCGTTCGTCCTTTTCGATCGTAGCCCGTATCTAGACTTGTCCCTCCACTGTCGCCCCTGCAGCTCCGGACCCAGAAGAGAAAAAAACGGAAAGACTAATCAAGTTCCGACCTTTGACTCCAATTGCTGGTCGCAGGACCGGACCCAAGAATGAAATCGCGATAACGGGGACATGGGGGGCGTAATCACCTTTTACCAGGATGAGAGGAGGCAGAGAAGGAGGAGGTCTGCGTCGTCGTCTTCCGGTTGAGGTCGGCCATGGCGGTTGGACCGAAGCTTAGGGAAGAGTTTTGTCTGCGGAGAAGGGAAGGGGAAGAGGTCGAGAGGACGCGTGGAAGGTGACGGTGGAGGAAGTGCAGAGCCCGGATGCTTCCGTAGGTCATGGCGGTTGGCAGACGTGGAGACCTAAAACAAGCTTGGGATCTACGATAGAATGGCAGAAGACTCCCAGAAATTTTAAAAAAAAAAAAAAAACATTGTCCCCATTATTTTTCGTCGTTTCGGCATTTAGATCGCTTAAAAAAAAAATATTCCAATGAAAAATATATTTCAAACAAATGATAACTTTATGTTTAAATTCCGAAAAAAATAATTCTCTTTAAAAAGTTAAAATTTATTTTATAAAATATGATTAGATATTAATATTTTGACTAAAACTCTATGTTTGGACATGCAAACTCTAACACTCTTCCCTGAATCCCCAGCACCTAAACACTTTGTTGAGCCCTGGCGTGGGACCTCGGTGCTAGTGCCCTAATCCTCGATGCCAGTGCTTTGATTAATCAAGACTGGGTTCGAGACTTCAATGTCCTAGCACTTAGGCCCAAGTACACAAAGGCTGAGCGCGAGACCCTAGTGTTCATGCTTAAATCCATGAAACCTGAACCTGAGTCCACAAAGGCCATGCTCCTTAGCACTAGAGCCAGGGTCCCTAGCACCCAAGCTTTTTTCTAGCACTCGATCTTGGGTTCTTGATGCTCAAGCTTGGGTTCCCAATACTCATGTCCAAATCTCCAGAGCCAAAATTTAGGCCATTGAGGTTGAGGCTAAAGACCTTGAAACCCACACTTGAGTCCATCGAGACTAGGCCCGGGAATTCGAATACCAAGCTAGGATCCTTGCGCCTAGGGCTAGTCCATAGAGACCAAGCTTAGGTCTATCGAGGTCGAGCTTGGGACATCGGTGCCCTCACTTGGATCCCTTGTGCCTGAGTTCAAGTCCAACAAAGTTGAGACCTTAGACTTTGATGCCCATGCCTGAGTCCTCGATATTTTAGGTTAGGACCCTTATGCTCATGCTTGGATCCCTTGTGCTTGTGCTTGTGCTTGTGGTCATGGCATGGGCAATGGGGTCTCGAGCCCGAGTATCGGAGACCCTAAGCATAGGTACTAAGGACTTGTGCATGGACACTAGCGTCTCGAGTTTGAGTGCAAGGTCCTTAGCATTGTCTCTTGGAATTAGGCCCAAGCTCGAGCACTAGGTTCTTGCGCTCAACTTTTGTAGACTAGTGCCTGGGTGCTAAGGATTTGAGCATAGGCACAGGAGCCTGGGGCCCGACCTTTATGTACCTGGGACCAATGCCTATGCTCTTACTCAGACCCAAATGCCTAATGCTTGGGTCAGGATTTATCGAGGTTGGAACTTGGGGCCTGGGTGCACGTGTTTGGTTCCTTGGCTATCTGTGCACAAGTTAGTAGTGTCCTATTAGCATGTGTATTTAGGAATATAAAATAATATTTGTTTTTCAAACAATAAAAAATATTTTCCGATTCTTTTTCAAGTTTCAGTTATACACCAGAAAATATTGTTATTTTCCTATATGATGACTTCCTGATAAACATTTGTTAGATATATAATATTTTCCGTGAACACAAACGAAGAAGAGATACGCTATTTTTGTCCTGGGTTTTGACAAAAAAAAATTCTGGGTACGAGGTAGTCTAATTACTGTAATATGGGAAATAATGTAAAGACGTAATGAAAAAAAAAATGTATCTTAATTATGAAAATTTGTAATTTTAAGTGGATAGTTTTGACTTTTATTTCGTGAGTTGGATAGATAATTTGTATTCTAACGTGTTATTTGTAATTATCATCAATATTAATTAATTAATTTAACAATAATACGTTTAATCTATACTTAACTATCTTATTTTTTATATTAATACCTATAAATAATTAACTAAATATACAACATGCATGCAACTTAAGAGTGATTGGTTCCCGGTAGTTTGAACCGGTTCTCAATTTATAGAATCGGAATTTAGATAATCTAATCTAAGACTAGACCGACCGGTTAGATTCGGTTTTCGGGTGGCGAAATGGATCTGTGGCATCTTTTTTCCCCCTACTTAATGGTTTTCTGCACAACAGCAAATAAACAGAATCACATGTAAGATCACGAAAATTAAAAAGACCAAGAAATAAAAACTTAACCGAAATGAAAAAGGAGTTAGAAAGTCCAAAACACCAACATAGATCGTTGTAAAATCTTCAAGGTGACTAGGGAGGAAGATGAACAACTATGAACTCCCAAAACTTGAGGCAACATACATGTACAAAAATTACTATGGAATCAACAAACATCAAAAGAAGTCCAGTCATTACTGAAGTGGTTTAACAAATAAAAGAGGAGTTTCTAGAAGAACCAGCGGCCAAAAAAAAAAAAAAAAAAAAAACAACAGAAACAGAGCATTGGATATTTACCTTGGTGAGATTCAATTGCAAGCATGATCGGCCAAAAATAGTGCAAGAGAGGGAGGCATCAAGCGAGAGGGTGGCGTTTGAGAGTCGAGTGCGACTGGGATTTGAGCGAGAGACAAAGAGTGACTAAGTCGAGCAAAAAAGGCATGAACATGAGCGAGAGGCGTGAAGAATGAGAATGGAATTAGGTTTTGTTTTAGATCTGGCAAAGAGACTTGAGAGCGAGGTTTGGGAAGATATTAGGGATTTTCTCCATTTGTAAGAAATAAATATTATAAATTTAAAATAAAAAAATTGGCCCAACCCGGGTGAGCAGTTTTAAAACCGGAACTGAACTGAAATTCACCGGCTCCAATTGCATTGACTTGGGAACCATCTATAACAGACCGGTGATTTGATCTCAGCATGTCCTTTTGCACAATCTTGATCTAACTTCCCTCATTTGGCTGGACCTGAAGGCTCAAGGAGGAAACATGTGGGAGAATCGTCCTAGGATAGGAGATCCCGTGCTGTTCGCCGTATTCCCTCTCTGTCGAGAAGACAGAGAGGGAATTAAGGAGCCTCATAATGAGGAAGATAGACTCCATGTTAGGGTGTGTTCGCAGATCCTAGCTACAATCATATAGGCTAATATAGTAGCTATTCGTGCCTAGAATAAGTAAGGGTGGGTGAAAAGTCCACCACAGAGTAGCACACCTTACGGCACTGCTTGCAACCGCAAGGCTAACCTTGTACCCCCATTGCAAGCAGTGCCGTGGCCTGTCGCTGCATAAATGTCCTCACCACTAGTCTTGTGCATAAAGATTTGGATCCATTCAAGTCAGGACACCATATAGTGGTGGGACTCACTCTATTTTCGCCCTTATGAATTTTGAAAATTATGAAGTCTACATCTATTACTAAAAAGTGTTTTTGACGTGTGTGTGAATTTGGTCAATAAAGATGTATTGCAATTCATAGTGCCCAATTCGTATCAATATTTAAAAAATTTAAATACTTCTTCATGAAATATGTTTAAAAAGCATTCTGAGAACATTCCTCAGTGAAACTCCAATTATTATTGTTGTTGCTGTTATGTAGAGTTCAAACATTTGAGAATCGAACACATACAAATTCACCAAAGTGAATTGAATTTAAGGATGAAGCACATTTTTTAATCAATGAAAATGAAAAGTAAAACTCTTTAAAAGGACGGCAAGCTCCTTTCGCTGAGTAAAGATTAAATTGACACTAGCGTTACGCTCACCTGCAGCACGTGCAGGGGAAGAAAGTGCACTCACATCAAAGTTTTCATGTTTTGGATTATTTTCAAAATAAATTTATATCTCTAGACATAATTAATCAATGAAAAATTATTTCATTATGAATAATAATTTATATTTAAGCATTTTCCAAATGAAAAAAAAGAAGCATTTTACAATTAACCTTTACATTACTTTTTCTGCGTTAGTACATGATGGGCTTTTTCTTAAATTTAATTAAATCTTAAGTGTGAACAAATTCCTCGAGGGTACTTGCCAAAATTTCGTCAATTTCACGTCTCACGACACTTTTATATTTGATCGCGACAAACACAACATGATGTAGTATAACAATTTTCGCTGTCACGATGGTTTTTGTACTCAATCAGGACAACATCGCATCCCCTGCGTCGAGGGAACAATTGCATCATGAAAGTGCCCGTAGCATGACTACTTCTAAACTTGTATTTTCATGTTATATTTCCCCCCAACAATTTTTGAAATTTTTCTACATCGTTAAAGGGCCACATGAAGTCATCAAATAAAAATTGCATTATTTAAACTTGTATTTTCATGTCCTATTTGGCGTAAGCTTCAGTGAACTGTTTAGACAGAAGCTTTCTGGCTAGACTGGAGTCCCCTCCAGCCGAGGCTAATTCATTAAAGTTCGCAACTCATCATGGCCAGAACAGAAGCAAACAGAGTGACGGATGAAAAAGAACTTCTATCCAATATCTCAAACAGCCCCAAAACTAAAGTACTGATGATCCAAAACTTATATGTTCGGTCCAGTAACTTAAGCGACAAGCATAAGAAAGTGAAGAACGCGGCATCATATGGATACTGCCATCGAGTGTTTATGCCACGAGAGTGCTCGCCGTTGTAGATTCACTGCCAAAAAAGGTAGTTCAACTTGAGTATGTAGTAGTAGAAGAGGGCATAAAACGATAACAAAGAATGTTGCTGATCAATTTTCGTGACATGATTCATTCACTTATATAACAAGCCATCATGACACGGCCACAGAGAAAAAGTATCAGGCAATTTCCATTGAAGAACAGAGACATAAACTGTCCCGTCGTAACTAGTAACATTCTAATGTAGAAGAAAGAATAAACATGTCTAATTGATGATTACTAAAACATTCTCAAGAAGTCGGTGAAATAGTAGCAGCTGAAACAAATTGTATCATCTTTGACAAGCAAAGATCTCATATTTCTACTTTAAAGCTTATGCCAAAAGGCCATTTTCAGCCCCAGCATGATTTAACCCAATCGTCAGCTCTGCAAATTTTCATCCCCTCAGCAAATTATAAGACATTATTTAATTTCAATGCTTTGGCAAGCAACAAATTAATTTCATCGTCAGTTAAACTTCTGCCGGACAAGAAAGTCCAGTCCTCCCTCTCGAGGAAAAGTATTCGGTAGTTTAAACCAAAGAACATTTCTCCATGACATCCAAAATGAAAAGAACCCACTCTAGGAGGTGTTTTTGGTAAAGCAACATGCACCCGCAGAATCAATTGATTGTGAAGAAAAGAACTTCCGCAACCAAACCAAGAGACAAAAAAGAAAAAAAGAAGAGAAAAGAATAACTTCCTAACATAGTGGAACACCAGGATACAGACGCTGATGATTCTGGAAAAAAGGGAATGCAGAACACATTGACATTTTCATAAACGACGATACAACAACCAATATGAAACATCTCATATACGAACGCTTGTTTTCCAGCACCATCCCACATACACAGTGGCAAGCAGAAAATGCCAGAAACACATTTTTTTTCATCTACATATCACTAAGCAATAAACAAAAATAGCATTCAAAATCAATACTGAGAATGATCCGCATGAAAGAGACAGACATTAGTTGAGACCCAACCTTCTTTAAGGAAAAATTGAATAGAAAAGGACGATTGAATCTAGTTCCTCCACCCAATAGGGTACCACTAAATAAGCATGCTGGAACTAAAGTAACATGGATTCCATTTTCCTTAAAATGTCAACATGGGACATAAGCAACATTCATTCAGTCTCAGCCTGTTACTTTTGTGATATACTTCTCTTGGAATAACTATATTCTCAGGTGGCTAAGCCATGGACGCTCTAATTCAGATATTTGTTTCAAAGAACCAATGCATCATAAAAGGAGTAAGCACTCATATAGCAAACAACACTTGGAGAAGTGAAAGGAAAGAACATTACTATTTCCAAACGGGTGGTAGCTTCTTGGTCTTCTTATAGTAACGAGCAAGGCGGTGGATCCTGCTCTCAACCAGGATGAGTCTAAACTTGGAATCTTTATCCTTTCGGTTCCTCTCCAAGTGCTTCCGAATGGAAACTGCTTTCTTGATAAGGTGGTACAAATCCTCAGGTATTTCAGGAGCCAGCCCTGACCCAAATAATAGGTAACATTCAGAAAGAGAAAGCAAAGCATCACCTAGGTGTCTCTTCGCTTGTGGGTTCAGAAGAAGGAGAGAGAGAGAAAAGGGGGGGGGGGGGGCGCTTGGAGAGAGAGAAACAGATAGAAGGACATAAAGAAAGAAACTGTAAGGAGTGGTAAAAGCTCTCACCATGGGCCTTCAGTATACGCAGGATCTTGCTCCCAGTAACACTCTTGACCTGAGCAATACCATGAGAATCCCTTAGGATGACACCAATTTGTGATGGAGTCAGACCCTTCTTGGCAAATTTGCAAATGTTCTCCTCAACCTAAAATTTGAAGAAACATAATCCCGACTATCAGCTTTAAGTGTTCTGTTATCGAGGCTCTATAACTCGTGCAGCAGCAAGCCATCAAAAATCAGATCATGCTCAAACATTGGACTCGAAACAGAGCCCATTACTTAATAGTAACAGATAACTATCTGAATCAGATCATGCTCAAATGCAAACCACCGCAACATTGCGCATGGAAGAGTACCACCATGTTAATGCCCTTTCTATTGGAATCCCACTATCCAAATGCACGCTTTATCTAATCAAAGAGTCGACAGAAATTATAAACATAACAAAAGGCACGAAATTGCACAGAATTCAACACCAAGCAATTAGGCAGATAAGCCCAGAAAGAGCAAGTCAAACAGCATCCACGGTTTCCTCCCACCGATAGTCGGGTAAACAATAACAAGCACCATTCTACTAGATGAGAGTGACTACATTACTCGGTTTCCGATAGGATGTCATGCATGGGTATAGGCCCTCTTTCCTCCGAACGAATTGGGTACAAACTACCAAGACGAATATCATAACAACATCAGAATTGAACTTCCCACATCTTATACCAGATCCTGAGAGGGAGGCGACAGCTACAAACTACCCATTATCCCACAAAGTCAAACAAACGCAGTCGAAAATGTTCTTACATCCTGAGAAGAAATCTTGAGCCAGCTCGGAGGAGTCCTCTTGTAGGGCAGAGCAGAAGCTGAAATACCCTTACTGCCAAGTATCAAGAAAACCCACAAAAGAGGGACACCCAGAAACAAAAAAAAAAAGTTAGCAAAACTCGCAACCGGACGAGACAACGACGGCAAGAAGTAGATGGGTTTTCGCGGTGTACCCTCGGCTGTGCATGCGACCCATGGCGGCGGACGAACGGAGAGCGGAGCTGCCTCTGCTTCTTCGGTCGGCGTCGGCGGGCGGTCTAGCTTACCCTCTGGGAAGCCGAGGTTGAGGATGGTGCTAGGGTTTCCAATCCGAGGGGCGAGGATGACGATGATTGGGGTGGGCTATTTTGTATGCGGTTGGTGGTGTTTCTTTCAGCTCGGTACGAAAAGAGAGCCCATTGGGCCAGCAATCGCTGAAAATGAAAATCACACTTTTCAAAGGTGTTCTGAAATTGAAAGAATTACACATTTTAACAAAGTCTCTTAGTTCATTTAGTAAACTTTGAATTCTATTTAATAAGACTTAAAAATTGTCTCGAGAGCACTCTTTGATATTTTCCTTTTCTACCGAAGTTTCGTTTCTAAAAGTATGCGGTCAATTCCAAATAGTAACAATCTTTCATAAATAATGTGTGTCGCTTATTGCGAAACAAAACAACAAATAGATCGATCGTCGGTATTAATATTAATAAAGAACGAAAATATTAAAAAGTATGCCTTAAGTCTTCACCCACGATACTACTTTTTTTTTACATCCTTTATTTTCAAAAGCATGGCTTTGCATCTTAATTTTTTCCTTAGACATCGTAGGATAAGTATTATTCTAGCAAATTAGCACTTTTACCTAATTTGACCATGATGGGCCGACAACCATGCCAATGATCATTTGAACGGTGTCGTGCTTCGCGTCGTCACGAAGAGAAAGAGAGATTAGATGAGCCAAAGGTTCCGATGTCCCACATCGTACACATATGTACATTAGTTAATTTTACATAAAAGTCAACATGGTAAATAATTTGTAATTTATATATATATTTATATTAATCTCTTTAGTAAATATGTCATTTTTTGGGTAATTTGGTTCACCTTTGCTTCAAAGAGATTTAAGGGATAAGTGCATAAAACGTTTTAGAACTTATAATGAAAGTGTTATTGAGTTTTAAAACTTTTAAAAAACGTAATTGAATCCTAAGATATGTGAGGTCAATATAGTGTCTACGAAGTGCCACATCAGAAAATAAAAATTTAAAATTTAGAAAGAGAAAAAGATTAAAACTTACAGATTATCCTCTTGAACTTTGTCACAGGTGCACATTAGCCTCTAAGCTTCAAAAAGTTACAGTCCCCCAAACTTTGACTTTTGTTACAGTCTCTAGTGTTTTCATTTGGATTTTCATTAACTTTTACTTGAAAATAGATTGACTCATTTTTCTTGACCAAAATAACCTTTATTGGTAAGGAAATTGATTTAGTAAATTTTCAAGTAATATTTAATGATTATGAGGAGAAAAAAAGTGACTAACAAAAAAATCAAAGTTTAGGGTAATAATTTGTTAATTTTGAAGTTCATGGCTATATGCAACAGTACCAAAGTTTAAAAGGATAATCAACAACTTCTCTTAAGTTCGAGAGCTATTACACAATAGTGTAAAGTTCAATGGACTTTGAAGAAATTATCAAATAATAATAATAAAAAGAACCCAAAGAAGCCATAGTTCATTCTTCTTTGGGTTGATTGCTCAAACCCCCTAAATTGGTGATATTACAACACAAGCTCCGAACATTTAAAAGTTACAAATCACCCTCTAAATTTTGGCATTGTCGCACAATAGCCCTTGAATTTTGCCAAATTATATGTTATTCCCTACATTTTGATTTTTGTTGCAACCACAAACTTTCCTGTTTTCATAGCCGTTAAATGTTCATCCCTCTCGATTCGACTTAAAAATTCCTTAAAGAAGCTAAAAAGGACAAAGATAGAAAGGTTCAACTTTTGTATGCATTGGGGACTTCAACTGGGAGTAGGCATAGGGGACTTCAACTTTTGATATTACAACACTCTACCTTGGGTATGCATAAGGGGACTTCAACGCAATGTTATATCATTAGGAGAAGGTGGGTAGAAGATAATCAGAACCATATAGACTAAATACTTTCAAGGATTTTCTAAATACTTGTGGCTTGATGGATATAGAAAGTAAGAGATGTGCATTTACCTGGATGAATAATCGTGAAGAGGAGGAATCGGTGAAAAAGCGACTAGATAGAGCTATATGCAATCTTGAATGAAGAATATTATTCCCAAAAACTAAAGCATTTGCCTTGCTTGTGATAAGCTCTATCTATAGCCCCATTTTGTTATCTTTATCGCCAGAACCAGTGAAGAGAAAGAAAGCCTTCAAGTTTGAGACGTTTTGGCTGGAAAACGAGGAATATGGAACCATTATCAAGGAAACTTAGAACTCACCTGGCTTGGTTGGGGTGGACTTAGCATAGAAATTAAAGATAGTAGCTCCAGAATTAGCAAAATGGAGCAGAAAAGCTTTCCACAATAGCCAAAAGCTGATAATTTTCCTAAAGGAGGAGGTGCAAGGAATCACAAATAATCAGCATTTGACTGTGGACAGAGAGAAACAACAGCAACTCGCTGAACAAATAAAGAACCTATGGAGAAGAGAAGAAATGTTTTGGGGCTGGCAATTGAGGATTAACTGGCTTAGGTAGGGGATAAAAATACAAAGTATTTCTATGCCACAACCATCTAAAGAAGGCAGCAAAATAGAATATCCATGCGAAAAGATGAAGATGAAAACTGGACCTGGGACCCAAAAAACTAAAGGACATGACTATGGAATTCTTTTAGAATCTCTACTACTCTAAGGGTCATCGGGAATTTGGTCTTGTGCTGCAACGCTGCCCTTTTCTCGTAACAAATGAGATGAACCAAGCATTATCATCAGAGATCACACTAATTGAAGTTCAAAATGTTGTATTCCAAATGGGTCCTAGAAGGCGCCTGGACCGGATGGCCAAAGTGGTTAATTTTACCACAATAACTGGAAGGATATTAAGATGGGAGTCTTTGAGGAAGTGAGGGGTTTTTTCAATTCTGGATACCTTAACCTAGAGTTAAATAAGACCCATATTACATTAGTCCCAAAAAGTCAAGAACCCAAAAATACTTGACCAATTTAGATCAATTTAGACCAATTATTAGCCCATGTAACTTTGCCTATAAAGTTATCTCAAAGGTCCTGGCTAATAGATTGAAACTTTGACTTCTTAACATTATAGCTGGAGAATAGAGTGCATTTGTAGGTGGAAGGCAAATCCAAGATAACATCCTTATAGTCCAAGAGGTCCTTCACCTAACGAGAGTGCGAAAAAGGAAGAAAAAGTTCCAAGCTATTTTAAAACTTGATACGGAAAAAGGCAGACGATAGAGTAGAATGAGAATTTTTGGAGGCGTGCCTATTGAAAATGGGATTTTGTGCATTGTGGGTGGATAGAGTCATGAAATGCGTGACCTCAACCTCATTGAGTGTTAAATTAAATGGTGAACTACTACCATATTTCCAACCATCTAGAGAAATTCGTAAGGGTGATGCGATCATAACACCCGAGCGTGTTCTCTCTCATTGGGGGCAAGTCGAAGAAGCGAAGAAGCAAGCCTTAATTAATTCTGACTTCCCATCAATCTTCACAGTAGGAAATGTCGAAGTTTTTGTGAAGTTTTTCCATGTTAGCTTCTTATGTGGATTTAGTGCCACTGTGGATTTGCCATGTTGGAAGACTAAAGGTTGATTATCCATGGAAGGTTAATGAGTTTAGATTTTGGATTAGAGTGAAAGTTTATGATTTTTTAGAGAAGAAAAAGCTTCAAATAGATTTGGGACTAAAACTAAATTTTGGAATATTTTTAGGGAATTAGGGCTATATTATTTAGACACATATGTTCTGCAAGCTTTTATCTTAAGGGTTAATATCTTGAAAAACCCCAAACTGATATATTTGTAACAAATTTATCCAAAACTAATTCTTTGACCACCAAAAACCCCAAACCGGTACACTTTTAATAAATTTATCCCAAATTGATACACTTGTGACAAATTTATCCTATGTTAGTTTCCGTTAAATTTATTATCAAATTACTAAATTGAATGATACGTGACAATTCACTGGTGTATCTATTTGCGATTTTATTCTCTGTTTGTCACAGTTATACAATTTTTGTGATTTTATGATACTAATCCAATTTAACGGAGGGTATATTTATTATAAATGTACAAGTTTAGGGTTTTTGGCGATTGAATGAATTGGTTTAGGGTAAATTTGTTAAGAGTATACTAGTTTGGGGTTTTTTATGGTCAGTTCGAGTAAATTTATCACAGCTATACCAGTTTGGGATTTTTCATGATCAAAAAATTAATTTTGGGTAAATTTTGTTACATGTATATTAATTTGAAATTTTTCACGATATTAAACCTTATCTTAATTCTATGATTTTCAACTTCTATTTATCTCTTCTTTCTTTCTACTTCAACTAATAGTAATAGTTAAGATTATTTCACTATCCAACGAGTTGCACGGTCGAACTTGTTTCCGTCCATGGTTATCTCTCTTGAAAGAAGGAGACTTCTTCTTTCCTTGTTACTTCCATGTGTTGCTTAAATTCCAACGTCAGTAGCTGATATCGGATCACGTATGGTACGTAAACCGTGTTAGTGCTACAATTCCACCTCCATTTTTTTTCAATTTAAAAGCATATGTTCTTTTAACTTTTTGTTGAAATTCTAAGATCACATAAATCAGATTTTTTAAAATTTTACATGCAATTGCTCCAGTGCAATTGGTGAATGTCATGGTCTATTGAACTACCTCTAATTATTTCTATTAAAAAGACTTATGTATTCATTTAATTTTATTTTCAATTAATATCCTACGCAGCATGTGGCTCAATGATTAATTGTACGCATAACATCATGTTTTCTGGTTGCTTTTGGTAAAGCATTGTCAAGAGACCTTAAGCCTATAAAGATTTTTGACAAATAGAAAATGTGTACGGTAAAACAATATGATATTTCTATATGGTTAAGAGGGTCACATGAAGTCATCAAGTAAAAATTTGCATTACTCAAAACTTGTATTTTCATGTTCTATTACCCATTAAGTGAATTGTTTTGACAGAAGCTTCCTGGCTCGACTTAGAGTCCCAACGATGCTAATTCATTAAAGAAGTTCGCAACTTATCACGGCGAGAACAGAAGAAAATAGAGAGATGGAGGAAAAAGACCTATAATCCAATTTCTCAAACAGCCCCAAAACTAAAGTACTGACGGTCCAAAACTATATGTTCTGTCCAGTAACTTAAGCGGCAAATGTAAGAAAGTGAAGAATGTGGCGTCCCTTGGAAACTGCCATCGAGTGTTTATGCCACAAGAGTGCTCGCCGTTGTAGATTCGCTGCAAAAAGAGAGTCGTTCGACTTTAGTACGTAGTAATGAAGAAGGTGATAAAATGACCACAATAACTATTGCACTCACTTTTTGCAACATGATTCATTCGCTTATATAACTAGCCATCACAACACGGCCACAGAGAAGAAGAGAAACGTAAACTGTCCTGTCGTAACTGATAACATTCTAATCCGGAAGAAAGAATAAACATATGTCTAATTGATGCTTTACTATAATATTCTCAATAAGCCCCAGCATGATTTATCCCCATCGGCAGCTCTGCAAATATTCATCCTCTTACCAAATTATAAAACATAATTTGCTTTCAATGCTTCGACAAGCATCAAATTAATTTCATTGTCTGTACAATTGCTGCTGGACAAGAAAGCCCAGTCCTCCCTCTCGAGGAAAAATATTCTGTAGTTTAAACAGTAAAATATTTCTCCATGTTATCCAAAATGAAAAGAACCCATTCTGGGAGGTGTTTTTGGTAAAGCAACATGCACCAAGAAAATCAATTAACTGTGAAGAAAAGAACTTCCCTAACCAAACAAACAATCAAACAAAAAATTAAAAAAAAAAAGAGAAAAAGAAAAGAACTACTTTCTAACATAGTGGAACATCAGGAATCAGACACAGATACTTCTGAAAAAGGAGAATGCAGAACACATTGACATTTTCAGAGACGAGGATACCATAACCAATTATGAAACATCTTATATACGAACGCATCTTTCCCCTCACCACACAACACAGCAGAAAGCAGAAAAAGCCAGAAACTAGTTTGTTCATCTACATTTCACCAAGCAATAAAAAAAAATAGCACATAATTCTCATGAAAGAAATAGACATCAGTTGAGAACCAACCATCTCTCAGGAAAAATAGAATAGAAAAGGGCGATTCAATCTAGTTCCTCCACCAAATAGGGTACCAATAAATAAGCATCCTGGAACTAAAGTAACATGGATTCTGTTTTCCTTAAAATCTCAACATGGGACATAAGCAAAATTCATAGTCTCAGCCTGTTACTTTTGTGATATACTTCTCTTGGAATAACTATATTCTCAGGTGGCTTAGCCATGGATGCTCTAATTCAGATATTTGTTTCAAAGAACCAGTGCATCATAAAAGGAGTAAGCACTCATATAGCAAACGACGCTTGGAGAAATGAGAGGAAAGAACATTACTATTTCCAAACAGGTGGTAGCTTCTTGGTCTTCTTATAATAACGAGCAAGACGGTGGATCCTGCTCTCAACCAGGATGAGTCTAAACTTGGAATCTTTATCCTTTCGGTTCCTCTCCAAATGCTTCCGAATGGAAACTGCTTTCTTGATAAGGTGGTACAAATCCTCAGGTATTTCAGGAGCCAGCCCTGACCCAAAATCATGGTAAGGTTCAGAAAGAGAAAGCAAAGCATCACCAATGTGTCTCTTGAGTTGTTTTTTTTTTTTTTTTTTTTTTTTTGTCAGA
This sequence comes from Eucalyptus guilfoylei, assembly GCA_016097605.1. NCBI lineage: Eukaryota > Viridiplantae > Streptophyta > Magnoliopsida > Myrtales > Myrtaceae > Eucalyptus > Eucalyptus guilfoylei. The sequence goes on along the minus strand of CM027863.1, from coordinate 23,691,319 downwards.
GGGGGGGGGTGTGGGGTGGGAAGACAGATAGAAAGACAAAAAGAAAGAATCGGCAAGGAGTAGTAAAAACACTCACCGTGGGCCTTCAGTATACGCAGGATCTTGCTCCCAGTAACACTCTTGACCTGAGCAATACCATGAGAATCCCTAAGGATGACACCAATTTGTGATGGAGTCAGACCCTTCTTGGCAAACTTGCAAATGTTCTCCTCAACCTAAATTTTAAGAAACAAAATCCTGACAATCAGTTTTAAGTGCTCTATTATTGAGGCTCTATAACTCATGCAGCAGTGAGCCATAAAAAATCAGATCATGCTCAAATATTAGAACTCAAAAATGAGCCCATCACTTTATAGTCACAGATGATTATCTGAATCAGATCATGCTCAAATGCAGACCACCGCACCATCATGTTAATGCCCCTTCTGTTGGAAGCCCACTACCACCCACATGTTCATCAAAGAGTCTCACAGAAATTTAAACATAACAAGAGGCACCAAATTGGGCAGATTCCAACACGACGCAATTAGACAGATAGACCCAGAATGAGGAAGTAAAACAGTATCCACGGTTTCCTCCCACCGATAGTTGGGTAAACAATTACAAGCACCATTCTTATAGATGAGAGGGACTACATTACTCAGTTTCGGATAGGATGTCACGCATGGTTAGGCCCTATTTCCTTCGAACGAATTCGATACAAACTGCCAAGACAAATACTATAACAACATCTGAATTGAGCTTCCCACATCTTATACCAGACCCTGAGAGGGAGGCGACAGCTACAAACTACACATTATCGCACAAAGTCAGGCAAACGTAATCGAATATGTTCTTACATCCTGAGAAGAAATCTTGAGCCAACTCGGAGGAGTCCTCTTGTAGGGCAAAGCAGAAGCTGAAATACCCTTACTGTCAAGTATCAAGAAAACCCACAAAAGAGGGACACCCAGAAACAAAAAACAAAGTTAGCAAAACTCGCAACCAGTCAGGACAACGATGGCAAGAAGTAGGTGGGATTTCGAGGTGTACCCTCGGCTGTGCATGCGACCCATGGCGGCGGACGGAGGGAGAGCGGGTCTGCCTCTGCTTCTTCGGTCGGCGTCGGCGGGTGGTCTAGCTTACCCTTTGGGAAGCCGAGGTTGAGGACGGTGCTAGGGTTTTCAATCCGAGGGACGAGGATTGACGATGGTTGGAGTGGGCTATTTTGTATGCGGTTGGTGGTGTTCCTTTCAGCTCGATACGAAAAGAGAGCCCATTGGGCCGGCAATCGCTAAGGCCAGAAGCAAGTCAATCGTAACACTAACCATCTTTCATGACCATCGAAAACAACACTTTCCAATATTTTCTGAAAATGAAAGGAGTTACACATTTTAACAAAGTCTTTTACTTCATTTTGTAAACTTTGAATTCTATTTAATAAGAATTAAAAATTGCCTTGAGAGCACTCCTTAATATTTTCCTCATTTACCGAAATTTCTTTTCTAAAAGTATGCTGTCAATTCCAAATAATAATAATCTTTCATGAACAATATGTGCTGTTCATGGCGAAACCATCAACATCAAATAGATTAATAGTTAGTGTCGATATAAGCGAAGAAGGAAAATAGTAAAAAGTATGCCTTAAGGACCAATCGTGGGGACCACTCTACATCCTTTATTTTCAAAAAGCACGTCTATGAATCCTCAAGTTTTTACTTAGACATCCAACTTCATCTCACGACAAGTATTATTTTAACAAATTGGCACTTTTACCATATTTGACCATGAAGGGTTGATAACCATGCCATGGTCATTTGAACAGTGTTTTTGCCCCCACGTGCTCCTTAGAGAGAGAAGTTAGACCAGCCAAAGTTTCCGATGTCCCCCACTTTACAAACTGCTTAATTTTACATATGAGTCAACGTTGTAAATAATTTGTATATTTTTTTCCCCTCTTGGGTGAATATGTCATTTTTCATAGTTATTTGGTGGTAGAAATATAGCACAAGTGTCAAAACTTGGCACGGACAATAATTTCGAATGGTACACTTAAGTGTCACTTTCTTTGAAAAATTAGAAATTTTAGTGCCAATTTCAACGAAGGATGTTGGAAATCCTATGTGGCTTATTTTTAATAATATAAATTGCTTATGTAGCTGGCTAGGAAGCTAAGGTAGTAAAGAAGGCCAAAATGACGTTGTTGTTTGTCTTATTTGAATTTTAATATAAATATTAATTAAATTAGATTTAAAATTAAAATATTAAAAAAAACTTGCAATGAGTTCGGCGAGAGCTTGCATAGCCCTTGCCAAACTACAATCGTCTTTTTTTTTTTTTTTTTTTTTTTTTAAATTTAAATTTAAATTTAATTTAATTAACATTTATATTAAAATTCAAATCCGAGGCAAAACAACATCATGTTTTGCTTATCTAGCTACATTAACATGCAAAATGACATTGTTTTCAGCTTATCCAACCATGTTAGAGCGTCCTTTTGTACTTGTCTCGCCGAAAAAACACCACATTAGTATTTTGGCAGATTTTGTCATCGTTGGCACTTAACTAATTAATTTTATTCTGATTTTGGCACTTATTAAACTTTTAGTACTTAAGTATCCATTCGTACCAAATTTTGGCACAGTGGTGACTTGTTATTTGGTTCACACTTATCCAAAAATAATTTAACAGATAAAAGTACTAAAAATCTCAAACTTGTTGCGAAAATGTTATTGATTTGTAAACTTTAAAATAAAGCAGTTGAATAATACTACTTATTAAATTGCTATAATCAAGTCTTTCAGCTAACTCCATTCAATTTGGCAATAGAAGAATGTAGACGTGAGCTTTTTCTATTACAATCTTGAGATATGTGGCGTTGATTTAGCGCCCATCAAATGTTACATCGGTAAAAAAATTGAAAATTTTTAAAGAGAACAAAACTAAAATTTTACCGATTATCCTCTTAAAATTTGTCATTATTGCACAATAGCCCCCTGAGCTTCAAAAAAGTTACAGAATATCCCCCAAATTAAGACTTTTGTTGCGGTCTCTAGTTTTTTCATCTGTATAGTCATCATTTTTTACTTGAAAATGGATTGATTCATTTTTTCTTGACCTGAATAACTTTTATTAAATTTTCTTAAATTCATCAACATACTTCCTCTCTATTTTCTCAACTTATAACCATGTGATGAAGGTTTTATACTGGTCAAACAAATTGACTTAGTCCATTTTCAAGTCACATTTAATAAATAAGGGGACCAAAAAAAAAAAAAAAGAAGAAGCTACCGTAACAATAAAAACCAAAGTTGAAAAAAATAATTTGTTAATTTTAAAGCTCATGGCTATCATGCATTTGTGCCAAAGTTTGAGAGGATAATCAACAACTTCTCTAAGTTCAAGGGCCATTACACAACAGTGCCAAAGTCTGAAGGGGTTTATGGAAATTAGCATAAAATAAAATAAAAAAATAAAAAGAAAGAACCCAAAGAAGCCAAAGTTCATTACCCTTTGGGTTAATTGCTCAAACTTCATAAACTGGTGCCGTTAAACACAAGTCCCGAACTCTTAAAAGTTACAAATCACCTTCTAAATTTTGGCATCGTTGCACAATAGCCCTTGAATTTTGTCAAATTATAGGTTATTCCATGTATTTTGATTTTTGTTACAGCCACAAACTTTCCTCTTTTCATAGCCATTAAAGACATATTTGGTAACCATTATGTTCCTAGGAATAATTTTTGCTCAGAAATGATTTTATTTTATTTTATTATTGGGAACAATTTTTGAGTTTTTAAAAGCACTTGGTAATCTGTCCAAATTTTTTTTATTTCCAAAATAAAAGTACGTTTGGTAGGACTCTTAATTTTTGTTGTTGTTTCTTTTAATATTTTAATACTTTTATTATATTTTTCTTAATTTTCTCTCTCTCTTTTTTTTTTTTTTTTTTTTTTTCTCTTCTTCTTCCTCCTTCTTTGTCTTGCCTAGCCATAATGAGTCTCGGCCTTGCAGCTTTGGGCGAGGTCGACCTAGAGGTGGCTTGGTGAGGTTGAGTCTTGCTGGAGGCTAGAAGAGGTTGGCCTCACCCAACCAAGGTGAGGCTTGGGCCGACGATACTCCGGTAAGGTCGTCGGTCTTTGTTTGACTAGTCGCCGACCACGGCCGAGATCAGTGATCAATCGAAAGGAGGAGGAAGAAGAAGAAGAAGAAAAGGAAAGAGAAGAAGAAGAAGAAAGAGAAAAGAAAAGAAGAAAAATTAGATTTGATTTTACGAATTGTTATTGAGAGCAAAAAATAATTTTTTTTTCTACTTTTTGATTCTATTCTAAATCTATTTTTGAGAAAAAAATGGATTTTTATTCTGGGGAACTAAAAATTTACAAAATGAATTTATATTATTTTTTTGTTATGTGAAATAAAAAAATAGAATTAGTTATTCCTCGGAGTGTTACCAAATAGATCCTAAGTATTCATCCTTCCCGATTCGCCTAATAATTTTCTTAAAGAACCTAAAAGGAATAAATAAAGAAAGGTTAGCCTTTCGTCTATTCTGCGCTAGGGGGCAAAAGGACATCCCCTACTTGGCATTTTAACAGGGTCTTGACATGACGTAGCTTTGCATTTTAATCAAAATAATTGTTTGTGGCTCAATCTTAGCGGACAAATGTCAATCTCCCAATTTTTTAATTCTCATGATTTTTTTCTTAGCAAATAAGAATGCTGCACATTAGTTCACTCAGCGAGCACAACAAACCAAGTTGCGAGTTGCATGTGTTATTTTTTAAAAAGGTCCCAAATTTTAGATTTAGTCCCAAATTTGCTCAATTTTTTTTTTAATCTTAAAAAAACCCTTAGCTTGCACGCTAGTCCCAAATATCACCTTTTAACCCTCCATAAAAAATCATCATTAAGTCTTCTTACGTGGCAATTCCACGTCAGGACTAAATCGATTGACACGGAAAAACTCCATGAAAACGTCAAGTTTCTCGCTTTGAAGATTAAGGGAAGTCAGAAGCAATCATGAATTGCTCCTTCGCTTCTTCGATTAGCACCGAAAGAAGGAGAGAATGCTCGGTCGCTCCCTCCATATTCAATTCGCTCTAGATGACACAAAGCTGGAGCTAGCGAGCTTCTTTGTCCTTCGCGCGTTAGCCCCTCTTTGTGTGTTAGACTCTCAACTCGTTTCACTAGAAGGAATCGGTAGCAGATAGGGGGAATTGCTCTACGAATCGACTGAGTAGTGGACTCCAAAATACTTGATTACTTCCTATCTCTACTTCCTATCTCTCACTCTCGCACAAGTTCTCGCTCGGTTTTTCAGTGAGGAAGCGATTGAGATTAAAGAAATTGAAGAAATTGTTATTCTTCAAGCTCTAACCGAAGAACGATGAGCCGGTTACGTAGTGGACTTTTGCAAGTGATGTTTGGGGAAATCGCTACTTTAGGTGAGGTGTAAACTATCCAAGCCAATAGTTGGAGGTTGCTCCAGTAACTGGATGAATAGGTGCACATGCTAACTTTAAACAAATAATCAATTTTCTTCCAAATATGCTGAGATATGATATTTGCACTTGTATGTATTGTATTGACCCTGACCGTTTTTTTTTTTTTTTTTTTGGGTTGTTGTTTCTATAAGCCGGCTTATTCTCATGATTGACTAATTGACTAAAATAAGGTGTCAATTGACTCATTTTGATGGTATCAATAGACACGTCTGATTCCAGCATTAACAACAACGTCTAGCTGAAGTCAATTGAGGACTATAATTCTTATACAAAGTCTTGCCCAAATAAATACACCATATTATACACCCTAGTCGCCTCCATCACATCTATTTTACCCGGTTTTGGTTAACAGTCTTTGTTGCAAACAAAACAAGTTAGGTTATTGCCTTTTTTTCATCTAGCTTTATTAACGATAAATCTATGACCAAAATTCTTTTTATAATGCATATGAAGTAAGAAAAAATTACTTTAATTTCGGATAACATCATCCATTACCAAGCAAATTAAAAAATTTTGTTAGTCCATCACATTTAATATATCTCACCATTCTATTTTTATAATTATATTTATAAGGAAAATAAATTCAAAGAAAAGGGAGGAAAATAGGACATTGAATATATACTATTTCTATTATTTCAATTTCTTGTTTATGGTTGCTGTTATGACAAATAAGATTTTATTGTGTTTTGTTGTTGGATTTTTGGTAGAAATAAGAGGGTTGAGCGAGTCGGTGACATCCATAAAAAAGGACTAGAGGATAAATGATGAGCATGCTGAGATTGTGAAGGTGTTCCTCTACTTGTTGGTACTCCTCGGATCGGTGATGGCAGCTTGGACCTCTAATTGGATTGGGCGTCGCATCACAATAGTTTTAGTGACGTTCTTCTTCCTTGATGGGCCCTTCCTCATGGTTCTAATTATGCCTTGATCTTGTTGGGCCGCTTCGTCACTCATGTCGGTGCCGGCTACACCCAAATGGTCGCCACCGTCTACGCTGCCGAGGACTTTCTTGTTCACCTCCATGCTTTAGGTACTCACTTATTTTCTTTTCCTTTTTTTAAAAAAAAATAATTTTGCCGTATCTTTTCCATTTTTTATATGTTATCAAGTTTTGTCTTTTCCGAGAGTAACGTGCATTCTACTAAGGTGATTGTTTCTTTATACAGATGAATCCATTTCAGTGGTTTAGGTGTTCATTAATGCGGGCATCGCTATTGCCTACATGGCCAACTATATCTTTTCCAAGCTCCTATATAGCGAGTGGGTATAACGCTATATGTGGGAGCAATCTCCTTGACCAAGCTCGTTGTTGTGGTCCTCGCCATGCCGGAATCCCCTTGGTGGCTCCTTATGTAGGGACACTTGGCAAATGCAAGGCTTGTCCTTGTTAGGATCTCTAGCTCTGACCAAGAGGCCACGCTTTGGTATGCCGGCAACAAGAAGGCTATTGACAACCTTGAAGATTGCAATGATGATGTCGTCAATGTGCAGAACACCGTGAAAGGTGTGTGGCGGGATCTCTCTCACTCGACCTTGTCTATCTGCCACGTACTCTTCTGCACTATTGGGGTCCAAATCCCTCGACATGCTTGTAGCATTGACATTATCTTCTTCTATAATTCTCCAATTTTCGAGAATGTAGGCATCACCTTCTCTGACGATAAGCTCTTATGAACCATGGCAATCAACTTTACAAAGATACTATTCATCCTTGCTGCCATCTTCCTCCTTGAAGAGGTTGGATGATGGTGGTTGTAGCTAAGTAGCATTAGCGAGATGATTGTCTCACTCATCTCCCTTGGTATGTGTGTTATACTAATGTGAATACTTTTTTATACATATCAATCTATTTTGGTGGTTTTGATGTTTATTAACATGAGTATTGTTATCGGCTACATGGCCGACTATATCTTTTCTAAACTCCTATTTAGTGGGTGGCATGTCTCGCTATCCATGGGAGCAATCTCCTTGGCCATGCTTGTTATTGTGGTCCTCGCTATACCTGAATCCCCCTTGGTGGCTCATTATGTAGAGATGCTTGGCCGATGCAAGGCTCATCCTTGTTAGGATTGCTAGAGAAACATCTTCAAGTGATTTTGATGATGTCCAAATTGTAATAATATTTACTATGTTGTATGCAGATGTTTGGACCAAAGGACCACGCGATATCCATGCTGTGATCCATCAGAAAGAAGTTTGCAAAATGTCCTAAAACAGTTTTTCGTAAACAGTACTAGTGGACTTAAAAGATCAGTAATTGATGATGTTTGTGTTGAAGTTGTGATGATTAGGTCGATGGTGTTGTGACGACCACGTACACTTGATGATGTTCGTTGGGTTAGCTAAGTAGCCGTTGTGGTCTTGGATTCGCACGGTAGCAGAATCTAAATGAAACATGTAGCCGAGTAGCTAAGTCGTCTGATAAGTCTACTGGAGACTATAGCGAGTAGACAGTAGGAGTTTCTACTTCTAGGGCAAAGGTTCGAGGAAAAGAACTGTATGGGCAGTTCCATCCACGAATATTAGCTTAACGGTAACTTCAATAGCTATCTTCTTCTCCAATCCATCTTCAATGGATAGATTGAATGCAGCTACAAAAGAGAAGACCTCAAAAGCCTTGTGTTAGAGTGTGCAACTTAAAGAGATCAAGAAGCTTACTTCTTGTTGTTTTTCTTAGCTATATGCTCTCTGTCGTACTATTTCAGTATTCGTGCTGTTTAGTAATTGTGCTAAGGATTAAATGTACCAGAGTAAGAGTTACAGCTAAGTCCAGATAGTGATATCTATCTTATAAAGGATTAGTGCTAACCACTTATAACTTTCTAAGCAAATTATTCGTGGAATCCAACCCATCTTATAGCTGTTAGTCTAAAAAGTGGACATAGGCTTGTGGATAAAGCCAAACCACTATAATTCTCTATGTGTTGCTATTTTCACATATTTACTCTTATTTACATATAGTTGCTGTATGGCTTTTCTAAACATTAGGTAGACTTGATCTTTACTTAGTGATTAGCTAATTTTTGTGAATGATCATCAAAATTTCTAAAACAAGGATCTTTAACTCTAAGCAGGAGGCCCCACTTCGGTATGCCAACATCAAGAAGGCTATCCACATCCCTAAAGATTGCAACGGTGATGTTGTTAATGTGCAGAACACTCCAAAGGGTGTGTAGCGGGGATGTTCTTTACCTGACCTTCTCTACTTGCCACGTCTGTTTCTACGCTATTTGGATACAAATTTCTCGATAGGCCTATGGCATTGACATTATCCTCTTCTTTAGCCCTTGAATTTTCAAGAATGTTGGCATCACCTTCTCCGATGATAAATTCTTATGGACCATGACAGTTGACTTCATAACGACGTTATTCATTCTTGTTGCCACCTTCCTCCTTGACGAGGCCAAACAACGGTGGCCACCACTGAGTAGTATTAGCGGGATGATTGACTCACTCATCACCCTTGGTATAAGCATTTTACTAAGGTGATTGCATTTTTATACATATAAATCTTTTTCGGTGGTTTCGATGTTCATTAATGTGTGCATCTTTATTGGCTACATGGACAACTATTTCTTTTCCAAGCACCTATTTGGTGTGTTGCATGTCACATTATCCGTCAGAGCAATCTCCTTGGCCTTGCTCATCGTTACGGTCCTCGCCATGCTAGAATTTCCCTTGTGGCTCATTATGTTGGGATGCTTGATTGATGCAAGATTCATCTTTGCTTGGACCTCCCACTCTAACCAAAAGGCCACGCTTTGGTATGTCGACATCAAAAAGGCTGTCAACATCCTTGAAGATTGCAACGACGATGTTGTCAGTGTGCAGAACCATGCGAAGGGCGAGTGGTGAGATCTCCTTCGTTCGACCTTATTTGTCTACCAAGTACTTTTATGCACTATTGGATCCAAATCTCTTGACAAGCCTCTGGTATTAACGCTATCCTCTTCTATAGCCATCGAATTTTCAAGAATAATGGCATTCCCTTCATTGACGATAAGCTCTTATGGATCATGGTAGTTGACTTTGTAAAGATACTATTCATCCTCATTGCCACTGTCCTCATTAACGAGGCCAGATAATGGTAGTTACTATTAGGAAGCATTGGCAAGGATGATTGGCTCCCTCATCTCCCTTAGTACGTGCATTTTACTAAGGTGATTGCTTTTTTCTACATATGAATCTATTTAAGTGGTTTGGGTGTTTCTTAATGTGAGCATCATAATCAGTTACATAGCCAACTATATCTTTTCTAAGCTCTTATTTAGCAGGTGTCATGCTATCTGCAGAAGCAATCTCCTTAGCCTTGCTCATCATTAGATTCTTGTCATGTCAGAATCCCCTTAGTGGCTGAACATGTAGGAATGCTTGGCCGATGCAAGGCTCATCCTTGTTTGGAGTACGAAAGTTGGTGGCTAAGGCTCTGATGGCTATTCTCCCAAGATACAACATACATTCTTCTTTATTTCGCATTGAACAATAGAAGGAAACAAGAACAATGTTATATGTATAATCCAACAAAGGACCGAAAAGATATGAAAAGAGAAATAAGAAATTCTGGTTTTGATGTATCTATATAACTTTCCAATCATGTTCAAAGTAACTATTTATGGCTAAAAGAAAAAGAAAGACGTTTGAAAATCATTATAAATCAATTGGTAATTAAAGAATAATATGATCGTTTTATAGTCATTATAAAATAACAAAGAAATAAATCAAGCGTTATAAAGCCGTCACAAAATAGTTATAAAGCTATTGTAAAGTCGTTATGCAACCGTTAGAAAGTTGTTATACAACCGCTACAAAACTATAAAAAAATTATGACTTTCATGGCGGTCATAACTTTTAATAAATATTTCAAAACTGTTGAAATATATGACAATAATAAGATAGAGCTGTTTGATAAAAATAGATGTCTTTATTAGGCTATTTCTCTTTGAAAGATATTATGCTCGTGATTGATTATGGATTGTGATGGGTGAATGGGTCGTCTAGAGATCAGAAACACAACTTTCCCCAGCATGCACTTGACCGATCTTGGATTTGATCATTTGGGGTTATTGTTGCTGTATAATTCTCAGTAGCATAATACTCACTATGAATTACCTATAGGTTCAGCTTTGGGTGGTGCATATCATCTTCTTCCACCAAAAATTAATGCTCTGTTGCTTCTCGCACTATCATCCTCCCCACAAAGGGATAAAATTCTATTTTTGAGGAGGAGCTTTATCACCTTTAGCTAAGCTTGCAAGATTGGAAGAGAAGCTGGCTGGCATCCTTATTGATAGAAAGTGCAATACCAGGAGTTGGATGTCATTTTATACTGGTATGGGTGTTAGGACCTACCCTTGTGATGCACCACTTAAGGGTTTGTCTAATGAATTATTAAACTTAAAATTAATTTGGGCTCTTCTAAGCCCACACCAATTCGCAACTTATGATTCAAGTTATTAACATGCAAGTGATTTTCATTATAGAGTTGCCATTAATCAATTTATTATGGGTTGAATAGGACCCAAGCAGAGTAACATGAATTTACTTTACTCCTTTGAATTGGAAACTTTAGGTACGAGGACTTGGTTATGCTATATTTCCCTAATGCCCTTTTGGTACCATTCTTTTTATAAAAAAAAAAAGTCTAGCAAGTAGCTTGAATCCATTTTATTACTTCCTAATAAATGAGGTGATCATGTGAGTGCGCAAACCACCAATATAAGACACAATAAAGGAGTAAATAAATTGTAGGACTTACCTTAAATCAATGAAAGCATTTGCGATGTTAGCTTAAAAAGCACATCAACAATCCTAGATAATTTGGCATGGGGAAATTTTGGTTTTTGATTACTATAATTTATGTAATTATTACATAAGTTCATTCACTGTTACATGACAATCTGTCATGTCATTTTATATTCCTTGGTATTATTATAAATTACATTTGATTAATGAACTTAACTGATGTTCACATATTTGATGTAATTTCGCATTCTAATTTGACCCATTGAATGCCTACTTTGGTATGAGAATATTACAAAGGGAATCGATCATAACAACAGTTGTGGGTTTAATGATGTAATTATTAATTTATTACCGAGAATGCAAAATTTGACTACTATGCTTTCTTGGGATATTTCTTTATGGAAAATCGGGCGGAGTTAGCAAGAGGTTAGAATGGATTTCAAGTGATTTTGGGGGAACCTTTTTTTTGGGGGGGGGGGAGGACTCACATCTCTAAGAATTTGACAAGTCAAAATGCAACTTGCCTATATCAACTTTCCAAATCTATGTATTGTAGGGAAAACGATACTACAAGTATCATAACTTTCATGCAACACTCACTTGAGTGTTAACATTTTTCTCGATCACTTGCATTTGCATTTTACTAAAATCCATTTGCACCCAATAGGTTTACATTCTTTTGGTAAAATGTACCAATACCCAAGTATTGGTGGACTTAATTGAGTCTATTTCATCACGTATAGATTCTTTCCAAAAAGAAGCATTTCTAGAATACATAACATCATTAAAACAAGTAGGATTGTCTTTGAGATTGAATATTAAAGGGTATTTATTTACCATGTGATTATCTTTATCCCCTTCAACAAGGAAACCATGAGTAATAAAATCTAAACCTAAATCTATCAATTTTCTTGCTCTAGTGCTTATTTTCGGTTCAATCATATCTTTAGAATAATTTATTTCTTTCTTGTGAGAATCTACTTGAGTTTTTACAGGTTCTGAATTATTTTCAATAATTTCAAAACCTGTAGAATATATATTCTCAAAGAATTCAACATCTCTTGTTTCTATAATGACATTGGACTCTAAATCATTAAGCCTATAAGCTTTATTGTTTTTAGTATATACAATGAAAACACTTTTAATAGCTATATGACCAAGTTTTGTTCTCTCGGGGTCTACTAATTGATAGTATGCCAAACACCCCTACACTTTAAAATATGACTTGTTTGGTTTTTCACCTTTCTGCAATTCATAAGGGCTTTTGCTATTTCTCTCTTGACATCCTATTATGAATATAACATTCAGTAAGCAATGCTTCCCCCCAAAGATTAATCGGTAGTTTTGAATTTAAAAGCATAGAATTAGCCATTTTTCCAAGAGATCGATTTTTCATTTCAGTCGTACAATTTTTTATGGAGTGTATAGTGCTGAAACTTGATGAATGATGCAATGTTCTTCACAAAATAAAAAAAAATAATTTAAGAAATATTCACCACCTCTATCTGAATGTAGACCTTTGATTTTCCTTTTTAATTGGCACAATTGAAAGGTTTATGATTGAATTGGTTATCGTATAGTAGATATATGACTTTTTGGACAATTATTCCCCTAAAAGAGTATTGCTAGAAATTGCATATAGGAACTATATGTTTTTGGTTGTTCATAACTCAGCTTTGTCGTGACCCTCATGAAGGTGAGCCACCTAGGGGTTGGCTAATAAATTACGAAGCTTTCACCTAGCTTAGGCTATCTTAAGCCCATACCAATTCGCAACTTGGTTCAAGTTATTTGACATGTAAGATCATTTTCATCCATGAATTCTTCCTAATCTATTTCTGAAGGATCGATTAAAAACCCAAGTAAAATATTGAGAGATTTATTTTACTTCTACAAAATAGAGATTATGGATTCCAAGACTTGATTACACTAGATTTCTCTAATGCATTTTCCCTTTTTTACTTAGAAAAAAATTTGCAGTTAGCTTGAATGATTTTAAATTAGCCACAAACATGTAAGGTGATTATACGGTTGCCCAAGCATTAATGTTATACTCAAGAGAGCAATGCAATAAATAAATTGCTAAGATAAGGAAGAAATTCACATACCTCAGCGAGAGCACATTAACTCCCTAACATTCGAAATATATATATTTAAAATGCTTTGCCTAGACTCGCATGAATTCTAAATTCTAATTAACAACTCTAACTGATCCTTTTTGCGGGTCTTCTTATTTATAAAAATTAAATTATATACAATGCACGTAATGCAAATTTAACTCTAAATTACTTATACACGACCAAACTCTAATGGCGTGAAAAAAAAAGTGTAACTATTCTAGTATGACATCAAGTGATATTTTTGTTTTTTTTTAATTAGATTCATAATTAAAAATTACCACAAATCAACTATCTAGAGTTAGATAATATCTACTTTAAACTAGGAAGCTAGCTAAGTTAAATCCTAATTTTAACTGGAAACTTATCTTAATCTTCTAAAATCTATCTAAATATGCATCCTACCCAAAACTCTCCTAGATTAGCAAGAAAAATCTTATCTAAATCTATTCTAACCTATTAAGAAAAGATTATTTAAAATCTATCTTAATTCTAGTATGCAATCTCTAACCACATATTTAAAATCTAGAGATAAATTTTTTGGTATTTTTCAAATAGTGAAATAAATCAAGCAAAAATAACCAAGAGATTGGTAGCCAATTGCAAAAGATATAATCAAATGTTCCAATCAACTTAAATTTGGTGACACCAATCATACAATGGCCAGTTTTCGTGTAGCCAAGAATCATATCTCGGGTTCGAAATCGGATACTCGACATTGGGAAATAATACTAATTGGATATGCTTAGCATCTCAATTTGATCGTGTTAGATTGCAGTCTATTTGATTTGGTAATGAAATATTTAATTTAAATTTTTGGACCGGATAATTACCTAATTTGAATATCAAATTTCCAAATCAGACCGGCAGGTTGCGGCCGGAGGTGACAATCCGCAAGCAAGGATCGTCCAAGGGTGCCCGTGGTCGTGGGTGTTGGCCCGGCTCGAGTAGGTGATGGTGCAAGCTCGTGGTGGTGCAGGAAAACAGTAGCAAGGAGCAGCGCAGCTGGGGGTGGTCACAGCAGTGGACTCGCGGTGCAGGGGCGTCAGCGAAACAACGGGGGTCACGAGGGGGCTCTTGGGATTGTAGAACTGGGAGAGACCGCGGCTGGCGTCAGGATCAGATGCAGCAGTTCATTGTCGGTGCTCAGCACGGCTATTTCGCTGCTTCGTGGTTCGACAAGGCCGCAAAAACTGTCAAAACTTAATGTAATCGCATGGAAGTTTGCTGCGTCGTCGAGCGAAGCAATCTTCATACACGTCTTCTCTTTTGTGGACGTGTCTGTGTTCGAGAGTTGAAGAGTCTGTAGTGCTCCGTGAAAACCTCAGGTGCCCGACGTTCAAGACCTTGAAGACCCCCCTTTCATGCCTTCTCTCTTATAATCTGAATATTTTTTCTATCGCATGCCCTCCTGGACGTAGTGGAGTGGCGGGGCGTGTGCTCTTGTGACCTGCAGGAAAAGATTAGGGGAAAAAAAGAAAAGAAACCTTCTCTAATCTATCGTTTCGTGAACGTGGAGAACGTGTCTTCCCTCTGTCGCGCTCTGTCTGTCTGTCTGTCTCTGCTATTTCTAACCGATTTCTTTCCCTCTATTCCCTCAGAATTGTGGCCGCCGTGAATATTCCTCTCTCTGTATCGTTTCTCATGAAAGTGAGCCCCTTTTGGAATGTGAAGAATAAGAGTCTATTTAGGGTTCTGACTCTCTCGATTCTATTTAAGCTCAAAGCCTCTTTACCCATTTAATTAAATTAAGTTTAGAATCTATACCCTTTCACCCATGTGATTTTCGGCTATTTGATGTGCAGTGGGCTTAGCCAAATTTTTGCTGCTTTATTGGCCAAGTCTGAACAATACAATTAAGCTCACTCACCACCACTGGTCCAATTAAAATGCTTCTAAAACTATATGCGATCTAATTAATTTATTTTTGCTAGAGATGGAAGTCGATCCTTAATTTTCTATATAATTAATATTTAATTGGGTCATCAAAAATTAGGTGCAAAGGCTTGAAATTATCAATTGACTAGCCCAATTCCTATGCCAAGCATGGGCCACAATTTAATAATCATTAAAATATATTATATGAAAATATTGTATGTCAAAACTTGAAAAAAAAAAAGATTACAAACTCCAAAATTCTTGTGATTTTCAAATGTTTTTATTGGGAAAAATTATAAAAAATATCATAAACTTATTGTACTTATGTCAATTCAGTATTAAACCTTTCAATTGTGCCAATTGAAATCCAAACATTTTTATGATTTGTTAATTGAATTTTAAATATTTTCACGTTTTGCCAATTGAATCAATCATACCAATTTCGACTGGACTAACATGGCAGTTTAGTCAACATCGGTCGACCTATGTGGTGTACTTGCATTGATGTGGCCAACTTTCAAAAAGTTTTGTGAATTTTTTTATTAGCTATTTATGAATTTTTTCCTTTTTTTCCCTTTTCTGTTGACGGCTAGAGAGGGTTGAGTGAGGGCCACCCTTGCCCAATCTAGTGAGAGACGGCCTCACCTAGGCAAGGGTCGACCAACGACCCTCGTCGGCACCTTGTAAAAGAAATGAAGAAAGGAAAAAATTTTTTAAAAAAAATTATTAAAAATATCCATATCAACGTTGGCCATATTACGTTAACGGTTAGCATCTGCATTCACTTTTTTGGTCAAAATTGATCAGATGAATTCAATTGACAAAATGTGAAAATGTTTAGGATTTTTTTTTTGTCAAAAGGGAGATTTTATTTATTTCATAAGCGGAGAACCGCGAAAGCCCACTACTGGAGCATCAACACATAATAGGGCCCAAAGGCATGAGGGAGGGGAAGCCCACCAATTCGGAGGAATTGTCTTCATGCGCTGGTGACGTGCGGCCCAATCCGCCACTGAGTTTGCCGAACGTGGGCAGTGAACCAGGCCCACTCGCGGCAACTGCTGTAGAAGTGAACGGCACTCACTCAGCGCCCCACGTGCGTTCCACTCCATCTGCTGTTCGTGCTTCAAGCTGTCGATCAAGACTTTGCTGTTAGTCTCCACAACAAGTTTATGATTTTTTTCATTTATAGTTTTCCCATTTTCATAGCTTTACCATATTATATCATGCAAACAAAAACCGACGTGCATAAGTCAATTTGTTGTATTCTTTATTCTTGATGAATTTAGTGGACCGACAACACCACCACCACCACCACCTATCATGCATTTGCTAAAAGTAACTTTATGAAATATAATCTTTCATAACTAAAATTATGCTTAACTTTTTCGTGATGAATCATTTACTTCAATTGTGCTAAACTAAAAAAATAAAAATAAAATCATGATGAATTATGATGCGGGAGCATCTGACATAGCTCCATCAGCCCACTTAGCTCTATCATTGCTAATTCAAGCCAATATAGAATTTGGGCATAACATGTTTCAATGGGTTGAGACTAAATTTCTAACTAAGGTAGTACCGAACTATTCTTACCGAAGTTATCAATACCAATGATTAATGAGTTATTGAACTCTCGATATGATATATTAATAGCTAATTTCTCAGTATGTGTTTTTAGTTGCTGATCTCGTAGTCTATCAACAACATATCAATGGAAGGCCATTCTAAACACTTCCTTGGTTATTTGATGAAGTCTTGAGGCATTTATCTTCTGGTCAAGGTACGAGCACGAGATTTACAAAGCTGTAGACTCAAGAATGCAAGTCCCCAAGTCATTAAATGCTTCTTTATTTTCCTAGGAGCCTTTATTGTTATGTAAGTTTCAAGAGTCAAAGTTATGAGTTCCTAGGTATTTTATGTTAGGCTAGTTCCCATGTCGATTTACTATTTTTCTATTTCCTAAGTTGTATTCCTCCTATAAATTGAGGAAGTCTCTCTATTGTTATGCAGACAATTTTGGTGAGTGAAGATACTTGAGATTTCCTCTACATGAGCAAATATCTTTGGAGAGTGAATAACTCATATTTTGGTCTCTTTATCCTTGGAGAGTGGATTACTCCCTGGTGGTGAGCCAAGAAACCCTTTATCCTTTGCTGGTGGATTTCCCTTTAGGCCTTGGTGGTGAGCTTCTCCTATCTTGAAGTCCATTATCCTTGATGGGTGGTTTGTCCTTTAAGCCTTGGTGGTGAACTTCGTCAATCCCAATCTTCATCCTTGGTGGTGGCATGTCCTTTATACCTTGGTAGTGATCATTTTCTATCTTTTAATTTTGCATTATATCCATTGATAACTATCTTCATACATGCCATCCCATACACTTAACCACAAGGAATCACTTGCCCACCCACACATCAAGTTGGTATCAGAGCTCAAGGTTGAACTCGTTTGAGTGATTCCTTCTATTACCTATCAACCATCTCATCTATTATTTTTTTTTTGTTTTTGTTTTTAAATGATATGGTTCCAAGAAGTTTAACTTTGGAGCAAGCACACAACGAAAGGCGAGATTGTGCTCCAACAGCAAATGGAGTGAGTCCTCAATCTTCTAGAGGATTTGGCAAGACAAGGATTACTAGCAAGGTGTCCTAATGATTGACATCAACGTGACGATTTGGATTCTCATCAAAATTCTGAACATTGAGGCCAAAGAAGACAAGGGAGGTATAAGGAGAATGAAAGTGACATCAAGGTGGAGGTTCTTGAATTTGAAGGAAGTCTCAATGTTGACGATTTTGTCCGTTGGTTGCACAAAACTGAATTTGAAGGAAGTCTCAATCCTGACGATTCTCATCATGTAAGGTTGTTGTCCTAAAATTGATGAAATATGATTCTCTATGATGGGAGAATCTAAAGCATCAATGAGCTAGAGAAGGAAAAGGCCGAATCAAGTCTTGGGAAAAACTCAAGAAGTTGGTGAAAAAGAGGTTTTTGCCCGACAATTATAAGTAAGGCCTATTCCTCAAAGGCAGCAAGGGTTGGGTATTTAATAATACATTAGGGAGTTTGAACAACTCAAGGTGAGGTGCGAAATCCCAGAAGTTTTGGAGTAAACTATCGCTCGATTTCTTGGCGGAATGGATCGGGTAATTGCTAATTTGGTTGAACTTCAACCTTATTGGTCCTTTGAAGATGTATGTAAATTGGCCTTGAAAGTCGAGAAGCAATTGAAGAACAAGAGGTTTTCTTCTAGAACCTTATCAAAAGGGACATTCTACTTTAAGGGTGCATCCTCAAGCAAATTCGAGATTGCATCGACAAAAGATAAAGGCAGGAGAAGCTTGCTGAGCCTTCTAAAGGCGTCCCAAAGAAACTTGATGATGACGCAAGGAAATGCTTTAAGTGCCATGGCCATGGGTATTTTCAAGCTAATTGTCCTATTCAGAGAGTTATGACTCTTCAAGAAATTGAGAAGATTGATTTGGCACTTCAAGAGGCTGAGAACAATCTAGACCAAAATGGTTCCGAATCTAAAAAGGAAAAGGAGATTATAGAGGAAGTGATGATGGTTAGTTGTTGGTAATCCGAAGAGCATCAGATGCTGAAGCTTCTTTCACTGAGAATGAGCAAAGGGAGAACGTCTTTCACACCCATCGTACTATTTACGGGAAGGTTTGTTCAAAATAGATCGACAAGGGTGCTGCACTAACGTTGCATCGACAACCTTGGTTGATAAATTGAAGCTTCCGACAACTAAACATCCTCAACCGTGCAAGCTCCAATGGCTTAGTCAAGGAAATGATCTCAAGGTCACCAAACAAGCTCATATATCATTAACAAGGAACAAAAAAATGCATTACTCTTGTGCCATTGATTCTTTCCGTGATATGTAAAAATGAACCTGGGGAGGGAAACACAAGTAAGGAAAACCTTTTCTTGAGTGCAACACGAGTTAAGAGAGCCATTAGCAAACAAAAGAATGTGTTTGCTTTGCTTATGGTTGATAAAAAAAGTGAGATAGAGCGACCCATGCACCCAAAAATGCATTCCTTGTTGGAAGTATTTACAGATGTACTTCTGGAGGAGTTGCCACATGGATTACCTCTAATAAGAGATATTGAGTATTACATTGATTTGCTACCCGGTGCTTCTCTGCCCAACAAACCAACTTATTGATTCAATCCGGAGGAAAAAAAGGAGTTGCAAAGACAAGTTGATGAACTTATCGACAGAGGGTATGTTCGAGAAAGCATGAGCCTATGTTCCGTTCTAGCTCTACTCGTGCCCAAGAAGAATGGTTCATTCAGAATGTGTGTTGATAACTGAACCATCAACAATATCACTATTAAGCATAGGTACCCCATACCTAGACTCGATGATATGCTTGATGAGTTATATGGTTTTGTTGTGTTCTCAAAAATAGATTTGCGGAGTGGCTATCACCAAATTAGGAAGTGATAAGGTGATGAGTGCAAGGCGACTTTCAAAACTAAAAGAGGCCTTTATGAGTGGCTAGTCATGCCATTTGGACTATTGAATACTCTAAATACCTTCATGAGACTTATGAATAAGGTTCTTCATTCCTTTATTGATCGATTTGCTGTTGTATATTTCGAAGATATTCTTGTTTATAATAGGAATGAGGAGGAGCATGTATCTCACCTGAAACAAGTTTTCAATGTCTTAAGAGAACAAAAACTCTATGCTAAAATGGAGAAATGTGAATTCTTCTCTCCAAGTGTTGTATTCCTTGGATATGTGGTTTCCCAAGATGGAATCTCCATCAATCAATCTAAGGTGGAAACTATGAAGACTTGGCCCATTCGAAGTTCATTTCTGATGTGAGGAATTTTCATGGATTTGCTTCTTTTTATCAATGGTTCATAAAGGATTTCAGTACCATCATGGCTCTTATCACCAAATGCATGAAGAAGGGTTCTTTTGAATGGACAAAGGCTGCCCAAAAGGCCTTTGAGATGATCAAACGGAAATTTTGTGAGTCCCCTATTCTTGCCCTTCCTGACTTTGATAAAGTATTTGAATTAGAGTGTGATGCAAGCAGAGTTGGCATTGGCGCTGTTCTTGGGTAAGCCCAAAAGCCTTTGGCATATTTCAGCGAGAAGTCGACGGATTCGAAGAAGAATTATTCTACTTATGACAAGGAGTTCTATGCCATTGTTAGAGCTCTTGATCATTGGAGTCATTATTTTAGGCCAAAGAAATTTGTCCTTCATTATGAGGTTCTCAAGTACATTAGCGGCCAATGCAAGCTCAATTCAAAACATGCCAAATGGGTAGATTTTCTTCAATCCTTTTCTTTTGTCTTGAAATATAAACTTGGCCACACTGACTTTATAGCGGATACTTTATCAAGAAGATATTCCATGCTGGCCATTCTGGATTCTAGGATCCTTGGCTTCCATTCAATGAAAAAACTTTACTTTGAAGATCTCGAGTTCTCATCAATCATCGACAATTGTAAGCAAGGAGCTCAAGGTACTTATTCTATACAAGATGCGTTTCCTTTTAAATGAAATCATTTATGTGTGCCAAAGAGTTCTTTTTGAGAGTTGTTGATTTGAGAAGCACATGATGGTGGATTGGCTAGTCACTTCGGTGTGAACCAAACTCTTGAGGTTCTTAAAGAGCACTTTTATTGGCCAAAGATGAAAAGAGATGTGCATGTTATCATATCGAGGTATGCAACTTATCAATAAGCAAAAAGCCATTTCCATCAAGGATTGTATACTCCACTTCCAGTTCCATTACAGCCTTGGGAAGATATGAGTAGGGATTTTATTGTGTCTCTTTTGAGAACTCAAAGGGGAAAAGATGCCATCTGGTGGTTGTGGATTGATTTTCTAAAATGGCTCATTTCATTTTATGTCATAAGACGGATGATGCTTCTCATATTGCTGAATTATATCTTAAGGAAATTAAATGCCTTCATGGAGTACTGAAGACCATTGTGTCGGATCTTGATTCCAAGTTCTTGAGCTATTTTTGGAAGGCATTATAGAGAATGCTTGGTACGCGACTTTTATTTAGCACCACTTGTCATCCCCAAATTGATGGCCAAACAGAGATAACAAATCGAACCCTTACCACTCTTCTTCGAAGTATGTTGAGCAAATCTTTGATAGATTGGGATTTTAAGCTTGTGCATGTTGAATTTGCTTATAATCGATCACCAAGTTATACTATTGGTCGATCACCTTTTAAAGTTGTGTATGTAATTAACCCTGTCACACCGATTGATTTGATTCCAATTCCATCAAACTCCTAAGCAAACATCAATGGCAAAGAAAGAACTGAATCAATGAAGAAGCTTCATGAGTAGATTCAGTCCAAGATCAAAAATGCCAATGAGTCTTACAAGAAGAAAGCTAATTAGTATCGAAAGAAGGCTCAATTTCAACTAGGTGATCTTGTATGGGTACACTTGAGGAAAGAGAGGTTTCCATCTTGTCGAAGGAATAAGCTTATGCCTAGAGCTGATGGTTCATTTAAAGTTATCGAGAGAATCGATGACAATGCTAATAAGATTGATCTTCCTTGAGAGTTTGGAGTTTCAACGACTTTTAATGTAGGAGACCTTTCTCCTTACTTGGAGGATGAACATTTCTTAGATTTGAGGATAAATCTCAAACAACCTGGGAAAAATGATGTGGGAGCATCCGACTAAGCTCCATCAACCCATTCAGCACCATCATTGCTAATTCAAGCCAAGATAAAATTTGGGCGTAACGTGCCTCAATGGGTTGAGATTAAAATTTCCAATAGAATTTGGGCATAACGTGCTTCAATGGGTCAAGATTAAAATTTCCAACTAAGGTGGTACCGAACTATTCTTGCTGAAATTATCGATACCAATAGTTAATGAGTTATTGAATTCTCGGTATGATATACTAGTCGTGAATTTCTCAGTACGTTTTATTAGTTGCTAATCTGGTAGTCTATCACTAACATATTAATAGGAGGCCATTTTGAACGACTTCCTTGGTTAATTGATGAAGTCTTGGGGTATTTATCTTCTAATCAAGATAGCAGCACGAATTTTGCGAGGCTGAAGACTAAAAAATGCAAGTCCCTAGTCATTAAATGCTTATTTTCCTAGGAGTCTTTATTGTTATGTAAGTTTCAAGAGTCAAAGTTATGAGTTCCTAGGCCTTTTATGTTAGGCTAGTTCCCATGTCGATTTATTATTTTTTTGTAGTCCTAATTTGTATTCCTTCTATAAATAGAGTAGGCCTCTTCATTGTAATGCAGACGATTTTGATGAATGAAAATACTTGAGATTTTCTCTATGTGAATGAATATCTTTGGAGAGTGGATAACTCATATTTGGTTTCTTTATCCTTGGAGAGTGGATTACTCCTTTGCGGTGAGCCAAAAAGCCCTCTATCCTTGGCTAGTGGATGTTCCTTTAGGCCTTGGTGATGAGCTTCTTCTATCGCAAAATCCTTTATCCTTGGCGAGTGGTTCGTCCTTTAAGCCTTGGTAGTGAACTTCACTAATCCCGATCTTCATCCTTGGTTGGTGGCACGTCCTTTATACCTTGGTGGTGATCATTTTCTATCTTTTAATTATGCATTGTTTTCATGATAACTATCCCAATACACACCATCCTATACACTGAACCACAAAAATCTCCATATCCCGGAATCACTCACCCACCCACGCATCAGATTATCATTGTCTCGTGAGTGAGATATAGAAAGCCCATGCTTAAAAGGCTACAGATTAAAGAGGTGAACGAAGCTAATGCAAAGTGTATGATCAATACCATAGTTAATCATATCATGACCGGTTGAAATTAGATATGGTTAGATTTAGAAGTTTAACGAGATAAGTTCAGTACAACTTCTCTTTGTTGTAATTTATGATGAATAAAATGTTATTCATTTTATTATCGGAGAGAGTTATCAATAACAGTCTTGTTCTACTGTCAAAGGAATTCTGGTCGTGAGTCTAACTCATTGGACCCATCGGAGCTTTGCCAAGCTCGAAGCACGTTCTTGGCAGGCTTGGAGAAAACTGTTATATCAGATACCAAACCCAATCGGCCCATTTATTTGGTCTAGCTAGAGGAGCTTGTTAACTAAGAAATGAGTTAGAAGCTTCGCAGTTCTCAATGCACTAACTTTTCTTGTACTATAAGGTCTAATGAGAGAGTTTTCAATGCGCTGGAATTCGATGATTTTATATCAACCATACGTAACAAGTTCTAGCGGGAACTCATCAACCTATCAAATTCATAATAATCTTCCAACCGTTTCTCCCATTTACTAGATTTATTTGAGCTCGTGCTGCGTACTGCATGAAGTCAAGAAAAGCAAATGGACAGTCTACCTATTTGTGGACGAATAATTGGCATATACAGGGCATCCTCCTTGAGTCTTATCCGACAAGGCTAATAATTGTGATGTCTGATTGTGACTGGCACTGGCCTGCCGCATGCTCTAAGGAATTGGTTACCGTCCAAGCCGCTTTGTGTCGTACAGTTAATCCTAATTTGTTAGTTGAGAATAGAGGGATCTGTTCTGCTGCTAAAAATGGGAAGTTCTCTTTCGATTGGCTTGGTATGCGGTCGTCCTATTTTCTTTTCAACTAATTTGTAAAACTTTACTATATAAAATGTTTATTACAAATGTACACAATTGCCTTACACTCACTCACAAGTCTCTCACTTCACTCACACACTCTTCACTTTAATACACTCACTTCTCACACTTGGACTCACTCCTGCTCATATCACTCACGACACCACAACACCTGCACTAACCCGCTTCTGCAGAACTCCTCCCTCCACCCCACCCCTCCCCCCACCCCACCACTCACAAGTCTCTCACTTCACTCACACACTCTTCACTTTAATACACTCACTTCTCACACTTGGACTCACTCCTGCTCATATCACTCACGACACCACAACACCTGCACTAACCCGCTTCTGCAGAACACCACCCCCCCCCACACACACACATACACACAAGCTGCAAAGTCGGTGGAATCCTGCAAGCATTCATTGCCTGCCAACTTGCTCAGACAAATTTCCTCCAAAGATTTCTAGAAGTGGCGTCTAAGTTGAATATCCAGAGGTGATAGCTTCAAGAAAAATCTAGAGGAGAAGAGAGATAGAGGAGGCGGTGCTCTGTCAAACATAATTTGGCTAAATTTGCCTTCATTTCGTACGTGACTATATGTTGAATAGGCTGCGCACATTGAGGAGAATTAGTTGCTGGTTTACTCCCTTACTTCCTACTCTGTGTTTGTTATGCAAGCGTCATGTGGAATGTCAAAGATCATCTCCTTTTCTAGTGCTCTTGGCCTCCGGACTTTGAAAGAAATGTCTTCTGCTTTTTATGGTGAATAGATCTCCTGGTTTATGGGACTCCTTAAGGTAGTTGAGGCAAAATGGTAATTGATAAGGGAGCTGGTTTTAGATCCACTAAGTTAAGATTGACATGGAACGATGCATCTTACTATTGAGAGGTCGCACTGAGATGCTTCACAATCAAATGATTCCACATATGGATCATATATTTAGAATGGTTGCATTTGCTGCTAAATTAAGAACTGCAGGCCATCAATCTTTGAGGAATGAAGTCCGTTCGAATGTGCGTTAAGCGATATGTTTTCGCTGACAGATTCACTTTGATTAGTGGTTTGCTTCTTGAGTTTTGATACTCTTTGTTCTTGTTTGGAGAAGGCTTGGCTTTGGTTGGTAGAGTTTTGCCACTACATCGACACGCCAATGGTAGCAGCAACTGTAAGAGTTTTCCCAATGCGAACTACATTAATCGATGTTATAATTACCATTTTACGGGATTGGTTTAACAAGATGAGATAGAAGGTTTCTTAATTAGTCTAATATAGGGCTGGTTAGTGTGGGCCAAGTTGAGCCCGGTTCGTAATGAGAGGGCCTAACTAGAAACTCTATAAATAGTGAATAATATCTCATCTAATTCTAATACACACAATTATCCTCACATAAGGAGCGCTCACTAGATGCTATGGGCGAGAGGCCATCTCATTAAGCTAGTGATACAGAGGCAATAGAGGAGAAACACTTATGCTTAGATCGTCACTTTTTCGTGTCAAGAATGATGGATTCCAAAACATGCACGTTAATTTTTCTACTCGATTATATGTGTTTTCGTTCTAGCTATAGAGATCGTAGGATTACATTTTTGTATCTTACATGTGGTATCAGAGCCTCCATAAATTAGAACACGCACGTATAGTTTTTGCCCTTTTTCTTGATTTTTTATGCAGCAAAAAATCAATTTTAATTATATAAATAGAAAGAGCTCATCGAGACGAGCAAAATCATGGGTGGAGGGAGGTCGCATGCCCCCTCATGCTTGGCCAAGCGCCTCTAGGCAGCAACATGCATCGACCACGCGCCCCACGCGCTGACGTCATCATGACGTCCCAATCCAGTTGACCTGGTGACTCGACCCGAGATTCAACCCGCCGACCCACTCAAACCAGTTTTATTGTTGACTAGACCGGTCAACCAGTTGGACCACACAATCGAACTGAGAACCGATCGGACCGGAAAACAAGCTTGGAAGTGGCCCATGCATGTGCTCCACACGCCATGCACTTCGGTGGCGTGTGCGGGTGCATGGTCAACAGTTACATACTCATATGGTGATTATCTACACTATGGTATATTTATTTTACATATTTGATGATTTTATAGAAGTGAAAATAAATATAGAACATTAAATACACGCATTTTTTAGGACATTTTCACGTATTTTCTTGTATTTTTCTATGATTTTGGAAATACAAGTGTTGGTTCACAAGTATATCATCACAAAAATAATATGTAGAGTGTGATTCATTGATAATATAAATAAAGTTTAACATATATCAATGAATAAAGCGGTGTAATTGGCATGACATGTAATATTAGTGACAAATTGCCCATCATTAAGGTTAAAATCACATGTATATGGTGTATGTGAGTAATAAAGTTTATATTCTTAGTATGAAAGAGTTTTGAGGATTCAATTAAGTCATGACCACCAAAATGGCATACTTGATGGGGTTTAAGAAATATCAGTCTCGTATAATGATGGGATGTCTCATGTTTTAATGAGTGGTTATATTCCTAAAAGAGATGATTGTGTATTAGTTCATATAACGACACATGTATAACATATGATTGATGAGTGACTGGTCATAGTGGTTTGTATATCTAAATGTGATGATTTACAAAGATTGGAATATATTATCATGGCTACTGTCATGTGGAGAGTATACAATTGCATATCATGTATTTTGCCCAAAGGTGATTATGTGATAATGTATATAACTCTTTATATGTGTACTTAAACGGTTTCAAGTTACACAATACTCACATGATGCTAATTATATACATTACTTGCTATTTTAGTCACCTTATCTCTAATTTATAACTCTATAACTACTAAGGTTCTTACTGATTCAAACTTTAAGTAGTGAAAAGAGGATTTTCTTTTTGGGATGAAGTTGGTGGATGTTTATATTGCTCTTATTAAGAATAAGCCAACAATCTCACTACTGACGATATAGAACCATAAAGCATATTTTGCTGCTTGAGAAAAAAGCAATCAAGTTTGCTTGTTATCCATGAAGCGTTCCATTCAGGAACACTTGCAAAATGGTTTACCAACCAACTGCACTACTAAAAAGATGATGGAAGCCTTGGTGGCTTGAAATTGTGTCTTGTCTAATGTCGAGATTAGGACACATCTACGATGACTCTTCAACATAAAGTATGATAGTTCTGATGAGGTTAAGGATTTTATCCTAAGGATGGTAGATCTGAAATTTAAAAGTCATACTTATAAAGGAATTCATGAAACCACCGGTCATTCCAATAGTTTAGGTCCTAAGATAAAATTCTTCAAGAAAGATGTGATTGTTACTTCTTGTTAAAAAGAAAGGTCACATAAAGATAGATTGCATCAAATATATTAAACTTGGTTTCCAAGCGTGAGCCTTTAATTAATGATTTTTTGGCATTATTTATGAACCCAAGACCTATCATTAGCCCATCTAGTTCATGGTGGTTAGATAGCGGTGTAGGAAATTATGTTGTTTGCCATAAGGGGATTCATAAATTTAAGGAAATCAAATCAATATGAATCGTAGCTCACTGTGGGAAACAACAATAAAGTTGACATTGGAGATCATTTTAGTAATGGATTCTGGTTTTAATCTAATAATAAGAACACACTTTATGTATTTTCCTTGACATGGAACTTAGTTTTCCTATAATGCTTAGACATGTATAGCTACTCTTTTGAAATAAAGAATAATGTTATATATTTTAATCCAAATAAGGTTGGGTGCTACAATTTGTCTAATGTATTATACAAATTGTGTTTGACTCCTAATTATACAGTTGAAAATGTTATTTCCAAAAGACCTCTTCCTAAGGAACAACTTTATGCATTGTGTAGACTATTGTAGAGCAAGAATGACTGAGATAAAAAAAATAAAATCAATGTCTAAAGTTCTGACTTGTTGGAGGTTATTCATAATAATCTTAATGGACCCTATAAGGTAAAGTTGTGTAGAAATTTTTATTTCAACATATTTATCAACGATTATTTATTCCGTACTTGATTAAGTATAAATCTAAATCTCTTGATAAGTTCAATATATTTTTTTTGACAAGTCAAGAAATAGTTGAGATAAGTTTTAAATGTTGTTAGATCTGATTGTGATGATAAGTATTTTGGCAAATATGGCAATGCTGAATAGCTTAAAGGGCCATTTGTCAAATACTTGAAAAATTCTTGATAATAGCTCAGTTTACTATACTTGAAATTCTTGAAGATAATTGTGTGGCCGAAAGGCGCAAATGCACCCTTATCGACATGATGATGAGTATGATTAGTAGAATTAATTCACCTAGTTTTCCACGATGTGATGCTTTGAATGTAATATTTCACACACAAAACTGTGTTTCCACTAAAGCTGTTCCCTTAACCTTTGAGTTATGAATTGAACATAAATCTAACTTGAATCACCTTAAAATTTGGGGGTGTCCTATAGAAGGGGTATCAATTTTATAACCCCAATGAAGGTACAAGAATCATGGAATTACAGACAATAAAGTTTATGAAGTTTGATGTACTCACAGAGAATAGCTATTCTTAGACTATTAAAAATAATAGTACAATGGAGACCGCTGTATCTTTTTCTTTGCCTATACAGACTATTATGAAGCCTCCTATACCACATATTAAGCCTACTGAGGTTCAGAGTACTATTATTGAGACAGTTCTTAATAAAATTTCCCAAGCCTCTCAAGTGTAGAATGAAGTGGTTATGGCTTCACTTAGGGTATATGTTAAGAAAACACAATTAGTTATACACCAAATTATATAGTCTATTTATGAGAGCATGACTACGATATTTATTGCATGGTCAATTTAGTGACTTATACAAATGCCGTTTCTTATCCTCAATCAGATTTGTAGTTAGATGCGATAAAAGATGAGATACAATTTATGAAACATAATAATGTTTGGGAACTTGTTGAGTTTTCTACAGGTCACGAGCTCATCAGCTGCAAATAAGTGTATGAGACTAAAATGGACTTTAAAGAAAGATTGAGGAGTTTGATGCCTGTTGACACTTAAATTTTGGCGATCCGTTTAGTCATTTATCGTATTAAAAATTAGGGGTTAATTTTATCCCTGAAAAAATATTAATTGCATAACATATAGATTTATGTGCATTTATTTTTAATTTGCATTTTTTGCATTTATTTATTGGACCGATGACAGATGTGTTCGAATTAGTGGTTCTGAGCTTTAACTTGGTAGGTCGGACTAAGCCTATGAAGGGAGTAAATCGGCCCAAGCCCGTATTTTCGGGGAGATTTTACGGATTTATCTTTATGAGATTTCAAAAATAAATATGACGTTCGTAAAAGCAAATATGACGTTTGAAAAAGAAATCTTGATGGATATCGATTTAGAAAAATTAAAACCCTAATCCGTGACTTATAAATAAGTTAAAACGCGTAGGATTTTAGGGGGACCACACGATAGAAATACATAGCTACGTTGAGTTTTTTTTAAGTTTTCACGTTGAAGGAGGCTTCTCTCGGTTTTCTTTGTCAAAAAGTGAAGAGAAAAGAAAAATTTTCCTTCTTCGTTTGTGGGGTTTTAGGGGTTTCGTTCATGGAAAAAAAAAAGAAAGGAAGAAAAAGCATTGATGGGGAAAAGTCAACAGCAGAAGCCTTTTCTTTTGCTTTTGCAGAAATGAAAGCGAAGGGACAGAAGGGAGAGGACAGCAGCAGAAGGGAAACAGCAGAGTGAGGGAGACGCGTGATTGGAGAGAGAGTAGAAAAAAGAGGAAAAAACAAAATCACTGTGCTTCTTCTTTGTGAGGTCCCCGCCGGCGTCCACTGTTGCCCACCGCGCCCGCAGTGCCTCGCGCGGTCACCGTGCCTCCGCCGCTGCCGCAGCCACCATCTCCGCCCGTGCCTGCACTTCCACCTTGGCGTACCCTACTGCCTGAGTCACTGACCATCACCGCCGCTTGACCCCCCTGCAATTCCAGCAGCGAAGTTGCTCCGCCGCGATCCGCCCGACACCTTCGCTCGCAACCCTCTGCCGAACGCTTCCGAGCGCTGACGCCTTCGCCAGCAACTTAGCGCCTAATGCCGCCTCAGCCTTCGCCTGAACTCCTTGCCGCCCGAGCGACGCCCCTGCTCTGTTAGCGATCTGCCCAGCTCCTCACCGGCGCTTGCTGAAGCCGCG
Organism: Eucalyptus guilfoylei; assembly: GCA_016097605.1. Classification (NCBI taxonomy): domain Eukaryota; kingdom Viridiplantae; phylum Streptophyta; class Magnoliopsida; order Myrtales; family Myrtaceae; genus Eucalyptus; species Eucalyptus guilfoylei. The sequence goes on along the minus strand of CM027863.1, from coordinate 23,661,319 downwards.
CCGATCCCTACCGCAGCCCCTATGACCAGCCCCGATTGCGACTCCGACGATTAGTGAGCATCGCGCCACCGCACCGACTCGCGAAGCGCCCTGCTGTCCATTGCACCAGCACCGCCGCTCCTGTTCCATCGTCGTCGCGCATCCGAGCCTTGCTCGCAGTCTTTGAGCGCCGACCGCACGCCTGCTCTGCCGCGACTCCTCTAGTCCGGCATCCAGCAACTCTCGCCGGTCACTCCTAATCTGCCCGCAACGCTGCTACCGCCCCTGTTCTGTCCGTGAGTAGCCCTTCGCCCCGTTACAGCCCTTGCGAATCCGGTGAAGCTTGCTGTTGCTCGTTCGCCGGCTGCCGCCCTTCGCCAAAGCTCCGAACGCCGGCAGCTCCACCACACTTAGCTGCACACCCACCACGAGCGGCCAAGCCATGTGTGGAAGAAAAAAAGGGAAAAGGGAAAATCAAATTAGGTAGTTTTTTTAATTCTTTTATTTATTTTAGTTTATTTTACTTGTTTTTTTAGTAGAATTATTCCTTAACGTGTGATTGAGATTCTAACATGAAATAGCCCATCAAATTAGAGATTGATAGACCGATTTTTGCGCCTGAAATCCGACTCGCAATCGCTTGCAAAATCGTCAATTCGATCTCACACTCGAAATTCGATTTGCGATTGATTTAAAAATTGGTCAACCTGATCTCACGCGCGAAATATAATTCGTCAATTTGTGAATATCAATCCCATCTTATCTGATTTGTCGTCATGTTGGTTGAATCAATTTTATTCTCGTAAAAGGAAAAAAAAAATTGAATTAGGATTAGGTTTGTTTTAGAATATTTCTTGTTATCTTGCATATTTAGAATAAGGATTTTATTTCGAATTTTATTTAAAAAAACAAAAACAAAAATGATCATGCATTTGTCGTATAGAATCGCACGCCATTGCATGTTATAATTGCATGTTTATTAATTATAGATTTAGATAATTTCTCCTAGATAGATTGCATGTTTTTTAGGAGAATAGAAAAATCATGCGTACGTCATATAGAATTGGGTTCATGAAAATGCATGTCATTTAGTGATTGTTATTAGGTCCATTTAATTGAAAATTACTCGTCAGTAGAGTTAGGTCATTTAGATTAATTTAGATTGCACATTTAATTATTGCATTTTTTTTACTCATGTCATATAATTTAGGTTATACTGCCATGTCATATCATTTCATGTTAGATTAGAAGCATTGCATTGCATATGGATTTGATGCTAATTAATTAAGTGAAAACAAAAAAAAAGAAATTGCGTGTTAATTAAAAATCATATCTAAGATTGTTAATGTGAATTTTGATCTAACAACGCAGATGCTTTCATCAATACAAGGCAAGTCCCGTAATTTATTCATTACTTTCTTGGGTGTTAAATTGTTGATTTGCACACCCGTATGATCACTTCACATGTTAGGGAAATAGATTTAAAATCAATCTAAACTGCCTGCAAAAAAATATTTTTGAAAAAAAAAAATGGTATCAAAAGGGCATTAGAAAAATTTAGTGTAACCAAGTTCCCGTACCAAAAGTCTCTGGTTCATAAGAGTAAAATATTTTTCCCGTTATTTTACTTAGGTGTCTAATCAACCTAGGTAAAATCCATTTGCATGTTAAACCTAAGTCGCGAATTGGTATGGGCTTGGGAGAGCCCAAGCTAAGTTAAAACTTAGTAGTCTATTAGCCTAAACTCTAGGTGGTTCACTCGAAATTTTGGTCGCGACAACGCCAAAATGGTAGTCAAATGTTTCACTCAAAGAGAAGGAGTAGATTGAGAAGAAACATTTTTTCTAGTATCTTCTAAAGATTCTTTTAGAATGAACATGGTACTAACAACTCATTTTGATATGGAGTTAACTTGCCTTTCGAAATGGATATCTAAATAAGGAAGTCTATATAGTGCAACCTGAAAGTTTTGTAGTAAATGATTTTAGGTAAGCTTGTGTGTAGATTGGAAAGTCTTATTATGGCCTTAAGTTACTTTCTAAACAATGGTACTTAATTTCATAATATTGTCACTTCATTCAATTTTGTTAAGAACAAAGTAAATCAGTGTACATATTACAAGGTCAGTGTGAGGAAATTTATTTTTCTCACGCTCTATGTACATAATATCTTGTTTGCAAGTAGTAATATTGAATCACTGCATGAGACAAAATAGATATTGTCAAAAATTTTAACATAGAGGACATTGATGAGGCGTATTTTATTATTGGTATTGAGATCCATAGAGATCGTTCTCACCATATATTGGATTTTTCTTAGATGACATATATTAATCATATTTTAGAAAGATTTAATATGCAATACTGCAAGCCAATAATTGCTCATGTTATTAAGAGTGATAAATTGAGTCTTTCATAATGCCCTAATTCAAATTTTGAGAAAGTCCAAATGAAGGATGCACCTTATGTTGGTGCACTTGGAAGTTTCATGTATGCTCAAGTACACTAAACCAGACATCGCTTTTGCGATAGGATTTCTAGGCAGATATCAGTCAAGTCTAAGATACGATCACTGGATTGCTGCCACGGAGATTTTAAGGTACTAAGAGAGGACAATAGACTATATGCTGATTTATAAACATGTCCTGGACCTACAGCTAGTAGGGTATTTGGACGCAAACTTTATTGGCTATTAGGATGATATGAAGTCGACAACAAGATATATCTTTATATTGGCAGGATGTGCAATATCATGGAAGAGCGAGAAACGAAAATCTATATCATTTCTACAATGTAAGTGGAGTTTGTAGCATGCTTTTTAGCTACTACTCAAGCTATTTGGTTCGAGAACTACATTAGGGAGTTAACCATTTTTTTATTTCACAGATATGTCCATAAAGTTAAATTGTGACAATAACTCTGTAGTATTGTTTATTAACAGCAACAAAGGTCTCAAGGGGTCTTATCACATGGTGGTCAAGTTTTTGACCATAAAATAGATAGTATAGAATGATGATCTTACAATAGAGTATGTTTCTACAGATGATATGGTATAAGATTGGAAGAACCCGTGCCTGATCATGGATCGTAGGTCTCTCTTTTAAGCGATATCCTTAAACCTATTCTTTCCCCCAAAGGATAGGTCACGATAGCTTGGCGACTCCACTAGAGACTTAGTTTTAAACCTTAGAGGACTAAGGCCGAAATTTATCTTGTTCAAAAAATATTTTTGTTTGATAGCGAGGATACCAAGTATGTCCCTAATGTGAGTATTAAATGTTTTTGTAGTTGGGAGTTATAAGGGATGAGTGATTGTTAACCTCTTGTCTTGTAGGTGTGGAGTTGAGAATGAATATTTATATTTTGAACTTTTGAAGTGTTGCTTATTTATAAACTATTGTGCATGTATTCTTTACATCACACTACGCTTTAGCACACTTGACCTACTGTCGGACCTAGGCCGCACAAGATTTCTTAAGATGGTGTTGAGGTGGATACCACTCCGATTACGATCATGTTGCACGAGTCACCCATCTCAATCCTGAAATTTCCTTCTTGGTGTCGAGAGTTACCACCCTGGTTTACAATCATGCAATATGGGTCGACTCTTTGACGAAGTCGGAGTAATAGGAACCCCGACCTAGCCGCGATTATGTCTGTTCAATCTTGCAATCTATGGCTCCATTTTGAGTCGTATGGAGTAGAAATTGAACCACATTTCATGTACATGTCTATGTGGTTGGTATAATTCTTTACTAAGTTGAGTAAGTCTTTTAATCCATTATACTTACAATTTACTTTCTCACTGTACTTTTGGTCGGTCCATGTGTGAACATTGGTCTACATACAATGAGAGGACCTGATGTCATGCCTCGATCTTCCGAGCACGTGCCCATCCTCAGATGGTCGATTAAATAGCGACGTCCCAGGATGCGTCACCGACTCATTTATTTTAATGCACATGCGGAAGCGAATGAATAAATCTCCAAACAACAACAAGATGAGATAGAAAAGTAGGGCCACAGATTTTTGAAAGTCACATCACACTTATATACACATATCAAACTATGTTGTATACAATATTAGCTGACTATATACAAAGTCTGCAAAAAAGGGAGGGTAGAGTGCTATAGATCTTCAAGCATTCGAGTCTTCCTCAGAATACACTAGGGACCCTGGATCCGATAGATACGGGTCCACCATTGAACCACTTGGAGGGTCAGTCGTGCTTTTTTCAAAAGCAACCTCCAACACCGACATAGGGACCTCAGACTCCGGTATGGGACATTCTCTTTGTCTATTTCGCTCACGACGGTACCATAATCTGTATTGATGGGGTACCTTATGGAGTAGAGCCTTATCAACCCAGACCTCGGACCTTATGAGCTCAAAGATCCATCCCCTTGAGTTCCTATGAAGCGGAATATAAGAAACCTGCTTCGTGACCTTCTTCGGCTGTCCAAAATGCTCGGGAGGAGCTGCCATCTAAGGACTTGAAAATGTTATTCCACAACGGGGTGAGACGATGTCTCAGCAAGTTCGCCCCTTAAGCTCCAACTAGGAAGGAAATATGCTCTAAGGGCTGCCTAAGCATAAGCACAAGTCAGATGACTTACCTTTGCCTCAGTTACTTCCCGCAAGTCAGTGCAATTTGTATATTCAACCAATTGTTTCAACTCCAATCAACTCAAGTCATCAAATTAGATTGAGCCATTGATCAATCGATCTAGTCGATTCTATGTCATCAAGACCATCTCTCGGTCAACTCATTCAATACCATCTATAAAGTCCGATCACATCAAGGACTGCTCACCCTAAGCTGATAAAGTATACTGCTCACGCTAAGCTGATATATCAAGGCCTTCAGGATGATATAATATACTGACGATGTTTACCAAAAGTTGCTAAGGTATACTGCTCACTCTAAGGCCTTTAGGTATATTGCCCTAAGGCTAATATAGCATACCTATAATGCTCATTCTAAGCTGATAAATAGCATACTGCTCGCGCTAAGCTGACATATCAAGGCCCGTAGGTTGAAATAGTATACTGTTCTTACCAACTGAGAATTTCACCATTTTTATCATTCCCGATAAAAATAATCGTGTGTGGATACATGGTCGACCTTAGCTAAAATATAATATTTTCCCTTTTGAAAATCCCACTAATTCCAATAGTCCATAAACACATTTTTGACGTTGTAAACCGACGCCCAGTATTTTCTAATTAAATACCGAAATTAAAAAATTTTGGGATAAATTCCCAAAATTGTAAATTCCACTCAATTAGCACAAAATAGTATTCAATTAAATAAACCAACCACACCATTGTGATCAGCATAAAATTCCGGTCACCGGTTATCCCGATTTAATTTCTGAAAAATAATAATTAATTAAATAATTACCAAAATTAATTAATAAATACCAATAAATATAACTTAGGCTGGAAAAGCCTAATTAAATACCGAAACGGGCCCGGAAAAATTCCAAACCTATCTAGATAAATAATACGACTTATCTACTTCCTAATTGTACTACTCTAACCACCTAACATGCAATATTGAACAACTAAAGTGTTAATCCGTTCTAACTAACCACCTAATCCAAGCTTAACTTAAACTAATCAATCCTTAAGTATAATTAACTTCCTAAGTGAAGATTAGTGAGTAAACTCACTGGAATAGCGTTCCGGTGAGTTCACTTCGATGGGGATGCGGAGGTGGGCCTCAAACTCTAAAGCGAGGGCACCAGGCAGGGCCGGGAGAGGCTAAAAAATGGGCCTCGAAGGTCCAAAACCCTTGCTAGATTTAGCTTCTATTCTTGGCCGAACTAGCTGGAACCAACGGCCAGTTGTGGCTGAAACAGTGAGGAACGGGTAGTGGCTACAGTGGCGAGACTTCCGACGGCTAGACGGCAACGTACGGCGGTGGTGGAGGCTCCGTTAATGGCTTGGTGGATAACGAGCAACTGCTGGATGATGTAGGATGCGGGACAAGCGGCTGGCGTGCAGGGCGCGACGATGACGCGATAGAGCTGGCGGAGGTCGGACGGGCGTGCGACGGGCAAGGTGAGGAGGCTGCAGTTTTTCTCTGGTCTTTTGGAGATTCACTGGTTTGGAAAAATGGAGGAGTCGACCAAGGGGAAGAAGGAAGGAGACGACAGCTCATGGAGGGGGCCACCTTGCTTCAACTCTATCCTATTGTCCCCTATAAGAGGTCCTACAGGTTTGCTAGCTTGCTTAGCAAACTTGCAACAACCAAAGCTTCCTTGGGAAGTCTTGGAAAAGGTCCAAAATGTTGAGGGACCAAGGGCTATGAATTTTGGAGTGTCTCCCTCCAAATTGAACCAAATCCCCTTCAAATTAAGCCAATTTGACGGCCATAAATTCCACCATCGATTCCTCAATCAAATTGACATTTTCCCTCACAAATAGAACTAATTTGCATCCTAAAAATGCGATAAAAAACGGTCCTTTAAAATTTCCGGACAAAAACGACCATATTTTGACTTTTTGCCGAAAAGCTCGGTTTGCAGAAAAATCTTTGGAGGGTGAGTCGATGTTCCTAAAATGACTCGTAACATGACATAACTTTCAATTTCTAAAATCGAATTCAAATTCGCGGTTAATTTCAATTTGGCGCGATTCTAACGTGACCTAGCCTACTCGGTAGCTTTTAAAAATTTTTGGTGCAATTGACCTATGGTCGATTTTCTTCAAGTTACAATGTACCTCTTCGACACATTGGCAACTCTTGATGGTTGTGAAAATCTGGAGGTTTCAAATACGGACACAAAGTACGAAAACGACAGAAAAATCAGTCTAGTGCTGATCAACGATAATTTTGCAATTTGGTAGAATCACCCACGTTTAGCCACACAATCTCAATTGAACCGACCTATCTCCGATCTCTAATTGATCTTTACTGTGCCGTAATGATCTTTGCAGATGAGCATGGTCGAGTAGTCGATTCCTGGTCGAATTCTCAATTCTATTGCGTTAAAATCCCTTAATAACTTCCCCAGATAATCTAGTTATCTCATGAGTGATCAGCTCAGAGACTAGCATTATAGGCGCGTCGATGAAAAGCTTGATTTATTTAATTGAAAACAAAATTGAATTTTTAGGTTGTCACAACTCTTCCCCTCTTATAAAAATTTCGTCCTCAAAATTTAAACCATTACAATATTTTAAACAAAAAGGTGGGGGTACAATCGTCTCATCGACTCTTCACTCTCTTAAGTTGCTCCTTCAGTGCCGTGGTGTTGCCAGACCACTTTGACCAACGGGATCGTCTTGGTACGCAGAATTTGTTCTTTCTGATCCACAATTTGAACCGGGTTTTCCACGTACGACACTCTGTCGTCCACGTCCAATTCCTCAAAATTAAGCACGTGGGTCGAGTCAGGCCCATACTTCTTGAACATTGACACGTGAAAGACGTCATGCATTTGCGCCAGTCTCGGCGGCAATGCAAGACGATACGCTAGAATCCCGATTCTTTCAAGAATCTCAAAGGGATTTACATACCTCGGACTTAGTTTTCTCTTCTTGCCAAAGTTCGAAGTATCCCCTCATTGGTGACACCTTTAGAAAAACGTGATCACCAACTTGGAATTCCAATGGTCTCCGGCGCTTATCTGTGTAGCTTTTCTAATGGCTCTGAGTGGTCTTTAGTTTGCCTCTGATGACTGTAACTGCATCCACCGACTGTTGAACCAACTTTGGGCCTGTGATCTTTCTTTTCCCAACTTCATCCCAACACATCGGCGTTCTGCACGCTCTACCATACAACGCTTCAAAAGGAGCCATTTGAATGCTTTGTTGGTAGCTGTTGTTATAGGCAAACTCGACAAAATGAAGCTGTTCCTCCCAGCTTCCTTTGAAATCCAACACGCAAGCTCGCTGCATGTCTTTGAGGGTTTGAATCATCCTCTCAGACTGGTCATCCATCTGTGGATGATATGCCATACTGTACTGCAGCTTCATTCCTAAAGCAGCCTGCAAACTCTTCCAAAATGCAGCCGTGAATCTCGAGTCTCAGTTTGAGGTAATTGTTACCGGCACTCCATGCAGATGAACAATTGTCGCACGCACAACTTTGCATGCCTATCCAAATCAAGGTCCTTTCATACTGCGATGAAGTGAGCCGACTTTGTCAATCTGTCAATCACTACCCAAATGGAATCATTACCTTTCTGACTCCTCGGTAAGCCTATCACAAAATCCATTGTGATGTGCTCTCATTTCCACTCGAGAATCTCGAGAGGTTGTAGAAGTCCTGTCGGCTTACAATGATGTGCCTTTACTTGCTGACATGTCAGACACTTGGCGACATGCTTGGCGATGTTCGCCTTCATACCGGACCACCAATAGTGTTAACGCAGATTCTGATACATTTTCGTACTACCAGGATGAATGCTGTAACTGCTACGATGAGCTTCTGATAAGATCTCCTCTCTAAGCTCTGCATCATCAGGTACACACAGTCATCATCGAAACCTCAGTGTTCCATTCTCAGAAATCTGAAAGTCAGCATTTCTCTTATCGGTAACCTCTTGTAGAATCTTCAGAACATCTTGGTCTGTTGGTTGAAGTAATTTGATCCCGATCTACACATCCGGCTCAATTTTGAGGGTGGCCATAAGATTCGAAAGGTGGCCTTCCTCAAACTTGAAAACCGAATCTCGAGCCCTTTCAAGTAAAACCCATTCCTTAACCATCATTTGTGCAACTGAAGACTTTCGACTCAAAGCATCGGTGACCTTATTCGCCTTCCCAGGGTGATACAAAATATCACAATCGTAGTCCTTTAGAAGTTCCATCCAGCGACGCTGTCTCATATTCAACTCCTTTTGAGAGAATAGATACTTGAGACTTTGATGGTCAGTGAAGATCTGGAATCTTTCTCTACACAAGTAATGTCTCCAAATCTTCAGAGCGAAAATGATTGCTGCGAGTTCCAAGTCATGCATTGGGTAATTTTGCTCATGAGGTCTTAACTGGCGAGATGCGTATGCAACAACCCTACCATGTTGCATCAATATGCAACCCAGTCCTCTGAATGACGCATCACTGTAGATCTCGTATTCTCCAGGACCAGATGGAATGGTCAGCATAGGTACAGTAGTCAACTTCTGCTTAAGCTCTTGGAAACTACACTCACACTTGTTTGTCCACACAAACTTTTCTTCTTTCTTCAGGAGTTGAGTCAACAGCAATGCTAAGGCTGAAAATCTTTCCACGAACTGTCTGTACTACCCTGCCAAACCCAAAAAGCTTTTGATCTCTGTCACGGTAGTCAGTTTTGGCAAGTTGATTATTGCTTCAATCTTGGTTGGGTCCACGGAGATTCATTCGCCTGCAATCATGTGACCTAAGAAAGCAACACGATTCAACCAAAACTCGCATTTGCTAAACTTAGCGTACAATTGATGAATCCTCAGAGTCTGCAGTACCATTCTTAGATGACTCTCGTGCTCCTCAGCACTCCTTGAATATACCGGAATGCCATCGATGAACATTATCACAAACTGATCCAGGTATTCCTTGAACACTCGGTTCATCAAATCCATAAAAGTAGCTAGAGCATTCGTCAAACCGAACGGCATTACAGTGAATTCCTAATGGCCGTATCGAGTACGAAACGTTGACTTTGGAATGTCCTCATTTCTGATCCTCAACTGATGATATCCTATCCTCAAGTTGATTTTGGAGAATATCGATGCTTCTTATAACTGGTCAAACAAGCCGTCGATTCTCGGGAGTGGATACTTATTCTTGATCGCACTTGATTGAGTTGACGATAGTCGATGCACAGACATAACGAACCATCTTTCTTCTTTACGAATAGAACCTGTGCTCCCTAAGGTGATACACTAGGAGGTATAAATCCCTTGTCCAACAATTCTTGCATCTGCACATTTAGTTCCTTCAACTTAGATAACGACATCCAGTAAGGAGCCTTAGAGATTGTTTCTGTCCAAGGTGCTAATTCAATCACAAACTCGATCTCTCTCTCTGGCGGTAAGCCTGACAATTCCTTCGGGAATACATCTGGAAATTCTTGCACCACTGAGATATCTTCGATCTTCAGTTCCTCAACTATCGTATCCATGACAGTTGCTAAGTAACCTTGACAACCCCCGTCTAACAAACGGGTTACCTCAAGTGACGAGATCAAGGTAATCGAGGGTCCTCCTCGATTCCTAACAAACTCGAAACTTCCACCCCCTAATGAGTTAAACTGAATCGCTTTACGATAGTAGTCCATCTTAGCTCGTTGCTTGGTGAGCCAATCCATGCCAATTATCAAATCAAAGTCATACATGGCTAGAACTAACAAGTCTATCTTCCCCTCTCACTCACCAATCACTAATTTGCAACCAGAACACCCCAATACAGCTAACACCTTATTCTTTAAGGGTGTAGATATATTAACCATTGACTCCAGCAACTCAGGACTTAATTCTATCAGCTTGACATATTGCTCAGTAATAAAAGAATAAGTCGCGCTAGGGTCGAATAAAGCATAAGCAGCATGGTCGTTTAGCGAAACCGTACTTGTAATCACATCAGGCGCGTCCTCAGCCTGACCTCTTATAATGGCATACACTTTCCCTTGAGTTGGGGGTCTGATTTGTCCACCCTGCGGTGCGTTTTGCGGCGCGAATCCCCTGATCTGACCCATCGGTGGCGGCAGCGGTAACTATTGTTGTCCTTTCGGTCTTCTAGGACAATCTCTAGCCATGTGACCCTGTTGGCCACATTCAAAACAAGCACCTGTTCTTTGAGGGCACAGGGTCGCACCATGTCGTCTTCCACAGAAGTGACATACGCCATTCTGATTTGGATTTGACTTGTCAGCTCCACCCTTCTTGTTGGGCGGGACATGGAATCTTACTCCGATCATGGGCCTCTTCCCATGTCGATTCCCATCTCTATTCGAATTAAACCTCGATCCAGACGATGCGGCTTGTTCATTCAGACTTCTCTTTATCAACTGGGCTTGGTTGTACAATAGTCCTTCAGATCAAACGGCACCAGCGGTTGTTTCAGCTCTAGTCGAAGGCCATTCTTGAACCTTCGAGCTTTGTCTTCTGGATATTCTATCAACCTCGGAGCATACTGAGAAAGCTTCGCAAACTTGACCTCGTACTGGTCAACAGTTATCGTTCCTTGGCGGAGGCGATGAAATTCCTCCATCTTCTGTTCTCAGGCGTTACCCAAAAAGTACTTGTCATTGAAGGCTCTGAGAAAAGCATCTCACATAGGGATTACTCCTCCCAGGAATATTGTATCTCTGCGGCCCTCCACCAGGTATTCGCGTTACCCTACAGTTGATATATTGCCAGGACAACTCTTTCCTCTTCATTGCACCTCAGAAGTGCAAAAGCTTTTTCCAGGTCCTGAATCCACAGCAAGGCAGTCTCGGGGTCTCCAATACCAGTGAACCTTGGCGGGTTCAGCTTCAAGAACTACTCCACTAACTTGTGAATCGATCTCTCCCTCTCTATAACTAAGTTCCCAGCTAGAACTTCGGCAGGTGCAGCAATGGCGGCGGCCTTAGCAGCGGCAGCAATGGTAGCAGTAGCGGCAGCTTGAGCGGCGACGGTAGTGGCGGCGGCTTGGTTTTGGGCCTGCTACCCCATCAGATCTCTCATCACTTCAAGCACTTGCATGATCCCTTCGAACCTAGGATCACTAGGGGCTGCTACCCCAGCACCAACAGGAGATGGTGCTACTCCACTAGCGCTAGCCTGAGTTGGCACTTGACCACGGCTTCCTCGGGTACCGACCCTTGTCGGCGTCCTCCCTCGAGTTAGGCCCGATGGTCCTCTTCCTAAGTCCTCTGCTCTTGATCACTCATTCTGCAAGTTTTCTACCGAAACCTGCTTTCCAATTCCACACCGAATTAGAAGCTGAGTGATCCATATGAACAAACAATTATACCAATCAGCTATCAAAAACATGCACCAGTATGAAATAAAGGCCTTTCCTACTAACTATCCTATAACTTATCGCACCTTATCACTCCAATCACTAACATTGCTCTGATACCACTAAACGGGGATGTCACACCCCGATCCTTCGAGCGCGTGCCCATCCTCAGATGGTTGATTAAATAGCGACGTCCCAGGATGCATCGCTGACCCATTCATTTTAATGTGCATGTGGAAGTGAATGAATAAATCTCCAGACAACAACAAGATAGGATAGAAAAGCAGGGCCACAAATTTTTGAAAGTCACATCACACTTATATACACATATCAAACTATGTCATATACAATATTAGTCGACTATATACAAGGTCTGCAAAAAGGGGGGGTAGAGTGCTATAGATCTTCAAGCATTCGAGTCTTCCTCAGAATATACCGAGGACCTTGGATTCGACAGATACGGGTCCACCACTGAACCACCTGGAGGGTTAGTTGTGCCTTTTCCAAAAGTAACCTCCAGCACTGACATAGGTACCTTAGACTTCGGTATGGGACATTCTCTCTGTCTATTCTGCTCACGACGGTACCATGATCTGTATTGATGGGGTACCTTATGGAGTAGAGCCTCATCAACCTAGACCTTGGACCTTATGAGCTCATAGACCCATCCCCCTGGGTTTCCATGAAGCAGAATATAGGATACCTGCTCCGTAACCTTCTTCGGCTGCCCAAAATGCTCGGGAGGAGCTGCCATTTAAGGACCTGAAAATGTTATCCCACAACGGGGTGAGACGACGTCTTAGCAAGTTCGCCCCCTAAGCTCCAACTAGGAAGGAAATACGCCACAAGGGCTGCCTAAGCACAAGCACAAGTCAGAGGACTTACCTTTGCATTAGTTCCTTCCTGCAAGTCAATGCAATTTATATATTCAACCAATCATTTCAACTCAAATCAACTCAAGTCATCAAATCAGATCGAGCCATCGATCAATCGATCCAGTCGATTCCGTGTCATCAAGACCATCTCTCGGTCAACTTATTCAATACTATCTATAAAGTCCGATCACATCAAGGACTGCTCACCCTAAGATGAAGATAGATAGTATAGCTCACTCCAAGCGGATAAAGTATATTGTTCGCGCTAAGATGATATATCAAGGCCTTCAGGCTGATATAGTATACTGACAATGCTCACCAAAAACTGCTAAGGTATGTTGCTCACTCTAAGGCCTTCAGGTATACTGCCCTTAGGCTGATATAATATACCTATAATGCTCACTCTAAGCTGATAAATAGTATACTGCTCGCGCTAAGCTGACATATTAAGGCCTGTAGGCTAATATAGTATATTGTTCTCACTAACTGAGAATTTCACCATTTTTATCATTCCCGATAAAAATAATCGTGTGTGGGTACACGGTCGGCCTTAGCCAAAATATAATATTTTCCCTTTGAAAATCCCACTAATTCCAATAGTCCATAAACACATTTTTGACGTTGTAAACTGACGCCCGGTATTTTCTAATTAAATACCGAAATTAATAAATATTGGTATAAATTCCCAAAATTGCAGATTCCACTCAATTAGCACAAAATAGCATTCAATTAAATAAACCAACCACACCATTGCAATCATCATAAAATTCCGGTCACCGGCTATCTCGATCTAATTTCTAGAAAATAATAATTAATTAAATAATTACCAAAATTAATTAATAAATACCAATAAATGTAACTTAGGCCAGAAAAGCCTAATTAAATACCGAAACGGGCCCGAAAAAATTCTGAATCTATCTAGATAAATAATATGACTTATCTACTTGCTAATTACACTACTCTAACCATCTTACGTGCAATATTGAACAACTAAATTGCTAATCCAATCTAACTAACCACTTAATCCTAGCTTAACTTAAACTAATCAACCTTTAAGCATAATTAACTCTCTAAGCAAAGATTAGTAAGCAAACTCACTGGATTAGTGTTCCGGTGAGTTCACTTCAATGGGGACGCAAGGGCGGGCCACAAACTCCAAAGCGGGGGCACCAAGTAGGGCTGGGAGAGACTCGGAAATAGGCCTCAAAGGTCCAAAACCCTTGCTGGATTCAGCTTCTATTCTTGGTTGAACTAGCTGGAACTAACGGTCGGTTGTGGGTGGCTGAAATAGTGAGGAACAGGTAGCAGTTGCAGCGGTGGGACTTCCGGTAGCTAGACAGCGATGTACGGCAGTGGTGGAGGCTCCGACGATGGCCTGGTGGACGGCGAGCAGCTGCTGGATGTCGCAGGACGCGGGACAAGCGGCTGGCGTGCAGGGCGAGATGAAGCTGGTGGAGGTCGGACGGGCGTGCGACAGGCAAGGGGAGGAGGCTGCGGTTTTTCTCTAGTCTTTTGGGTTTTACTTCAACTCTATCCTATTGTCCCCTAGAAGAGGTCCCACTGGTTTGCTGGCTTCCTCAACACACTTGCAGTAGCCAAAGCTTCCTTGGGAAGTCTTGGAAGAGGTCCAAAATTTTGAGGGACCAAGGGTTACGAATTTTGGAGTGTCTGCCTCCAAATTGAACCAAATCCCCTTCAAATTAAGCCAATTTGACGACCATAAATTCCACCATCGATTCCTCAATCAAATTGACATTTTTCCTCACCAATAGAACCAACTTGCATCCCAAAAACGGGATAAAAAATGGTCCCCTGAATTTTTCGGACAAAAACGACCATATTTTAACTTTTTGTCGAAAATCTTAGTTTGCAGAAAAATCTTTGGAGGATGAGTCGACGTCCCTAAAATGACTCGTGACATGACAGAACTTTCAACTTCTGAAATCGGCTTCAAATTCATGGTTAATTTCAATCTGGCGTGATTCTAGCGTAACCTAGCCTACCGGGTAGCTTTTAGAAAATTTTGGTGCAATTGACCCTTGGTTGATTTTATTCGAGCCACAATGTACCTCTTCGACACATTGGCAACTCTCGATGGTCATGAAAATCTCGAGGTTTCAAATACGGACACAGGGTACGAAAACGACAAAAAAATCAATCTAGTGCCGATCGACGAGAATTTTGCAATTTGGTGGAGTCACCCATGTTTAGCCACACATCTCAGTCGAACTAACCTATCTCTAATCTCTAATCTATCTTTACTGTGCTGTAATGATCTCTGCAGATGAGCACGGTCGAGTAGTCGATTCCTGGTTGAATTCTCAAGTTTATTACGTTAAAATCCCTTAATAACTTTCCTAGATAATCTAGTTATCTCATGAGTGATCAGCTCAGAGAGTAGCACTATAGGCGCGTTGATGAAAGGCCCAATTTATCTAATTGAAAACAAAATTGAATTTTCAGGATGTCACACCCGACCTTCGCATTATTTCTTCTCGTAAAGCCGAGCTCCCATCTTGGTGGGATAGGCTGGACCAGAACGGTCGTGATCTTGTGCAATCCCATCTCGGATGGTTGCTCCCCTTGGTAGAAATAGATGTCCATTGTGGCGTTGTTTGAGTGTTGGCACATGTTTGGTGTCTCGAGACCTACACCTTCATATTTGGCAAACACGAGCTCACTCCAACTCTAGAAGAATATAACGTTACCATTGGGAAGCCTTTAGTTTTAAAGTTGGTCAGCCTGCCTATTGGGGCAGAGCATGCATCAGTTTTATCTAATTTCTTGAGGGTTAAAGGAGAGAAAGTGAGAAAAGTTTTGAGAGCAAACGGCAATACCTGCCCATTCCATTATTGAACGGACTTTTTCAAAATGCCTCGTCGATTCAAATGAATAGGATCTTCTTGTTAGTATTCTTTGGGTTTGTAGAGTTTCCTCATTATAGGAACGTCGTTAGTCCCTTAGTTGCATGGATAGTTCGAGAGGTGTGTGTAGGGAAGGATTTTGTTAATGCCATTTTGATTGAAACCTTCCTTCCCTCACCTGTTTAAAATAAAACAAGGAGAAGATTTTCCATGCTTCCTTGAAGATTTCACAAATTTAGTTCCTTTCTTACATGAGAGGGTTTGGCAACTTAATGGCAATACACAATCTTAGCGATTCCCATCATTCTATTTTGAAATTCAAAGATAAGAAAGAACATACACCAGACTATCATTGTTCTGAGTGTTCAGGATTCATGAAAAACCCCAATCTCGAAGACTTCCTATGGCATCCTAAGTGGCTTTGAGTTCATGAAGCGTGACTTACATGTGGAGGTATCGAACTCGTTCCTTTATTGGGGATCATTAGCGCCATTGAGTATTACCTGACCAAGGTTACTTATCAATACCAAGTGGCGTAGTAGCTCCCACCGGCATTGCAAGAAGACCTACTCTGGGCTGACTTTACTAGTCGGAATCGTGATCATGAAGATTACATCATCCTGATCAAGTTGATGTGGGACATGTGCCACCCGAGAAATTGGTATGGTCCGAGGAGTTAAAGGGTAAAGAAAAGATCTACTATGCCTTGACAGAGTATATTCTCCAACACAGGATCCTGAAGGGGTCCTAGATGTGCTGCTGAATATCACAAACCGCGCAAAGACTAATCGTCTCAAGAAAGAGGTTGAGGAAGCCGAAAAGCATGCCTCGAATGTGGCTTGAGCTAGTCGATAGTCATAAGTGGAAGCCATCTATTGTTTGTATAGAGATCAAGCTGAGTGAAATGTGTGGCTTGAATCTATTTGTCGATGTAGCCATCCTAAGGAGTTTGAGAATTCTCACTTCGTGTCTCAGTTTGATGTTTAAAGAATCTTGCCCTATTGCAATGTGTCTTAGTTTAAATGTCCAAGAAGCCTTGTCTCATATCCATATGTGTCATTTCTTTGAGGAAATTTCGTTTCATGTTCTTATCTTCAATGTGTAGGAAGTTCCCTTTATATGAAGTGAATGAAATGAGGTAGTTAGATCATTGTCATGGGCCAATCCTCTATCTAAATCTTGTGCTTATGTATGCTTACCCATCCGTGAATAGCTGATAACAGGTTCTTCATTTTTGTCCAACTGTCGACATGGCTAAATGGAGATCATCAATTCAAATTTGCACAAAGGCTAGAATGGAGAACGAGGATGCTAACAAGTATGGAGAACCAGCTGGCTCAACTTATTACATTGATGGTCAAGATAAGTCAAAAACTCAAGGAGCCTCCGGTTACAATCGTAGTTGGAGCCTTTACTCTTGCTTCATCGAGACACACTCCACCCTTAGCCAGAAAGCCACGTGTCACCAATCCCATTGAAAAAGGTGCATCTGAAGAAGGCCCTTCTGTTGCGCCCATAATTGTCAATTTGGATCTTTCTCCAAAGGAGGGATCTATCGTTCACCTTGATGAAGAAAGTGCAAGACACTTTGCCAAAATAGAGGAGCGATTTTGTGTCCTTCAAGGGTATGAGATGAAAGGAGTGGACAAACTGACCTTATATGCCAAAGTGAAAGTGCCTGAGACTTTCAAGGAGCCAAAATTCACAAGAAAATATGATAGCACTGGATGCCCCAAAACCCACCTCAAATACTACTTGAGGATAATGGCTCGCTACTTCGATAATGTCCCGTTTCTCATACATACATTTCAAGGTAGCTTAGATGACGTTGCCCTGTCATGCTTTATCACACTAGATATTGAAGAGCTCATTAGATGGGATGATCTTGCCAATGAGTTTTTACAATAATACAAATTTAACTCTGAGCTTGTCCCTACAAGAGAGGAGGTGGTTCGAATGGAAAAGAAGAGCAATTAATCATTTAAAGTATTCACCTAGAAGTGGAGGATGATGGCATCATAAGTGAAGCCTGCACTGAGTGTGAAATAAATGAGATAGCTTTTCTTAAGAACTTTGCCACTTGAATATTTCCAAGGACTAGTATACCTAGGTGCCAAACATTTTCACAGCTAGTGAATGTTTATGAAGGATTGAATGGGCAATAGTTGATGGGAGAATACCTATTGGGAATAGCAAAAAGTTCCCGACAAAGAAGGATAAGGAGACAACAATTGAAGTGGCATTTGTCCAACAACCGCCTACCCCTAAATCATTTTCAACGTCTTCACAAAAGCCCGTGGCCATGCAAAGAAATGCGTCGCAAGGATATGATCGAAGCAAGAAGTTTCCTTGAAGGGAATTTATGCCTCTATATCGACCTCTATCAAAATTGTTGCCTATCCTCCTTAAAAGGAGATTGGTAGCCAAGGAGGTACCTAGAGACAATCCCTCAAGGTTCTCGGCATTCAATGTGACCAAGACATTTGAGTACCACATGAGAGAAAAGGAACATGACGTTGATAATTGCTACACATTGAAGTGAAAGGTTCAAAACCAATTGGATAAATAAAAGTTGTCTTTCAAAGAGGTTACGCCTAATGTACAACAAAACCCTTTGCTCAATCATGTTGAATGAGTGAATGTGATTCTTGAGGAGGTGCAAGCAAGTGAGCAACCCCTTGTGATGGATGTCGTTAAATTGTATGAGGCCCTAAGGCTCTAGGGTTAACTAGACACTATAAACGGGGGGAGGACATAACTATGGAGGAAAAGTTAGAAGGTATTCGCAATATGATAAGCATGAGGGTAATTCGAAGCATCAATGGAGAAGAAAGGTTAGCATCTGTGATGGTACCATCTATAATTAGCTCATCATCCCACGATGCTACTTGCAATCGTGAAGTGGAGAAAGCTAAGCCCTCTTTCCCAAAGGAGGATGAGCGAGTTGCCATAGAAAATGTCCCGAGAATTGACACCACAAAAACCATTTGGAGTCATGACCTCATGGAGATGATGCGTGACAGGGGAGATGTGATTGCTACGTTAGGCCAACCAAGTTTCAAGTATGATTACTACGTGAAATATTCACCTACCCCTAGCTTCTTCAATGACCAAGGTCATTGTACCTAATGGATGATCGTATGGATGATTCAACGCCACGAGAGGAGGAGATGGTTGCCATGATAATCTCGGTGATGATAGAATTGTCTGATGAGGATTGCACTAGTGATGTTGAGATAGAAACCACCGAGTTAATAGTGATTAACCTTATTGTCAAAGAATTATTAGCTATTGAAATCCTGGAGGAGAGCCTGATGTCGATTGTGATAGAACTATCGCTTGAGAAGAGGACGAAGTGATAATGCTAGAACTTTCCCCCGAATTTGATGTCAAAGTAGTATCCTAAGATTTAAAAACAGAGGAAGTAGACGTTGTCACTTGATTAGGTCTTAGCGATGCACCTGTCGGGGGAATTGAAAAGAAAGTCATGACTTAGGAGGATGTGAAGCAATTCTTGCTATGGTGAGAACGAACGAATTTAACGAAGTAAATCAATTGCGAAAAATGCTTGCCCAAATCTCCTTCCTAAAGCCATTTCAATCCTTTGAAAAGCACAGGAATGCCTTGTCGAACGTTTTAAACGAGGTACATGTCCTCGAAGGAGTTCATAAAGACCATCCTACTAAAGGATCAAATATCCTTTGCTAATGAAGACTTCCTTACTGATGGTCGTAATCATACAAAGGTGTTGCACATTTCAGTGAGGCACGATAGTACTATTGTCTCTAGAGTTTTGATTGACAATGGCTCCGCATTAAATATATGTCCATTAGCTACACTCCTCCGCTTAAGTATGGAGATGGAGAGGATGCGTACTGCCAAGTAAACCATGCGCGCGTTTGATGGGATGAGGAAAGAAGTGGTAGGAGAAATTGAGTTGGAACTACTCATCAGTCCTGTGCTTTTCTTGGAAACATTCCAGGTCTTAAATATATTGACCGCTTTCAACTTTCTATCGGGGAGGCCATGGATCCATACAGTCTGCATCATTCCTTCTAGCCTCCACCAAATTGTACAATTTGTGGTCGACAATAGACTCATCACTATGCACAGGGAGACAGACTTTAAGGTCTACCATGAAACAGCCATCCCATACGTGAAACTTGAATGTAAAGAAGAATCAAGCTTTCAAACTCTCGAGTTGGTGTCTGTGATCCATGTTCCCATGGGCTTTTGCATAGGCACTTTCAAATTATCCAAGCCGACCCTTGTGGTAGGGAAGATTATGCTAGCGAATGGGTACAACCTTGGAGATGGTCTTGGGTTGCATAGGCAAGGGATTCGAAAGCCCATCAAGACTCAAAGAGGTTCGAAGAGAAGATGCGTAAGGTATATCAAAGAGCATAGAGGCCATGGCGATAGAGGAGGCCGTAGCCATAGAGGAAGCTGCAACGAACAAGGAGGCCAAGGCACTTGTGGATGTCAAGACAAACGTGGAGGCTAAGGTGGCCGTGGAGGTCAAACTATAAAAGAGCAAAGTTGTCAAAGTAATCTTCCTCCCCCACTGAAAGAAACATTCTCGGGACCCTCAAAGATGTTGATGGAAAAAGACGGAGCCATCGACGGTAGCCGAGCTGTTTGAAGAGACTGTCGTATGTACCATCTTGGCTTGTGAGAAGGTTGAATCCTTCAGGAACATCACCAACACTTCAAAGTAGGGTGACGCTAGTTTAGCATAGTTTTCTACTTTGTGTTTTTCCCCTACATGGGAACTCGCTATTATTTCAATTTGGTTGTTTGAGTCGCATGTAATGAAAACTCAATTAAGCCCTTAACCTTGAGCCATTGTCTAGGGTGGTCTGGGGTGGTCGTAATACGGTCCTATCATTTCCTATTCAATAAAATAGATGCATATTTTATTAAGGACATGTGGAAGCATACCAAACTAGTTCTATGATGATTGTTGAGGGCTAGACTTCTACATGCTCCCTAGTTTCACAGTGTCAAAATAGTAGGGAAATCCGAGGATATGAGGATGAGCTCTTGAAACCATTTTCCAAAAACTATTTCAAAAATCATTTGACAATGACACGCATTGTATTTGTTATTGATGTGCTCTAACTCATCTCATCACATCTCATGTGTTACATTATGCATAATTATGATAAAGATCCATGTGACTTAGATCTACGCGAGGGAGATCTTTTAGAATCTAATAACGACGATGATCAAAAAGGGATTGAGCATAAATGGAATCGACATGAAGAGTCAAAGCTATTGACAAAAGAACAAACTATTGCCATAAATTAGGGCGATGAGGAGAATGTCAAGGAAGTGAAGATCAGGACATGTCTCTCAAAACTAGTGGCAGAACAAATGATTAATCTTTTGAAAGATTATCGGATGTATTTGCCTAGACTTATGCTGGCATGCCGGGATTAGATCCTGATATTATAGAGCATGCCCTCCCAACCGACCATAATGTGCCAACTAAAAAGTAAAGGCTCAGAAGGACCAAGCTAGAGTTATCCAAAAAAAAATAAAAAATCAAGGAGGTCATGAAGTTGTGGAAGGTGGAATTTTTTTCAAGTGTCGTACTACTCCAATTGGACAGCAAACATTGTGCCTATCAAAAAAAAAAAAATGATGGGTGGGTTAGGGTGTGCGTAGATTATCTTGACCTGAACCGAGTTAGCCTGAAAGATGACTTTTCACTTCCACATATTGATATCCCGGTTGATCGTACGACGAGATTTGAGCTATTTTCCTTTAAGGATGGATTTTCTAGGCATAATCAAATTCATATAAAGAAAGAAGATAGAAGTGAAACATTGTTCATAACTCCCTAAGGAACGTTTTGCTACAAAGTAATGCCTTTTGATCTAAAGAATGCAGTGGTAATGTATCAAAGAGCCATGGTCATGTTATTCCACGACATGATGTACGGAGAGATTGAAGTATTACGTGGATGACATGATTGTGAAATCGAGACGTGGTGAGGACCATGTCAAGGTCTTACAAAAGCTATTCAATTGCCTTCGAAAGTTTAAGCTGTGCCTCAATCCCGCAAAGTGTGTATTCAAGGCAAAATCTGGAAAGCCGTTAAGATTCATGATTATTAGTAGGGGCATTGAAATCGACCCATCAAAAGTCAAGGCTATTTGCGATTTACGACCTCTAACTACTATAAAAAAAAGCCTGTGGTTTATTGGGATGGCTAAACTACATGGTGAGGTTCATTTGCCAATTGTCGGAAACGGCAAAACCATTCTTCAAGCTCTTTAAAAAATGCAAGGATTAAGTGAGGTGACGAATGCCAAAGCGCTTTTGAAAAGATAAAGCACTATCTCTCTCATCCATTGATTTTGGTATCGTTGGTTCCTAAAAATCCCTTGATT
The DNA here is from genome assembly GCA_016097605.1 of Eucalyptus guilfoylei. Taxonomy (NCBI): domain Eukaryota; kingdom Viridiplantae; phylum Streptophyta; class Magnoliopsida; order Myrtales; family Myrtaceae; genus Eucalyptus; species Eucalyptus guilfoylei. The sequence goes on along the minus strand of CM027863.1, from coordinate 23,639,267 downwards.
TTGCACTTGACAACACTGACAAATCTTTGGTAACTAGCCCAAAAAAGACCAAATAATGGAAGAGAATGCGTGATATACTACTTGTGCAAAAAGTTCACTGCTTTTGAGTTGAATTATTTAGAGGTTGAGAAGACTTGCGTGGCCCTCATCTAGGTGTTACACGGGTTGCGACAATATACCCTCCACCACCAAATCTTACTAGTAATCGAAAATGATGGTATCAAGTACTTCTCCAAAAAGTTAACTTTGGTCAGGAAATTGGCCAAATGGTAGATCTTGATTTTGGAATTTGACATACAAAGCTTGGGGCAAAAGTCGGTTAAAGGCTGTGCTATAGTAAATATGTTGGTAGAAAGTCATGAAGAATTAAAAGGCTCCAAAAAGGATGGTGGCATGGAGGAGCAAATCCTATTTGTATCAAGTGACAAGTGGACTATGTACTTCCATGGTGCTGTCAACCTATCATGGTCGAGTACTAGGGTAGTTCTTATCTCCCCAGATGAACGGCATTACCCTATGGCCGCAAAATTGACTTTCCCCTACACAAACAACATTGTAGAATATGAAGCTTGCATTCATGACCTTCAAGCTACCATTGACATGAAAGTCCAGAAACTACAAGTCTACGGTGATTCAGTCCTTACTATCTTTCAAATTGAAGGCAAATGGTGAACACGGGACCCGAAGTTAATTCCATATCATGAGTTCCTGGGAGAACTAATAGAGTAGTTTCAAGAAATATCCTTCACCTACTTGCCAAGGTCTCAAAACTAGTTCACTGATGCTTTGGCCACGTTATCTTTGATGTTGCAAGCCATTGGTGGTTTGGACATTGAGCTGTTAAGAATTGAAATTCTTAGGCGTCCAACTTATTATATGATAATTGTGTGACATCCAGATTTTTCAACACTGTCTTCTACTGAATAAATCGGGCATTTCACTGACGCGCCTATAGGGCTATTTTCAGAATTGATCATTCTTGAGATAACTAGACTATATGGGGAAATTACTAAGAAAATTTAAGGCAATAGACTTGAGAACTCGATCAGGAATTGGCTCGTCAACCGTGTCCATCTTTAGATGCCATTACAGTACAGCTAAAAATCGATCTGAAATTAGAGATAGACTGGATTGACAGAGATTGTGGCTAATCGTGGGTGACACAACTAAATTAGAAAATTCTCATCGACCGGCACTAGACTGATTTTCTTATTGTTTTGGTACCCTGTGTCCGTATTTGGATCATCGAGATTTTCACGACAACCGAGAGTCACCAATGAGTCGAGTGGGTTCATAGTGGTTCGAAGAAAATCGACCACGGGTCATTTGCTCTTAAAAAAATCTGAAAGTTACCCAATAGCCTAGGTCACGCTAAAAATGCACCATGTTGAAATTAACTGAGAATTCAAGTCCGATTTTAAAAATTGAAGTTTCTATCACGTCACAATAAATTCTAGGAGTATCGACTCAATCTCAGAAGATTTTTCTGACACCCGACATTTTTTGGGAAAAAGTTGTCGCTGGGTTGTTTTTGTGCAAAAAATGCTGAAGATGGTTTTCGATTGCAAAATGGAGAAGCATGATGGATTATTGGATGAGGAAAATTGTCAATTGAGGCATTGAAGTGCCAATTGATTTTGTAGGGGTCAAATGAGATTAAATCGAGCAAAGATCGGTGTCCAATTGAGAGGGGTTTGTGCCAAAATTCGTGTACCCCCACCAAGCCACAACCTTTGGACCATTTTGGCTTCTAGAAGAGGTGTCATGTTGGATCATTGAAGACCAAGTAATTATACATGGCCTAGAATGATTTCTTTTGGAAGATATTTGCAAAATATCAAGCTTAAGAGGCCCTCACCTCTCATCACAATCCTCTCTCTCTGTCTGCCCCTTTTCTCGAGCGAGACCCCACGCCATCTGCTCGCCTCTCTCTCCATTTCGTTTTCTTTGAAGACCGCCACAGCTTCTCCACTTCTCTACCCCGTAAACGACGCATCTCCCACCGAACGAAACTCCACCGCCCACAGCTGCCTTTTCCCTCATCCGCGCCACCTACCCCCTCTCTTTGTGCGCCAACGCCCAGCGAAGCTACCATACGCCCACCTCCACTAACGTTGGTCTCCCTCGGTCAAAGCTCTCTCGCTGGCTTTGATGTTTGACTGAGCAGCACCCACGAAACCTTGAAGCCACGATCCACCGAGAAGCTAGCTTACGGGATCTTCAATCCAGCTGTCCCACCGAAATTGCCGCACGACTAGCTTGTCTTCAGCTCCTTCCATCCACGAAGCATTAGCCCAGCAACCGAAGTGGCTGCTGCTTCCTTGTCCGCATCCCCACACCGCTCGAGCAACCTAGCGTCTCCGTGGATTGAACCCAGCAATTCAGGCCCAATAGTCCAGCGAAGCTCTTTCACGAGCCCAGCAAGCTGGCCCAGGTCTGCAGCCTAACAAGCCAGCAAAAAAATTGGCCCATTTGAAGCCCAAAAGTCCAGCAAATTGAAGCTCATCTTAAGCCCAAGTCCGGCCCGCGAAGAAAGCCCAATCGCAGCCAAGCCCAAGCCTAAGAGCAAGCCCAGTCCAGTGCAAGAACAAATCTCAGTTGGGCTTAGATTTGTTGGGCCCAAGTTTAAGGCTCGGTCCAAGCCCGCCGGTGTAGTCGGAAGCCCGATTTCGGCCGCCGTCGCGTCGCCATCGCGGTGTCTCGGTTCTCGCTTTTAACCAAGTGAGTTTTGCTTACTAATGCTTTCTTAGTTTGCTAATTATGCTTAGGAGTTGGTTAGATTTAATTAAGTGCAATTAGGTGGTTATATTAGTTTAGAACAATTAAATTAGTGACTTAATGATGCATGTTAGATGGTTATATTTAGTTATTAGCAAATAGAAATGTGCTATTATTTATCGAATGAGTCTCGGTAATTTTCCGGGCTCGTCTCGGCGTCCAATTCGGTATTATGGGCCTAAATTGGATTTTTAGTATTTATTTAATGATTTTCGAAATTAATTAATTAATTAATTTATTTTCCAAAAATTCAACCGGGATGGCCGGTGATCGGAATTTCGTGCTAATTGTCGTGGTGCAGTCCGTTTATTTATTTGAGCTTTATTTGGTGCTAAAGTAATTTATAAGTGATTTTAAGATTCATTCATAAATTGGATCTTGAAAGGGTCGGGTGGGACTGTAAAGCCATTGGATCTTGAAAGGGTCGGGTGGGACTGTAAAGCCATTGGATCTTGAAAGGGTCGGGTGGGACCATAAGGCCACTAAATCTAAGAAAGTTGCTTGGTGGGGCTGTGATTACCACCTATAAATAAGTTGTGTCATAAGAACCGTGATTCATATTTGGGAGTTGAGTTGGAACAGTAGAAATGACCGGAAGTGGTCTTGTGGATATGTAATCAACCGGTTCAGATTGATCGATAGTACGATCCGTATGGTTTAAATGGGTGCCGATATTAAATTGTACTGACTTGTAGGTGGAATCTGAGGTTAAGGTAAGTCCTCTGACTTGTGCGTGTTTAGGTAGCCCATAGCGTATTAGTTTACTAATCGGGTCTTAGGGGGTAGAACTTGCTGAGACATAGTCTCATCCTGGTTGTGGGATAACATTTTAGGCCCCTAGATCACGTGAGGACGAGCCGCCATCTGGAGCCGAGGATGAGCTTAAAGAAGATGATGAAGAGTTTAACATAAACGAGTTGAGTGGAGAAGAATCGAAAGAGGATCAATTTGATCTTGAGTACGATCTGGATGAGGACTGAGATCCCATCCTCTTTTGTGAATCCTGTATATGTGTGGATAGAATGAGACTAAAAAGTTATGAATAGTTTTGTGAAGCTCTTCGAATTATGCTCTGTATAAAAGTATGGTTGTGGATTTCAATATGAAAAATATGGCCTTGCTTTTCTATCCCATCGTTTTATTGTCTAGGGATTTATAACTGCTTCCGCATGCGTAATAAAATGAAAGGGTCGGCGATACATAGTCTTGGGATATCGCACTTTAAAATCGACCTAGTAGAAGGATGGGCGCGTCCCCGAGGATTGGGGTGTGACAAATTGAATAGGAGCCTGATAGAGAGTCATGGTACTATGACATATCATATTATCTTTAGAATGGTGAGTTCCCTAATGGAGCGACGCATCAGACATAAAATATCTAACAAGGTTGGCATCGAAGTTTTTTATTAGTGGAGATGTGCTCTACAAGAAGTCCTTCGATTTGACTTTACTAAGATGCGTTGATGCCAAAGAAGCCAATCACTTGATGAAGGAAATACACGAAGGGGAATGTGGCTCCCACATGAATGGGGAGAAGTACACTATCAGTGCCATAAGTTGTGTACGACACTCACTTTGGTGCCAAAAGTTTCCGTTGGATCACTTAAGTGCCAAAAAGTTTGAAAAATGATTATTTTAGTGCCAACTCCGATCAGATTGACCGGAAATCTAACGTGGCACTTTTTTATTAATTTTTTACACTGATGTGGCTCGCTGGAGAGTACAGTTAGCATGTAAACCACAAAACAACGTCATTTGGTGTCTCTCCCCTAATTCAAAACCCTAAACCCTAAATCTGCTGGATAATCTTGGTCACCGCCGCCCTCTTCGTCCTCTTCTCCTCCCTTGCCGTCCTCTCCGCCGCCGCCAAGCACCACTACCTCCTCCACTACCTCGACGAATTCAGCGATCGCAGCAAGCAAGTCGCTGTCGACCCCTCTGCCTCCTTCGAGAACTTGTGCCTCCGCAACGCCTACGTCACCCTCCACGCCCTGAAGCAGGCCATCCTCTCCAACCCCAACAACTTCATTGCCAACTGGGTCGGCCCCGACGTCTACGGCTACTCCAACATCTTTTGCTCCCCGCCCCCGACGACCCTGGCTTTCGCACCATCGCTGGCGTTGACCTCAACCACGGCGACATCGCCGAGTACCTCCTCGAGGAGCTCAGCCTGCTCGCCGACCTCACGCTCTTCCACCTCAACTCTAATCGCTTCTACGGCAGCTTGCTGCAAAAGTTTCGGAACCTGAAGCGGCTCTTCGAGCAAGATCTGAGCAACAACCGGTTCGCCGAGAAGTTCCCGAGGGTCATGTTGGAGCTCCCGGCACTCAAGTTCTTGGACCTCTAGTTCAACGAGTTCGACGGGTCAGTCCCGCTGGAGCTCTTCGACAAGGATCTGGACGCCATTTTCATCAACGACAACCGGTTTCGGTTCAACCTGCCAGATAATCTCACCACTCCCCGATGTTGTTTTAAAAATTACGATGGTTTTCCCTCCTCCTCCCCCTTCAACTGCCCACATCCCTCGCCTCCACCTCTGCGAGTGATGGGCTAGTCGCCATCCTTGATGGCCCCTGTGTTCGGCGGCCGCGGCTCCGACCCCGACCCTGACCCCGACTTGGCCACTCGGCGGCCAAGTCGAAGGCCGTGATCTCGCTCAAGTGTGAACCTCACGTCGTCGAGCGATGGCGGCCGAGCGAGCTAGGTTGACGGCCAAGTGATGGCGGCTGAGCGAGCTAGGTCAGCGGCCGACGAGGATCGGAACCCTAATTTCAATCTCCAAATAATTAAAAAAAAAAATCCCAAAATGAGTTGTGTGGCATCGTTTTTGTGAGGCCATCCACTTAGGATGGCAAAATGACGTCGTTTTCTTAAGGAGGATGGAAAACGACGTCGTTCTCAAGCCATGTTTTTTTTTTTTTTTTAAATATAAAAGCCACATAATCATTTTGGCCGGAATCTCTCGTCGGTGGCACCAAAGTAATCGTTTTTCCTCCAATTTGGCACTTAAGTAATCCGATTGAAACTTTTGGCACCAAAGTGAGCGTCGTACACAACTTATGGCACTGATAGTGTACTTCTCCCCGCATGGATGGTCACCTCTTGGCAAGAAATATTATGCAACTCAGCTATTACTGACTAACTATGGGATCCAACTACATTCAACACGTGTGATGTTGTCACTAATGCCAAATTTATGGGGATAGGATGAACGCTCTGCTAAATGAGCTTCACCAAATGTCCCAATCTTGGCCGTCTTCTACGTGGGGAATCAATGTGATCGGACCTATCATTCCTAAGGCGTAAAATGGGCATTGCTTCATTTTGGTGGCAATCGACTACTTGACGAAGTAGATCGATGCCAACTTGTACGCTAATGTCAATACCAAGAATGTGGCATAGTTCATTCGTTGTAATATTATTGCCTGTTATAGCGTGCTAGAGGCAGTCATCACCGACAATGACTCCAACTTAAACAACAAAGTCGTGGATGACTTAATGAGTTTCCGATCTGACATTTGAACTCATCACCATACCGTCCTCAAATAAATGGGATAGTTGAAGCAGTAAACAAGAACATAATAGTAAAGATAATTGAAATTTACTATGATTGGCACAAAGGGCGTCCTTATGCACTAATGGCATACTAAACATCTATTTGCACCTCCACAAGGGCAACTCCTTTTTCGTCGATGCATGGAATGGAGGCAGTCTTACCTGTGGAGGTTGAGATTCCTTTGCTAAGAGTCCTTTCTAAATTGAAGCTTGATTAGGCTAAATGGATACAATAAAGGCTTGAGCAGTTGAATATAGTTGATAGGAAGAGAGTACAAGCCATAGGCCATGGTCAATGCTATCAGAATTGGATCGCAAAGGCTTTTAATCAAAAGGTTAGACCCAGGCATTTTGAGTTCAATGACTTGGTGCTAAGGAAAGTGTTGCTGATCATACCTAATCCTCGTGGCAAGTTCACTCTAAACTACGAAGGGGCTTGTGTTATTAAGAATATCCTTTCAGGTAGTGCTATAATTTTTAGTTGAAATTGACGACCGTGAGCTACCTAAGCCCATCAATGTTGACGTAGTTAATAAGTATTTTCCATGAATGAAATCAAGGCTGTGGAGCCATTTCGTGCGTAATTCGAGTCACGTGGCATCATGCATATCATGCATACATCATATACATGCGTATTTATTTGTATTTCAAGTACTCAACCAACTTGATAAAGTTACAACAAGATGGAATGAGGTGAGTGTGACCCTTAAAAAGCCGACTCAAAGGGTCACCTAACCTTCGGAAAGCCAATCAAGTATTCCTTTGCCTTTTATCATAAATAGGAAATAAAAAAGAGAGAAAAAAAAAGGAAAAATGGAAAATGACGATAAAGAAATGAATAAACAACAGCAAAGCACCTAGCTTCTTTCATGTTGTCTGTTCAAGTACTGCTACACGTGTCTCCATGATTTCAACAAAATCGAAAGGGAATGTTGAATATGTCAAATGAGGAGCATTTAAGATGGTAAAGGGCAAGCCATTCCCAAACATGTCCTATAAACACTTTGAGAGGTCAGTGAAAGAAGAAAATTCGTGTCATGAAAAGATGAGAGATTCATTTGCAAATGGTCCATTGATTGGAATGAAAAGAGGCATTTCTTCTCTCTATGTTACACACTACAAGTAATCGCAAGTAGCCTGTTTAAGCCTTTCAAATGTGGAGAGTTTCGCAGAATATCCCTGTCAAGAACCACCCCATGTTGGGGCCAAATAGGAGTTTGGTTGAAAAAATGGAGTAAAAGATCAAGAGAGATTTCATTGCCTTCGCTTACATCAATCTTCTCGTGATAGCTACAGGTGAATTCTTGTGAAAGTATGAAGCATCACAAAATGAGGAAGAACATTTCTTTCGCTATCCAAATACCCTCATCTATTGCTTAGCGAATTTGGACCTAATGTGGTCATTTCTAGAACCCGAGTGGTGATTATCTCCCTACACCGGGGCAATGTATTTACCGTTAAAACGAAAGTGTGGTAGTGCATGAGAGCATCTCGAGAGCCCTAGCTATTCACAAGGAAAAGAAATCAGGAGGGGATGAAATTAGTGTGCATGGTAAAAGAAAGGTCGATGCCCATTAAAAAAACAAAAAACAAACAAAACTAAAAAAAAGGAAAAATGCAAAGAAAATCATGCATTTGCAAGACCGTTCACTACAAGAGTAAGCTTTTTAGAAAGAGAGCGAAGCTCTCAGATCAGATCTCCAAATCATAAATCGAGGGACTATCAAGACAAACAAATTTCAAGATGCAATCATTGAAAGAATTGTGTGATGGTAATGATGCAAAAATAATAATTGATTCGCAAAACCCCATTTTGATATATTTTAAGCTTTTTAGAGCCTCACTCAGACTAACATTACAATCCTTTTCCGAACTCTCTTCCAATTGGGATGGTTCGAGTGGAAACAATCGAAGCTACCGCTTGAAGGAAATTCTATCTTGTCTTGTCTTTGAAGTTCTTGACTTATAAACTTGAAAGTGGTATTGACGATTATTCTTTTCTTGATCTCAAGGTGATCAATTCTTCATGTAAGCCTGTGTTGCAGTCCTTTCGAAAGACCTCTTGGATCAATCAAGGTGTCCAAATTGCAAATGAATCCTAAATCCTTCAACACCAGAAGTGTGATGTATATTGCGGAGTCAAATTAATCCCCACATGAATGGATGGAATCATTTAGTATTTCCTTGAGAATATGTGAGAAGCCCATTTTGACTAAAGAGCCCCCACCTGGCATGTTGAGCAAAGCCCTGTCGTGAAACGAGGTTAGGTTTGAACACTTGCGATAGCATATTTTGTTAAATGGACAATGGCCATCTTGGGATATTCTTGATTAACAGGAATGCTTGTAGCATTATTTTTGGCCGGTGCACTACAACAGACAAGATCGTCCTCGATTGCCTAGTTATCGACAGTAATTCAAAGTGATATCTATGTGCCAGGCTACTTGAAATCATGCTTTTCAAAGTTCATGAGTCTATCCTTAAACCATAGTTTCAAAAAGTTCGTGGGTCTATCCTTGAATCATACATTTTCTTATTTAGTTGAAACCCATTTATATATGGTGAGACTGCCTCATCCGGTTGAAACCCATTTGTATATGGTAAGACTTCCTTCCGAGTTAAAATCCATTTGTATATGGTGAGACTACTCTATCCAATCAAAGTCCATTTATATATGATGACACCTCCTTTCGAGTTGAAAGCTATTTGTGTATGGTGAGACTCTTTTTGAGTCAAAACCTATTTATATACGGTGAGACTCTCTCATCCGATCGAAACCCATATATATGGTGAGACCTCATTTCTAGTCGAAACCTATTTTTATATAGTGAGACTTTCCCTTTCGAGTCGAAACCTATTTGTACACAGTGAGACTCTCTCATCCAGTCAAAACCTGTTTGTATACAATAAGATTCTCTCGTCTAATGGAAACACATTTGTATATGGTAAGACATCCTTTTCTCGTCGAAATCCATCTGTATATGGTGGGGACTTTCCCATCCCGATCGAGGACCATTTTTATGCAATGAAGCCATCTCATTAGGTCTTCTTCCGCATCTACAACCCACTAGTTATTTACTTCTGCCGACAAAATTTAGGTATCTCCTGCCTTTGAAAGGAACCTCTTCGAGTTCCCATTTAAAGAAGGACAACTGTTGACACATAAATTTTTCTCTTTTATTTAGGAGTTAACTGTATAAAAAAATCAAGGACTAATATCTAAAAAAGAAAAGTAAAATAAATAAATTTCATTAAAATCCATTATGTATGTTTTCATTAAAATGCATTGCATGTAGACATTAGGAGCATTTACATTACTATCACTAATCATTCAAAATTTCAAAAAAAATCAATAAAAAATTGAAAATTAAAAAAAAAAAATTGTGAACCGAGCTAAGCCCAATCCTCTTCTGTTCTCCTCTCCTCTATATCTCTTTGCGACTTGGCGCAAGCCCAACTTCATTTCCCTTTCTCTAGGCCCAGCCTGTGTGTTGGTCTTCTTCCTTCTCACACTGCTTACATCTCTACAAAAAAAGAAGTACAAGTCAAAGAGAGGGAGAGGATCACAAGCTACAGATGGCAACGAGATCTGTGGGTCGAGGCCAGGTCAACCAGTGAGTTGGTGATGGCACAAGCCATGCATGCTGGCCGATGGCCCTTAAAAGGGAGAGAGAGCTGGAAAGAGAGATCGAGAAGGATGGTGAGCGAGAGAGTGAGCTCAAGAGGGAGATATCTAAGAGAGTGAGGTCGAAGGAGCGTTTTGCCGTTACCAGTTGTCTGTTTGTGAGCTACTGTTTATCGCAGCCCTTTCCGTTGAACCAGGTAGGTCTCTCTGAGCATATGTGTTCTGGTTTTATGGGGAGTGTTAGGCCATAGCTTGCAGTCGACCAGTTCGTGCGAGTTTCGGTCCCATTGATCCGTCGTTGATGTTACTACGTGTTTTAGACGGCCGGCATGTGGTGAAGGTTTAGTAGTTGTACCGGCGGTTGCGAGCAAGGATAGCCGTGTTATTGAAGGTATTGGAGCAATCGGTGGATTTGGGCGTGCAGAGGGCACACACGAAGGAGAAAAAGACCAAGGGGAAGGAGAAAATAAAAGAAAAAGAAAAGAAAAAGAATTTTAAAAAGTAATTACAATATTAATAATTATATTAAACAAAGGAAAAAAGAAAGAGATTTTAAAAAATACCTAGCCAGATCAAGTCGATGGGCTGGATTGGGTTTACACAGTTCGAACCCGCTTTCCCAAATATGATAATATTTAAAAATTTAAAAAAACATTAAAAAACATTAAAAATTAATTAAAAGTAAAAAGTCTTAAAAATCAAAAAGAAAAGAGAAAAGAATATCAATAATAATCTAAAATATTAAAAACCGCAGAACAATTAAAACAATTTTAAAAAAATTCAAAAAAAAATTCAAAAAATGTCAAAATGTTTCAAAAATTCCAAAAATTCAGAAAATATTAAAAAATTAAATAAATTTCTGAAATTTTAAAAATTCAATCTTTTTTGAAAAATTAAAATATCATTTTTAAATAAATTTTTTAAAAATTCAAAAATGTCAGAAAATTCAAAAGTTCATAATTATAAAATCCCTAAAAAGTTAGAATTCCTTTAAAAAGTTTAAAAATAGACTTTTTGAACTGTTTTCTTTTTTTTTTTTTTAAAGAAATTTCTTAACTCTAAAGTTGTGCTAAAAAAATTGAAGATGTCATTTAGGGCTCTATCTTAGGATTTTAATTGTCATCAAAGACAATTACCCTTGTTCTCTTGCTTTTATTGTTTATGGCTCTTTTTAGTCTAGATAAGATTGGCATTTATCTATTTCCTTAGTGTTAGGTCTCTTATTCCATGCAATCTGTTTAATGCTTTCTTTGGTAGCCAATTATTATGTTAATGATTGCGCACCCCCATAATCATCTTACATGTTAGTGGATTGGTATAAAATTAATTCAAACTGCTTGACAAAAATCTTTTTTAGAATGAATAAGATTAGGTACCGAAGGGCACTAATTGATTAATTAGTATAATCAAGCCTCCGACCCTAGATTTTCTAGTTGCGTAGGGAGTAAGATACACTCTCATGTCTCACTTGATTTCTAGTTGACCCAATAGGCCCGTGGTGATTCTTTATTACAAAATTCTTATGAACGCTCCAATGTTGTATGAAGTATGGGCTTGGGAGAGTCTGTGTCTAATTATGAGCCGTAGATCCATCTTTTAGATAATACCCCTAGACATATTTCCTCCCCTAAGGGGTAGGTTACGACACATTTTTTGTACTTGTTCAATGTAGTTCATGAATTATATGAAACATGAATTAATGAAATGATAATATTAAATATTTTCATAAATTGAACACATACCAAAAGTCCAAGAACAAATAAGAAATTTAGGAACCACATTATGCATTGGGTTAAAATTCAGGATCCATATTGAACAAATTAAAAATTCAGGGATCAATTGCATATAAAACAAAAATTCAAGGATCATTTGTGTCATTATCCCTTTTCTTTTCTATGAAGAAGATAGAAATATACTCCAAGATTTTAGAAACTACAAATAATAAACATCCCTTGATTGTTATGATTATGTTCCCCTTTTTTTGGCATGCTTATCAATTTATTCGCTACGTTTTGCTTCCAAGTACATAAAAACGTGACTACATTTTGTGGTTCATTTCTTGGAGAAAATTCCATCTACTATGGACACATCCTATCCGAATAAAAGCTGATATGAGAGGAGCCACGTGTGTGAATGAAGGGTGTAAGATAAATCCTATCCAATTGTCTCCCACCTCCTCCTTAGGATTTCTTATTTGGGCTATATGCCCCCTAATCCAATTTTATTTTGTTCTAGACAACTATCAAACATAGTATAGGAATCTTGATTTGTATCCGAATGATCAAATGCGGGCATAGTTATATACCTAAGTGTTGACACCTAATTTTAGCAAATCTAGGAAAAAAAAATTGCATTGGAACAAATAAAAGGAAAAAATGAAAAAATGGGGGAAATTGATTTGATTGAATTATGCAAGGAAATATGGAATTCTGATGGATGTTCGGATTTTGTTAAATGCAGCGACAATTTTTGAAATCAAGTGAAAAATGGGCAAGAATTGAGCTGATTGCCAAATCATACAAATTTGATTTAATGTGACAAGAAATGGTAACTCGGGAAATACCATGTAAAGAGACCGTTTCGAATCACTATAAACGAGAGGCTCATTTTCCATGACGGGGGGGGGGGGGATTTTTCGAAAAATTGAGAGCAAAATCCAAAGAGGAAAATTTCGTGAGAAAATTCAAGCAAAAAAAAGAGAGAAAGAAGAAAAGTAAAAAAAAGAGAGTGTGAAATGACCGGTCTACAATGAAAAAGAGAGAGAGAGACCGGTGAGGGGACGTGAGAGAGACGTGAGGGAGGAGAGAGAGAGAGAAAAAAAAGAAAGAAGAAAAGCAAAAAAACGCCACTATTCATCTTCTCCGTGGCTTCCTTTTGCCGCGTGACCGACCCCTGCACCGCTGGTCTCCGAGCTGCACCGCCGGCCTCCGCCACACCACCACCTCGCCGAATTCGCCCCTAACGCGCAGCAGCATCGCCGCCGTGCCCAACGCCGTTGCCACGCCCACACCTCCACTTGAGTCCCGCTCCGAACGTGCCTCTGCCGACGCCAGACAGCACTGCAACAACCTACAGTAGCCCGCAACCCACTCTCCCATCGCCGCTGCTAGTCACCTTTGCCGGAACCCTCTATCGCCCGCGAGCCCGCGTCGCTGTTGCTGTCCAGAGGCCACCGCGTTGTCGTAGCCATCGTCTAACGCCCCCATCTGTAGATCCCGAAGCACCAGCGTCGCCCGCACCGACACCCCTTTGACTCGCCACCATCCCCTTTCCGGCGACCCAACGCTCGACGTCTGCCGGTTCGCCTTAGCCCAACGATCTGCCGTCGTGACGCCTCTGCCCGAGATCCACCGGTCCCTGCCACGACCAACAGCCGCCCGCGACTCGCCCACCTCTCGAGATCCCGCCGCCGATGCTCGCGCGTCCCTGCTGCCGAACCTCAGCCCGTGCCGGTCCGCCCGACGATTGCAGCAAACCTTCACCCGACGCCCTGCACCGGCGACTACCCGAGCGCAGCACGCCTCCACCACCGGAGTCCTCTCCACCTGACGACCCACGAGCCGCGAACCAGCTGTGGCAGCTCGCCATGTCGGCCAAAACACGTCCCTCAACCCGCGCTGGATGCCACACCTCCGCCGGTCCCCCTTGCCGGAGCTCCAACACCGGCCACCCTCCATCCAATCTCCGCGTCGCCGCGTCCAACCCCCATCGCCCGACGCCTTCCACTGTTCCTTCCCCCTAGGTATTTTTTTATTTTTACTTTTTATCTTTCATTTTTTTAGTTTAGTTTATTTCTTTATTCTTTTTATTTTATTTGATAGCATTTTTAGTTTAGTTATTTAAGTTGTAATATTGAATGTTAGTCTTCATGAATTTTGTAGGCATTATTCATAGGGATTTTGTCCGGAATTATTGTAATTATTAATTTAATCCGAGAGACATCGGATTATTTTTTTAATTATATTAATTTTTGGGCTTTCTATAGAATTTCAATTGTTCAATCATTATAATTATTAATTTGATCTGTAAGATTTCGGATCAGATTTTTAATTATTTTGATCTCTTTGTCGTGATAATTAGGGTTAGGATAATCGTTAGTTTGACTGTGAGACAACAGGTTATTTTTTCGATTATTTTAATCATTTATTTTGCTGATAGTTTAGATTTAATGTTTATTTAATAATTACTTATCTTTTAAAAAAACTAAAAAAATCAGAAAATCAAAAAATCAAAATTCTGCATGAACATATAGGTTTAGTAAATCAGACATATAGGTTTAGAAAATTAGAATTTTCTTAGGATTACATTTTTAGCATTGCATTTTTAGAAATAAGTTAGGGTTGAACCTAAATAACTTTTTTAAAATAAGGTTTTAGATAATGTTTGCACATCTTAAATTTCATTTTTTTTTAAAACATGGTTTTCTAAGATAGGATAGGGTTTAAGTCAAATTAATCCCTAGAATAAATTAGAAAATCATCCCTTTTTAGATAGTTTAATTAAGGTTTTTATTAATTCCGAATTTCAATAAAAAATAAAAAAATACTAGGTGCATGTTAATTTGTTTGCATAATAGGATCATTTAATCAGAATTTGTTCATTAGTGAAGTTAGGTCATGTGATGCATAATAACTAGTTTGCATAATAGACCCATTTAATTAGAATTTGCATATTAGTAAAATCAGGTCATGTAGTTAAAATGCATGTTTTATAAAAAATTCTAATTTTCCAGAAAACCCAAAAAAATTGTTTGCTTTGTGTGATGCAATTTATTTATTGAATATTTGAGCATCTGTGTGATCACCCAATTGCATGATAGTAATTTAGGTTAAAATAAATCAAAGTTGCCTGCAAAAACATTTTTTTGAAAAATAAAAAAGAAATGGTACCGATAGGGCATTAGAGAAATCTAGTGTAACCAAGTCCCCGTACCCTTAGTCTCTGGTTCGTAGGAGTAAAATAATCCTCTCATTATTTTACTTAGGTGTCTAATCAACCTACCATAAACCGATTAGTGGTGACTCCTAGTTAATAACCTTTTGCATGTTAAATGTTTGAACCTTAAGTCGCGAATTGGTATGGGCTTGGGAGAGCTCGAGCTAAGTTTAAAGACTTAGTAGTCCATTAACCTAATTTTAGGTGGTGCACCAAAAAATAGGTCGCGATAGCTTGGCGACTCCACTGGGGACTTGTGTTGAAGCATTTAGTGGACTTAGGCCAATTTTTCTTTTTCTTTTAAAAATGTTTTTGTTTGGCAGCGAGGACACCAGGTACGTCCCTAACATTTCTAAGGTGTTAAATGTTCTTGCAGATGGGAGGTATAAGGGGAGTAGTCTTTGCTAACCTTTGTCTTGCAGGTTGGAGTGTGGGATGAATGATTTATTTATTAGAAGTGTTGTTTGCATTTAAACTGTTATGCCTGCTTTATTGCTTTTGCACTACACTATTGCACACACAACCTGTGGCCGGACCTGGGCTGCGATAGGATTTCTAGGATGGTGTTGAGAAGGATACTTCCTCCAAAGCGAGACTGCTATATGGAGGTTGACATTCTCTTCCCCGAAATTTCTTTCATGGTGTCGAATGTGTTTGTCCATATCCGCGAGACTACGTGATTATTGGGCATTCCATTTGACTGAGTCGGGGTTAGGAGGACCTGACACGTTAATGCAAGACTGCAACGGTCAGATCATCCTCTTAGCTCCACTTCGTTAAGCCATTTAGAGTAGAAATCGAGCCTCACATCTCATGTGCATGTAAATGTGATTGCCATTGATTTTTCTTTGGTGAAGTAAGTCTTCTATCTCTATACCATGCAATTTATTTTGTCGTATTCTTGGGTCGGTCCATGACAATCTAGGTCAATCATTGATTTGATTCATTTGTCAATTGGAAATGAAATGAGAAATTGCTAGGGAATGATGCATTTGAAAAAAAAAAAAAACTTTGGAGAATTTTTTTTTACGTCATGTCTAGAAAATTTGGTTTTACTAGGATATCCATTTTTTTAGGAAATTCCCTTTTTGCATAGACTTTTCATGAATAAATAAATAAAATGAAAAAAAAAATCGATTAGATCATTGTCATGGATTGACTCTCCATTTACACCTCATGCTTACATGTTCTCGTTTATTTCCTTTAGGTGATTATGGAGCGATCTTGCTCACCCATCCATACACGGCCGAGAGCTAAAATGGCGGATCAAAATGAGGTGCTGGACCGTATCATTGTCAATATAAACAAACGAATTGCGTACCTCCAAAGTCAAGTCGATGAATTGTCTGCTACTATGGCTTGTCTCGTCAAGCAAAAGGGCCATGATGACATAGGTACTCTATCTTCAGTGAGAAACTACGACTTGAAGAAGAGAGCCAAGAGGACTTTCGAACCGTCCTATTTTCCTGAGGTAGTTGAATTTGATGCCACTATAAAGAGACTAGTGACATATCTAGAAGGAATAATCTCTGACCTGGAGGATTTGCATCACAAGATCAAGGAGGGTGAAGAACTCAAGCACACATGATTCATGATCCTAAGTAGTTTGCTTTCCTTATTTAATTAGGGGCATGTTCAGTTGCACCTTCCCCTGCGTGGAAATTCTTATTGCTTTTTAGAGATTGGTAGAAATTTCTTCTGTTTTGCTTTAGTGCTTGAATATCACAATAAATGTAATTTTATTGATATTCATCAATCAAATTACAAGTTTTGTTTTGAGGACATGATGGGGTATGCCAAACCAGTCCGGTGACGATATCCAACAATGAAAATAAAATATCATCCAAAAAGAATTCTGAGGACTGGGCTTTTTCATGCTTCCTCACAAAAAAAAAATCCAAAAAAAAAAAATCATTTTTGAAGCCATTTCTAAAAGCATGCATTAGCCCTGTTTAATTTTTTGACTCATTTACTTCATGTTTCAGAGCATTACTTTTTCGGCTTGGTAAGAAGGCATCTGAAAAAGGCACACCAAGTTGCAATTGGCCCAATTGTCAAGGGCACATTTCTAAAGAATTAATGTGACAGATTAGAGGCATGAAAGATTTTGGTAGTGACCCGACTGAGATAAAATCTCGACCCAAGCCAAAATTGGATATTCCATTTGTTTTTACTCTGATGTTGCATAGTATCATATTCATGCACGTTCTCTTGTGCAGGGGCAAAAGCGGATAGGGACAATCCAAAGACATCAACTGCCGAGGCAATCCCATTGTAGATGAATCCTTGAATGAATGCTTAAAACCATTTTGCAATGTGGAAAACTGTTTGTTTTGGAGTTGATAATTTTTCGTGCTTAAAGCTGTTGAGCTCTTTTAAAAAAAAAAAAAAGGATTTTGCATGATGACTCTTAGCCATGAATTCCACTAAAGAACATTAAGATGGACTAATTTAATGAATGATGTGGAATTGACTGAGCATACTAAATGAGACGAGTCGGGATGATGAAAGGCAAACCTTATCACAATCTCTTACACATACACTTATGAGATGAGTGTAGGAAGGTTCATATACACAAGGTAAAGAGTTCTCTCGCAAAAGGTAAGGCAACTGAAATGATGAGAGGCAATTCATTTCTCTATCCCAAACACTACAGGTGATCCATTGCTTAACATTTTTGAGCCCATACACTTATGGATATTCTTTTCAAATTATCCCTGTTAAGAATCACCCTACATTGGGGCAAATGAGAGATAAAATGGCATCATGAGGTGAGGAAAATGAATTGAAATTTTCTTGCTCTCACTTGCATCAATCTTCAAGTCATGCTATTACATTGAATTCATTTGTTAATTTAAGTGCCTTAGGATGAGGAACAGCATTTCTTTCTCTATCCTACATACTTATACCCTTTGCATAGCCCACTTGAGCCTGCAATTTCATTTCTTTAAACCCGGTTGGTGATCATCCCCCACATTGGGCCAAAGCAAAAGACAGATGAAACCTTTGCAATTTCATCTCTTTGCGAAGCTATGTTACTATTCTGGGCGACCGTAGAATGGTACAAGTCCTAGACATGTAACACCGATCTATCTCGAATTACTCTACCATCTCCGAAGGTAAGTAATTCCAAATAAGTTCATTTATCATTTGCATTAGCATTTCCATGCATCATATAAATTTCATTTCAAAATGGGATTCATATTCCAAAAAAAAAAAAAAAGTCATTTAGTATATGTGCATGATTAAAATTTAGGTATCAACTTGTCTTTGAAGGCAACCTCTACAAGCTCACCTTCAAAGAGGAGCAGCTGTCGACACCTAATTTTAGCAAATCTAGGAAAATAAAGAAAATAAAAATTGCATTGGAACAAATAAAAGGAAAAAATGAAAAAATGGGGGAAATTGATTTGATTGAATTATGCAAGGAAATATGGAATTCTGATAGATGTCTAGATTTTGTTAAATGCAGTAACAATTTTTGAAATCAAGTGAAAAATGGGCAAGAATTGAGCTGATTGTCAAATCATACAGATTTGATTTAATGTGACAAGAAATGGTAACTCGGGAAATGCCATGTAAAGAGACCGTTTCGAATCACTATAAAAGAGAGGCTCATTTTTCATGACAGGGGAGGATTTTTCGAAAAATTGAGAGCAAAATCCAAAGAGGAAAATTTCGTGAGAAAATTCGAGCAAAAAAAAGAGAGAAAGAAGTAAAAAAAGAGAGTGTGAAGTGACCGGTCTGCAGTGAGGGAGAGAGAGAGACCGGTGAGGGGACGTGAGAGAGACGTGAGGGAGGAGAGAGAAAAAAAGAAGAAGAAAAGCAAAAAAAACGCCACTGTTCGTCTTCTCCGTGGCTTCCTTTTGCCGCGTGACCGACCCCTACACTGCTAGTCTCCGAGCTGCACCGCCGGCCTCCGCCGCACCGCCACCTCGTCGGACTCGCCCCTGACGCGCAGCAGCATCGCCGCCGCGCCCGACGCCGTTGCCACGCCCGTGACTCTGCTTGAGTCCCGCTCCGAACGCGCCTTTGCCGACGCCAAACAGCGCCACAACAACCTGCAGTAGCCTGCGACCCGCTCGCCCATCGCCGCTGCTGGTCACCTTTGCCTGAACCCTCTATTGCCCGCGAGCCCGCATCACTGCTACTGTCCAGAGGCCGCCGCACTGCTACAGCTATCGTTTGACGCCCCCATCTACAGATCTCGAAGCACCAGCGTCGCTCGCACCGACACCCCCCTGACTCGCCACCATCCTCTTTCCGGCGACCCAACGCCTGACGTTTGCCGGTTCGCCTTAGCTCAGCGATCTGCCGTCGCGACGCCACTGCTCGAGATCCGCCGGTCCCTGCCGCGACCAACAGCCGCCCGCGACTCGCCCACCTCTTGCGATCCCGCCGTTGACGCTCGCGCCTCCCTGCTGCCGCACCTCAACCCGTGCCGGTCCGCCCGACGATTGCAGCAAACCTTCACCTGACGCCCTGCACCGGCGACTGCCCGAGCACAGCACGCCTCCACCACTAGAGTCCTCTCCACCTAACGACCCGCGAGCCGTGAACCAGCTGTGGCAGCTCGCCGTGCCGGCCAAAACACGTCCCTCAACCTGTGTCGGACGCCACACCTCCACCAGTCCCCCTTCCCGGAGCTTCGACGCTGGCCACCCTCCATCCAATCTCCGCGTCGCCGCGTCCAACCCCCATCGCCCGGCGCCTTCCACTGTTGCTTCCCCCTAGGTATTTTTTTATTTTTACTTTTTATCTTTCATTTTTTTAGTTTAGTTTATTTCTTTATTCTTTTTATTTTTCATGTTATTTTTCTGTTTATTTTATTTGATAGCATTTTTAGTTTAGTTATTTAAGTTGTAATATTGAATGTTAGTCTTCATGAATTTTGTAGGCATTATCCATAGGGATTTTGTCCGGAATTATTGTAATTATTAATTTAATCCAAGAGACATCAAATTATTTTTTTAATTATATTAATTTTTGGGCTTTTGATAGAATTTCAATTGTTCAATTATTATAATTATTAATTTGATTTGTAAGATTTCGGATCAGATTTTTAATTATTTTGATCTCTTTGTTGTGATAATTAGGTTTAAGATAATCGCTAATTTGACCTGTGAGACAACAGGTTATTTTTTCGATTATTTTAATCATTTATTTTGCCCATAGTTTAGATTTAATGTTTATTTAATAATTACTTATCTTTTGAAAAAACTAAAAATTCTGCATGAACATATAGGTTTAGTAAATCAGACATATAGGTTTAGAAAATTAGAATTTTCTTAGGATTACATTTTTAGCATTGCATTTTTAAAAATAAGTTAGGGTTGAACCTAAATAACTTTTTTAAAATAAGGTTTTAGATAATGTTTGCACATCTTAAATTTCATTTTTTTTAAAACATGGTTTTCTAAGATAGGATAGGGTTTAAGTCAAATTAATCCCTAGAATAAATTAGAAAATTATCCATTTTTAGATAGTTTAATTAAGGTTTTTATTAATTCCGAATTTCAATAAAAAAATAAAAAATACTAGGTGCATGTTAATTAGTTTGCATAATAGGATCATTTAATCAGAATTTGTTCATTAGTGAAGTTAGGTCATGTGATGCATAATAACTAGTTTGCATAATAGACCCATTTAATTAGAATTTGCATATTAGTAAAATCAGGTCATGTAGTTAAAATGCATGTTTTATAAAAAATTCTAATTTTCAAGAAAACCCAAAAAAATTGTTTGCTTTGTGTGATGCAATTTATTTATTGAATGTTTGAGCATCTGTGTGATCACCCAATTGTATGATAGTAATTTAGGTTAAAATAAATCAAAGTTGCCTGCAAAAATATTTTTTTTGAAAAATAAAAAAGAAATGGTACCGATAGGGCATTAGAGAAATCTAGTGTAACCAAGTCCATGTACCCTTAGTCTCTGGTTCGTAAGAGTAAAATAATCCTCTCATTATTTTACTTAGGTGTCTAATCGACCTACCATAAACCGATTAGTGGCGACTCCTAGTTAATAACCTTTTGTATGTTAAATGTTTGAACCTTAAGTCACAAATTGGTATGGGCTTGGGAGAGCTCGAGCTAAGTTTAAAGACTTAGTAGTCCATTAACCTAGTTTTAGGTGGTGCATCAAAAAATATGTCGCGACACTAAGTTTGGACAGACTTGACAAAAAAGGGGTTAGACAAAAAGAGATAATTATGGTCTAGATTGGATCAATTCTAAATTTTTAGGATAGAGATCAATCCGAACAATATGAATTCCAACAATCTTAAGATTATGGATCGACCCAATCCTCTTTTCATATCTATATCCTTCATCGAAGGATCGGCTGAGTTGAGTTGGGTCCACTGTGTCGACCAATGTTCACCATTATAGTTAAGGGCATTGTTGCATTAGATACTGCAGTCAGCAATGGTTACAGTCGATTGGCAAAGCGTCTAGTCAAGCAATTATTGTAATCAACAGAACAATTACTGCAGTCAAATTCGTTACCCCCCCCCCCTCCATATTGACATATGGCACCTACAAAAACGGATTAGGCCGATTTCGTTTCTCCGTTCGTCGGAGCTCCTCTCTACCGTCTGTGTAGAATCCTCTACCTCCGGTGTAGAAATGGCTGCCCCTCCACTCATAATCCCAAACTCCCCCCCCCCCCAATCCAGCATGTTTAATCCCTCATAGCCAACTCTTCAACCCATATGTCCCTTCTTTCCTCCATTTGTCGACATTCAGCAAAACCCACAAAACCTAGTTTGAAATATACCCATAAAACCCTAGATCTATATCGGCGTTCCACCCATGTGGATTTCGCCACCCCATCATTATGGGTTTGTAATCCCAGATCCACGAAGACCCACAGAACCATTACAACTTAAGTGATTTTCACCCAATTGATGATTACACCCTTCACTTTTAAATCACTACCATTCCAATCTCTAACCACCTTGCTTGGTGCTTCACTCTAGCAAACCGACACCAGCATAAGAGCTCCCTTCAAGCTAATTTTGCTACACCAAATAGTCTATTCTCCAAGGCTCAGCTTCGCAAATCCTCTTTAGGGTATTTTTTTCTTTAATCTTCTCGGAAAGTAGCTATGGATTGATTATCTTTTTATTGCCCTGCATAAGAGAAGTTGAAATGGATAATGAGCATAATGATGAAAGAAGAATGGCGGCTTTGTGTAAAAGTCTTGGCAATTTATGGTCCAAAGATGATATTGTTGATGTGAAAGATGAAATCTCTGAAGAAAAACTGCAAGAATGCAAGCTGACTCTGTTTGGGAAGCTATATTCTAAGGCTAATGTTAATTTTCAAGCTTTCCTTAACACTATGAAGAGAGCTTGGAAGACTGAAAATGTGGATTGTACCTTATTAGAGCCAGGGTTTTCCTTGTTTTCATTCGCCTCCGAAGCTGATAAATAGAGGATTTTAAACTCAGGGCCCTAGTCTTTTTCCAGCAATTTGTTAGTGTTGTAGCAATGTCATCCAGATACTCCTGAATTATGCTATGAGTGTACCCATTGTGTTTTTTGGGTACATCTTTATGGTCTGCCATTTGGTCAAGTTACTCAAGAAATTGTAAAGGATGTGGCATTGAAAATTGGAGAAGTGGTGGAGGTGAAATTATAAGTAAAATGAAATAGTAATTACAAGGTTGGCAAAGCAAGAATTAACTTGAACCTAGCTACCCCTCTAAAGACTAGAGTCATTATTAACTTGGGTAGGAAAAAGGTTTGGGTGGAATTTAAATATGAAAGACTACTGTACTATTGCTACTCTTGTGGAAGAATTGGCCACTATGCCACTTTTTGTACTGAAATACCATATAAAGATTTAGGCCTTGAGGAAAACTTACTTGGAAAGTTTGGGCAATGGTTGCAAGCAGAGGTGAAGGAACTTAGTCCATATGGGAAAATTTTCTATGGCAAAAAGGATTTTATTGAGGCGGAAGAGGATATGGTGATAGAGACCCCTTCATCCCCTAAAAATGAGGTGTCGAGGAAATCGGTCCTGTCTATTTGTGAGAAGCAGCCTGAGGAGAGTGTAGCACAACGAACAAACACTCATCCTTCCTCTTCTCTAGCCTCAATAGTTATCGAAGATAAAGGAAATCAGAAGAGGGGTAGTAGCTGCCTGGATGAGGAATCTTCATTGGTGTGCTATAAAGAACAGCTGAAGGAATCATAACTTAACATGCTGGAAATTTTAGAAGCTGCTAAAGGAGGTACAAGGACAAAACCTAGAAATACTAAGCTTTCCTCAGCTAAGAAAGAGAAAAGATTCTATCCTTATGGAGCTCAATCCTAAAAAACTCCGGTATTAGACAACTCACAGCTCGTTGAAACTCCCATTGAAGTAGAGAAGAAGTTAATTCAGTGGGCTTTGGTGGCTAGCCCTAATAAGCCACCAGATTATCCATGAAGTTTCTAAGTTGGAATTGTCAAGGGTTTGGGCATACCCTTGACAATTCAAGCATTGAGAGTCTTAGTGACTCGGGAAAGGCCTAGTTTGGTGTTTTTAATGGAAACTAAAAATCAAGAGCAAATTGTTTAATGAGTTAGGAGGCGATTCAAATTTCAGAACTATTTTTTGGTAGATCCAGAGGGTTTGGCGGGAGGTTTGGCTATTTTTTGGGATGATCAGCTTAATTTAACAATTGAGGGGTATTCCGGGACTCATATAAATGTCTGTTGTCAAATCTTAGAGTTAAGACAACTCATGAGAATCACCTTTCTACATGCCCCCAACGAATTCAGAGAAAGAGTGAGTCGATCCATAAAGACAACACAACAAATCAGCTTCCTTGGCTATGTCTAGGAGATTTTAACGAAGTCCTGTATCATTGGGAGAAAGAAGGAAGAAGAATGGCTGAGCATTACCGAATGACAGCGTTTCAAGATTTTTTGCATGCTTGCTCTTTAATGGATTTGGAGAGTAAGGGTTGTGCTTTTACCTAGACAAATAATAGAGAAGGGGATGCTTTTGTTAAGGAAAAACTGGATAGAGCAGTTTGTACAATGGAGTGGAGATTAGTATATCATAATGCAGAATGCCTAGCCTTACCAACTATTGTCTCAATCATAGCCCACTACTTTTATCACTTTTCCCAAGGAATGATTGTAGAAGGAGAATGTTCACGGACAAATAGTAAAGAATGCTTGGATTTCAGCAAACTCTCCAAGGAATAATATTGTAGATAAGCTGAATATAGTGACCCAAAATCTGGCGGAATGGAGTAAAAACAGATTCTCTAATGCACATAAGAGAATCTCTTGGCTAAGGAGTGAGCTCCAAGTGATGCTGAATAATCCTAGGGGGTCAAATGATCATGTTAAAATCCAAAGGATAAATCAAGAAATTAAGAGTCTATGGCGGCAAGAGGAGTTATATTGGGGGACGAGATCAAGAATTAGTTGGCTTAAATGGGGGGATAGAAACACCAAATTTTTTCATGCTACTACCATCCAAAGAAGAATTTGGAATAGAATCACCATGCTGAAAAATTCAGAAGGGCAGTGGATGAGAGGCGAGAAAGTTATAAAAGAAATGGTAGGAGAATACTTTAATGATCTGTTTAAATCGGGAGGGGACATAAATTTTCAGCCAATTTTAGATCACATTTCAGGCTTAGTTGATGCAGATATGAATCAACAACTGACACAGCCCGTTACAATGGAGGAAATTACAGCTGCATCATTTCAATTAGGAGTTGCTAAAGCTCCTGGGCCTGACAAATTTAATGGTTTATTTTTTTCAAAAGCATTGGAATGACCTTAATCAAGAGATTTTCAGGGAGGTGCATCAGTTTTTTGAAACAGGATCCTTAAACCCTAAGCTTAACAGAACATCAATAACCCTCATTCCAAAAACCCCAAATCCAGAGAAGATAGAACAGTTCTGCCCTATAAGCCTATGTAATTTTATCTACAATATCATCTCCAAGACGTTGACGAATAGGTTGAAACCTTTACTCCCCAACCTAATTGAAGAAGAACAAAGTGCATTTGTAGGAGGATGCCAAATTTAAGACAATATCTTGATCATACAAGAGGTGTTACATAGAATAAGAACATGGGAGAGGAAAAAAGATTCCAAGCGGTTTTAAAGTTAAATAAGCAAAAGACCTATGACCGAATAGAATGGGACTTTCTTCGGAAGTGCCTAATTAAGATGGGTTTCTGTGGAAGGTGGGTTAATTGGGTGATGTAATGTGTTTCTACGGTATCGTACAGCATTAAAATTAACGGGGAGCCCATACCTTATTTCAAACCCACTAAAGGAATTCGCCAAGGCGACCCGTTATCTCCCTATCTCTTCATTCTAGTAGCCAACGTACTATCTATCTTGATAAAACAAGCAGTTTCAGTAGGTAATATTCAAGGAATCAAATTAAATCATAACTGTCCTATGCTGTCGCATATCTTATTCGCGGATGACTCCATCTTCTTCCTACATGGAACTATTATGTAATGTTAGAATCTAACGGCTATTTTTCATCAATACTACTTTGCTTCTGGTCAGGCCATTAACCTAAACAAATTCGAAATATATTTCAGTAAAGGCTTCCCAGAGAGTTTGAAGAGGAATATGGCTTTTGAGTTGCAAGTTCCTATAATTGACAAAACAGGGAAATATCTTGGCATTCCATCGGATTGGGGGGGATCGAAGAAAAAGTTGTTTACTTGGATCCTTGCTAGATTCAACATGAAATTAAAGAGCTGAAAAGAGAACTTATTGTCAAAAGCCGAGAATGAAATATTGATAAAGGCTGTGGTGCAGGCTATTCCTTAATACGCCATGTCCATTTTCAAAGTTCCACTTTCAATTTGTAAAGCTATCGAGAGGAAAATTGCCAATTTCTGGTGGAGAACTAGTAACAAAACAACTGATTTACACTGGAAAAAATGGGATAGTTTAAAGCTTAGAAATGAGGAAGGAAGACTTGGATTCAAAGATTTAGGAGTATTTATTAATAGCTATGCTAGGGAAGCAAGCTTGGAGATTAGCTCAGCAGCCAAATACGCTTTGGGGTCAACTTATGAAAGGATTATACTTTCCACAAGGGGATTTTTTGAATGCTAGAAGAGGGTATTGGTCTTCGTGGGGTTGGCAAAGTCTCCTAACGGGGAGGGATGTTATATCTCCCATAATCATGTGGGTGGTTGGGAATGGAAAGAAAATCTCCATTAGAAATGATAGATGGCTAAAGAAAGGTTGGTGGTTCGGCAACAAGGAATGAGCCAATTAAAGTGGTTGAACTGATAGACATCGAGGAGGGACAATGGAATGAATCCTTAATTGGGACTCTATTTGACGAAGAAACGGTAACAGAAATCCTTACCATTCCTATAGGTTTACCGAATACAAAGGATAAACTAGTCTAGGCTGACAACAAATCAGGGGATTACAAGGTTAAAAGTTGATACTTCAACAACTGGAGCCTTACAACTAGTGCTCTCACTATAAGAGCATCATCTTCTTACCAGGTTAAACTAGCTTTGTGGAAATACATTTGGCAAGCAGAAACAACCCCCAAAGTTAAAATCTTTCTATGGAATGCATGTCTTAATGCCCTGCCTACTTTGGAGAACCTATATAGAAGGAATATCGTACCTGCACCGGTATGTACGCTATGCAAACAGGAACCTGAGACGGTGGAACACACCTTGCTACTCTGTCCTTGGACATCACCATTGTGGGGTCAGCATCCTCTACAAATTTGCATCAAAAGAATGGGTCTTACTTGGTTTGATGAATGGGTAATTAAGTTAAGGGAGGATCCACGAACCTCGCCTCAATTTGACCTCGTAGTGATGACCCTATGGTGTATTTGGAAGGATCGAAACAACGCAGTTTTCCGAAAAATGGCCCTAAATTTGCAGCAAACTTTAGATAGAGCAATATTCCAGAATGACAACTTTCAGACTTGGAACGGCAACAAAAACAGAGCAAGCAAAATAGTAGACCATACCTGCAAGTGGCAAAAACCGAAACCTGGTGTTTTGAAGGTTAATGTCGATGCTTCTTTCTTTCCTGACTTTGATGATCCATCCCAAGCTGAGAAAAATATAGAGGCGGACAGAGGAGGGTTTAGGGCGACTGGTCCTTTCGCACAAGATTCAGAGACCCCACCAAGAACCAAGATGAACAAGGGCGAAAATAGAAGATGAGCTGCAAGTGTAACAGCGCATAACGGTGAAGAAACTCCGGTGGTCATCTCTCCTGCACGAACCTCTGCTGCTTCGACTTGACCCAAGCCTAACAAGGGACTGAACAGAGTAGACCCAGCGTTGAGCACAGGCGCAAACTGTGGAAACTCCCCACCAGATGCAGATCTATCCCTCATCTCTCTCGCTCGAACCCCTGCTGCTTCGACCCGACCCGAGCAACTTAACAGCGGACATCCAGCGTTGAACACAGGTGCAAACAGAACAAGATCTGCAGAGGATGCCTCTTCTGTCCGAGATTCTGTAGATCTACCCCTCACCGAGCAGAGCATAGATACGAACAATGGAGACTCCCCACCAGATGCAGATCTATCCCTCATCTCTCTCGCTCAAACCCCTGCTACTTCGACCCGACCCGAGCGACTGAACAGCGGACATCTAGCGTCGAACATTGGTGAGAACAGAACAGGATTTGTAGAGGACGCCTCTTCTGTCCGAGATTCTGCATATCTACCCCTCACCGAGTAGAACACAGATGCAAACAGTGGAGACTCCCGACCAGAGGCTTCTCTTGATGGAGACTCAGACGATCGAAGCCGAGATGACAAGAATGGAAGAAGGAATCGGGCGGCCATAGCATGTGTTGTCCGAGATGCGTCCAGGAGGATGCTTGACAGCTTCTCCAAATCAATTGGAGCGAGCTCACCTCAACAAGCTGAAGCGGTGGCGTTGGTTGAAACCCTAAGCTTTCTTCTCCCATATCTATAGAGACATTGGAGCTTTCGTGTTGATCAGCTGTGGTCCCGCTCAATACTGAACCCACATGGTCCCACTCTGTACTGAACCCGCATGGCAGGTTCTTGTTGGCCAGCGGGCAGCACGTTCTTGTTGCACATGGACCTTTCTCAGCTGCAATAATTGTCAACTGGATCACAAGGACCACAAGGATGGTGCTATGGCAGTATCAATGTGGTCTCAATCTGAACGACAATTTTCCATAGTGTACTTGTACACTGTGTAAACTCATTTGATCAGCTTAACTAGGAAGTACAACCCCTAGTGGATCGGGCCAAGGAGCTGAAGAACAAATTTTCGAAGAAGCCCATTGTAGCCAAGACTCGAACAAGCTTGCTAACTGGTTAGCCAAATCACAAAGGTTAAACACTTTATTTAAGAATTGGGTCACCCACCCTCCTTTTACTCTTTTTAATATATACTGCTCTGATGCTCTTGATGTAATTTCACCGTACTCCATTAAGTAATGAATATCACGTGTAATCTCGACCAAAAAAAAAAAAGTTATCCCCAAGGCGTTACTTTTCTGCAATTTCTTTACTTGCTTTTCTTGGATGTCTACCTTGTTCACGCAATTTGAGGTTTCGTGTCAATCAGCTGTGGTCCCGCTCTGTACTGAACCCACATGGTCTCGCTCTGTACTGAACCCGCACGGTAGGTAGGTTCTTGTTGGCCAGCGGGCAGCACGTTCTTGTTGCACATGAACCTTTCTCATCTGCCATAATTGTCGACTGGACCACAAGGACGGTACTGTGGCAGTACCAATGTGGTCCCGGTCTGAACGACCATTTTCCAATGACCAGTCGTAGATATGAAAGGATTTTTTTTATCCCATTTTCCCAAACGATGGCAATCGGTTGGGTCCATTTCGAAGTGCATTCTGGAGTGGACAAAATCCCAATTGAACTGCTTAGCTTTCATTGGGCCGACCGCTATTATAATGACAGTTTCCTTAAATACTTTAATAAAGCCATTAATCAAAATTACGCCATTGGCTGACCGCGAGATAGTTATGCAAATCCCAATTAATGTCATCATAATTTGTGGAGATAATTATACAAATAGTCCATGAATTTTCATACGATATGCAATGTGATCTTTAAATTTTTAATTTGTTCAATATTTTTAAACTCTAAATATATAATGTCTTTGTTCATTATGATTTCTAAAGTTTTGATATATATTAAATCTAGTCATTGGACATTATGAAATAATTTGATGTTATTTTTAAACTTGAATGAATGGGAGGATACCATTAAATATTTTCATATAAGTTAATGACTAAATTGAACATGTACCAAAAATTTAGAAATCATATTAAATAAATCAAATGTCCAAAGATTACGTTACACATTAGGCTAAAATTCAGGGGCTAAATTTAATAAGTTAGTAGTTCACATTGTACATTGGGCAAATATCCATTTATATTTATAGTAGAGAATCAAAGTTCAATGATCCAGTACTTGCCTGAACCATCCAAAGCCTCAGACAAGAAATCTAGTTTCCACACAATGCTTCAGTTCAGCGTGTTTGGCTTGATCCTGCCATGTTTTCTCTTTCTGTTCCTGCTGATCAAAATCTTCAATGCACATGCTACGAAAAGCTCCAATAACCAGTCGAAGTTGCCTCCGGGGCCGAAGAAATTGCCGTTCATCGGGAATTTGCACCAGTTAATCGGCCCCGGATTGCCGCACAATAAACTGAGCAACCTAGCCAAGATCTATGGACCCATCTACCACCTTATAGTTGGGGAACTTAGCCTCATATTTCTTACAACTCCTGAAGTTGTCCAAGAGGCCCTCAAGGCGCAGGAGATCCACTTCATGCAGAGACCGAAATTTCCCTCCGTAGAGATGATGAACCCCAAAAACTCAAGCGTCATCTTTGCTCCTTACGGGGAATACTGGAGACAGCTCCGTAAGATTTTTGTCTCAGAACTTCTCAGCTTCAAGCAGGTCCAGTCTTTCCGATCATTCAGAGAAGACGAGATGGGCAATCTGGTCAAATATGTTCGCCGGTCACGGGGTCACCCTTTCAATCTCAGTGAGAAGATATTCTCGTGCATGATATCCATAATCGCCAAGGCGGCGTTTGGTGAAAGCTGCAAAAGGAAGGAGGAGTTCCTTTTGACTCTCACAGAAGCAAGAAAGTATGCCAATGGGTTCAGCCTCGTGGATATCTTCCCGTCCCTTACAATTCTAAGTTACTTGAGCGGGATGAAATGGAAGCTTGATAGGGTCCGTCAGAAATTCGACGAGATTATGGAGGATATCCTCGTCGATCATAAAAGGCAGAGAGAGAGCTCGATTAGCCAAGAAGGAAGGTTAGTCAGGGAAGATGTAGTTGATGTGCTCCTCCGAATTCAAGGGTCCGCCGAACCCGGACTTCATCTCACCACCGACAACATTAAAGGTGTCCTCCAGGTATGCGACAAAGTAAATTTGTTACCCTCAAATTACTTTCGGTAATTAGTTTGGACCTACCAGAAAGGAAATCCTCTTAATACAAACTGCAATAATGCTTTTTAGGATCTGTTTACCGCTGGAAGTGATACTGTGACAGTAACTGTCGAGTGGGCCATGTCGGAACTGATAAAAAACCCACGGGTGATGGCGAAGGCGCAGGCCGAAATGCGCGAGGTCCTCAAAGAAAAAGGTAATGTGCAAGAAACAGACCTTCAAGAACTCAAGTACCTGAAATCGGTCATCAAAGAGACTCTTAGATTACACCCTCCTGTCCCACTAATCCCAAGAGAAGCAAGGGAAAGTTGCAAGGTCCACGGGTACGATGTACCGATGAAATCAAGGGTCTTTATCAACGCATGGGCAATAGGGAGAGATCCGAATTATTGGGAAAATCCGGAAAGTTTTGAACCGGAGAGGTTTCTCGAATCTTCAACTGATTTCGCTGGAACACACTATCAGTTTCTTCCATTTGGGACCGGCAGGAGGGTGTGCCCGGGCATTGCATTCGCTAGTGCAAATATGGAGCTTCTACTAGCACTACTGTTGTACCATTTCGACTGGACGCTACCGGATGGGCAAGCCCTTGAAGGACTTGACATGACGGAGACCATTGGCGCAGCGATCAAGAGAAAGAATGAATTGTATGTGATCGCTACTCCACATAGCCGTGACACTGTCCAGTCTGATGGAAGTTGAGCTCTTCAATCTTCACATGATAGCCGAACATGCCGAATCGCGCCAGTGACGAGTCGATTCGTGTCATATCTCATATCAGTATTTGGGTTTCTTTTGGTTAATATTTTTTTGTGTCTTCTCACGTATGAGTTATATTAGAAGTTGTCTTGTTTGCTTGTAAGAGATTCTGGCTTCCGTCCCAATATCTTTCAGATTTCGATGTTGCCGAGTTTGGACGTGACTTCAAATTTTTGGGACTGTTTGGAGGGTGCGTCTAGGCATCGCATTTGCCCTTGCGCTTAGAGAAGTCATGCTGGCAAACCTGCTGGGATTGCTAAACCTTACGTCCTGTTTGGCGCTTCACGAAAAATGCGCTTGATTTCAGGTTTACTTTCGGATTGTGGTGAAAATGTATTGATCTATTTATGTAATCTTTAAGAACAATCTTAGGGATGATAAATAATTGTGACAAATTTTAAACGGATGCCCGAATTGGTCTCACTTGTTGAAGCGTTTGTTAGTGTTTGTCTTGTTACTTTGTAAAGCAAATTTTACTAAACATAGATTTCGTCTGAAATTGAAGAAGACATCAAATTGAATTGGCTCATTTTACATGCCCTTGTTACGTGGGGAACCAATTTTCTTTCTTTTGCATACTAAAATATATCCATTTGTTGATTGTAATCGAATTATACATAAACCCAACCTAAAGAAATGGTCGCACACGTGCTTTATCATACGTCACTTGACTTTGCAAGTAAATCAAATTCTAACGATAAGTTTTAACTTATCAATGATCACATCCACACCTTTAGGTTCATTTGATGGTTAGAACAAAATTCATGACATAATAAAATTTATCATATTCTACGTTTGGTATCTACTCAAAACCGAGATAAAATTGGATATAAAAAAGATATAGGCGAATAAAATTATTTCATGAGAAATGTGAGATAAATGTGGATGAGATTTTTAAATCTATAATAGGAAATTTTTTTCTAAAAAAAAATTCTTAAATTAACAAATTTAAAATTATATTTCAATATAAATAATATTTGAATTCTATAATATTCTAATATAAGAAATTCAAAATAACAAAAAAATTATTTTTTTTAGTTTATATATTTGAATGTAATTCTCTTATAATATAAAATTCAATATATAAATATATATTTATATCTATTACGTATTTAAGGTATTTTAGTATTTTACTTATATTAATACAGTTTTCTATCAATAAAATTTTATTAGAGAATAATGGAAGGGCAAGAAAGAAATAAAAAATTAATATAAAAAAGAGAGGAAAATAAAATAAAAATAAAGTTGACAAGAGTATTACTAGGTGTGTCCTCGATCCCCTAGTGGTCGGGGCTTAGTCAGAGGGCATCAGATGAGCTCCAGTGGTTGGTTTTTTCCTTGGCGGTCCAAACCAGGTCCAACCAAACCCGGTCTTTCCTTAGCTACGAATCTGCTGATCGGTGGTGATCCGGTCCCTCCAACGATCCTCAGTGTTCCATAGACAATCCTCGAAGTGTTGCGGTGCTTTGATCGTCGATCGATCAAACTTGTTTCATCAAAATCATGCAAAGGTATATATCCGAAACTTGAATCCGACAAGGCTAGATCGAATTAATCGATCAAGACTAGGATTTGAACCCTAGGTCTATATCTCATTATTTGGTTTCGAGGTGTTCTAGTCATTCGATCTACATTTGATAAGATTCAATTTGATATGTTATAGGCCTCGAATGGAGTTCGTTTGATTCCTGAAATTCATCTCGAAAGTTGGACGATTTCTACTAGTTTTATGTGATGTTCTGGTAATTTTGGCTTTTAACATGTTGTCTGTTTGTTGATTTTCCACCGATTTTCATGTTTAGATTTTGGAGATGGTTTCTTCATAAAGTTGCACAAAATTGCATGAGTCATGACATAACAAGTCATTCGAAGAAGTTTTTGATCTACTTGAGAAGATGGCAAGCTATAGCTACCAATGGCCAACTGAGAGATACTATGCTCAAAAGCAAAGTGAAGTTCATGAAGTTGACACCAATATGGCTTTGAATGCGAAACTTGATGGATTAAGCAGGATGATTGTTTCAAAAAGAAGAAAAATATTAATCATTTATATTCTACTGCCAAAAGTAGAACTAGAACCCCATGAGATAGACAAATTCATCTTTATTGTATATCTTAGTCCATGCCAACACGCAATTGAAAAAAAAATAAAAAGAAATATCAAGTAATATTATATTGGAAATTCTGGACACTTCTATTTTAGCGGTACCCTTATATAGTAACAATGAGCTTTAAGAATTGATATCGCTCTTTGACTGAGACATAGGTACACACCTCTTAAAGGAAATAGATCGAACTTGGTTCAGACTGGATGGCTGTGATGGGCCTGATTCATACTGGGCAGGTTAGTGTGTTCTCTTATTTTGTCAAATCTTTTATGTTGCATCTGGTGGGGCGCAATGAAATGGAACAATGATTTCAATTACTTTATTTGGTTGACTACGAGAATGGAATTGAATGTGGGGCTTTTGGCTCTCGCTAGTGAGAAATGATGTTTCAGGAATGGAATAAAAGAGAATTTTATAGTGAATTTAATTTACATTGTACTTGCATTGATAGTACAATAATTGATATTTGTTAAATATAATTTATAAGTATGAGTTATTTAATCTAATAAATATTTATTTAATTACATTTCATTAATTTGAAATGATTAATTAATAAGTTATAATTGAATAGTATATTATATGAAAATTATTAAATATTTTCTAATAAATTTAAGTATTTAATAATGGAAGAAGGAACCAAGAAGAAGGTATCAATAAAGCTTTAAAATTTGATAAGTGAATATATTTATATGTTATATCTTATTGTCCATTAATTAAAATTTTGATAAATATAAATTATTCTAAATAAGTACGTATAATTCCGTTAAAATATTCCAATTATATGTTATAGCATAATTTAAAATTTGATAAGTGAATATATTTATTGTTTTGAAATTTTCAGGATGTTATTGTCAAAAAGAATTGCATGTTGCACTATCCAAATTACAGGAACATCTATCCTTTGCGGGCTCTTGCCAATTATTGTTACACGGTACAGTTGGACGATAGAGGGAATGAATGAATCGTGTCTTAATCTGTATCGATTTCTTCATAAATCATGTATTTTTAGCTATAAAGTAAATAGGAATGAAAAATGTCAGTCTCGTTTTGGCGAGCTTTCTCTCTCGTTATGAAGAGCTTACATCTACCTTTTGGTAGTTTTTCTCTTTCGTACAACCCCTTAATTCCCACTTTGTAACCCTAAATTTCAGTAGATCCCTTCCTGAAATTTCGAAGTTTCCATCCTCTTGTTACGGAATCATGGATTTCTTCCATCTATCAAGCCTAATTCTATCCTCGTAGACTCCGCTCCAACCATCCTATTTTGATATCCTGTTTCAATCGCAATTGCTTGTCCACAATTGCAGTTGCTTTCGTCTCAAGTGTCATCAATGCCAATCTATTCCAGTTTTGGCCATTTACCATCATGCTATCTCCTCCACAATCTTGCTCAAATCTTCTCTATCAGCCGCGAATTTCACCTCCCCTGAATTGGTTCTGTGTCGCCTGTCTAGTGCATGCGGAACATACCCATTTGCTCGACCAGTTATCTTCTTACCCAAGGCACGTGCATAGATGGCAGCCATGAATCCAAAAGGAGATGCACGCCTTGCCGCTCTTTGCTCTAGATTGGGTAAACTATGGGTAGACCAAGAGGTTGAAGTATGGGAGGAACCTGTTCCTGCAGAGATGTTAGCAGCATGCAATCTTACTTTGGTGGGTAAAATACTTTCTAACTCCTCAATTAATTTCCAAGCGTTCCAGAATACCATGAAAAGAGTATGGAGAATCGACCAAGTAGAAATTTCTTAGCGCGTAGAAGGTTTATATGTGTTTACATTCACCTCAGCAGGAGATAAACAGAGGGTGTTCGACAATAGTCCTTGGCATTTTTCGAACCATCTTGTTATTGTAAAACCATGGCTTCCAAACACTCCTTTACACTGTTATGACTTTACTACTTGTGCTTTTTGGGTGCAAGTTTTTGGACTACCTTTGGAACGATGTACAGAGGAGATGATTAGTAAAGCGGTGAGGAATGTAGGTAAGGTGCTACAAGTAAACTGTGGAAATAGAGAAGGCAGTGCAATCAGAACAGCAAAGGCTCGCATGGAAATTTGCCTAACAGAACCGCTGAAAACTGGAAAGCTGATCCGATTAGATGGCAAAAACTTATGGCTGGATTTTCGATATGAACGGTTATCCCATTACTGCTACTCCTGTGGTGTTCTTGGCCATTATGCAACGTACTGTAAGACTATTCCCTTTGATGAGAATAACTTGGAAGGGAAAGATAAGTTCAACTATGGTCAGTGGCTAAAAGCAGAAGTACGAGAGCACAGCCCATATTGGCGAGCTTTTTATGAGTCAGATCCTACTCAAGATGGAACAGAAGAGGTCATACCTGAGACTCCTCAGAATTCCACTCTTTTATTACCTCCCATTCCTGATACACCTGCTCAGCAAAAAGCAACTATGGAAGTCAGTAAACATCTACTTGGTGATCATGATCCATTTACTGCTGCTGCAATGATGGAAGTCAGTAAAACTCAACCTGGTGATCACTCGACCTGTCATGATGCTCCTCGAGAAGATATAGCCCTCAAGCTGAAGGCTCCTCTTCCAAATCCGCATGAAGTCAGCAAGGACCCTGCAGTCGGAGCCTCCAAATCTAAGAAACCGAAGAGCTCCAGCCTGCATATCAGAGCAAATCCTCTTAAGAAAGCAAAAAGGAATGTTCCTTTTGAAGTACAATCTATACTCATTGAAGAACTTGATGATTCCCATCTTACGGATAATCCGATCTATGAGGTTGAAAGGGTTGATCGTTGGGCTGTAGTGGCTTGCCCCAAAAAGCCACTAGGTGACAAATGAAACTACTTAGCTGGAACTGTCAGGGTTTGGGCAATCCCCTGACAGTTCAAGCGCTAAGGGCCCTAGTGGTCCATGAAAAGCCCGATGTAGTCTTTCTAATGGAAACTAAAAATCAGGACATAGTAATTCAGAAAATTCAGAGGAGGTTGAAATTCCCAAATTCTTTTATGGTGAGTCCAATGGGTGTGGCAGGGGGGATGGTAATTTTTTGGACTGATCAGGTATCATTAAACATAGAGAGGCATAATATGCACTTCATAGATATGATATGTACTATTGGCCCGCGTGGACACCCAATGAGAATTACCTGCCTCCATGCGCCAGTGGTCTACCAGCTACGACAGAATCTTTGGGCTGAACTGCGTCACCTTAGTTATGCCAACAACCTGCCATGGATGTGCATTGGAGATTTTAATGAGATCTTATTCCATTGGGAGAAAGTGGGCAAGAGAATGGCTGATCCCTACAGGTTGCAATCTTTTTGGGATTTTATAAATGAGTGTTCGTTAATGGATATTGAGAGTAAGGGATGTGCTTTCACGTGGGTGAACAACAGACAAGGGGAGGATGTGGTTAAAGAAAGATTAGACAGGGTATTATGTACGATGGATTGGAGATTGTCTTACCCGACCGCTGAAGTCTTTGCATTACCAGCAATAGGTTCTGACCAGCAATAGGTTCTGACCATAGCCCGTTGTTATTGAACACTGATACCAAACCACAGAGCAGGTGCAAAGTATTCACTTTTGAAGCTTTTTGGCTTGAACATCAGAATTGCCGAAAGGTTGTGACTGATACTTGGGCCTCTGAACAGCTACTGGCCTCTTCTTTAATTCGCAAGCTTCAGGTTACTTCTCGGGAACTTGACAGGTGGAGCAGAGCAACTTTCTCCAATAGTCGTCGTCAAATCCATGTCCTACAGCAGCAAATCCAGCAGCATATCAATCAAACAGGAGCTAACTATGATAAAGCAAAGGTGAATAGCCTCAAAGAAGAAATTCAACACTTTTGGCAACAGGAAGAGCGGTATTGGGCAATGAGAGCACATATTAACTGGTTGAGATGGGGGGACAAGAATACCAAGTTTTTCCATGCGACGAATATACAAAAATGACAAAACAATCGTATAAGTATGCTTCATGATGAGGAACAAGGGTGGATCAGAGAATCTGACAAGCTGAAAGACAAAACCATGGATTTCTTTCGCACTCTCTATCGTTCAGCAGGACAACGAGATTATCTTCCTATTTTAATGCAATGCCCCCAGCTAGTCACAGAACAAATGAATATAGCCCTAACAGCAAAGGTTACTCGGGAGGAAGTTAAGCAAGCTACATTTCAACTAGGGGCAACTAAAGCCCCAGGACCGGATGGATTTAACGGATTGTTCTATCATACCTACTGGGAAGTCATACAAGAAGATATATTTACCTTTGTGCAAGAATTTTTCAATTCAGGTGTGATGCCCCCAGTTTTTAATAGAACTCTTATCACTCTGATCCCCAAGACACCGCATGCTGAAAGGTTAGATCAATACCGTCCCATCAGCCTGTGCAATTTCATATATAAAATCATTTCAAAGGTGCTAGCTAATTGTTTGAAACCTTACTTACCTGAGTTGATATCCAAGGAACAGAGTGCCTTTGTAATGGGTCGACAAATCCAAGATAACATCTTAGTAGTCCAAGAGGTACTGCATCAGATAAAAATCAGGTCAAGAAAGAAACATTTTCAGGCGATACTTAAGCTGGATATGAAGAAAGCATATGATCGTGTTAAGTGGGATTTTCTGGAGGCTTACCTGCGACAATTGGGTTTTCATAATAGTTGGGTTACATGGGTAATGCAATGCATAACTACTGCATCCTTCAGCATCAAATTCAATGGCGAGTCATTACCCTATTTCCATCCTACAAGGGGACTGCGACAAGGAGACCCTCTTTCTCCTTATATATTCATCCTTGTAGCAAATCTGCTATCTACCCTCATCAAGCAAGCCGTCGAAATGGGAAATCTGAAAGGGATTACCTTTAACAGGTGCTGTCCTACCCTCTCTCATCTATTCTTTGTTGACGATGCAATATTTTTCTTGGATGGCTGTCTCATTGAATGCCAAAATCTAGCGAATATCTTACAACAATACTGTCTAGCTACGGGTCAAGCTGTCAATCGAAACAAATCTGGTCTTTTCCTTAGTAAAGCTTGCCCAAGAACTTTGCAGCAGAACCTAGCTAGAGAATTGAGAGTGCCTGTGCTTGAAAAAACTGGAAAATATCTAGGAATACCGTCGGATTGGGGGGTATCAAAAAAGGATATGTTTGCTTGGATATTAGGGCGGGTTAGTGCAAAGGTGGCGGGCTGGAAAGAAAATCTCATATCTAAGGGAGGGAAGGAAGTACTGTTAAAATCTGTGGTTCAGGCTCTCCCACAGTACGCCATGTCAATCTTTAAGATTCCAGTTTCTATATGCAAATCCATTGAACAGAAGATAGCTAAGTTTTGGTGGCAAAATCAGAGTACTAGATCGGGAATCCATTGGAAGGGTTGGAACCTACTTAAAGAGCGCAAGGAAAAAGGGGGGCTGGGTTTTCGGGATTTACTCGACTTTAATAAAGCAATCTTGGGTAAACAAGCATGGCAGCAATTCCAAAACCCATCAGCCCTATGGAGCAGACTATTCAGAGGACTATATTTTCATTCAACTGACTTCTGGCATGCGACTAAAGGACACAGACCGTCTTG
Source organism: Eucalyptus guilfoylei (assembly GCA_016097605.1). Lineage (NCBI taxonomy): Eukaryota > Viridiplantae > Streptophyta > Magnoliopsida > Myrtales > Myrtaceae > Eucalyptus > Eucalyptus guilfoylei. The sequence continues at coordinate 23,600,517 of CM027863.1, read as the reverse complement.
GGGATGGCAAAGCCTCCTGTTGGGTCGCGATTCCATTTTACCTCAACTTAAATGGTCTGTAGGTAATGGGCAGAATATTTTCATGAGAAAGGACAAGTGGTTACCTAGAGGCATCATTGGGGGACCTGCTAATCGAGGGGAACCAGAGATGGTGGCTGACTTTATAAATTCAGCACAGTCTACTTGGAATCTTCCTCTCCTCAGGAGAAACTTTGATGATCAGACAGTTGAAGCTATTACTGATATACATCTAGGCCCAATGTCAACTACAAATAAAATTATTTGGACAGGCACAACCACAGGAGAGTATACGGTGAAAAGCGGCTACCACTACCTTCGCCATCAGACCACCCCTAACAATCCTAACTCTGCCTCTACATCCTATCATACACCTCCCAGGTTATGGAAACAGATCTGGAATGCAAAAACTTCCTCAAAAATCAGAATTTTCTTGTGGTCCCTTTGCCACAACGCCCTAGCTACAAGGGATAACCTATACCGACGACACATCCTTCCTAATCCGCTCTGTCAGTTATGCCCAACTCAAACCCCTGAAACCACAGAACATCTTTTTCTCCTTTGCCCATGGACCCATAGTGTATGGTCCCATCCCAAAGTGAATCTAGATATCACAATACACAATACAAATCGAATGGATGCTTGGCTAGCAGATGTTTTGGCAAATCAAACTACTGTACCTGATCTGGAGACAATAGCATCCCTTCTTTGGCAGATATGGAAAGCTAGAAATCATGTAATCTTCAGGGACAAAAGCTTACCGCCTGCTCAGCTTGTAGATCTGGCGATTAAAGAGGTAGAGAGCCACCGCCGTGATCAGCAGAAGGCAACAGAGACAGAGACAGGGCCAGTGCAGGTTCGGACATCGTGGCAATGCACTCCTCCGGATCCAGGTAGCATCAAGATCAACATAGATGGGGCTTTCCCCGTAACAGCAACCACAGGTTCCATGGCGTGCGTTTGCAGAGATCATGAAGGCCAGTTGATTGATGGATTCTCTCGGATCGTACCTGCTCGATCTTCACTGCAATCGGAAACTCAAGCCCTAAATACGACTCTCAAATACCTGTTACAGCAAGGCATGGAAGAAACTCACCTACAGATTGAAACAGACTGCTTAGTGCTTGTAGAAGCTGTAAATGGTCGCCGATCGTCTCCATGGGAAAGTCGAACGCTGATTGCGGAAAGCGCCTCTTTGATCGCAAGGTTTTCTCATCTGACTATCAGATACTGCAGACGTGAAGCTAACACAATCGCAGACTGGGCTGCCAAGGCCCATGGCCGAGACAATCTTGTGGCACATTGGGCCTCATCACCTCCTAGAATATTGCTAGAAAAACTATGTACTGAAATGGGTTGTAATCTTTTCGCAAAGTAAATGAAAAGCCACGTATCTTTAGACCAAAAAAAAAAACAAAAAAATAGGAATGAAAGAGATTGAAGTTATCCTCCGCGGAGTATTGCGATGAAATAGAGAAGTAGATCAGAGAGCCAAGTAGGGGGCGAAGAGTCTTCTCCTGTGCTTTTCTTGCCTTCTTTTTATACCGTGAAGCTATCATGACGGAGTGGAAAATGGAAAGTGGTGTTTTGGCGGAGCAAATTATATCAAGCTTGATGTTTTCTTTTCTTTTATTTCTCCTCCATTAATTAATGATTATTTATTTATTATTTTTCCTTCAATTCTTGCTCTCCAAAATAGCCAATAACGCTCTACTTTCCAATTGCTCTTTGACCGAGAATTCCATCTTTCCTACTTCGAATATTTGTTGACAATTCTTTCCATTCCTGCCTATTATTTCCCAAATTGACCAACCTATAAATATCCCTAATTTAGAGCACCCCCATGTGCGTAGCACGTTAGAATTGAGATGCAATGGGCTTGGCCGAATTTATCAGTCTCACAAACATAGTTAAGATAATTTAATTAAGTTCGAAGCCTTCTTGCTTGAACCCATTAGCCCCAATCCAATAAGAATAGAATTTATGTGGGCTTATGATTAAGAAAATGCTCTTAATATGCAAATGCAGAAGATTAATATATTTCTTCTAAAGAGTTGAGATCGATCCCTAATTTTTCTATATAATGAATGATTATATGGGCCGTCAAAATTTATATGTTGGCAAGTCCCAAAAGGAATGAGAATCTGCTTTATTATGATGCCTATTTGGCTGTTGTCGTTAGATTCAAGAGTAATCGATTGGAGTGAACTCAAGAAAAATGCCTAAGAGAGAGATGGAAGAAGCCAAGAAACTCTTGATTTGGACTTGCTGGTATTTGAAAGGCGGAGACAGTCGATGAGTGATTTATATCATGCTAAACGAATCAGGTTCGAACAAAAAAAGTATTAAAAAAAATCATAAACCTATTATATTAATACAAATTCAATTTTAAATCTTTTAATTAGATTAATTTAGTCATAAACTTTTTTGCATTTATGCCAATTGACCCTATCCGGATAATTTTTGGAAAAAAATGCTAACATGGATGCTGGCTATTCTACATAGCAAGATTGGTATTGACATTGATAAATTTTTAAAATTTTAAAAAAATTTTGAATTTTGAATTTTTTTCTTTTTATTATTTTTATTTTCCTTTTTTCATTGCAAGCAATGAGGGCAACCTCACCTAGGCCACAAGAGTTGAGCCCTCACCATTTTCAGTGAGGGCCACCCTTGTTGAATCTAGTGAGGGTTGCACCCCTCACCGCCCTCACTGGCCACAATGAAAAAAAAAACGAAAAGATAAAGAAAAGAAAAGAACAATAGATTCATAAAAAGAAATTAAAAATTGTAAATGTGTCCACATCAGCGTCGATAGTGCTACGTAGAACGGTTGGCATCTATATCAGTGATTTTTATTCAAAATTGGTTAGATGGACTTAACAAGTATATATGTAAAAGGTTTAGATTTAAATTGGTCCAGTTGAAAGTATTATGACCAAAATAGTACCAATGCAATAAGTTTGAAACTTTTTTGGTACTTTCCCCGGTTCTAACGTAATAATTTGCTACCCTCTTAAAGGAAGCTAAACATCTAATTCTCCGCTTCTGGGAAAATCAATTCAAACATGTCAAACGTTCTTTTAAGTTAACGAGCTAAAACACAACATTGAATCATAATTTTTCAGGGTGATAGTTCAACGATACAATCATTGGATATTCGCAGGTAAAAGCCTAATGAATTCGATTCAAAAGAAGGACCGCCATGATGTAGGCAAGTCCCTAATAACTATCACTTGCAATTTATGAAAAAATTGATATTTCAAAGTTAATGGAATTTTTAGACTAAAAGAAAAGTTCATGGAATTTCGTCTACCTGATTGATTGACGGAATATAATGAACCTACATAATCCTAAGCCGGTAAAACTGGTTTACTACCCACCGATAAGGTGTTGGCTTAGATAATAAAAGTTTCGTTCATTTTTATTTTATCTTTTACAGTTTTGAGTTGTTTTTTAGAGTATTTACAATAGGATTCCCATGTGATCTAGACAGACATGCGGGAATTCAACTTAAGATCGCCTGGGGAGGTGAACCGGTTATAATGCGCAAAAGCTAACCTAGACATCCTTATGCAAAAAAAAAAAAAAAACCCTAGACATCCTGATTGCTTTGACAAAAACAAGATGATTGTCATTTTATTAGCATTGATAAAGAAATTACTTGGCCATTAAAGCAAATAATCTTCACAAGTAATATATTTTTACACTATTGGCACATTAATTTTCTCCAATTAGTGTCACGTTTGAATTGTTAACGAAGCAGATCCGGAGTAACTTTATGTGCCCTTAAAATGCAAGACATTATTCACAATATTGAAGGATAGTTTTATCTAACAATACTCGTTATGCTATTCTAAATGTCTTTTTCATTTGAAGCGCAACCAATGCAATTCAAAAACATACACACAATTACATGAGCATTAACGGGTTACAAATGTTGAAATGCCCCACATCCAAATCAAACTCTTTGTTGCTGTCTTTGTCACTCTCTTGAAATTCTATTTGCAGGGGTTGCACGTATTCCAAAAGATGTTCAAAATCAATGAGCTTACTTGCCGAATCCTTCTTCTTGCATCCACTTTTCAATGTCCCAAGTGTCTCTCCAATTTTGATCAGGAGATTGCAGGAATTTGAAAACAGCAAAACCCATCTTCTCTCTCCATTGGTCGAATGGCGGTAGTCCCAATTGACCCAAAAGCCACTTCTCATACTGGAACTATCAAGCACATGAAAGAAGATCAACGTCTTCGCATAAGAACCAAAAATAAAAAAATAAATAAAGTAGCCTCATTTCATAGGTAAGAAGATGGTCCTCAGCCAACATCGTTCAAAAGAATTTGCGGGGATCATACTATTCTTGTGCTTTATTGTGGATACTGCCCACTATTAAGAGAAATTGTTAATGAGTGCAACATATATACTAAATTGAATCTGGATCATTGAAAATGGTTGGTCCCATGAGTGTCCTACCATATCTGATGTTCCAAATTGAGTTTAGCATACATACCAGGTTCATGTCAAGTGGGTAAAAAATAGGTCCAATGCCTACTTAAGAAATGCTTCGAACAATTACCACTGGATGATTGGCATATGGAAGAATTTGGTAATAAAATCAACTCTAAAAACGCGTCATTCATTTAATGGTAAATGTGTAAATCTTTTTTTACTCTAGCAGAGGAACTAATAATAATTAAATACTGTCTTTTTAACTTCATGAGTTGTCCAATTTATTAAAAAAGTCTAGCAATATGAACTGAGGAATGACAAGTTAGTTTCAACCTTTTCCATTTCAAGCTTGTGAGCGTGATGCTTAGGCCATCCAAGTTCTTCGATGTGCTGGTAATGTTCTTGAACAGAAGACATCATCTCTTCTTCACTTGGCAACACCAACTCCCTAGATAGAACCTTGGCTACCCATTTGGACTGTAACTCGCTCAGGTATGCATGAACAGTCTAATCCCAGTCGAGACCGATGGCAAGAATGTGCGAATAAGGAGTTAAACCAAAGAATTAGTGATTTGGAACCCATGTGAATACATTAGATTGCTTCCACAACTCTAAACTCACATATTGATAAAATGTCTAAACCTTAAATATGGCATAAAACAGCCAAACTAGAAGTGTTTCATCTCCCATTTTCTTTCTTTGCATTTTCAACCAGTGAAAGATCAATTCCTACATCTTTGAACTTAAATATTAAGTAATCAGTCACCGATTTTCTAATTGCTGGAGGACAAGTCGTTTGTTTGGCTTAAAAAAAGTACTAAGTGTGACCTTTTACCATCACATATCAGTTGACTTTCTTCTGGCAAAACCTTAATCTCCAGTTATTCAACGCAATGGAAGAGAAAATAATTCATAGAAAAAATCTATACCAGAAAGGGTATGTCAATGAAAGAGAGCCAAGGAGCTAGGGTTGGTGGAAAAACATGTTTATATAAAGGCCCCACGCAGTTGTTGTCCACACTTACAAGTCCCTTCGTCTTCAGAAATGGGAAATGATAACTATATCTGCAACATGAGAATCATATATATCAGGCAACATACGACACCATATTTGCACATTTATTATCAGGCATATGTGAAATTACTTGTGGAATTTGTCATGAGTAAACGAATAAGTAACAGCAGAAAACTATATATATATATATATATTTTTTTTTTTTTTTTTTTTTTTTTTATACCCAGTGCAATGGATAATAACGTCTGCATATACAGACGATCCGTCTTGGAACACTAATTTACCATCCTCTTCCGCACAAGCAATCTGCCAAAAGACAAAACCAGATAAATGAGATTGAGATCAGATTAAAATGATCACGCACTTAATATTCGAGGATGGAAATTAGGACTTTCAAGGCTGCACTTGGATTTTCATCTAAACTTAGTTGCAATTAAAAAAAAAAAAAAGAAGAAGATAAACCATTAAGTGTAAGGTACCATGGTGTGCGGGAACACCCCATCGAGTTTTCTCAATTTCACAACTTGGGCATTTGTTTCTCTTGAGGCTTGATGAACTTCTCTGGCAAAAGGTAAGATGTCTTTGGCTATTTCGGTTGCGCTAATCCCTTTTCCTATTATCACCACAATCTGTCGTGCAAAATAGAGAGAAACAATTCATACATAAACTTAATGGGAGTGAGCTGTAAGTTGAAGGCACATACGACATTATAGTGAGTGATGAGAAAGGACTGGCAATGTGATTCATGAGTGAGAGGACTCATCCAACTCAAAGGACCATCACTGATGTACGCTTTTTGACGACTTGCCCATGTATATCAGGCCGAGGTAGGAATTAGATGTGAGTTTCAAGGACGAATTAAGTCCCAAGCCACCCCGATGAAAGCAGGGAGTAATCCTCGAGGGCTAGAAAATGTAGACAAAGTACACTCCTTGCAGTTTTCTAACTAGAATAGTGAAGAGAGTAGACATGAACCAAATCACTTATTATATGATGAATGTCTAATTGGACAATTGAAGCTAACACTAATGAGGATGTTAGTGTTTTACATAAAGGAATTTGTAACACCTCTCTAGTCATGAGAGTGTGCTTGTGATATTTTCATCAAGTAAATACCCCGCCCCCCTTACTGATAAACACTTAATGCTCCATTTTGAGGGTTGGTTTACATAAATCATTTGATTGTTGCATGTAATCTAAGAACTTTCATAAGTTAATTCGAGATTATGTTTGAAGAAAATAAAGAAGTCATATCAGTCACACCTTATCTTTGTATGGTTCAGGAACTCGATAATTATGACTGTGTAGTTGTTCTCCTGGCCATGTTGATCTCCCTGTGACAAGCATTTTTCTAGTGAGATAAAAAAAAAGTGAACAATAAAGAGAAGACCTCACAATCGTATGGTATACATTTAATTACAGAAAAAGACAGAAAACTATTCCAAAAAGCATATGTGTCGAGTTTATGTAATTTATTTTTCATAACGCAATCCAACATTTTAAGTTGATTATATAAAGATATAAGTCCACCTGTTTGCCAACTCAATTTTTAATTAGGCAAATGACTTAACTTTTGTAATTCTATTTTTGTGTTCGACAAGTTTGAACACATGAATAATCCTCACTACTCTTACATTTCGACTCATATCCAAAAAATACTCCTCAAATGACTCCGAGACAAAGCACAAGTATGGAATTATAAATCCTTTGAAATTGATAGAATAGAAGTCGCGCAATTCACATTATCTAACTACCTTCCTTGCAAATTATGACACTTTATATACATTAGCATAAAGTTTTTTTGTCCAAGAATTTAGTTTGACAAAAAAAAAATTGCAGTATGAGTTTTTATCTTTTCAGAAAGAGAGAGGTAGGTAAAATCAAGTTATCACTATACTTGTTTAGGTTAGATGACGTGTTTATGTCTGAATATCATGGTAACTAGAACAAAGAGAATATTTTATAACTCTGTCACCTGTCATTAGTTTCTTAACATATTCATTTTATAAAGAACTAATCGAATTGAGTCACTGTACTTATATTAGATGTCTTATATACATAGGATATATTTTCTCCTAACCAAGATGAATACCGAAAGGACTATTAAAGTTTTCAAAGTTTTTTGCCGAACCCTCGTTCTTTATAAATTTGTTTTCCAAAAGAGGGCACTTTCTATCTTATTTATCTATTGGGAGCACACCTTGTGCCAAGTAAGCATCTATGTGGCTTTTTAAAAGAATTTTCAGTTCTTAATATCTCAATTAATTAGGAGAAAATTCAAAATTTTGCCTTTTTTTATAGCACAAAAAAGTTTTTAGCAAAGATTTACATTTGGTACTACGAAATAAGTTTTCTTAATCAACAAAACACTTGATTATGTTTTTTGAAAGTATATTATGCTACAAACATTCTCAAACAATCTATATTTCAATTACATAACAATTTATATGATTGTTAATTATTAATTCTCTATAATACACAGTAATATAAATTCCTCAAAAGCTCTCTTTATGAAAAGAGGCAACCATGTTACAACTTATGATAACCAATATAAAAACATTACTAATACACGTGATCTAAGAAAATATCTACATAACATATATAGTAATACATAATTAATTACAATCTAGTTTGCTTTACGTAATTATACCATCTAAATTTGTAGATGGAATCTTAATGCTAATGATAGAATGAACTTTCATGGTTCACGCTATCATTACACAAATATCGAACCATAGCTCACTTCAACTGCAGATCTATCATCTATGTGACTGGTCTTGCTCGTATCGTACAGTGGTTCTTGCAAAAAAAATTAGGACAAGAGAAGAGGAATTATATCTCCCTCCGCTGAATTAATCTTTACTGTGTTGTGGCTCATCTGGAAAGCTGGTAACAGCTTCATCTTGTCCACTACCAAACCACACCTGAGATGGTGGTGTTTTAGCCCCGACTACTCTGCAACTTCACCGATGGTTATGGTTAAAACCCTAGTTCTTCTCAAGGGCAGCACAAAGATGGATAGATTTCACCGGTAGGTACCACGGTTAAGGTAATTAAGGTGAATATCGATGTAGCTTTTAGAGAAGAAATTCATGAAGGAGCTATGGCATGGTTTGCAAAGATTAGATAAGATGCCCTATTTCTGGTTTTGCCTTATAACATGGATGTTATTTTGCTTGTCAGAATATTTAAATAATAAACAACGGCTTTCATCTAACAGTTTAAGCTTTTAAAATAGTTGGCGATGATCCTACAAAAATCTCACATGGTATCAAAACATGAAATCATGAATTCAAATCTTTCCAAGCTCATATTTCCCTTCCCAAAATTTACACGCCTAGTACTGGACAGAAGACCAAAATAAATATAAGGATGAGTATTATAATATTTAAATAATAAATTACGCAATTATCTAACAGTTTAAAATTTTAAAATAATTAGTAGTGGTCTCATAAAATCTCATATTACTGTCCATGCCGAAATTATTGCGTTATTTGAAGGAGATGATCCTTATTGTGTGGAGTTAGTCTAACCCTAGTTCAGGGTGTTGCGGAATGTAGCTCATCTCCTTGGGAAGACCGTGATCTGCTTTTTGACTGTCAGATGCTGATGAACTCCTTCTGAAGTGTGTCTCTTGATTGAAGTGTGTCTCTTGGTAGCAAACCCATACCTGAATGGGTTGCTAAGAAGTATAGTTCGGATCTTCTTTGCTCCTAATTGGTGCTTACTCGACTACTAAAACGGACGACGACAAATTCAGGCGAGAAAAATGAAGAAAACAGATACCGAAAAAGCGAAGCAATTCGAGAATGATAACATTACATCGGACGATGTACCTGGAAATTCAGCAATCTTTGGTTGGGTGTGCTTGCCGTTACAAACCACCACAGCCTCGAAAACATCCTCGCCCGCAGCCTCCTCTCCATTGTGCGTCCGCCACTCCACAGCCCACTTGTCCCGCCTCCCCTGGACCGCATGCTCAACCCGAACCACTTTGTGCTTGAACCGAATCAACTCGATCAGCCCAAAATCCTCCGCGAAGCGGCGCAAAAACCGGAGTACCTCCTCGTGACCCGGGAAGGTCCTTGGGTCGCCACATCCCTTCTCGAGAAATGGGTAGTCCGAGAAACCCATGAGTTGCCTCGGGAGGTTCACCCGAAGCGACTGGTACATGCTGGTATGGATGACCTCACGTCCTGGATCAGACCCTAGGAGGTCGGATTCGACCCGAGGGTCGTACAGCCAAGTGCCACCGACATCGTTGCTACTCTCGAACACCACCACTTGGTGCCCCTCGCGGCGGAGCTCCCTGGCTGCAACAAGACCGGCCATGCCGGCACCAATCACAGCCACCTTTACGTGCAGTTTCGTCATTGTTTTAATACCTAGATCCGGATGGTGTACTAGGTCTACACTTCAGTTCCCGCTTTCTTTTATAGGGGATTCTCTCTTGTATATGGCATTGGTTACTTCCACAACAAAATAACTGTCGCTTCCTTCATGTGCTTTTTATATTAATTTTATGGGCTAGACCAAATAAAATTTATATAAATGTGGGTGCTTCGCATTGCCCAAGGTCAATGATATTTGCCCCTGATTTAAGATAAATATTTTTACTCTACTTTAATATTGCTTAAATTTTGGGACAGATAATAGAAAGCGTTGTCTCATCACTAATTATCCGGGATTAGGTTTTCGGGTTTTTCACTCATTAGCACTATTGTCTAAAGTGACTAAGATTACAAATGGAAACAAACCTTAGAAATGACGGTATTTCTAATCCCCATCTTAAAGTGATTAAGATTAGAAAGGCTTGGAATTAGTCAGTGGTGTCGCTGCCTACCAATCGGAGTTCCAGACAATAGAAGGGCTCTATCCACCAAGGCATCGAATCAGGACAATCCGGCATGCTGTTGAAGAGCCAATCGATTCAGCCGTCTTCCGGGCAATGAACGCCCATGTCTTGATCTTTGTAATGCCCATAAGTATGACCGTCCGTGAAGTATTTACAGTTGGGGTCGATGCTGCGATGTTACTCGCTCACCTTCATGATAAAGTAGAGACCTAGAAGTAGAGATCCATCGCCCAAACTGTCGACCTTTGTCCAAGTGCTCGCTACGAGGTTGATTGAGAACACTTGAAAGCCGGAGGTCGTAAGCCCTAGTTGCCATTCTCCCAAAACGACCAACAATGACCCCCGAACACACCATGAGATACTTCTCAATGAAGTATTTGCTATCGATCAATCTGTGCGGCCTCCATGCCATGACTAGGGCTTCTGTAGCAGGGTTAGGTCCGTCTTTGTCTCACGTCGCATGCCCTTATCGTTTCCTTGCCATCCACAACTAGGAACCGACCCTTGTGGTATATTAGGTCTATGTCTATGCTGTAGGGGCTTACCACTAGTTCCATAATCCCAGCCGTCAATCGATTTCGGGGAGCACCATGACCATAACATTCTCTATAAATTAGAGTAGGTTTTCTTTGAGAATCTAGTTCGACAAAAGAGGATATCCTATCATTTTGTTACCCCTCCTCACCAATCTCGTAACATACTCACTTTATTAAGAACTAATCGAGTACTATCACTATATTTGTAGTATATGTCGTCTTTACATAAGATATTTATTCTCCAAACCAAGATGAAAATAAAAAAAGAATATTGAAGTTTAAGAGATTTTCCCACCCACACTTCATGAACTCCTTTCCCAAAAAAAGGTACTTTCAATCTTATTTACCTATTGAAAGCACTTAGAGCCATGGAAGAATCTATGCGCCTTTTTTTAAATTTTCAATTTTTTATATCTCGATCAATTAGGAGAAATTTTTACAACTGGCCTTTTTGATAACAGAAAAAAGCTTTTTAACACATTCTAATTGTGTAGAGTCAAAAACTTTTCTTAATGCCCGAGACAAATTATTATTAACTTAAAAGTGTATTATGCTATAACACATGTAATTACACATTATCAATTATTTCCGCTATTGTTAAACTGAGTATTAATTAATTAATTGTATATTATACCTGTTTTTTGCTATAAATTCTATATTGTACGTAGGAATATTGAATTACAAAATAAATAAAAAAATCTCTATTTGAAAAGAGGCAACTAATTCCAAATTGCAGTAATCAGTACGAAAATGTTGCTAATATGTATAATCTGGACTTATGTCAATATAATTACATGACATATATGATTACACATTATTAATTACTAACTATATTAGTTTATTTGATTATATCATCTAAATATACATATATATGTAGTATCGTATATAATTGATATACTAATGATAGAATAAACTTTAAGTGGTTTATGATATCATTACATAATATGTCTATTATGTATATGTATCAACATAGATCTTGTTTTCATGTTGACCTATTGTTTTATCTACTAATCTGTATCTTCTCCCCGCTCCTCACTTCCACCACATATCAAAATGGTGCGGTGTTAAGAAGCGTGCAACTCTTGATCTGCCAGCTTTTGCTCTGCGTACGTCTAGATTAGAATTTTATTACTCAGTTGTGAGCTTCCCAAGTATATGCTGCAGCACGAGTTCCTTTCTTTGCGTTGCCTTTGACGGGTCCTCTATGTACTTTCGTCGGCAAAGTTTCGTCAGCAAGGTTTCGTCAGCACATTCTCTTTCGATCTCTTTTATTTTTTTGTTTTGGCCTTACGTCTTCTCACGAATCTATTTCTATTATTGTTAATATTTAAGATTAGGTCACTGTCGAACAAGGGAGACTTCAATATGTTACTTAAATTCCAAGGCCGGTAGCATTAGACTCTAGTATATATTATACTTTTTGTTGAGGTTTCCAGATCATATGGACCAAATTCCTTGAATAGCTACGATCGACTCCATCTGTCCAATAGGTGGAAAGTCTCCATGTGCTCGCTGCTTCTAATTAATTCAATTGAACAGCTTCGTATTCATCTACTTGTTCTATTGCTAATATTTAATATTATATATTATAGAAGGGAGACTTCCCCATGTTGCTTAAATTCCAAGGCCGGTAGCATTAAACTCTATCATATATTATACTTTTTGTGGAAGAATTACCAAAAAAGTCTTAAACCAATTATAATTATGTCAATTTAGTCCTAAACTTTTTTTTTCACCAATTCAGTCATAAATATTTTGCAATTGTGCTAGTTTAGTCCATCCGGCCAAATTTAGCCAACCGGCACTAATGTGGACATTGGCCGGTGATGGCCATCCGACAAACGCTGACGTGGCATTTTTTAATTATTTTTTTGATTTTTTTTTGAATTTTTTGAATTTTTTTTCAATTTCTTTTTCTCTTTTTCCATCATCTTCTCCTTCCTTTAGCCAGCCTCGCCATCGCTGGGCGAGGCCCCGCTAGATCTGGCGAGGCTCGGCCTCGCCCAGCCATGGCGAGGGCCAAGCTCACCAACACTAGTGAGGCGAGGTCGACCCTCACCAGGGCAAGGGGGGCTGAGCCCCACCATATCTAGCAGGGCCTCGCCCAGCCAAGGCGATGATCGACCTCATCAGTGGCTGGTGGGGGCGAGCCTTGCCACTAGCCGGCGAGGCTGACCTCGTCGGCCAGAGGCGCCAGCCAGAGGAAGGAAAAGGTGGGGAAAAAAAGAATCAAAAAATTCAAAGAAATATTTAAAAATTTGAATAAAAATAAAAATATATATTTAGAGAAATTGCCACGTCAGTGTTTGCCGATAGGCCAATTTTGGTCAGATGGACTGAATTGTCACAATTGTAAAAGATTTAGGATTAAATTGGCCAAAAAAAAAAATTAGGACTAAAGTGGCATAATTGCAATAGCTTTAGAACTTTTTTAGTAATCCTCCCTACTTTTGTTGAAGTTTCTAGATCATATAGACCAAATTCCTTAAATAGCTACAAGCAACTCTATCTGCGCGATTGGTGGAAAGTCTCGATGTACTCAGCTACTTCTAGTTAATTTAATTGAACAGACTAGGTATTCATCTACGCGTTTTCTGTTTTTTCTAAATTGACCTACGCGGTGCCCGGGTCAATGACTAATTCTATATATAACAACATTTGTTTTTCCTGACCATTTCTAGGCTTTGACTTTTCAATACGACAAGCCCAATTCCCATGCCAAGCACAGGCTATCATTTAGTAATTCTCCTACAAATATTGTCTAAAAATATATCTTATGAATATGATTCCTAACAATACATTATTAGAATATACTGGATTTGTCGCACATATAGAACTAGTAGAATGATCTTATTATCATAAAGACTTTCAAACTTGTTATAGCATTACCATTGTAGATCATGAAAACAAAAACCGAAGACTAAAAAGCTGTCAATAAGTCAATTTGTTGTGATTTTTTTATCCTTGATAAGTTTAATGAACCAAATGAAAACAAACCTATCATGCATGTGTGAGTAAGAAACTTTGTAAAGTACAATCTCTCATGTCTAAACTTATGCTTCACTTGTTCACCATAAATCATTTATGTCAACTGTGCTAAACTCAAGATGAATTATCAATTATGTCGTGAATGAGATATGCAAAGCCCAATTTATGAAATTGTAATGCATGATTTGCATAAAATATGTGATGGATCAAAGTGGTGAAGGAGTCCAATGCAAAGTGTATAATCAATATAACATATAGTTATATCATGGCTGCTTCAAGTCAGATAAGGATAACTTAAAAGTTCAACAACATAAGTTTAGTGCAAGGTTTTATTATCGTAAGTTGAGGGGAAAATTATCCAAAAGTCCTAAACCTATCGTACCGCTATAAATTTATTCATAAACTTTTCAATTTTACCAATATAGGCTAAAGCCTTTTGATGATTTTACAAGGAAGTCCATCCAGCTAATTATTACCTAAAAATGCTAATGCAGATGTCTAATCAATGGCAATCATCCTATGTAGCACGATTAACATCTAATGTGGATGACCTTAAGTGAATCCACGTGGTTTTGAGTTTATTTTCTCAAATTTTGTCTGGTCTTATTTTTCTTATTTTTCTCCTATTCTGTACTTTTTTACTGTTCACTTTCTTCCCTCCCCTCTTTCTTCACTCGCTCTTCCCTCACGTTCGCCAACGTCAATAGGGAAGGAAGAAGAAGAGACAGACGTTGCTCGCATCTAGTGGCCCTTCTGTGGCAATCGTTGTGCATCTCATGGCCCCTATGGATCTGGGTCCGACGAACTCTGCCTTGATTTGAGGCTCACGAATCTACAATGACCACCCTCTTTCTGCTCTTAAAAAAAAAAGGCTGAATCAACCAATGAATTGGCGACGAAATTACACATAATCCAGCTTTCTGAATGACATAAATGATATTGACTGCAATGAAACTGCAAATTGGTGCACCGGAAATAATATAATAGAAAAAATAAGTGCACTAAAAGTCCTAAACTTTATTATAAAATACAATTCAATCGTAAAATTTTCATAAAATATAATTAAATCCTAAAGTTTATCAAAATTGTTTCATCATGTTTTCTCGTTAACATTACCAAATTTAGTTTATGAAAAATGCTTACATGGTTTTTTTTTATTTTTTATTTTTATCTCCTATGCAATTTTAACTATACTAATGCATTAAGCACAAGATTAAAATGATGTTCGAGTACAATCCTATTTTTAGCCTAAAATAAAAACTAAAAAAGCTAAAATTTGAAAGGACAAAAAAGAAAGTAAAAAACCCACCGCCTGTGGGCCGGCGGCTGCGCCAAAGGGCCTAGTGTTTTTTTTTTTTTTCTTTGTGTTTTTTCTTAAATCTTTTAACCCCTCTTTTTTTTTAAATCTAATTCAATTGAACAGTTTTTAACTAATGTAGCACTCCAGTGATTGAAAAAAAAATTATGATATTTAAATGAATGCCATATAAAAATTATGGCAATTGTACTGTCCATATCTCAAATATGTCATTTCCTAATTTAAAGGCCTATGACAATTTGTGGCAACAAATGATTACACGATGCATTGCAAAATCAAGAGACTTTTCATTTCCCTTCTTGAACAAAACCATTGCCCCCTCTTCTACCTGCTTTAAAGATGTTCATCCCTTTTTCAACTGCTATTTCTCCATTGTTTCTTTCTATTATATTTAAGATTGTCACCGTCAAACAAGTTGCATGGTCAAACTTGTTTCCGTCTGCGGTTCTCTATCTCGAAGGAAGGGAGAATTCTGTCTTTACTACCTCCATCTAATGTTTAATTTACAAAGCCAGTAGCACTCTATATTGTATCACATATAATGCATAAACTAGATTAGTGCAACAATTCTATCCGAACCGTTCTTGTCCGAGTACCATATAGAACAGATTTCTAAGAAAGCCACAAGAAACTACTCTCTATTAAATTGGTGAAATGTCAAGTTGTCTTCAGCTACTTCTAATTAATTCAGTTAAACAGACTATTATTCATATACTTTATTCATTCTTAATTGACCTAATGAATATAATATTCTACACAGCGTCCGGTCAATGATATTTAAATATATAACATTATGTTTTTTGCTGTGCATTTCTTGGCTCAGGCTTTTCAATACGAAAAATCCAATTCCCATGCCAAACACGCACAGTAATTTAATAGTTGTCATTATAAATATTCCCTGAAAATCTCTTGTGATTAATTTTTTATGAAAACCGATTAATTAAAATTGTGCATAAGTCAATTCCTTATGTTCTTCATTGTAGATGAATGAAATGAACCCAACAACAACAAACCCATTATACATGCACGAAAAGTAACTTCACAAAGTACAATCTTTCATGACGAAACTTATGCTTAACTTATCCACCATAAATCATTTATGTCAATAGTACTAAACTGTGAAAAACTCATGACGAATCATCATTATCTCATAAATCAGATATATAGGGCCAAATTTATGAAGCCAAGTAGGTGAAAGAATCTAATGCAAAGCCTATAATCAATATCGTATTTAATTATATTGTGGCGGCTTGGAGTTGGATTAGGTAGAAAGTTCGAAAAGGTGAGTTTAGTGCATTTTATTGTAATAGTGGCGTATAAATGATATTCATGTTTAAGATACGAGACTGCTATCCATAAATGCTTTGCTCTACTGTCAAAGTTAAGGGGGGCAAATAGCAGAATATATAACGACCTTGCGCGAGAACATGTTGGGGGAATACACGTGTAGATGGCTATTCTCTCGGCTAATCATAAAGTTTACTGTGCTTCAATTAAGTCTAGTAAATAATTTGTTTCGATTAAGACCCCCCACTAAAAATTGGCCATTTTATATATCATCGCTGTTATTAAATAACTAATAAAAAGCTTAATCAAGTGTCGATTATGTGATTCAAAAAATTTCGGGTGCATTATTTGAATGCCCAAGTGTCCGTAGCAAAAATATGATGTTTTCTTTTCGCATGATAACTACTCCTGCATTCACTCAAATGCCATTACGATGATGGAAAAGATAATGTTCTTTTGTTTTCCTAAATTGGCACGCATCTACGGATCGGGTCCTATCCATATTGAGAAAAATGAAATTTACCCTCAATTTAAAGAGCAACAAATCTTCGAAAGTCGAATGATGATATCAATCGTCATGAAAAACTCGCAATGCAAAGATCGTATATGTCCAAACAATCATGCTTACCATTTCATCGTAATGGAAAAATATAGCTAGGTTATTTTGGTTGCAACATATCTTCCAATGATAATGTCTTTTTTCAATAATTATGATGTGCATATTTACTAAAAAGAATCAAAACATATGAAAATCCTCAAGGGGACACATGATCTCTTTGTTTTTCAAATACTTTGGGTAACATATGTCCACTTTGTTTTGTTTTATTCAAATACTGTCTCATTCGGTTAGGTAAAAAGAGGAAATAAATTTCCCCCGCAGTCCAAAATGAACACTTTGTTTTATCTATTTTTAATATTAACAAAGGCTAAAAGACAGTCCACAATGCTAAGAACCACATCACCCAAACACATAATCTTAATTCTATATAAATTATCAACAAATAAATTAAGCAAAACAAAATGGGTACCTTCATCGCCTAAAGTAATTATATTTCCTTATACTTAATCATCTGACTTTGCATCATGCACACTTGTAGCACGTTTCTTTTTCAATTAGCCTTCAATTGGATCACTTCAACCGGCGACTTACGGAAGTCGATAGAGATATTTTGATATATAATTTGCATCACCTATAAGCGAGCACAATTTACGAGTAAATGTGTGATGTTCGTTTGACTTTTCCATTAATTAATACCAGCATTAATTACGTTTTACTTTTTTAATTAAGTTTCTTGGTTATTACGTTTATCCTATGTTTCTAAGTGTATAGAGCTACATAAATACGTTAAGAAAAGACGTTGCAAAGCTAATGCTATGCTGTCATCGCTTATGTCAGTATACATTCTCCTATTGTTATTGTTTTGTCTCGCCTTTCACATGCTTATTAATTTATTCGTTAGGTTTTATTTATGAATATAATAAACATAAATATGATAATTTTTTTTTTTTGTATCATCATAGGCCGGCATAGATAAGAACTTTTAGCCATGATACCGCGCCCCATTGGCCCATTGATTAGATCTGGCTAGAGGCACTTGAAAATTGAGTGATTTTGTATAAGATGTACTTAACAAATTCTAGGGGGTGCTCATTAATTTATTAACATTATAATCTTTCCAACCGTTTCTCATATTTAAGAAAACCAAATGTAGAAGCAAATGGAATAATTGACAATGGATGGTCTACCTGTCTGTGGACTGATGGCTGGCATCTCGCGCGGTGTTCTCCTCGAAACTCTCCTAGGAGAATCATGTATGACGCCACTTTGATAATAATCAGTACTGTCATGTCTGATTTTGATGACCTGGTAACCATTCGAGCGCCTTCGTGCAGTACAATTAATCCTACCCCTTCGTGCAGTACAATTAATCCTAACTCATCAGTCGAGGACAGATTTATCTGTTCCTGCTTCTAAAAATGGGATGTTTTCTTCGGTTTTGGCATGGGAAATGGTAAGAAATAGAGGTACCAAGGTGGATTGGCCTCGTCTTGATTGATTTTCACCTAATATGCCTAGATTTGCCCTGGTTTCCTGGATGACCATATGTTGAATAAGCTGCCAACATTGAATAGAAATTACAAAGATCCGTTAAATGGAAATGATAAAGGACACGGACCTCACCGGCCTTCGGCAGAGGCAAGTAACCAAATAATGAAATAGACACTAGAAGAGATAGTTTTTCCACAATACCTATTTGAACTAATTGTTGGAAAATATAGATAGGAGAATGGAAGAAGAAGACAGAAATGTATTGGGGGATGAATGTAACATTGTTTTTTGTAACCAAAAAATAATAATTTGAGAAAGTGATGACAAAAAGAAATAATAATTGGAGGTGAGGTACGGCTAACCAAATCTCCTTAATGCAATTAGTTCCTATCAACGGTGGTACGCAGTTTCACAAACTTCGCCTCCTAAGATACAGCATCTCGAACCTGTTGGTATTAGTACTATACGAACATGACTCTGTCAAACACTTCTTGAAACCAACACACTTAAAGAAAAAAAAAAAATTTTGGTTGGTCATACTCTAATCCTACTCTAACACTCACGCTCAGACTTTTGTCCTGCCTCCTTGCAGGGCGTGGGAGTCGAAACCCACTCCTGAAATGAAATCGTCCCCACCCCAATCCCCCCTGAGAAGGTGGGGATTTGAACCCCCCACCTCCCCCTTCCAAGTTAACTTGAAGAGAGGAGATGTAGGTGCTTTTGCTTCTTTTTGGTTCCTCTTGGAATGAAGAATTTCAAATCTACTTACAGAGTTTTAGAATTCATGTACAAAAGCTGTAGCCTGTAGGTGAACCATAAATTAAATAAATACAAGAATTTAGAAGATACATAAATCAAATGGATTTAGAATTTTGGAGATGCATGAACCATGAATTAAGTAGATATATAAATTTGAGAGATACACGAACTCAAGAGATATAAAAATTAATGAGATACACGAACAAAAACAATGTACCTCGTTTTGCTCACTTTCATTGATCCATTGTCCCACCATAAATACAACACAGATGAGATGAGTCACTTAAGGTAGCGTATGGTAACGTTTATGTTTCTCCCAATTTATGTTCTTTTGTTCCCGGGAACAAAAAAAGAATAGAAACCTGTTTGGTAAAACATTTGTTCCCAGAAACAATTTCTCTAATTTTTTGTTCCCGGGAACAATTTCTCTAATTTTTTGTTCCCGGGAACAATTTTGAGAAACAAAAAAGAAGTAGCTTCTTGTTCCCGATAACAATTTCTAGAAATAAGCCTAAATTTTCTTTTTTTTTTCTTTTGTTTCTCTCTCTTGCCGCGGCCACCTCCAATTGCCCGGAGCCACCGCCGACCGCCGCCACCACTGCCGCCACCGGCCATCGCCGTCGCCGCCACCCCGCTGCCGGCGCCGGTGGCCGGCGGTCGGCGATCCGTGAGCAAGAATAAAAAATGAATAAACACAAAAAAGAAATTGTTGCGTTACCAAACGTATTTCTATTCTTTTTCTATTCCAAGAGTAGAAATTTTGTATAGTTATCAAACGGGTTCTTTTACTCAAAAATTGTTCCCCGGAATAGAAATAGAAAAGAACTATTTCTGAAAAAAAAAAAAAAACTCTTCCCCAGCCGAGAAGCGTTGTCATGCGCAGCCTAAGAGTCTTGAACTAGCCAATACAAAAAATAAGTAAGTAAACAAATTTTTTTTTTGATGACCTAGGGAACCCCGTATAGCCGGTAGCCGGCGAGCAAACCCTAGGGTGACGCTAGCGGAGGACCCATCATCCCGACGCCACACTTAAGACACCAAATGTCTCAATTGGGTTTCGAACCCCTCACCTTTGGGAAAAGATCAACGAAGCTCTTATCCAGCGGAGCCACCACGGCCGGTGGTGTAAGTAAACAATTTTGTGCTTGCAACAACAAAAGCATCAATTGGCAGAATAGACGAACGCTTGAAATAACCCAAGTGATTGACATGATAGAATCTAAGACTTCGTTTGTTCTGCGGAAAATAAACAATTTGGAAAATATTTTATTGAAATGATCACTTATATCGCTTAAAATAATTAATTAATGAAAAATATTTTCATTTTCAACAACAATTTATATCTAAATATTTTCGTGGGTAATGAAAATATCTTTTGTTTAGTCATTTTTGTAAGCGATACAAGTAATCATTTTTAGGAAATATTTTTCAAATTGTTCATTTTCACGAATTTGTGGGTGAATAGATTTTATGTTGAGCTTTGAGAAAAGACTGAAATTTATTGTAAAAACTTGTGATTTATAATGTAGAAACAACTTGTTAGGCAACAAGTTGTTTTTATAATGAGTTGTTTCTACATTATAAATCACAACTTGTTAGGCAATTTATTTTCCATACCAAAAAAAAAAAAAAACTTGTTTGGCAATGTTAATATTTGCTTACCATCTTTCTAATGCATAGAAAATTAAAGGCGCGCGTAAGGACCGGTGCGAAAGCCTTTCCACAGATGAGTCTGAATATGGTAGTTATCTTTGAATTTCGAATAGAGGGGAGTTTTGAGAACGTGATCTGTATGGACATGATACTACAGATTGATCTTTGACACCAACCACCCCCCTCTCTCACCCCCGGAGTCTCCTCATCTTTTTAATTCGATCAAAGTCGAGCTCGAGACCCTGATTTGGTGGACTCGACATCTATCGTGATGTTGAGCTTGAGCCCCTAGATCTGGAGGGCTCAAGCTCGGTCGCACCATTGAGCTCGAGCCAATCCGGCGACTCGAGCTCACAGTGGCATGGAGCTGGAGGCCCAGATATATTCAACTCACCGCGAGGGTTGGATGGACAAGATTAGGGAAATGCTGGAACGGAGCAATCCAGCTTAGAAGCTCGCGGATTCGGTCAACCCACATCTGGCCCGTCACCAGGGACTGAAGATGACAGTGAAACAACCAAAGGTTGAAAGAAGCAGTAACAGGAGAACAAAAAGAATATATATAAATTTAAAAAAACAATATTATTTTCGAGTGAAGCTGTCCATGTAAGACGATTGGCTATAACTAGGCCACTATATTATCAATTTCAAGGAAAAATTAGCGGGAATGACTATATTGACAAACTTGCAAGATTTATAACTGAATTTGATCCATACAATATGTTCAAATATTTATATGATAATTTTTTTCTTTTAATTTTCATGAGCCATTCCATTATGTATCCTCATCTTTCTCTACAGGAGTCTCCAACTACCGCTTGCCTTGAGCGCACATTCAAGAAGGATGACTTGTGACAATTCCTAATCCTTTAGTTACATTTACCCTATGGTCGTTGGATCCTTGTTTGTTGAATTCAATTTCCTTTCACATTTCGAGTTAATCAATCATCGCCACATGTAGTGAACTCCACTTAACCTTAGTCCATTCAACTTTCACGATCACTGAGTCTTCAGACTTTCCATCGGGCATCGTGGTCAGTCATATTGTTATTATCTTTGCAATTAAGGAGCTTATTTAGGCATTTCATTAAAGTGGGCCGTGTTGGTTAAGTGCATTGTTGTAAACTGGTTTATCCCATTAGTTTCTTTATGTTTGGGCCCGCATTTTAGGCCGTATCAACGTCATAAATGTTCCAGAAACTTAGAAACTTGGAACCGAAGTGAACAGATTCGGCCTCGTTAGTCTTGGTAAGAAGTTTCTTAGTGTTATATTACAATGGTTCGCCCATGATAGGGTGTATGTATTTAGGAGACATCAGTTCGCTCTAAAATAGTTTGTTTGAGAGGCATCCTTTGAAGAGGTGCAAATTGTTGTCTCTTAAGGGAAGTTAAAAATAACTTCCTTATTATGCAATCTACACAGAAGAACAGAACATTCAAAAAGAGAACGGTCCTCTCTTTCCCTCTCCATCGAAGAACAATATACAAAAGGCTTCCATTATTACTTTGAAAAGATGATCAACATTAATGCTGTAAAACGAGAATATCTCCCTCGTGATCATATTTGGATCATCATGAAATCGTATCGTCAATCGTTTGCTGATGATTCAACGTATCTTCCTGGGTAATTCGTTTGCCGTACATTGAAAAGATTAGTTGTTTCTTCCGCCGACTTTTCTTCCAATATTGGTATGAAAGCCTATGTTATGATCTCTATTTTGTTTCTCCGTCGAATTTTCTCAATTGCTATTTGATATGGGGATCGAAAGTATATGAGCTTATTATCCTAGGTTGAAACAAGTTGATAATATCCATTTTCTGATGTCCCCATGCCTCTCCCGCATGACGACATGGGAGCGAGACCTGGGTTGATCTTATTAATCGTGCTAACCTTGGTATGGAAGTTATGCATGAACTTAATGCTCATAACTTCCCTCTAGACCTAGATGCTATCGAGTTCCATCTACAAATATATAAGACTTTGGTCTTAGTATAAGCCTAGGCAAGTTTTTGATTGGAAAGGAAGAAAGAAAAAGTATAAAGAAAGAAAAAGCAACGAGCTTCTGTACATAATTTCTTAATTTGACTGCTTGGAAATTGCAATATGAATGGTCGAAAACGAACCGAACGCGTGGAATGGATTTGGAGGATGAATGACCATTCTATTATGATCGTTTTTGAAATATTTTTCCAGCAAAAATTGATTTTGACTATATGGGGTAAAAGTACTCATCAAGACAATCAAAACTGCATGTAGTATGTCGCCAAACGAAGCCGGACGTGCCCACACGTGCGGCATGAACGCCATGTGCCCCACTACCTAGCACATAAGTCTCACACATGCGTCAAACCAACATGTGCTAACGTTCGATAACTTTAACAAATAGTCTGTAACTGATGCGATGACATCATCCACCATTCGCTCGCCGGTGACCCAACCCGATAACCCAAACCCAGTTGACCAATCAACAGTCAAATTGATCAAAGCAATTGGACCGATTTAACCAGTCTAACTAGTCGAACCAACCAGGAGCCGGATTGGCTCACTAGCACATGTCACATGCACTGCTCATAAAGGCGGCGTGTGTGAGGTCTAATCTACGCGTGGTTGGTGTCATTGTATTCGTATGGAAGTGCTCTACATTGTAGTATAGTTATTTTTACATGTTCAAGACTTTTTAAAGGTATAAAAATGCGTACGGAACCCTAAATGCGCGTATTTTTGGAGTATAAATACATTGTTTATTCCTTTTAACCTATATTTCACTATGGTTTTGGAAATACATAAGCTAGCCTACATGTAAATGACCACACACAAGTTGTGTAGAGCTTGGTTCAACGATAACATATCTAAGTTTTTGACACGCTTGCAATTTCTTGATTCTAAATGGTTGGAGATCTTTGTTTCTTCGTTACATCTTGTATTCTGCAAATTATTATAGTTATTGCACGATTGTTTTTGTGTGTTAGCTCACATCATGCTATATCTTTTGATATTTAATAGAAAGTGTGATAATTACATGAGGTCACATAATTATCGTTTCCAATAAGAGTTCATAAGTTGGTAGAATTCAAATGAGTTCTCACCTAGAACTTAAAATTTGCGCAAATTAATAGTAGAACAACCATACGCAGAAGCTGAGTGGGAATATAATGAACTTTTGTTTCAGTATCTTTTGCTGAATTATTATTAATTTAGTTTGTTTTTACTACAAATTAAATATGTATGTTAATGTGAAAAATGTGCTAGTATGGATTCTGCGTGTGTCATGTCAATGTGTAGTAGTTTTTTTTTTTTTTTTTTGATGACTGAGGGACCGCCGGAGATCACTCTTCGGGGATCACACGACCCTCCGATGCTCGGTAGCACCGGTGGGGCCTCACCGCAAGTCGCTATTTTGACGTAAACTCTCGAGAGGAGGGGTACCTGGCCCAGTAAACCACTCTTGGGACCCCCACTTAAGTCGCGAGCATCTGGAGATTCGAACTCGTTCCCTCAGCGATGAGGTAGTAAAACCCAACCATCACAGCTACGTACGAGTGGGTATGTGTAGTAGTTATTGGTTATTACTTCAACATCCAAAACCATTGGGTGAGAAATTGAACAATAACAATTATGATATTTGATATTGAAAAGTTTAGTACATCCTTAAAAAGCAAGAGGTTTTGGAAACCTTCAATCACACCATGGATGAATCTGAGCATGAAACTTTTACTCAACACAGAAAAAAATTAAGAAGCTTATCAACCTTTAAAAAAAAAAAAAAAGCATTGTGCGTATCACGTTGATGAGCTATATGTAAGATGATCTCATATGTAAATTTGAAAATTGTAAAAATGCTCAAGTAATTTGGGCTGCCTTGAAAGATAAGTTATAAAGTTTCTTCTTGATAATTGAGAGCATATGAAAATCAACATGACGCACAATGAGAATATCCTCACTTTTAATGATATAGCGTGTCATTTGATATTAGAGGATAATCGTCTAGAGGCTACGAGATCCTTCATAGGTGCTTATGGTTCTAAATCTAGTTTACGTAAAGTTTCGAACTTTAAGTGCAAGAGGAAATATAATTCAACAACGAAGAGAAAGAGATTGGTCAGGCACTCAAGAGAGTTAAGACCCTCCAACGCAAAAAGTGTGATAGGAATAAGCATAAGACCAAGATGAAGTGCTATAATTATGATAAGCTGGGTTACTTTGCTTGTAAATGCACTGAGCCGAAAGAGTTACCATATTACTCCACTACTTTAAATAATACTTATGTTTCTAACATTGTAACTTTTATTGAATCTTATCTTATGAGGACTGTAGATTCAATAGCAATAGATTACATAGCTAGAAATCAAGGAACATTTGCAAAGTATCGTCGGATGTAACTTGGAAAAAAGTGGATACATTGGAAACAATTCTAGAGTTGAAGTGAAGGGTATTGATACATGTAAACTGATTTTATGTGGTGGTCGAAACATACTCTTACATGATGTCCTATATGCTCTAAATATTCAGCGAAACTTGGTGTCTATAGTTGTCTTTTTAAACTTAGGTTACGCATTGCATTTTCATGGTGATTGTGTTGATATTATATTTGGAACAATTTATTATTATTCTGATCATGAAAGTTGTTTTGCATCTTCTAATAAATAGAATTTGATTCAAGTATTTAGTGTGCTTAATTAGATCACTTTAGGTTACAAAAGATGAAAAGAGTAGCTAAAGAAGACATTTTAAGGTTACTCGCTAATGTTGATCTATCCATATGTGAACATTGTCTAGCAGGAAAAATAACTAGAAAATCATTTGGTAAAAGAGTTGAACTTCCATTATAACTCATACATTTTGACATTTGTGATGTATTAAACGAGACGGTAAGGTATGAAGTCCCATATTTAATCATTTTTATAGATAATTTCACACGTTTCGATTGTATCATTCTGATCTCCCTTAATTCTGATGTATTGGATTACTTTAGACGATACATAGCTTTAGTAAAGAATCAATTTAACAAAACAATAAAGGCATTGAAAACCGATCATGAACGTGAGTATATACCTGAGCAATTCAAGGTTCTTTGTGATAAAATTGGAATTATAAGAAAATTAACTATTTTTGGTACTTCGCAACCAAATGGAGTTACTGAGAGAATGAATGAAACCCTACTAAAAGTGGTTAGGTCTATGATGACATGGACAAATCTATCCATTTTATATTAGGAAGATGCATTATTGACTATTGCCAATATACTTAACCATGTGTACTCTAAGTCGATCGCTTCCACCCAAATGAACCATGGACTAGTAAAAAACCAAACTTCAATTATCTAATACCTTGGAAGTGTGTAGCATATATGTATGATTCTTCCCATAAATATGGTAAATTTAGGCTCAAGATAGAAGAAATGTATCTTTATTAGATATTCTAAACTACTAAAGGATACGTATTCTAAAGTGAACAAGATGATAGAACTGTGACTGAAATAGAGTCACTAGTTATCACGTTTTTTAAGAACGATTTTCCTAGTAGAGGTGAGATTGATAAGGATTTCCAATTATATGAGATGGAAAATCATGATAACACATCCATTAATATTGTCGAGAAAAATGAAAATTTACCTTAACATACAAAATCTAGTGAGAGTGTCACATTGCCTGGCAAACTGATTCACAAGAAGTTCAATTATAGTAAAAGTAATCGTAAAACTATTCTCCGTCATCGTTTGGAGATTGAATGGGAAGAATCTATGATTGCTCCGCAAGACGATGCCACGCCTTAGATTGTCCAATAAGTTCCTTCATCCTTTGACAAGGAAAAAAAGAGAAAAGTTTTGAAAGATGAAATAGAGTCAATAAGGACAAACCACGTTTGAGACTTGGTTGATCTATCACACAATCGCAAGGTTATTAGAGATAAATAGGTTTTCAAGATTAAGCGAAGGTCGAATAGATCTATTGAAAAGTATGAGACTTGTCTTGTGGCGAAAGGTTATACTCGACAAAAGAGTATAGCCTATAAGGAAACTTTTTCATTAGTTGTAAAGTTTGTCTTTATATGTCTTATCCTAGTTATTGTCGCACATTGAAACCTAGAATTACATCATATGGATGTAGAGATGACATTTCTCAATAGAGAATTAGATAAGAAATCTATATGAAGCAACCAATAGATATCACAACTGAAAGTCGGGACCATAAAGTTTATAAGTTACGTTGCTCAATATAGGGCATTAAGCAGTCATCTAAACAGTGGTATTTTCGTTCTCATCGAATCATAACGGCATTTGGATTCATGACGATCAAAGAAGATCACTGCATGTATATCAAACGGTCTAAAGATAAATTTGTAATTTTATCACTTTATATGAACGATATTTTATTAGTTAGGAATTACAAGAGTTTAGAAAGAAATGGAAAAATGTTTCTTACACTAGTGCGATCGAAATTTTGATGTATGCTATGATGTGTACTCGACCCAACATATGTCATGCCGTGGGATTGATGAGTCGATACCAGTCAAATCCTAGTCAAGTATACTAGAAAGCAATGAAGAGGACCCTAAGATACTTGAAATGTATTATGGACTATCAACTTTGTCAAATAAATTATTTACGCCTACTAGGCTACTAAGATGCTAATTAGAGAGAAGACCTATATGAGGGTAAATCGACTTTTGGATATATGCTCTTGCTCAATAAATATGCAATTTCTTAGAATAACAAGAAATAAACATGCACGACCTTATCTATGATAGAGGCAGAATTAATTGCATGATTTGCTTGTCACGCCCCAAACCTCGGGCGCGCCAACATCCCGCCATGGTCATGCAAATGCGACATTTTCAGGTAGTGTTGCCGACCCCATTCATTTCTTATTGTGCAAGCGGAACGTATTATAAAACCCCTGACAAAAACTCACGGCATAGGAAAGTAGGAAACTAACTCAAACATAAGCAAACATGCTTTCAAAGGTAATCACACTAGGGTTTACACATATACCAAAAAGGGGCAGTCTACAAAAAAGGGATCAGTCCTATGACCACTAGTCGGACTCGTTCTTTGATCTCACTTCTGATTGATCAGCCTCTGGGGGTTCCGCCATCTATGGTCTAGAAATTTTGGCCCACAACAGGGTGAGACATTGTCTTAGCAAGTTCAACCCCCTAAACCCCTATTAGAAAGAAAATACGCCCAAGGGTGACCTAGCCACATCACACAGAAGACTTACCTCACCTTATTTCCTTCCTGCAGGTTAGTACAACTCAAATCACTAAATCACAGGTAATCATAGGGACTTAAACAATTGGAACGCAATCACTTTCATATCATCAATAACCACACTCAGCACACGTTCCAATTTTCGTTTATCACCACACATGAACATAGCCTACTCGCAGTTCAGCTATCTACTAGCATATAGCCAGGCATCGTCTCCCCACCTTGGAGCACGGCTTCGTCAGTACGTCGACGGCATTCCCGAAGGAGCATGGGCCTAGAATCTACTGCGACCCGCATCCGTTGTAAAGGGCATCCCATATAGGGGCAAGTCCGACTCAATAGCCCAAGACAACTTCCTCTTAATTATCACACAACAATTTCATAATTGGCCCTAGGATATTTTGCATTTCGTTCAATGCTCCCAATTAAAAATAGTGATCCCGACCATTTTTCTTCATATTAAAAATATTCCATAAATTAACCACGTGAGTGGGGACACGTTAATTTCGATCAAGAAAACCAATATCTCACTTTTTCAAACCCCACTGTTTAATATAATACTTAAAATCCAATTTTTGCATAAAAACCGGATACTTGGGTTTTTATGAATAAAATCCATATTTATCACAATCAACACTCAATTTGCCACATTCATTCATCTAATTCAAATTTTAAATGCACAGCAGCAATCAGCACGAAATTCTGAGAATTTAGGGTCCCGACAAAATTTTCGGAATTTAATAAATAATTAAATTTTATTCCGAAAATTAATTAAATAATATTATTTTAATAATTTAAATAATATATTTAATTTTAAATTTTTAAATAATTTTGAAATATTCCAATTAAATCAAAATTCCTTCATTTAAGTCAAATCACCATTTAACTAATATAAACCACAATTTAACCTTAATTAAACCTACTTTAACTTAATCATACTCTTAATCTAATTTACATTAAAATAAACTAAACTAACCACCTAAGCTTAATTAACTTAAGCTAAACACACCTAAAGCATAATTAACCCTCTAATCGAGGTTTAGTGAGCTAAACTCACTCGATTAACGAACCGATCGAACCAAAACGACGGGGATGCCGCGGGGATCGACTGTCCTCAAGGCGGGCCGAGCATCCGGGGTCGAGAAGCCGGCCAAAACGGGCTAAAACCAAGCTGGAATACCCATTTTTCCAGCTATTGATTTGGGGCCGAGAAGGGTGGATCCGGCGTTGGTTTGGGGCGAGGATGGACCAGGGAAGGTTGAGGGGTCGAACCAAACCTAGGCGGGACCTAAACGGTGGCCGGAGGTGGCTGATCCGCGGCCTGAGCTAGCCAAACAGCTGCCTGGAAGTGAGGACGAATAGGGACGACGGCGAGAGGCGGGCTGAGATGCATGGGCAGCAGCACGGGCGAGAACGGCGTCACGGCGGCGAACAGCGACAGGCGGAGGCGTGCGACAGCTCCAGGCGACGTGCGGCTCCTCCTCTGCAATTTCTGGGTTTGAAAAGCACCAGCAAGAGGAAGAAGAAGCTGGTCGAACGACAGTAAGAGGGGAGAGAGGAAGGCGGAGGGCGCGCGGCCAAGGCGAAGCAGTGACGGCATGCGGCGTGAGGCGGCGACGACTCCAGCTTCGGTGAGCGACGACGGCGATGAGAGGCCTGCTGCTTCCGCTTGCTAGGTTCTTCGCACAGCCAGGAAAGGAAGAGAGAAGAGGGTGCCGACGGGGGAGAGAGAGGGAGGAGAGAGAAACCGAGGGGGACCACTTCTCTCATTTTTTTTCTTTTTTCTTTAATCCCTCAAACATGGCCCACCATGACCTTACATGAGGTCATCTTCCACTCACACCAAGCTTCCACAACAATCCTCCAATGGGTCCAATTGCTTCCTCCGCCGTGGCATGAAATCTTGTACATCAATTTCTTCAATTCCATTCAATTATCTTCCAATTGAGTCCAATTAAAGTCCATAAATTAATCCAATGTTCCTAATAAGATTTGTGAGATAACAGGACTTCCAATTTCTGAATTCGCTTTCAATTGCACGCTTAATTTCACTCTGGCACGATATTAGCGCGTCTTGATCTACCAAGTAGTTTTTTTTTAAAAATTTTCATACATTTGACCTGTGGTTAATCATTTTCAAGCCAAAATGTACATCTTTGATACATTGGCGACTCTCGGTTGTCGTGGTAATCTCAAGGTTTCAAATACGAACACAGGGTACCCAAATTAACAGAAAAGTCGGTCCAGTGCCGATCGACAAGAATTCTGCAATCTGGTAGAATCACCCACACTTGATCACATGCCTCTGTGACCTATCTCCAATCTCTAGTCGATTTTTAATTGTGCCATAATGACCCTTGCAGATTAGCTCGGTCGAAATGTCGCTTCCTAGTCAAATTCTCGAGTCTGATGCATTAGAATCTCTTAACGGCTTCACCTGATAGACTAGTTTTCACATGAGTGGCCGACTCAAGGAAAATAACTATATGTGCAAAGATGAAATGCCCATCTCAATCTACTGAAAATAGAATTGGAAAATCGGGATGTCACATTGCTTTGCAATACAAAAGTAGTATAACAAAAATGTTTGTTGGAAAATTTAGACATTGTCATTGAAGTTCAAGACCGGTAACAGTTTATTGTGATAGTTAAGTAGCCATTACTTGTGTAAAAGATCCCAAATATCATGGCAGGACAAAGCACATTGATATAAAGAATAACTTCATCATAGATATAACAACACAAAAAGAATAGATCCCACGATACATTTCAACTAATAGAATAGTTACCGATTTGTTTATGAAGGCCGTTCTTAGATACATGTTCTTGACCCACAAGATGTTTCTAGGGTTACGTAGAATATGCTTTATAATATTATTGAGGATCATTAGTTTATGTATATATGAACATATGTATTGTACTTCTTTATCTTTTAGTGGCCTAATGTTTCATCAATAAGTACAAATCCATTATGAAACTAACACAAACACATATAGATTGTTGAAAATATATATCAGCAGGCAATGATTATCTCATTCACACGAGCAATCACCTCAAATGTTATATTTAGCACATTGAGTTAAGACGTTATATACTATAAATGCTAGAAGAGCAAATTTAGTATATAACATAATTTTACGTCACCTTGATTAGAATTATGATGAGGATAGTTATTTGTATGTGACAAGACCAAACATGATAGTTTTACAATCATGTACGCCTGAAGGATGCTGGATGCGAGTACTTAATTGGGCGCTATAGAAAGTGAGCTAATATAGCACTCAAGCTAAACATAAGTACGTGAGAAGCATGTGACTATGTTTAGACTAAGATTTGTATGGTGGATGTATTTAATAAATGACATATGCCCTTATAGAAAGAGAAATTCACTATAACATGTGATTTATACTACCTATGCATTGTATGACTAGCTAGGGAATGTAAGTGAAATTATCAACATTTATTCATCATGTAAGCCCTTGAAGTAATTCATAATTTACCTCATTTTTATGCCCTATGTTACTTATGACTATGTTTTGGAAGTGACAAATCAATATTGCTATTTTAGCATGTTGCTGACAATCATAAATAGATATGACTTTATGGAATATGTCTAGAAAAGTAGATATTCTGAAATGGAGAGAGACATTAGTATGAAAAAAGACTATTATTATTTTACATCTATCACATGTATTTACTAGTTGACTAATTATATCGCATTATATGGTTTTTGTTATAATTGTAAATACATTGTGATTTGAGAATAGTCAAATATAACCCTTAAAGGATAAGGATACTTGGATTGATGCAACAAAATATGTCTAGGGACTGTGAGACATCAATTGTTTATTTCTTTTGGGGTTGTAGTTATTATGTTCTCCCTAACAGGTGCATAATTTGAGCTCACAAATTCAGGTGTACTCACTGGTCGCACGACTTTTTTGGCAGTATGAATTATTTCTAAAGTAGATAAATGTTGAATGTTTTATATTCTTGATAGAATATTATCAAGCCCATCATGTTCGAGTGGAAGATGTTATATTGTAATGGTTTCGCCAATATAAGGTGTATGTTTTAGGAGACATCGGTTCATCTTAAAGTAATTTGTTCAAGAGGCACCCTTTGACGAGGTGCGAACAATTGTCTCTTAAGGGAAGTTAAGGTAACTTTCTCATTGTGCAATCTACATAGAAAAATAGAACATTATGAAAGAGAGCGGTTCTCTCATCCCCTCTCCATCGAAAAAACATATATACGAAAGGCTTTTATTACTACTTTGAGAAGATGATCGGCATTAACGTTATGAAACGGAAATAACTTCCTCGTGATCGTATTCGGACCATCGTGAAGTTGCGTCGTTAATCGTTTGTTGGTGATTCAACATATCTTCTTGGGTAATTCGTTTGTCGTGCATTGAAAGGGTTAGTTGTTTCTTCCTGACACTTTTTTCCAACACTTATAATTAGTCAAATGTGTCGAGAAAGAAAGCATGGAAGCCATTTCATTATATCAACAAAAGTTGAGATCTGGAGAAAGGGTAGAGGTAGCTTGATTTCTATTTTTCCATGACCTTGATGTGCAAGCCTCCCCAAAGCTTAGAATCGGATTTCAGCGAATTTCACCTCTCTTGACCTTTATTTATGTGATCATATTCCAACATATAGAAAATGTTCGGAATCACGTCACTTTATTCCATCGAAGTCATGCACTCGATAATCGTATCAACTAATTGTGCAAAAGAATTTGTCCCTTTGGCTAGATTGCATACTTGAAATTGAAAGGCATCGACTTGTCTTCTTTCCACGGGATGGAGAAGTTTGATAATTCACTTTGCTTTTAGTATGGCCGAAAAATTATGAGTGAAAACCCACTAAAGAAATTATGAAAGGGATTTCGTTATACATGATTTAATGGGAGAAATTACAAACCAAAAAAAAAAGTCTTAAATCCATTGATCAATCCTAAATTTTTCGATTTGATCAATTTAATTATGAATCTTTTGATGATTAGTCAATTTAGTCCGCCTAACCAATTTTGACCGAAAATCACTGATGTGACATTAGTCCATCCTATGCAACACAACCGGCTAATAGGGGTGAGCAGCGGTCTAGGGTCGACCCTGGACCGATCCTGGACCAGCCCAACCCTGCCGGTCCTGGTCCGGTTCCCAAGGGGACTGGGTCGGTCCTTGGTCCTGAAATTCCAGGACCAACACTGTGCGGGTTGGTCCTCGGTCCTAAGAGTTTTGGGTCGGTCCAACCCTGGACCAACCCTGTATATTATATTATATTATTTATAATTCTTTTATATATTCAAACCTAAGTAAAATTGCTATTATATTATATTATATTGAGATGTTCTATCAATAACACTAATAGTAATTTCAATTTAAAACTTTTGTTGAGTATTAATTATGTGTCGTTTGTTTTGTTTTCAGGTGTTTAGAAGTTCAAGTGAATTAACAAGATGTGAAGTTATATATTCATGGTTTATATTAAGTATTTTGAACTTTTTATGGTTTAATTGTATTTTACTAATGAATTTTAGCTACACTTTGCTTTTCAATTTGTGTCAAATGGTAGAAGTTTTTGAAGAGTAGAGTAGTACTGCGCAATTGCTACGGTGATTTGCTAGTCAAGCGGTGCGAAGCTCATTTTTTGGTTGAGTGGACTCTACATGATCAAATGCTAGTCAAGTGGCGTGAAGCTTTCGACCAAAAAAAAAACAAAAGTGGTGTGTAGCTCATTTTTTGGTTAAGTGGACTCTGCATGATCAAATGCAGGAAAACGCTTTTGCATATGGTGTTATGAATATTAAAGATAGATGATTACAAGAACTTTCTATCTTGTCCCAATTCTCGATGAGCGGTTAGCAGGTACAAAATTTCTATTATTGTGTCATCTTAAATTTGCTAAATATGTATTGGTATTTATAATTTAGTTGCACAATGTCGCATTGTCGATGGATGTGTAATTTGAATTTGTAGGTTTGCTTTTTTAGGGAGTATAAAAAATAAGACGAAAAAAATTATCGATCGGTCCCGGGTTGACCCTGAAACCGGACCGAACCCATTGGGTCGGTCCGGTCCTTGGTCCTAGGCTCAATAGGGTCGGTCCTCGGTCCTAAAAATTGAGGACCGACACTGTACGGGTTGGTCCTAGGGTTAGAGGGTGGCCCGGACCAACCCGGACCATGCTCACCCCTACCGGCTAATGTGAAAAAAAATTTGTAATTTTTTGTTCTCTTTTTTTCTTTTCTTTTTTTCTTTTTTTTCCTTTTTTTTTCTTTCTAAGCCTCACTAGTCATGAGTGAGGGTCACGACCTTTGCCGAGTAGTGACCCTCGCTAGTCATAGGCGAGGGCCACAAAGCCCTCCTTGGCTATGGGCAAGAATTGTGGCCCTCACTCACTTTGGCCCTTGCTTAGAGTCAGCCAACAACCCTCGCCGAACTTCGTTAAAAATAAAAATAAAAATAAAAATAAAAATAAAATAATAATAATAAATTCAGAAATTTAAAAAACAATTATAAAAATTGTCCATGTCAATATTGATCATTTTACTTGGCATTGAAGACATCCACATCAGTAATTTCTAACCAAAATATGTCAGAATGACTAAATTAGTAAATCATCATATGATTTAGGATTAAATTAGCCAAATTAAAAAGTTTATGAATGATTCAACATAAATACAACAGGATTATAACTTTTTGGTATTTTTCCCTAATTTAATGTGTAATTGAAAGAGCATGTAGTGATTTCTTGTGATGCTTTAGGATTCTCTTCAAGGATTATTAAAGCTAAGGTCAGTGTCACTGGAATAGGATCTAAGCTGGTATACAGAAGTGCAAGTATAATAAGAACCGAGAAATCCTCCATTAAGAAATTCTCTTTGCCAATATCTATCACGATGCGAGAAAGGAAGTCCCCAAATGTTGATCTTTGGTTTTTTAGTGAAATACCTTTTATCAAAAGTTGATTTTTCATCAAATGTTGATCTTTGGTTTCTTAGTAAACAGGATCGGTGGCGATTTGAACATGAATTGAATTTGTGTAACAAGGACAAACCACAATAAATCTAAAAGGAAAGAAATGCCAGATCTCGGAAACTGAAAATATATTGATAGATTGAAAATGCATAAGGAATTTGTGTTGATAATCGTGGATTCCTTTCACAACAATTACACGTTGCCTTTTTTAAACTACAAAACATAATTGTTCATAAGCAGTTGATACTTTAATGACAATTACAACCCCAACTCCATAATTTTAGGCCCATGATCACGCATGGACCTTATTTGTAGGCGGTTACCACTCCTTAAGTGCCATTGAGTTCAATCGTCAATCGGTATCTTTATCTTCAATCGGCATCTTCACTTTGGCTCCTTCCTTCATTTCCCAACATCCAACACTTGGCCAAATTCATTTTAACGTTGGACATGTATTGGTTTTGTCATCCAATCTATATGTTCGTCAACAACTAACCGTAATTTTCGACCAAAAAAAAAAACAACTAACCACCATAAGTCAATTGCTATATTTCAAGTCCATCAATACAACATTCATGATTATCACCAAGTATTCTATTGTCGACTTTTACCCTCCACCGTGACATCGCTGAGCTGAATGATATATGACAACAACTTAGTTGACATATCAAGGTCACATGAAAATGCATATCAATTTGGAATAAATTTATTACAGGTATATCAGTTTAGGTTTTTTAGTGACCTAACAATTAGTTTAGAGTAAATTTATCATAGATGTATCAGTTTAAGATTTTTGATGAACCAAAAATTAATTTGAAGTAAACTTGTCATAGATATATTAATTTGAGATTTTTATGGTATTAACCCTAAAAATTAATACAATCTAAACAAGATAGGAGCTTATTCAATCCATGTGAATGACATTTTGCATAGAGATAATTTATCATGATGTTTGATTTGTCTCTTGTATTCTAATATTGGCGTTTCCTACGATTTTGTTTTTCTTTTTAAATTTTCTGGCTATTTAAAATTCTCAATATGTATGTAAGAAGATGCTGCAAATCTAACACATTCCTTTGAATTATGTTTTTTTAAAGAATAATGATGTTTGTTTTGACTATCTATTTAACTAGCACATGTGTTTACCGCGTTACTATTTTTTTTCTTTTTGCTTAGTTTGTCCTTCACTCCTTTTATGCTTCTTGATGTACTGATTTTCCCAATCCTTACATACATCTCTCACATTTATTTAAGTGACGATGCGCCTGTTTGATATTAATTGACTGGCCAATTCGCGCCGATTGGTAATATACATAAAGAAATTTTCAAATTTAAAAATGTTTATAATAAGTGTGAGACATTAGATGGTTAATGAGAACTTTGACATCATTGAAATTTTTGTGGACCATGGTTTTCTATCTTTTTTGCATTCAAAATTAAGAAAAGGTGAAAATTTCTAATAAATTTTTGCCTTTTTTTAATTCTCCTGGCCGATTTTTTATTTTTTTTTTTGGTCGAAAACATAAGTTTTATTTATATTATAGTTAGGAAAGAACCAGCAAAGCCCAGCAGTGGGGCGTCAGTACATAACAGAGCCCAAAGGACCTGAGGTGGGGAGGAGAGCCAATTGGGCAGAAGAGATTTTTTCCTATATTGACGCGCAGCCTAGTCAGCTACTGAATTTGCAGTTCTTGGGCAATAAGCAAGGCCCACATGGGGGAGGTTCAGCAGCAAAGTTTGACGCTCGGCAATACGGGCACGTGCTTCCTAGTTAAAGAGTTCTGCAGATTTTAGTGTACTTATTAAATCTAGACAATCTAACTCCACCAAAACCGCTTCCTGTTTAGTTCGTTCAATGTACATGAGGGCTTCCAAGATAGCTAGAGTTTCCAGTTGAGCCGAAGAGGACGTTAGAACGGTCTTGGTGAAGCCGTCAATGAGGCATCCGACGTGATCGCGACAGATGCCAAAAATGGCGCCTTCCGTCGATCCTTCTCCAAGCGAGCCATCCACGTTGATTTTTGGCGTTCCTTCCGTCGGAGCTACCCAAAACTAAGATGAGGTCTTGTCTTTTGTCTTTCCTGCCCTAGTTTCTTGAAAGCCCCATTTTTTAAAACTTTGTTGCATAGTTAGAACCGAATCCACTTTGTTGCAGGCTTTTGGTTTGCTTCCCCGAAAGATGAAATTGTTGCGAGTCTCCCAGATTTGCCAGAGGACATATGCTACCGTTTTAAGAGAGGGTAAGTTCGGGGCTTCTTCTACAAACTTCATCATCCACGCATCAATTCGAGTGATCTTTTTTGTAAAAATTTTTATTTTGATTTCAGGATTTCCTCATACCTTTGTGGTCCAAGGGCAGACCAAAAAGACATGTTCGGCTGTTTCCACATCCTTTCGGCGCAGGTCACAAAGAGGATCAGATAATATATGTTTCTTCCATAGATTCTTCTTGGATGGAAGCTTTTTGACAAATACTCCATATAAAGATCTTTACTTTAGAACAAGTCTGCATATTCCATATAGCGTTCCATAGGGCTCCTAGGGTTTGGAAGGAGGAGGATGGTTGTTCAGTCATTGCCTTGTCTAACATTTCTTGTCTGGGTGGTATTGTAGCCATTTTTTACTGTAAAAATCCCATTCTTGGCCCCAATCCATACTAATTTATCCTTTGCAAGCTGACGTTTAGTTGGGATAGAAAGGATTTTCCGTGTGATATGCTTGTCAAAGAGGTTATTTAGGAGTTGTTCGCTCCAGTGTTCCTCCTCAAAGTTCATCAATTCTGAGACCAATTGTGGATCATTTCTATTTGTCGGCCCTCCAATTAGGCCTCTCTTCAGCCATTTGTCTGTTCTGATGTTAACATTTTCTCCAATTCCAATTGACTACATTACGGAGTTCGATATCGCGTCCATTCCCATAATTAAACTTTGCCATCCTCAAGAAGGCTTGGACCCTTCCTCAACCGGCCAAAAATCTTTTCGATTGAAATAGAGTTCTTTTAATATCTTGCACCATAATACTTCTGGATTTTTAACCAATCTCCAAGCTTATTTACCTAGGAGGGCTTTGTTGACAGTTATTAGATCCCTAAAACCCATTCCTCCCCTATCCTTCCTGATTTTCAATGCTCCCCATCTTTTCCAATGTAAACCAGCTTTTGATTCACTATTTTTCTACAAAAAATTTGCTATTTTTTTCTCAATCGCTCTACATACCGATACGAGGATTTTAAAAACTAACATCGCATAGCGCAATAAAGCCTAAACCACTGATTTCAGATGAATTTCCTTGCCCGCCTTCGATATGATTTGTTCCTTAAATCCTTGCAATCTCATTTTACCCTTAACAATATCCAAGCAAACATCTATCTCTTTGAGGCTCCCCAATCAAAGGGAATTCCCACATATTTTCCTGTGTGATCCAACTCCCGAATTCTCAATTCTTCTGCCATGTTATCCCTTTAGGGCAATCTCTGCTAAAGAAGGTACCTGATTTGTTCAAGTTTATAGCTTGTGCTGAAGCATGACAATATTGATTTAACACAATTGAGACATTTTGGCATTCTTGGATAGTCCCGTCAAGGAAAAAGATAGAGTCATCCGCGAATAACAAGTGGGATAAGGTTGGATAGAACCTATTCAGTTCAACACCTTTTATACTCTCATCATTTACAACTTTTTCCATTGAAGAAGACAAGCAATTTGATACTAAGATAAATAGATAGGGTGATAAAGGGTCCCCTTGTCTGATACCTCTAGTAGGGTTGAAAAAAGGTAAGGGTTCTCCAATGAATTTTATACTAAAAGAGATCGTAGTGACACATTGCATAACCCAGTTAACCCATCTTGCACAGAAGCCCATTTTTAGTAAACATTCTTTTAAGAAATCCCATTTCAACCTATAATAGGCCTTTTGCATATCTAATTTGAGGATAGCTCGGAAATGCTTTTCTTCTTTTCCTCATTCTTAGTTGGTGCAAAACCTCTTGCACAATATATATGTTATCCTGAATCTATCTCCCACTAACAAATGCGCTTTGTTCCCTTGAAATCAGCATCAACAACCATCTTTTAAGTCTATTTACCATGATTTTTTAGATAATCTTATATGAAAAGTTGCAAAGGATAATAGGGCAGAATTGCTTTAGTTTTTCGGGATTGGGTATTTTTGGAACAAGGGTTATATGGGTTATGTATAAAGCTGGTTCTAAGACTCCCGATGTAAAAACCCATTGACCGCCTCAAAAACATCCTTATTGATTACATCCCAATGATGTTGATAGAACACTCCATTCAAGCCATCTAGACCTGGAGCCTTCTGTGCACCTAGCTGAAATATTGTATCATGAACTTCTTCCATGGTTAATTCCGCCACTAGACACTCATTTATTTCATTTCCATCTTTCCTTGTGCATTGGTCCTGTATTGGTTAACAATTTCTAGACCCTGGTGAGGCATATAAATCTTTGAAGAAGGAGATTGTGAGATTCTAGAGTTGCTGTTTGTCCCATCCAATTATCTTCTGTAGACTTCAGCATAGAAATTTTATTTCTTCATCTCCTTTGAATAGTTATGGCATGGAAATATTTCGTGTTCCCTCCTCCCCCCAATCTCAACCAATTAACTCTAGATCTTAAACCCTAGAACATATCCTCTGTTCTTCATAGAGTTTCAATTTCTTTCTTTAATTCCCGAATCCTTCTATTGTCTTGTGATTAGTATATGCTATTAGTTAAGACTTGTAAATCCTGCTTGAGGGCATCAATATGATGATAGCTATTTGGAAATTTCTTTTTACTCCACCTGTGTAAAGCATGGGTGACAACTTGCAATTTTTCTCTCAAGCCAGCTTCTTTCAAAGTAGGCGATTGCCGGGTTTGTTTTGCAACTGCTTTGCATTGAATATCCTCAATCCATAAGGCTTCAAATCTAAATTCTCTCTTTTCTCAACAGGGTCGGCACGACATGCAAGTAATGAAGGGCTATGGTTGGATCCAACAGCTAGGAGAGCATAAGCCTTTGCTACAGGGAACATGAGCCTCCAATCTAAGTTGCATAACAACCTATCCAGTTTTTCCTTCACAAAATTAGCCCATTCTCTACTGTTTGCCCAAGTAAAAGCACATCATTTACAATCTATTTCCACTAACGAGCAGCCATTCAAACAATTTCGAAAAGCAGACGAACAATAGTTTTTAGCCATTCTATTTCCAAGTTTCTCCCAATGGTAGAGTAATTCATTAAAATCCCCCAAACATACCCACAGTAATGCATCAGAAAGACTCACTTGTCTCATTTTTTCCTATAGATTTAGTCTCTCCCAGAAGAGGTTGGGAGCATGAATACAAGTACCTATGATTTTGTTCCTACTATCAAAATCTTCAAATACCAGATTTATCATCTCTTGAGAAGCTGACTCCACTATTATTGCCACTGCCTCATTCCATAGAACTGCTAATCCCCCCGCAATCACTATCGGGTTCTTCACAAAGTTGTTTTGGAACTTCAGTTGTCTTTTTAAACGCAAAGGGCCACCTTCAAGAACGACAATCCCATCCTCAACACTGGTGAGGATTTGCTCCTCCTTGCCCCTGCAGTCTCTCCTACTTCTAGGCTGATCTCGGTCCCCGAGCCACCATTGCCGGCAATTGAGAGGGCTGAAGAGGCCCTCAAGTCCGAGCCCCTATGCAATGAGGTGGCCCTCAAGTTCAAGCCTGTCAATTGTTTAGATTCCCATGTTCAAATTGTGTTAAGAAGTTCAGCGAGAGCTTTTACGTTTATTGTGTTATCGGGTATTTGGTTAAGGATTCAAAAACCGATGAGTGTGATGTGGCATAGACGACAAGTGAAAAAGGCAAACCACAAAACACAAAGTATGAAACAAATAAATATACATACATGGCAATTCGACTTCAGAAATTCTTCCTCGAAAACGTCTTATGAAGGAACATCATCAAATCCTTTAATTATGTGATTACTTGCTCAATTAAGATTACCACAGTGAAGATAACGTGCCGTGTGATGCACCTGCTTTGAAGCTTAGCTTATCATGTTACTTTTTCTTTTTTTGGTCGAAAGCATATCATGTTACTTTAATCAATGGCATTTTTTAGTAGTTTTCAAGTTAACATTGGGTACATGATTGTGGCAAAAAAAATATTATAGTAGTTATATCGTCTGCATTTTGCACGAGATCATTTATTTATCATGTTATTTCAATCAGGGGGAGCTACCACCATGTTTACTTTTTGATTTGCCAAAAGATTTCTACCCGATTTCCATGGAAAAGCAATCAAGGGAAAATTATTAAAAAGAAAAGTTCTAAACTTATTGTACTTATATCAATTCAGTTATAAACTTTTAAATTCAGCTAATTTAATCTTAAATCTTTTGACAATTTACCAATATAGTCCATCTTACTAATTTTTGCTAGAAATTGATGACATTGGTGCCAACCATCCGACATGGTATGACCAACATTTGTGGATAATTTTTGAATTTTTTGAATTTTTTTATTAATATTTTTTCTTTTATTATTTATTATTGTTATTATTATTGTAAAGGGCAGGCAGGGGATTGCTGACCACTGGTTGAGGCTCAACGACCCCTGCTAGCCACCAAGCGAGGGTCTCACTCAAACCTAGGCAAGGGCTCAAGGCCCTCACTAGCCACATGTGAGGGGTGACGAGGGCTCAGTGGCCAACCCTTAAAAATAAAATTAAATAAATTCATAAAAATTTTACTTCGCATTGTGTCATGAGCCGATCGATCAACTCTCGATCACTCCTCGAACACTCGTAGGCTGACCCGTGCGGTCTTAAGGTTTTATCCCTAAGCAACCTTTCAACACTCACTCACAAGGATCTTAGAGAGAGAGACTTCTAGAGAGAGAAGCTCTGGATTTGTATTCACTTGAAAATGAGATGATTTACAATGAGGGAGGAGACCCCTTTATATACAAGTACAAGACAAACCGTATTCGTAGATCTCCCTTACATCTAACAGTGGAAATTGCACCTCCCCAACTACCCGCATTTATTATCAACTACCAACTAC
The DNA here is from genome assembly GCA_016097605.1 of Eucalyptus guilfoylei. Lineage (NCBI taxonomy): Eukaryota > Viridiplantae > Streptophyta > Magnoliopsida > Myrtales > Myrtaceae > Eucalyptus > Eucalyptus guilfoylei. The sequence continues at coordinate 23,558,335 of CM027863.1, read as the reverse complement.
TCGCATTTATAACGTATGCGTACAGATACAGTATCGCCCGTCCCCAAGAATATTTTAGAAGACTCGAGAATACTCTAAGTCTCGGGGATACAAGCTGAGGGTCGGATGTGTCACGCCCGTCCCGTAGGAACCTCTTGGATGTGCTTTCTTTCAAGCCGTGACATTCTCCCCCACCTAATTAGGCGACGCCCTCGTCGCATCTTCGGCATGAAAGGCTTCAATCTCCTTCTTGAATTGCCAAAGACTTTCCGCTGGCTCCCAACTTGCTTCACTCTTTGGAAGACCCTTCCATTTGACCAGGTACTCTCGCTTGGGCGCGCAATACCGCTTCCGTATGACTAGATCCGCCATGATGCTCTCGACTTCTCGATCATACGAGGTTTTTGCCCTAAGTGGCGCCCGTTGAGACTCTCCTCGATCCGGATCTTCCTCATCAACTTGGAAATGTTTAAGCATACTTACATGAAAAACCGGATGTACCTTGAGTTTTGGCGATAGCTCCAGCTTGTATGCAACCTTCCCGACCCGTTGCAGCACCCAAAATGGCCCCTCATAGCAACGGATCAACCTCTTGTGCACATCCTTGTATCGAAGAACCACATGCAGCTTGGCCAACACTTGATCTCCAACTTGGAACTCCACGTGCCGTCGCTTCTTGTTGGCCCACTTCTTCATGCGCTTGGATGCTTTGTGTAGACATGCCCTTGCCAAGTCGGCTTGCTCTTGCCAATCCTTAGCAAATTTGTACGCGGGCGGACTACTCCCTCGATAACCCGAAGCAATGGTGCTAGGGTATTCAGTTGCTGTCCAATCGCAATCTTGAATGAGCTCTGGCCGGTTGACTCACTCCACTGCAAGTTGTAAGAGAACTGGGCTATGTCGATCAACTTCACCCAATTCACTCGCATCATGCTCACATAATACCGGAGATAAATTTCCAAGAGTGTATTAACCCACTCCATATGACCGTCGGTTTGGGAATGCAAACTCGTGGACATATTTAGCTCCGATCCCAGCAGCTTGAATAATTCGGACCAGAAGCGCCCCGTGAAACGAGGATCACGATCGCTCACGATCGTTTGTGGCACACCCCAGTATTTGACTACGTGCTTCATGAATAGCCTAGCCGCCTCCTCGATCGGACAATCCTTCATCACAGGCACAAAAGTCGCGTACTTGGAAAATCTGTCCACCATGACCATGAGAGTCCGACACCCTTCGAACTTTGGCAAGTTGACGATGAAGTCCATGAAAACACTTTCCCATGGACGAGTTGGAACGGGAAATGGCTCCAACAAACCCGGCAACGACCGTTAGTCTAGCTTGTCTTGTTGACACACCAAACAAGTCTTCACATATGCCTCCACGTCGTCCCGCATTTGTGGCTAGTAGTACCGATCTTCGACAAGGGCCAGCGTGCGGTGGATCCCTAGATGACCTACCCACTTCGAGTCGTGGCACTCGCGCAAGATCTCCTTCCTTAGCTTCCCATGGAAGGGCACATACAGTCGCCTTCCTTTGGTGTAGAGGAACTCGTCCTCACACCAAAACTGTCGGGTCTTGCCTTCCTTCGCATACCCGATGAGAGCTTCAGCTCTTGGATCATGTGTCAACTCCTCCTTGATGCGATCGACCCAAGGACAACTCGGTCGACTCACCGTGTGGCTCATCAGCTCCGTCTTCCGACTCAACGCATCTGCCACGGAGTTGGCCTTCCCCAGCTTGTACTCCAACGAGTAGTCAAACTCTGCTAGGAAATCCTACCATCGAGCTTGCTTCGGACTCAACTTCTTTTGGGTCTGGAAGTAACTCGTGGCCACGTTATCCGTCTTCACGATGAACTTTGACCCCAGGAGATAATGCCTACACGTCCGAAGGCAATGGACCACCACGATCATCTCCTTTTCTTGAACGGTATACCGATGCTCGGTATCGTTCAACTTCCGAGACTCGAACGCCACCAGATGACCATCCTGCATAAGAACACCTCCTATGGCATAATCCAATGCATCAGACTCTACCTCATATGGATTGGTGTGGTCGGGCAACGCCAACACCGGCTCCTCCGTCATGGCTTTCTTCAGTCGATCGAATGCTCGTTGGCATCGATCCATCCACTCCCACAACTTCTCCTTCTTCAGCAGGTCCATGAGTGGCACGGTGATGCTTGAGTAGCTTCAGACGAACCGTCGGTAATAATTGGTGAGGCCCAAGAATGACCTCAACCCCGTCACCTTCGTTGGCGGCTCCCATTCAACGATCGACTGAATCTTCGCCTTGTCCATTCGCACTCATCCACCCCCGACGATGTGCCCCAGGAATGGAACTTCCTCTTGGACAAATGCGCACTTCCCGCGCTTAACATATAGCTCGTTTTCACATAAGACTTGGAAGACTTGCCTCAAATGTTCGACATGCTCTTCCAACGTCTGACTATATATCATAATATCATCTAGGTACACCACTACAAATCGATCTAGAAAAGGGTGGAGTACCTTGTTCATCATTGTGCAGAAAGTAGCCGGAGCGTTGGTTAAGCCAAACGGCATCACGAGGAACTTGTAGGATTCGTACCGCATTACGCATGCGGTCTTCGGCTTCTCCCCCTCAGTGATCCGAACTTGATAGTAGCCCGATCGGAGATCCAACTTGGTGAACCATCGAGCTCCATCGAGTTGATCGAAGAGATCCGTGATGAGTGGGATCGAGTACTTGTTCTTCACAGTCAGCTTGTTCAGCGCCCGGTAGTCAATGCACATCCGGAGTGACCCATCATGCTTCTTTTGGAACAAAACCGGTGCACCGAATGGAGCTTTGGACGGCCGTATATAACCCGCATCGAGCAACTCCTTGAGTTGTCTCCTCAACTCTTCCAACTCGGGGGGTGCCATGCGGTAAGGCGCCATGGCAGGCCGTCGAGCTTCAGGCACTAGCTCGATCCGATGATCCACCTCTCTCTTGGGTGGCAGCTTCTTTGGCAACTCTAAAGGCATCACGTCGTTGACTTGGGCCACCTCCGTCGGGATTTCCTTCCCTTCACCCTTGTTGTCCTCGATCTTCAAGGCCGCTAGGAAGGTCACTTCCCCCTTCCTTGCTCCTTTGGTGAGTCGCATGGCCAAGATCATCCTCCGATCACGGTCCGACTCGCGATGGACCGGAATCACGCTTTGACAATGCTTGTCCAATATGCATATGCATACGGCAAATGGAACTACAACCACATGGATTCTATCTAGGAATTTAATTCCGATGACAATTTCATAGTCGTCAAGGGGAATTACCTCTAGAGTCTCCTTGCTCTTCCATAACCCGAGTTGTAGCTCCACATCCCTTGTGACACCAATCGCAGGGACTTTCTTTGAATTCACCGTCTTGAGCCACTCGGCTCCCTTCTCAATCCGTAGATTAAGTTTCTTCGTGGCTTCCTCCGATATGAAGATGTTGGATGCTCCCGTGTCCACGAGCACACTCATTGTGGACTCTCCAATCTTCAAGTCCGCAAACATCAAGCCTTTAGGCTCCTTTGCCTTCTTGGACTTGATGGTGCTAAGGAGGCGCAGCAAACCCAACCACGTTTCCTCCCTAGGCTCATCCTCCTTACACAGGGCGGCCAATTTGGCCTTGTTCGGGCAATCTCGTGCCATGTGCAGACCATCACAGAAAAAACACTTGTACGAGCGTACCTTCCTTTGTCCTCCTCTGCTTGACTCCACGTGACCTTTGTGAGGATTAGCCGATGGTCTACCTCCGGTCGGGCGGTTGTATCTCCCCCGATCTCCCCCACCAGTGGCTTTGTCCCTCGAACGCGAATCCGATCAAGATGTGGAAGGCACCTTGTATTCCACGAGCGATTTGGCTACCGTCATAGCCGTCGTGAGATCTCCCACGTTGAACTGCTTCAACTTTTGTTTGGTCCATAGCTTGAGACCACTCATGAACTGGTGATACGCTTCTACTTCATTCATTGAAGGGATTTGGAGTAGCAACTCTGAGAACCGCTTGATATAGTTGCGCATACCCCCTTTCTACTCAAGACGCTTCAGCTCGTCACGAGCTTCCTCCTCCACATAAGTAGGAAAGTAGTTCCGTCGGAACTCCTCAACGAATCCACCCCAGGTCATGATAGGATTCTCACACTTATCATCTGACCGACGACGCCACCACAACAATGCACTATCAGCTAAATACATCGATGCAGTGTTTACCCGTGTTTGGTCGTCGTTGATTCCTATGGCTTGGAAGTACCGCTCCATGTATCATAGGAAGTTGTCTACATCTTTGGCCACCCGCGAGCCCCAGAATTCCTTCGACTTCGGCGTGTCCACCCGTGGACCTTGCACGGTGATTACTCCGTTCATGCGTGCAGCTTGTGCTTCAACGAGCTTACCCGTAACCTCCGCTATCTCCGCACGCATGGCCGCCATCATGGCCTCCAAGGGTTCATACCGTTGTGTGAGTTCCTCCTGTAGGGTCCCCAGCAACTCGTGGCGGAGCTCTCCCATGCCAATCTTGAGCTCTTGCACTTCAGCAACCAGCTCCTCTCTTCCGACGTTGACTCCATCCACGGTCTGGGTCAGGTCATCGACCGATCCTTGGACATCAGTGACGAACAACTCTAGCTTCGTCATGCGATGCGCAAGGTCCCCCGTTGGTTCCCTTGAACTCGAAACAACACGGGTCTTCTTCCCCTTGGCAGCAGCCTTTTCGGCGTTCCGCCCACGATCAACGCAGTCACCACCCATGGCGAGCGCCTCATTAAATTGTAGATCAACCATTGTGTTTGCGCTTAGAACAAACTCAGCTGTGATACCACTTGTCACAGGCCAATCAATCAACTCTCGATCACTCCTTGAACACTCGTAGGCTGACCCGTGCGGCCTTAAGGTTTTACCCCTAAGTAGCCTTTCAACACTCACTCACAATGATCTTAGAGAGAGAGACTTCTAGAGAGAGAAGCTCTGGATTTGTATTCACTTGAAAATGAGATGATTTACAATAAGGGAGGATACCCCTTTATATATAAATATAAGGCAAACCGTATCTATAGATCTCCCTTAGATCTAACGGTGGAGATTGCACCTCCCCAACTACCCGCATTTATTACTAACTACCAGCTACTTGCATTTATAATGTATGCGTACAGATACCGTATCGCCCGCCCCCAGGAATATTCTAGAAGACTCGAGAATACTCTAAGTCTCAGGGATACAAGCCGAGGGTCGGATGTGTCACGCCCGTCCCGTAGGAACCTCTTGGATGTGCTTTCTTTCGAGCCGTGACAATTGGCCGTGCTAAATAAGATAGCCAACATTCATGTTATTAATTTTTTACCAAAATTAGACAGATGAACTATATTGGTAAATTTTCAATAAGTTTATGATTAACTAAACCAAATTAAAAGGTTTATGACTAAATTCAGACAAATGCAATAGGTTTAGAACTTTTTGATAATTTTCCTAGTAGATAAAAGTTCTTTGATTAATGTAGCATCCAAGGTAGGATTAACATCCATCGGCTAAAAAATGATCAGAAAAATGGCAATTTGTATGCAGTGCCAAGACTGGGAATTGCTCAGAATAATTAACTTAAATCTAATTAACTAAACAAGTTAAGTATGATTTTTAGAAAGGAAAAATTAGCATGCAAGGCGAGGTAGGGCTAATGCCAACCCAGTCCCCCTTGCCAAGATCCTTGCTTCACATCCGCCCCATTCATGCCGAGGCCCTGCGGGGCTTGGGGAATCCTCATCCTCCTCCTATCCTTCTTTCGGAATCAATCTCCTCTGAAGATTCGAGTGCACAGATATGAATGTTAAAAATATGTTTTAAGGGTAGCGTGTGGGGAGAGAGAGAGAGAGAGAGAGAGAGAGAGATTTTAAATGGTTTCCTAGCCTAGCCAATGATGGGCTGTAATAACACGACCCTTCTTGTCACCTAGGCCAGGTTCTTGTTGGCACTACTATCTCTCTCTCTCTCTCTCTCTCTCTCTCTCTCTCTCTCTCTCGGTATAAGGTTTTTTTAGCATAACAATATTGTTAGCCAACCAGCGCAAATCATGCGACAGTCCGTGTCAACATCTTTCTTTGATTATAATAAAAGGACTAACTTGAGTAAAAAACACGTAGTTTAGGAACCACGTTGACAGAAAATATATATATAGGGACGAAATTAAACAAATTGAAGTACAAAGTCTAGTGATACCTTTATCCAGAAAGATATGAGGTTTCATGATATTTTAATAAAAAGGTATGAGGTTGAAATTCTTCAATTGGGATAATCGGTTTGCATTCCTTATAGGAAAGTAGAAATGATTAATTGAATTATGTTCCCGGCTGGAATTAGTATAGTAAAAATATCTGTATGAAGTATTCAACGTAAATTATATTAGCAAAATTGACTCCAAATTGCTTCACGGGTGATGAGAACTCTTACTAAAATCATAAAAGAAAATGTTAATGGCTACTTGGCTAGTAGCATATTCACACGTCGAGTAAACGTAGTACATGGTCTATCTGCTAAGGAAGAAATATGATAAAACACACGATATGTGCACTATATACGCTTCCATATAAGAAAAAAAGAGGTGACGGACATGGGTACACGTATCATTAAACAACGACAACTGAGTATTTAAATCCATGTGATAGGTAAGTAACCACCATACTTCATTTTCCCGTAGAAGCTAATCCAACCTGGCGTCCCTACATAACAAAGGAAAGAATCAAGTGGCAAATATCAATATAAAACAAAATAAGGATGAGCATGATGTTTCGTTTGACTTTTATGTTCTAATACTAGCGTCTCCCGCATTATTTCCCCTTCTATATTCTAATGTGATGCTAGGACTTATAACTTTACAATTTAAAGGAAAATTACACTAAAAATATCATAATTTTCATATAATACTCACTTTAGTAGCAAAACTTTTCAAACGATCACTCGAAAGTGCCATTCTTAAAAAAGGAACGATCACCTTAGTGTCATCACCAATATATATGATCAAAGAATTCAATGTGGCAATTATTAAGATTATTCATCCGACTTGGCTCATCGACAAAGTGAGACAACATGAACTAACCTAAAATGACATTGTCTAACACATGTTTACTCCAAATTGACGAATTGGAACAGTTCTCCAAGCCTTGACCTAAGTAGTACCGACAATGACACGCGACATGCGACATGACACAACATGACACACTAACATATCGTTTCTCATAAAATAAAGAATTCCAACACTTTGCATATTAAATATATATTTTTCTATATAATTTCTATGTGATTTTCATGATTATTTCAATTAAATTAATTTGATTCAAATTCACAAATAAATAAATAATAAAAAAGTCTAGAATGAATTTACACTATAAACATTAATACACTATTAATTAATATTGTTCATTATTTCAATTTGACAAATTAAAATACATTCCAAGTAATTCATAAAACTTGGAGAAAAAACAAGCAATTCACAATATGGATTCGCATGTCAGACATGTTGGAACAGAAGAAAAAAAAACTTGGGGGTGAATTGTTTATCACGAGAAGTGAGAGCCAGAAGAGAAGATAAGATTGGGTTTTTCTTCTTTCCCTATTTATTATTTTTATTATTATTATTTTAGTTTTTCGCATATATACATTTTGACCTATCATTTTTTGAAAATTTTTAAAATTAACCTCGTGTGTCAGAATCACATATTGGAAACTTGCATGTTAGAATTCTAACTTTGTCGAAGAGTCAGGTGTCGGCCGATATATTTTAACTGAGTGTCGGAGAGAAACACGACACAAAGGTTCACATAGAGTGTTAGTGCTTCTTAGGCCCTGATCCAAACACATTGTTTTCATTTTGGTTGATATTGACTCTTGTGAAGGTGAAGGGGGTTGGAGTGACACATGAAGATGCCTAGGGCAGCCTCTATTTCTGCAAGAATACAAACGTAGGTGTGAGCTTACTAGGTGGAGAATAGGAGAAGTCGGGGCATCTGTGTTTGGGTACCCACAAAGAGAGAGAGAGAGAGAGAGAGAGAGAGAGAGAGAGCGCTGTGTTGTGTGTTCTATTCTTTGTTCCATATGTTTAGAAAAGAAGATGAAAATGAAGACGAAGAAGAAGATGAGGGAGAAGAGAAGACAAATTGAGTGAGTTAATAAACCATTTGCCAAGTCATTATATCCTCTTCTTCTTCTTTTCTTCAAGAAGCCATCTTGTCCTTAATTTTTTTTACAAAAAAAAAAAAAAAAAAAAAGCTACATAAGACGAATTGCTGAAAACACTTAACTGATTTTTTTTTCCATCACGTAAGTGATCATCTTTTCACCGATGCGGCATTCAAGTAATCACCCGAAAAGTTTTAACACTGAAATGAGTTATTATAGCCTTGTAGAGGCAATTCGACGTGTTTATTAAACTTGTCATATGCTCAAGTTAGTCATATTTATATTATACTATTTTCAACACAATAAATTTAACATGACACGAAACAAATCACTAAGCGCTGTCACAGAAATAACCTTGATATCAATATAGCCAGCGTTACCGGATATACCGCAAAGTCTCCGCAGGCCCCCACACAAATCATTTTACTTATGGAGGTGTATAGATATCCCCACGCTCTTGGAATTTGACATTCCAACTCCTCCCACCTCTCACATCTTCCTATACATAAGGCGAAACAGGTACGTTTGTACTCCGTAGAGATTGAGATTGAAGGAAGAGCAAGGAATGTGGAGGCTGAAGATTGCCCAGGGCGGGAACAGCCCGTACATATACAGTACGAACGAGTACGTCGGGAGGCAGATATGGGAGTTCGATCCAGATGCGGGAACCTCGGAGGAGCGCGCCGAGGTGGAGCAAGCTCGTCTTCACTTCCATGACAACCGCTTCGAGGTCAAGCCCAGTGGAGACCTCCTATGGCGGATGCAGGTAGAGTGCTGTGCATCATCCCCGTCACTCGATCATTCAAGTGTTGTTCTATTCTTGATTAAGTACTCTATCATCGCAAAAGTCAAAACGGTTCCAGAAGCAGGTCCGGACCTCCTTCCGAATTGGCCAAGAACACGGACTCGGCTACTAGATTCATCTCTCCAAACTCCATCAGGCGGGAGTTCAAGTTATAATGCAAATAAAAGTTAATTTTTGACAAAGTTGGAGACATGCATCCGTATCTATCAATATCCGATAAATCTACTAATATTCGGCCGGTAACTTATTTATCTATTTTATCTACCTCACTGTGTCAAAACGCAAGAATGTTTCCAACTTTGTCCATTACCCAAAATCCCCATCTCATTTGACCAATCAAATGGTTTTCTATCTAATATCCAAAATACCTGTTCTCTGACCAATAAAATATTTTTCTCTTTCGTGTTGCCAATAAATTTCATCTCAATTTACAGATATTAGACTATAAATTTAGAAAATAGTTTTAATTAATGTTATATACACTTTCTCCCGTTTACCATATGAAGTTACCTTTTGAAACATCTGACCCACTATAAAAAAATGCAGGGTTATTTCCAATAGAGGGGTGTTTCCGTTTACCCCACTATATAAAATTGCAGGAGTGTTTCCAATAGAGGGGTGTTTCCAACTTTTTCTCTCCTTTGACCAAAGTGTCTCTCTCATTTGACCACTCAAATAGCTTTTATCTAGGGTTAATATCAAGAAAAACTTTTAAATGGTATTCCAAACTAATTTTTCGACCATCAAAAATCTTAAACTCATACACTTGTGACAAATTTATCATCCATTAATTTTTGTTAAATTTTACCATCAAATTACTAAATTGGTCGACATGTGACAATTGACAGGTGTACCGGTTTAGATTTTTATACTCCATTTGTCGTAGATGTACTACTTTATGATTTTTCGTGATACTAATTCAAGTTAATAGAAACTATCGAATGGTAAATTTATTACAAATGTACTAGTTTTGAATTTTTGGTGGTCAAAATATTAGTTTTTGGTAAATTTGTCATGAGTATATCAGTTTAGGGTTTTTCGTAATCAAAAAAATTAATTTTGGGTAAGTTTGTCACAAGTATACCAATTTGGGTTTTTTTATAATATTAACCATTTTATCTATCATCCAAAATATGCCACTCCTCTTACCATTCGAGTCACCTTCCCTCTTAAAGTTGATTCCAAAATAATAAACTATTAATAAGAAAGTATTTGTATACAATCATTCTTACTTAATGTTGCATACATCTTACTTCGTTTGCATTTGAGTAATAATAACCTAAAATTTTCAGAAAATATTTTTAATTAATGGAACGTGGTTTCGTGTTTTATACCTTCTTTCATTCATTGACCATATGAAGTTATCTCCAAACATATCATGCTAAAGTTATCCTTATTTTTTCAAAATATATAATTAATTAGTAAATTTATTAAAGCGAACGATATCTTAACATTATAATGAAATTAATGGACAAGAAATACGTTTAGACTTATCAAAAGTCAAAAGTAACCCTTTTAGTTTCTTGTTAAATCCAAAAAATACTATTCAAAAGATTATAAAAAATGATAAGAGAATGTTCGTGAAAATATCTATTATGAAAGCCTTAAAGATGAAGAAAAGTCAAAATGCATGGGCCGTAAATTTTGCAAATAGAAAAAGTAAATATCACTCTTAAGTGAACTCTGAATATTATTGTGTAGACTAATTATTGTGTAGCTAGGTAGAGTCAAACCTAATGTTTATGTAAATGTCACGATTTCTGCGCTTCCTTGGAGAGTGATCGAGTTATTTTTATGAATTAACAAATTAAGTAGCCTGGTGGATGAATTTGTTTGGGGGGTTCACACAGACAATACTTGAATTTTATACAGAGAAATATAAAAACAAGGAATTGTCTTCTATTTTTTTCAGAAATGATTAGTTGACAATCTATTATTTACTGTTAGAATAACAGTCTATTCTGAACCACAAAAAAAAAAAATCAAATAACAAATCATTATAAATTATCGTGGAGTTCACTTCTTTAAAAATTTGTGGCTCGCAATAAATTGTTATTCTCATAGTAGCTGAGAAACTGTTATGCTAGCAAAGCCTTTCCTTTTATTTTTTCCCCTAAACCTTGATGAGTAAGTACCCCGGTAATCGAGTAAGCATCAATCACTGGACCTGATAAATTTTTTTGTTCTGCAATTGCAGTTTTTAAGAGAGAAAAACTTCAAACAAACTATTCCTCCCGTAAAGATAGAGGCTGAAGAAAAGATGACACATGAGAAGGCATCGGCCGCATTGAGGAGAAGCGTCTATTTCTTTTCAGCCTTGCAAGCTAGTGATGGCCATTGGCCTGCAGAAAATTCTGGCAGTCTCTTCTTTCACCCTCCTTTGGTTAGCTCTCTTCTGTCTTCTTGGTCATTGTTTGCACTTGTTGAGTGTAATTCTTTTGTTTGAACAAGTGGTTTTATCACTAACTAGTTTGAGCTATATTCTTTCTTGAGATGTGATTATCAAACCTTTTTTCTTATCCAACGTGAGTCAAACTCATATACTCTACCTAATCGATGGATAGAGCCTGTTGCAAGAAAGATTTCTGATTGCTTCTTACTTGATAGGAAAATGAATGCGAGCCAAAACAGTATTAGTCAGACAATAAACATACTTTGGGAATGATCATTGCGTTTTTCTTGGTTAAAAGGACCGATCATCACGTGATAGTCATGCCAATCTTATGCAAATCGTACCCCTTCACTTGTTCATTAACAACAAAATGCAGGTTATTTGTTTGTATATTACTGGGCATCTCAACATATTCTTCTCGACAGAACATCGAAAAGAGATCCTTCGCTATGTGTATAATCATCAGGTACTTAATCTTCATCCATTTTGCACAGTCCTAATGCAAATTTTGAGAATGTAGCTCCACTTCTAAGTTGCATACGGAAAAAGAAAAATGTTTTCTATCTTTACATTGTTGGGTATCAAATACGGTATTGCAGAATGAAGATGGTGGGTGGGGCTTACATATAGAGGGCCACAGTACCATGCTAACTACAGTACTTAACTATATATGCATGCGTATACTTGGAGAAGGTCCTGATGGTGGCGAGGACAATGCCTGTGCCAGAGGTAGGAAGTGGATTCTTGATCACGGTGGTGCCTTGTACATATCCTTCCTGGGAAAGATTTGGCTTTCTGTAAGAAATTTTTTGCTTCTTCTGACAATATGATCCTTTAATAGCAAATCACCTCACTAGATGATATTATTAGATTACAAGCAGGTACTAAAACCAAACCATTGAAAAGAACTTGTAGCCAATATGCTCCTACATACTTAAAGCAAGTTTAAACAATATGTTTTCCCACATGCGGAGTGCGACTAACATCTTGACTTCTCCTTTTTGGTAGATTCTCGGGGTTTATGACTGGTCCGGGACGAAACCAGTGCCTCCTGAGTTACTGATGCTTCCCTCATTTCTTCCCCTGCATCCAGGTTTGCCAAGACATTTCCATGTATCATACCAAATTGATTGCTTGATCTCCCAGGATTGTTATTATATATTCAAATTCGTGGACATAAAGAACATTTGCGTAAATTTTGTTTTAGTGTCTTGGAGTTGCTGGTTATTTCCTCTCTAATATGCAGCTAAGTGGTGGTGCTATTTTCGGACCATTTACATGGCCACATCATATTTGTATGGAAGAAGATTTGTAGCACCAATTACACCTCTCGTTCGACAATTGAGAGAGGAACTTCTAACTCAACCCTATTGTACCATCTCTTGGACAACAGCTCGACATTTATGTGCCAAGGCAAGAGCTAGTTTGCAATGAACTATTCATTGCCATGCTCTTAAGATTCTAACATATTTCCCTAATTATTTTTCATATAGGAGGATCTCTACTATTCGCATTCTTCAGTAATAGATTTGTTGTGGGATGGTTTTTACATACTATCAGAGCCTTTTCTCAACCGTTGGCCACTGAACAAGTTGAGAGAAAAGGCTCTTAAAATGACAATGAATCACATTCATTATGAAGACGAAAACAGCCGATACATCACTTTGGGATGTCTTGAAAAGGTAATCAGAAGATAGATTGTAGCTGACCGCGCTTTTACAACACGACTTAATGGGAAAATCTATGCTCTAATGAACAGGTATTAAGTATGCTTGCTTGTTGGGTGGAGGATCCAAATGGTGAATACTTCAAGAAGCATCTAGCTAGGATTCAAGATTTTATATGGGTTGCTGAGGATGGAATGAAGATTCAGGTTGGTTAAATGATAAATCACATTAAAGGGATTTTATGGAAAAGAAAACTAAATTTGATGATTCCATATGCAGAGTTTTGGTAGCCAACTATGGGATACAAGCTTGGGAATCCAAGCTCTGCTTGCTAGTAATCTAACCAACGAAATAGGACCAATACTCAGGAAAGGGCATGACTTCATTAGGAGATCACAGGTTAGATCTTTGTCTCAGCTTGCAAGCATCTCCTGACATTTCCTTTCGTCACACCCACATTTATATTTATATGTTGACATTGAAGGTCAAGGATAATCCTTCCGGTGACTTCCAAAGCATGCATCGTCATTTTTCTAAAGGATCTTGGACTTTTTCTGATCAAGATCATGGTTGGCAAGTCTCTGATTGCACCGCAGAAGGTTTGATGGTAGGGTTCTTTTGAAGACCGTGGATAGTTTGTAGATGTAAAGCTGTTCTAGTGCCTGATTTAATCTCCTTCTTGCTCATGCAGTGTTGCTTGCTTTTCTCACAAATGCCACAAGAAATGGTAGGCGAGAAGGTGGAGCCAAAGAGACTATATGATGCAGTCAACATTATACTTTCTCTACAGGTGAGTCTTGACCGTTGGAATCAATATGACATGATTTTGCGATATAGCCAACTATACTTACTTGTAGTGTTCCAAAAACCCTAGGATAGAGGAATAGGTATGACATCTTACTTCAATTCTTAGTATTTTAGCAATGTTATACCATTATGCAAGGATGTATCACTGTTTTGTAGAGTAAAAATGGTGGATTCTCTGCGTGGGAGCCAGCATATGCCGCAAATTGGTTGGAAGTACGTACTTCAACAAATTAAGTAGCTTGTTGTGTATAACCGTGGCTTTTCCTTTTCAATTTGCTCTACTGAAAAACTACGTGCCAATTATGTATGGTGTAGCTACTCAATCCACTTGAATTTGCCGAGGATGTCATCGTTGATTCAGAATATGTGGAATGCACTTCATCGGCCATCAAAGCTTTGGTTTTGTTCAAGACGTTGTACCCAGGGCACCGGATGGAAGAGATCGAAAATTCCATATCTGATGCCGTCCAATACATCGAAAGCGTACAAATGACAGATGGATCCTGGTACTTGAATTCATTTCGCTTATGGTTGACTGGTATGAATTATTCCAAACTAACCAGACAACATGACTTGAGAGCCGTATGTGCAGGTATGGACAGTGGGGAGTCTGCTTCACATATGCCACATGGTTTGCGCTAACGGCACTCGCAGTCGCCGGCAAAAGCTACGAGAGCTGTGCCGCTATTCGCAATGCAGTAGCTTTTCTCCTTCGGACACAGTTACAGGACGGTGGCTGGGGCGAGAGCTACCTTTCTTGCCCAAGAAAGGTTATTTTTTTGGGAGGACTTGGAAATTGTTTGATCGACTTCAATAACTCCATCGAGATAACGAACATAGAAGATGTTTGATAGATCCTAAAGCTCGAAATTACTAGATGACATTTTTATGCAGATGGATTCCTCTAATAAAGAAAGAGAATGAATAAGACTTACTAGGAATTGCACAATGAAATGAAAAACTAATTGAATATGGTAAAAATTAGTAAATTCACAAGTACTAGATTTAAAAGACTAACGTTTCCGGGAGAGTAAATTTCTTGCAATAGCCAAAGGCACACCTCCAACCAACTGTAGAACTTATGATCTTATACCTAACAGGCACTTGAAGAAGAAATAAACGAAATGTAACTGTAATTATCTTGAGATTTTGAACAACAACTATTTTAGTCATCCTATTAAAACAGTGGACTTTGTATTCTTTGATTGATGCAGAAATACATACCTCTCGAAGGAAATAGATCAAACTTGGTTCAGACTGCGTGGGCAATGATGGGTTTGATTCATGCTGGCCAGGTTTGTGTATTCTATCCTATCACAACTTTTCTTTCATATCACGTTCAGCCGCCATAGGGCAGCATGTTAGCGTAATTAAATATTAAACTACGCTTTCGTCTAAAAACCTAAGCTTTTAAATCAGTCAACAGTGATCCTACCAAAATTCTCACATGATATCAAAACTAGAGGTCATAAGTTCAAATCTTTCCAAACCTCATTTATCTCCCCAATTAACTATGTCCATGCTTAGTGCTACGCAAAAATACTAGACTAAGCGTGTAGATCAGTCGGTAGTGGTCCTGCCAAAATTCTCACACGGCCGATTCGGTCTTGAACTTTTTAATTGTGCCAATTTAATCCTTAGCTTTTTGACAACTTATCAATTCAATCATAAATCTTTCAATTATGTAAATTTAGTCTCAAATATTTTAATGATTTGCCAACTAGTCATAAACATTTTCAATTCAGTCTTTTTGGATAATTTTGGCAGGATATGCTAACATGGAAGTTTAGTTAGTGCCTGTCATTTTACGTGATGTAACCTGCGCTAACATGAAAAATATTTTTAATATTTAAAAATTTTCCAAATCCTTTATTAATTTTTTATGGATTTTTTTCTCTTTTTCTTTTTATATTTCCCGTTTTTACACGGGGCTAATAGGTTTAGAATTTCATGGACAATTTTCCCCACGTTCAGCTACCACAATTATTAAGTTTACCGTGGAAAATATTTTTTCTAAACATTGATTCCAAAAGGCAATGTATGCGTTTTCATTTTCGGTAACTGCAATTATTTTAAGTTTTCCTTTCCAAAATTGCATGTGCAAAAGAATTGCCACACCTTACGTTTTATATTTCATAATTTGTACAACTTTTTGATCTCAAAATTTCTACTGATCAGGCGAAAAGGGATCCGGCTGCCCTACATCGAGCAGCAAAGCTGATAATCAATTCCCAAATGGAAAATGGTGGTTTTCCACAACAGGTGATATCTTGCGATGATTATGTCTCAAAACATTTTGACCGATGCATTAAGCGATTGATTTTGTACATAATTAGTACCACAAACATTTTTTCAAAGAGTGAAGATCAATTTAATCAAACATGTGAAAGATAGGGACAATCTATCGTAGTTTAGAAAGTGGATTAGTTTAACTACACCTCAATATGTCAATTCCGTTTAACTTCGTTTCTTCAATATTTATATACAAATTATTGACGGTGAATAATTTTGCATGACAGGAAATTACAGGAGCTTTCAAGAAGAACTGTATGTTGCACTATCCAAATTATAGTAACATTTATCCCATGTGGGCACTTGCCGAATATTGCAATTTGTTACTTTTGAATAGTTGAAGAACTAAGGATATCGTGTCTTGAATTGTGTCCATATCATTGCAATTAAAGGAGACATATGTGTTGAATTCATATTATAACTAAGTAATGCAAGCGACACCTCAAATTTAGACCCGTCAAATGAGCGGGTCACGTCGGATCGGATCAAAAATAGTTTGATTCAAATTGATCCATTTAAAACATCTTGACCAAATTATATGCAATATAAATCTAGTTACCCATATCCAATTCAACTCATATTGCTAAGACACTTTTATATTTAACAAAATTTAGAAAAACTCATATCCAAACCAAGGTGAGAGCGCAAGATCAAGTGAGGGCGAGAGAGAGTCGTAGAAGCGAGTTGAATCTAAATAAGTTTTGAATTTATTTAACACCCATATTATTTTGGGTTTTTTCATTTTGAAATCGTTTATAACCGATTTACTAAATAACTAACCTTTAAACAACTTATCCTGTTAAATATGGGTTAATAAATGGATTAATGATCCATTTTGATGGGTCTACTCTAATCCCATGTTAATGGGCAACAAATTATCAATGTGTCCCTTAATAGTCACCAGCTTGAATACTGCTTTTGAAAGTTTAGCCACAATAGTCACACGAAGAAAAGATTAGAATTTAGAAAAGATAAAAGACGAATTCATCGCGTCGATTGATGCACATTAATGATTGAGAAATTTCATACTAAATTAATAATTAAACCTAGTTTGAATAAAGATAATAATTATAATAGTCACTAAGGTGCTGTTTGGTAACGCTATGAGAAACATATGTTTCTGTTTTTTAGTTCCCTATAACAGAAATAGAACAAAAATGTGATTGGTAATTTTTTTGTTCTCAAAAATAGAATTGGAATATAAACAAGAAACAAAAGAAAAAAATTGTTTCTTGTTCCCAAAAACAACTCAAGAAACGAGCAAGAAATAAGTTTTTCTTTTCTTTCTTTTTCTTTTCCTTTTTTCTTCTCCTAGCCGGTCGCCGACCTCAAGAACTGGCTAAACGAGGCCCAGTGACCTCGTCGGAGCCTCACCAACCCCCGATGAGGTAGCCCTCAGCTCATCAGCCACCGATAAGCCCCCCAAGCAGAGGCACGACCTCACCCAGAACTGATGAGGCCAAGCCTTGGCCGGCCATCGAGAGGTCGATGTCGCCTGGGTGGGCGAGGTCAAGCCTCATCGGTGGCCGGGCGAGACTCAGGGGGACCTCGCCGATAGCTAGCAAGGTTCCCCCCAAGGCTAGCGATCAATTAGAGAAAGGAGAAGCAAAGGAAAAAGAAAAATGTAATAAAATTATTAATGAATTAAAAAATTCTAACTCACAAAAATATTTGAGATTGTACTAAATGCATTTCTCTTCTTACGAGAATAGAACCTTCAAATGCTCATAAATTATTCCTGAAAATAGAAATAGAAAAAGGTGTTTCTCAAAAGAAACTGTTTTCATGAACAGAAACGTTACTATACGTATCCTAAATCAGTAAACAATCATACTGCGGCCTAAGAGAGCTCTTACATATATTAGCTATAGACCCAACATTGAACGTACTGGAAAAACTAATTTACCTTTTTAATGAACGCGCTTGAAAATTTGAGTGACCTTGTTGATTTCCACCATGATCTGTATCAAAAGGCATCAAGCATCTGACAGTCAAAAGCATTATTACCATTAGCAACAGCATGGATATAAAATATTTTTCACTTACGGTTTTTTCAATCAAATATTTGTCTGTTTTGACAAGAAAATCAAAAAAAAAAAAAAAAAAAAATTGCAGCCCAAATTGAAAGACATAGGGCTTCTTTCTCTCCCAAACCAAAAGTTAGCGTTGCAAATTAGTGATTTTCAACAAATTTATCAATTTGTGGGAATGGAACAGTTAATGGTATGTTATTTTATCCTTTAAATAAT
This sequence comes from Eucalyptus guilfoylei, assembly GCA_016097605.1. NCBI lineage: Eukaryota > Viridiplantae > Streptophyta > Magnoliopsida > Myrtales > Myrtaceae > Eucalyptus > Eucalyptus guilfoylei. The sequence goes on along the minus strand of CM027863.1, from coordinate 23,539,967 downwards.
TCATGAATTTTTTTGGATCATTTAAAAGTGAGAAAATATTTATCTTGTACGCAATTCATGCATATTTTTTTGGGGATTTGGTTGGAAGCATTATAAGGGAAAACATTTTTAATGCCATTAAATAGAACTATAGAACATTTGGTTGGACAAAGATAGAGGAATATATTCTAACTTTATTCCTTAAATAAAATTAAAACACCAAAACCCTCCCTTCCACAATTCTCCATTCCGGTTGCCCACCTTTCACAAAATGAAAATTGTGGTCAAAATGCAACCATTGAAATTCAGCATGATCGTACCGTCTTGCAAGCGGGCCCCTAGATAAAAAATAAAAAATCGAGGACAATACCCGTGGAGGGAAAAAAAAACAACCTAAAGAATCAAAACAAAGTAGAGCAGGACAACTATGTCGTGCGTGTTCAGAGAGCCATGACTACCACAGTTATGAAGCAAACCAAATAATTTGATTAGGCATTACCACAAACATGTGGAGTGTTTCCTCAGTGAAACATATTGGGCATCTTCTTTTCTCTAAGATATCCATAAGTGAATTATACCTGAACTACTGTTTGATTTTCTTTCTTCTTCTTTTTTTTTCCGCAGAGGTCCTCTCTAGTTTTACTTCTAAATATCACGTTTCTAAGCTTTTGATCTGTGTATATGTGAGTATTTCTTTAAATTATTGACTTGTTGATATCACAAAATGGAAAATGACATCGATGTTTCTCTGTTATTCCTCATTGGATTAGTGGTAATGTGGATTATTGGAACATCTTTGGCAAAACCTAGATCAAATTTTAGCAACTTAAGTGTTGGGAGTGCACAGCAAAAGTCCAATACCTTCACCTAGAAATCGTCAAAAGAGAACCTAGATCCGAGCCCATCAACCCACCTTCACTCAAAAAACTTAAGCTAGTAAGTTATAGACTAACTATGATATATTAACTGCTTAACACCACACCAATTCTCCGATGTGGGATTTCCCCAACATAATTCACCCACACGTGCATCCTAATAATCTCCCCTCACGTGTGAGCTCAGTATTAGATGTATTCCCTCTTAATTCAGATATCCTTCTAGCCCAACTTCATCCTTACGAGGCCACGTTGCTACACCACAACACTCTACTTGCCCGAAAATCGCAACAATTGGTTCTAATACCATTTATTGGGAGTGCACAACAGAAATCCAATACCTTCATCTGGGGAGATCGTCAAGAAAGTGCCTAAATCCAAGCCCATCAATATATCTAGTTAAACCAACATTTACTCAAAAGCTTAAGCCAGTAAGTTATGGGTCAATTAGGATATATTAACTACTCAACACTACATCAATTCTCTGATATAGAATTTCTCCAACACAACTCACTCACATGTACATCTTAACACTTTAGGACGCAATAAAAAGGGGTATCACTAGCTAAAATCTATCCACACAGTTAGCATTCTGTCAAATTTCGCCGTCAACTTTCTCACGTGTTGGTCAATGCAATAGATGAGAACATCATGGGTTGTGCGTGGACCGATTTTACATGTGCCTTTCCCAAAACGCCCCCTTTTTTCATTGAAACAGCACCGTTTTTAGGTCATTTAATCAAAAGCTAAAAGATCACCACATAACATGCGGTAAAATTAGGACATGATCAAGGGTCTTAGGAGTAACAGGAAATGGGTCTACTAGCCAAGCATCTCCATGTCGACTACTACAAGTTGTTCGTGAAATAGACGGAATGGTTATAAAGGGTAAATTTGGAATTGTGATACCATGTTAGAGTCATTTGTGGATCAAAAATATTTTAGGGTAAATGTATAAAATGATACAACTTCAAGATTTTTTGTCGTATTAGCCCCAATAAGACACAGGTTTTAGTTAGAGTTTTCCTAAAGTGGCTATATTGATTGAGATTGAATTTATTATTTTACAAGATTGATCTAATAAGATGAGATATATAGATTCTTAATTAGCTTAATATGGAGCTAACTTGTGTGAGTTGAATAAAGCCCAATTGTGATGAGAGAGCTTGTGGCCTAAAACTATATAATTAGTGCTCAAGTTTCTTATCTAATCATGATGCACAAATAACCTCAAGTAAGAAGTGTTTACTGAACGCGAAGGTAAGGGGTAGCCCCATTAAGCCAATGATATGAAGAATAATAAAAGAGAAGCACTTAAATTTTGGATTACCACTATTTCGCATAAAAAATGATGAATTCCAAATCAAGTGCACAAAACTCTTTTTCTCCATTAATGTGTTCTAGATTTTTACCACGGAGATTTTAGGATGCCGTTTTCGCGATTTACATAGCAATCCTAGCAATTTGCCAGCATGAGTTCCATACACGCAAGGGCAAATGAGATGCCTAGACACAACCTTTGAACAATCCCAAAATGCAATGTCACATTCAAAGTTGGCGTCACTATAATATGAAAGATATTTGTTAATCAGAAAACTAGAACCTCTCGTAACCGGCGATGACAATTTTTAATACGACTCACGAATGCCAAGAGACAAAGAAAACACTGATCAAAAGAAACCCAAATTCTGATGAGTTATGACCACAATTAACTGTTCACCGGCACAATTTGGCATGTTCAGCCATTAATTGAAGGATCATGGCTATGAGGAGTGGCAATGACATACAAATCATTCTTTCTCTTGATTGTCGCTCCAATAATCTCGGTCATGTCAAGTCCTTCAAGGGGTTGCCCATTCGGTAGTGTCCAGTCAAAATGGTACAAAAGAACTGCTAGTATAAACTCCACGTTGGAACTGGTAAATCCAATGCCCGGGCACATCCTCCTACCGGACCCAAATGGAAGAAATTGATAATGTGTCCCAGTGAAATCTGTTGAAGATTGAAGAAACCTCTCCGGTTCAAACCTTTCCGGATTTTCCCAATAATTCGGATATCTCCCTATTGCCCATGCATGGATAAAGACCCTCGATTTCATCGGTACATCGTACCCATGGACCTTGCAGCCCTCCTTTGCTTCTCTTGGGATTAATGCGACAGGAGGGTGTAATCTAAGAGTTTCTTTGACGACTGATTTCAGGTACTTGAGTTCTTGAAGGTCTGGTTCTTGCACATGATCCTTTTCTTTGAGGACCTTGCGTACTTCAGCCTGTGCCTTCGCCATCACTCGTGGGTTCCTAAGCAATTCGGACATGGCCCATTCGGCAGCTAGTGCTGAAGTGTCACTTCCCCGGCAAACAAATCCTATAAAGCAATAATTCAGTATGTACTAAGGGGATCTTCTTTTAGGCTGGTCCTCCAAACTAATGAGCCGAAAGTAAACTGAACGTAAGAAACTTACCAAATCACATACCTTTAGGAATCCAATAATGTTATCGGTGGTGAGGTGAAATCCAATCTCATCGGACCCTTGAATTCGGAGGAGCACGTCGACTAAATCTTCCTTGATCAATCTTCCTTCTTGGCTACTCGAGTTCTCTCTCTGCCTTCTGTGATCGACGAGAATATCATTTATAACTACATCGAATTTCTGACGGAGCTTATCAAGCTTCCATTTCATCCCGCTCAGGTAACGGAGAATTTCAATGGACGGGAAGATATCCGTGAAGCTGAACCCATTGGCATACTCTGCTCCTTCTCTAAGAGTCGGAAGGAACTCCTCCATCCTTTTGTGGCTTTCACCGAACATCGCCTTGGCGATTATGGAATTTATGCAGGCGAAAATCTTCTCACTGAGATTGAAAGGACAACCTCGTGTCCTGCGCACATTTTCGATCAGATTGCCTGTCTCGTTTTCTCTTAATGATTGGAAAGACTGAACCCGCTTGACGCTGAGAAGTTCCGAGGCACAAATCTTACGGAGCTGTCTCCAGTACCCTCCGTAAGGAGCAAAGACCAAGCTCGAATCCTCGTGCGTCAGCATCTCTATGGATGGAAGTAGCGGCCTCTGAGCAAAGTTGAGCTCTTGCGCCTTGAGGACCTCCTGGACAACTTCAGGAGTCGTAAGAAATATGAGTCTAAGCTCCCCAACTTCAAGCTGGAAAGCGGGTCCGTAGATTTTGGCCAGGTTGTACAGTTTATGGTACGGCAATCCGGGGCCAATTAATTGGTGCAAGTTCCCGATGAGTGGCAATTTCTTTGGCCCCGGAGGCAACTTTAGCCGGTTATCGGAGCTCTTTGCAGCATGTGCGTTGAAGATTTCAATCAGCACGAACAGAAAGAAAAAACAAGGTAGGATCAAGCCGAACACGATGAAGGGATGCATTGTGTGGAAATTGTCTTGAGGGTTTGGAAGATTCAAGCAAGAATTCTACTATAAGTATCAATCACGAGGACGTCTATTAGGATTTGAATAACTAATCTCCGGTTCAGCCTGTCATCTTACTTCCATCAATGGCTTTATTAAAGTATAGTCCACGCTAGTTATAATATCGTTGGCCTGATAAACGTGACGGTAGTTGCATTGAGATTCCTTGCACCTCAGGAAGATACTCCCGATATTGCAGATCCGGCTACTTCGGGAAATACCCGCTAGCCGAAATCATTTTCCAACGATGGCCATCGCTTGGGATAATGGAAAAAAATCCGTTCATCCCTACGATTGTTCACTCAAAAATCGTCAGCTAGTCCTTGTAATTAATTGCCAGTGATTACAACTGAGAAAGGAAGAAGAACTTATGTTCATTACAAAGGGGGACGACCACTGATCGGCAACACCTCAAATTATAAGAACAAGGTAGAAAGCAAGGAAAGGGGAAAATAACTAGAAAAGTCTTAAATTTATTATAATTGTTTCAATTCAATAATAAAATTTTTATTTTGTCGATTAAGTTTCAAACATTTTGTATTTGTGTCAATTCAATACATCTCGGCCAATTATAGCGGAAATCGTTGACATGGACGATAGGCATCCTAAATGGCATGATCAACACTAATGTGGATATTTTTAAATAATATATTAATAATGTTTTGAATTTATTTATTCTTTTTTTTTTCCTTTTTCCTTTAAGAAAGGAAGAAAAATAAAAGAAAAAAAAAAAAAATGAAAATATTAGATAAATTATTAAAATATTATTTAAAAATATCTATGTTGGCACCGGCTGTGTCACGTAAAATGACCGTCATCCATGTTAGCAATTTTTGGCCGACTTGATCGGATAGATTGAATTAGCACAAATACAAAAAGTTTATGACTTAATTTGAAAAAGAAAATAATTGAATTGGCATAATACAATAAGTTTGAGATTTTTTTTTGGTAATTTTTCCTAAGGAAAGCATGTAAAGAAATTGTAGAAAAGTAAATTAACTAATGACAAGTAACTGTCTCTTGTGCTTTCAATATGTGTTTGCCCTTCTTCTTAGCATCTTTTCCTTTTATACTTCTTGGGTGGCCAGCCTCTCTTAATAATTCTTTTTAAGTCAATGGAGTCATATTTCGACTTCAAATCTAATAAATAACCATTTCGCTATTGCAAGACAACCAATTCAATTTTAAATATTTCAATTGTACTAATTTAATCCTTAATATCTTAAGGAATTGTTAGTCATTTCAGCTAATTTTGACTAAAAATTACTAACATGATAGTCTAGTCAACATTGATTGTCCTATATGGTAAACCAATGCTGATGTGGAATTTTTTATAATTTTTCTAAATTATTTTCTTTTTATTCTTTATCTTTTCGCCGATGGCAGGCCACAACAATGGCTAGTGAGTGCTATGATCCTTGTCAAAGGAAAGCGAGGGCTTGCAAGCCCTCAACTAGTGGCCAGCAAGGGCTATCGGGCCCTCGTTAGTCCTCATCACCATAATAAGATGAAATCCATGTTCAAGACAACTTTTTATTGTAAATTGTGTTCAATAAGATGATATTAATGTCTAAGATAATAGAGAGTTATCCATAAAAGTTTTACCATGCTTAAGTCTAGTATATAGAATGCTTCACTTAAGATCCCCCAATAAACATTGCCCATCATATATATCATCATCGTCACTATTTATCATTAAAAAGTTAAAGTTCCATGACTAATTAAGTGGTTAGAAACAAATTGGGTCCACAATTTGTATGCCAAAGTACCAGTAACAAAAAATTTGATATTTCTTTTTGTATTATAACTACTTCATCATTCACCCAAACCCAATTACAACACTGAAATATACTTTTTTTCTTTTTTCTTTTTTTGTTTCATTAGCACACATTTTTGGACCTAGTACTGTTTAAATCGAGAAATAGAACAAAATAAAATCGAAACTAGTGATGCTCGTTTGATTTTTTTTTGAATTTTTTTATTAACTTAATAGCAAAATCACTCACGTTTTGTCTTCTTTTTTTTTTTATTAAGTTTCCCGGTCTCTACGTTTATCATATTTTTATGTGTATAAAAATACATAAATTCGTGACAAAAAGATACTGCAAAGTTGATGCTATCCTCTCATTGCTTTTTCATAGAGATAATAATGTCAATAATGTTATTTGCTTTGACTTTGGAGATACGTCCCAAGATTTGAAACTGCAAATAATGAACATTACCTAACTGTTATTATTTAGTTCCGTTTTCCGCGCATTTATTTATATAATCATTGCATCCTCTACAAACACATCAAATTTGTATATAATAGGACATGTAATACTCGCTAACTTTATTCAAATAGATTTATTTTTAAACATATCCCGCTCAACATATAGGGTCACCATCTAATATGATTATAAAAGTACAAAAGCCGGTCCCTAAGCTAATCCAGAAATGCTAGTTCTCTAAATATTCCACGTCATCGTTTTTAATTTTATATGGAGCTGTCACATCCAATTTTTAAGCTCTTTTCTTGCGCCGCTCCTGCAAGGCGTGGCTTTTCTCCTTTAAACACAGGTAGGATGAGTTTGATAATATTTCTATTCTTGATAATAATTTCTTTTCTACATAACTTTTTTGTATCTCTATTCTCTATAATAATTTATAAACAAAAAAACGCTTTTGATAATTGCACAAAATTTTTATTTTCGAAATAGAAAAAGAATAATATACATTTTATACGATTTTCAAATTTTTTTTGTGATATAGAATTTCTTTTAATTTTTTAATGATTTTTTGAGATTTTTTCCTTTTATTTTTTTCCTCTCTTCTTTTCCTTTTATACTTCTTGGGTGGCCTGCCTCTCTTAATAACCCTTTTTTCAGTCATTGGAGTCATATTTTGACTTCAAATCTAATAAATAACCATTTCACTATTGCAAGACAACTAATTTAATCCTAAATATTTCAATTGTACTAATTTAGTCCTCAATATCTTAAGGAATTGCTAGTTCTTTCGGCTAATTTTAACTAAAAATTGCTAACATGATGGTCTAGTCAACTTTAACTGTCCTATCTAGTAGACCAACGCTAATGTGGAATTGTTTTATAATTTTTCTAAATTATTTTCTTTTTTATTCTTTATCTTTTCGCCGATGGCAAGCCACAACAAAAACTTGTGAGTGCTATGATCTTTATCAAAGGAAAGCGAGGGCTTGCAAGCCCTCACCTAGTGGCCAATAAGGGCTATTGGGCCCTCGTTAGTCCTCGTTACCATAATAAGATGAAATCCATGCTCAAGACAACTTTTTATTGTAAATTGTGCTGAATAAGATGATATTAATGTTTAAGATAATAGAGAGTTATCCATAAAAGTTTTACCATGCTTAAGTCTAGTATATAGAATGCTTCACTTAGAGTTAAGATCCCCCAATAAACATTGCCCATCATATATATCATCATCGTCACTATTTATCATTAAAAAGTTACAGTTCCATTTCTAATTAAGTGGTTAGAAACAAATTGGGTCCACAATTTGTATGCCAAAGTACCAGTAACAAAAAATGTGATATTTCTTTTTGTATTATAACTACTCCATCATTCACCCGAACCCAATTACAACACTGAAATATAAAATTTTCTTTTTTTCCTTTTTTTCATTAGCACACATTTTTGGACCTAGTACTGTTTAAATCGAGAAATTAAAAAAAAATCGAAACTAGTGATGCTCGTTTGATTTTTATTTTTTTTTGAATTTTTTCTATTAACTTAATAGCAACATCACTCACGTTTTGTCTTTTTTATTAAGTTTCCCTGTCTCTACGTTTATCATATTTTTGTGTATAAAAATACAAAAATTCGTGACAAAAAGATACTGCAAAGTTGATGCTATCCTCTCATTGTTTTTTCATAGAGATAATACTGTCAATAATGTTATTTGCTTTGACTTTGGAGATACGTCCCAGGATTTGAAACTGCAAATAATGAACATTACCTAATTGTTATTATTTGGTTCCGTTTTCTGCGCATTTATTTATATAATCATTGCATCCTCTACAAACACATCAAATTTGTATAGAATAGGACATGTAATACTGGCTAACTTTATTCAAATAGATTTATTTTTAAACATATCCCGCTCAACATATAACGATCTAATATGATTATTAAAGTACATGGAAAAGCCGGTCCCTAAGCTAATCCAGACGTGCTAGTTCTCTAAATATTCCACGTCATCATTTTTAATTTTATATGAAGTTGTCACATCAAATTTTTAAGCTCTTTTCTTGCGCCGCTCCTGCAAAGGCGAGGCTTTTCTCCTTCAAACACCGGTAGGATGAGTTTGATAATATTTCTATTCATGATAATAATATATTTTCATACATAACTATTTTTGTATTTCGATTCTCTATAATAATTTCTAAAAAAAAAAAAAATGCTTTTGATAATTGCAAAAAATTTCTATTTCTAAAATAGAAAAAAAAAAAAAAACAAGAATGCATTTTATATGATTCTCAATTTTTTTTATGACAGAATTTCTTTTAATTTTTTAATGATTTTTTGAGATTTTTCTTTTTTCTTTTATTTTTTTCCTCTCTTCTTCTTTCTTGTCTAGCTTATCGCTATGGCCGCCAACCGACCGAGAGGAGTGTCGGCGAGGTCGCCGGCCTTGAGGGAGCCTCACCCAACCACAGGGAGATCCAATGATCGGTTAGAAAAGGAAGAAGAAAAGAAAAGAAATAAAATGACTTATTTCAAACAATGTTCATAAAAATAAAAAGTAATTTTTTTTTTACTTTTTATTTCTCTTCCAAATCTATTCTCTTACCATTTTTCTATTCCGGATAATAGAAAATTTAAACTGATATTATCGAATAAATTTTATTTGTACTCTTCCAGCTAACAAAAGAATATAGATTTTGAGAAATAAAAATGTTAACAAATGGAACCTTGGAGGATGGTGGCTTTTTTTTTTTTTTTTTTTTTTTTTTTTTTTTTTTTTTTGGGGGGAGCATTTGGGAATATGTCTTATCGAATTCGATAACTCCATCGGCAAACGAGGACAGAAGATGTTTTTTTTTTTTTTTTTTTTGGTAAAGACGAAGACAGAAGATGTTTGATAGATCCAAAAGCTCGAAAAGAAATGAAGGCCTTGTTACATGGCTAGATCCCTTGAAAGCAAAAAAAAAAAAAAAAAAAAAAAACGAGAAAAATGAAACCATTAGGAATTGCACAATGAAAATTGAAACCTAACTGAGTATGATGAAAGATTAAAATTGCAAGGATGGTAAATTTCTCACAATAGCCCGAGGTAGACCTCCAACCAAATATAGAACTCGTGATCCTTCGCTTACACGAACTTCAAAAGAAATAAAAAGAAACATAAAGGCTCCATTTGTTTTGCAGAATAAAAATGATTTGATAAATATTTTTTAGAAAGCGATCACTTCTATCAATTGAAATAATTAGCTAATAAATAATATATTTATCATCAATAACAATTTATATAAAAATAATTTTATGGACAATGAAAATATTTTTTTAATCATTTTTAAGTGATTCAAACAATTATTTTTTGGAAAATATTTTTCAACTCATTCATTTTCTACAAAACAAATGCACCCAAAATGTGATTATATCAGAATATTTTCAAGCAACTCCTATTTCAATTATCCTGAAAACAATGGATTTAGTTATCATTCTTTGACTGAGGCAAAAGTACACACCTCTTGAGGGAAACAGATTGAACTTGGTTCGAACTGCATGGGCTATGATGGGTCTGATTCCAGCTGGGCAGGTTGGTGTATTCTCTTATTTCATCATATCTTTCTTTCATAGGAAAAATCGTCCAAAAAATCATAAACCTATTGTACTTTATGACAATTCAATTCTAAACCTTTCGATTTTACGAATTCAGTCTTAAATCTTTTGACATTTCGCCAATTGACATAGACAGCCAGCGCTAACATGGCACTAATAATATTTTAATTATATTTTAATAATTTTTGAATTTTTTTGCTTTTTTTTTTTTTTACTTTTTCTTTGTTTCTTTTAGGGTTTTGGAGAGACGGCCGGCCGGCCCTTGCCCCCTCGCTAGCCACAAGCGAGGCCGGCCCGCCCTCTCAAGCCTTGGGCGAGGGCCAAATTGAGGATGTGCAAGCCCTTGCCCGCACTGGTGAGGGTTGCGACGCTCTCGCTAGATCGGCCAAGGCCGGGTTAGGTGGACCTTGCGATCCCGGGTGAGGGGCACAACCTCGCTTAGGGCCGGCGAGGGCATCACGACGCTCTCCTAGAGCCAACAAGGGCCCCAATGCCCTCCCCCAAGGCCGACAAGGGTCGACCAGCCCTCACCTGCGTTCTCTCCAAAACCATTAAAAAGAAAAGTAAAAAAAGCATAAAAATTATTAAAATATCATTAAAATATTATTTTAAAAAATGTCACATTGGCGTAAGCCATCCATATCAGCAATTTCCAGCTAAAATTGGCCGAGACGGACTCAATTGGCAAAAGTTAAAAAGGTTTAAGACTCAATTAGCAAAATATGAAAATGTTTAAAACTCAATTGACAAAATTGAAAAGTTTAGCACTAAATTGACAAAAGTATAATAGGTTTAGAATTCATTTGGACAATTTTCCCTTCTTTCATATCATGTTCAGCTCACTTTTAATTTATTCTACCGTGGAAAAGATTATTTCCAATACTTGAGTTCAAAAGCCAATATGTGTGTTTTCCTTTTCCAGGTACTGCAATCATTTCCAGTTTTCTTGGCGAAATTGCATGTGCACAAGAATTGCCACACCTCAAAGTTATATATAAATAATTAGTTTGTACAACTTTCCTGATCTCAAAATTTCGTTATATCAGGCGAAAAGGGATCCAGCTTCCCTACATCGAGCAGCAAAGCTGACAATCAATTTCCAAATGGAAAATGGTGACTTTCCTCAACCGTTGATATCTTGCGATGATTAGTCTCGATACATTTCGACCGACACTGAAAGCGATTAGTTTTGTTCGTAGTTGATACCAGAAACATTTTTTCAAAAGAGTGAGGATCAGTTTAATCAAACATAGGGACAACCTAGCGTAGTTTAAGTAATGAATAGTTTAACTACACCTCAAGATGTCAACCGGGTTTAACTTCGTTTCTTCTATATTTATATAAACATTGCTGACGGTAAATAAGTTTGCATGACAGGAAATTACTGGAGCTTTCAAGAAGAATTGCATGTTACACTATCCAAATTATAGGAACGTTTATCCCATGTGGGCACTTGCCAAATATTGCAGCTTGGTACTTTTGAATAGTTGAAGAACTAAGTATATCGTTTCTTGAATTGTGTCCGATCTCATTGCAACTGAAGGAGACATTAATGTTCTATTCTTGTACGACCTTGCTAAAGGAACAGACGGGAAACCAGGGATCCTGTATTTCACTTTATAACTAAGTAATGCAAGTGACACCTTGAATCCCACGTTAATGGGCAACAAATTATCAATATGTCCCACAATGGTCATCATCTTGAATACTGCTTTCGAAAGTTCAACACAATAGTCACATGAAGAAAAGAACAGAGTTTAAAAAATAAAAATGAAAGATGAATCTATAGACGTACATGAATATTAGAGTACTTTCATACCAAAGTAATAATTAAACTGAGTATGAGTAATAATAATAGTCACCAAATCAGGAAACGACCACACCGTGTGATTATCAAAACAACCTAAAGAATTAAAACAAATTAGAACTAGACAACAGTGTCGAGCGCTAGAGTCTTCAATGTCAATTTTTTTCACTTTTTCCTCTACTACTTGAAAGGTTTGCACTACCGAGCAAATTTTACTGTGCAAAGACACGTCTTCGCAGTGTCAAAAAGTACCTCCATGAAAAAGAAAATCTCAACTTGGCAACGCATTGCCGACGCCGTAACATCACCACCATGGCACTTGGTCAGACGTGAAAGAAGCAGTTGGGTGAACACTGTTGAGGCCACAATGAATATATATTACTAGGGGTGCATCAAGCGCAAGGCTGAGAATGATAAGGCAAATATTTCTTAGATGCATGAGGTGTGCCAGGTGTGAAGTGCACCCGGTGCACTAATTTACCTCGGGAAATGAGGCTCTAATGCTAAGTTGAATAAATAATATGCAGAGATAGGAATATGGAATTTCCTTGTACTATAATGATCAATATCACATCAACATATTTATAAACTATAGGAGATGATTATCTAAGATAATATAGGGGTGAGGAATACGGACCAACCAAACCAGAAACCACTCGGACCGGACCAGACTAGACTAGCCAGTTCTAGGCAGTTCCTAGGAACGTCGGTCCGATTCGCGGTTACATAAAATTGGAACTAGTGATTTTCAGTTCACTTCTCGGTTCTAGGGCAAACCAGACCATCCTCGAACTGATTATTTTTTCTTTATTTATTTATTTTGAAGGAATAAGCCACTGAATGACAACTTCATTAGCAACAGTTGCTGATGATGAAAAAGTTTCAAACCTTTCCCTTTATATGGAGTATCTGTGGCATATAAATCGATCTTTCAGCTCCAGCCCTGTAATCAATAGTAAACCCCAACTTAATTAGCACTGCAAGATCAAATGAGAAACCCACCAGCTGCAAAGTGGCTCTGCCGATATATTCTTCAGGCAGCCATGAATGCTTTCTCCGGTGGAATTAATTGCTACTCACTGTGTCGACTAACTTACTTCTATGGCGACCTCACACAATAATCAAAGTGAAACAAACCACCTAGCACGCCCCTCCACTACACGCCCTCGAATCAATAAAGCTGCAGAAGAGCCCAGAGCCTCAAATGTCGTAATATACAAGATCTGAGAGGCTTCACGGAGGTGCTACAGCGATATCACTGGTAGAGGACCGCCCATCCGCTGGTTCCATTGGACTGCCGAGAACTGGACCGGTCCCAAGACTGGGCAGTCCAGTCCTCGGTTCCAAAAATCAAGAACCGATCACCAACAAGATACACATAATATTAAATTTAATCAATCAAAGATATGCTCTATCAAATGAGATATATGCATTATTCTGAGAGATATGTGGAATTATAGTATTGTTAACACTTAGGCATGATCTAACTTCAATCTAAACATGACTTGGAAAAAAACCTGGAGAGTGAAACCGTAGGAAACACTAGCACATCATCAGCAAAGCATGGATGTCTCAGCTTAAGTATAGAGCACAAAGGGTAATAAGAGAGTGATTTCTTCTTAGCAGCATCATCCAACATCTTGCACAGAACATTAATAACCAAAACGAAAAGATAAGGTGAGAAAGTGTCTCCTTCTCATAAACCTTTCTCTCGTTAGAACAGCCTTCAAGTCTACAATTAATCAGAACAGAAAACAATGGTGAGGCGGTACACAGCTTTATCCACTGAATGAATAACCCGAGAAAATTAAGATCCTCGAGTACATTTAACAAAATGTTGCAATTCACCGAATCAAAAACCTCTATCGTAGAGAGAAGCCATCGCATGATCTATAAACCATGTGAACTAAAAGCATCATGATCAGAGTCTCACCATGAGGCTTACATGATCAATTATTAAGATGGATGTGATTGATATTATCTAATAACCATATGATATTTCTTTGATAGTTGAAGTGATTTGCAACAACCAAGAAGAGAAGCGTAGAATCATATGTTTTTGCAACTATACTTTTGGGAGATCTCCCGAATTACGTTACATGAGATACATTTTACATGAGATATATTTTATTCGACTTTTCACACCAAGAAAGACAGTCCCTAGGGCCGTCTTATTAATTAAATAATCTGATCTTTTTTAAAGTAATTTCCCTTCTAACCTAGGGCTCGAGCTTGCTTTTGACCTTTTATGACTGTAATCTTTCCCTTGGACTTTATGAGCCATATTCTCTCCTACAAAACCCCGAAAGACATCCTCGAGAACTAACATTGATCACACGAAAATCGATTTGGCGGTATCCCCATTTCTTTTTCATGGATACGAGCGACAACGCTCAAAACAAATAGCATCTTTAAATCCCTCATTTGTCCGGTTTCCATAGAGATTTGCGTGCTCCATGAGCTGTTGCGCATAGAAGAGCCAGGGTTTCTAAAATAATCGCCATCGGTTTTAGCAGATTAGAGATGTTCCTTAAAGAAACACCAACATCGGGTGAGACGGAATTTTGAAAGTACCTTTTCAAACAAGAAGTTTGCTTTGAAAGACCTAAATCTCGGACCTATAAAATAATCCATACATTTCGTGGACCATACAAGAATGCAATCCAACACTCAGGTGACTGGTCTAATGGAATGATTAAAGGCATAAAGTCTTGAGGGCATGAATCACTCTGAACGGAAAGATAAAATACGAAGTATTCGAGCCAATGTGTCAGTTCTCTATCATGAATTCTCGCCATGAAAACAGAGCCAAACGGACAACCGCATCACGTCCCAGAAATGATGAAAATAGAAGAGAAAATAGGAATTCCACCCATCAAAGGAGAGCAACCAAAATATTATTCTCTTTCCAAGGAAGGGAGCACATAACCAGCCATTAGCCAAATTAAACTTCTACTTGAAAAAGAAATTTCTGGTTTTTCCCCTTTCGTTTACCTCGAACAATTCCTCTTTACGGGTATGCTCTTGGTACATCTTCGATTGATGAAAATATGATCAATTCCAGGGGTCACGATAAAGCATTTGATAAAAACTCAACGAGGACAAACGTCACCAAGCGAATCAACTCAATTTGAATAAGCTCACCTGTCGATGAACGGTATTTGCACGGGTTCGTTCACTGCGAGGTACAAAATCACTGTTATTGTATTATTAAGTGCCAATAATTTCATATTTTGACAGAATACATGAAGTTCAGATCGTGTCTTGTGATAAAGGGAAAATGAAAGAGTAGCCATTGATTGTTTTATTGTACTGAAGTGATGCACGGACACTCGAGTATAGTTTCATTTGACAATACTTACATCATTTCCTTCTGATCTCCACTCAACGACGAAAGAAAGCAGGGAATCATGCTTTCTTTGTTTCAGTCAACAGGTTAATCATGTGCTTGGTGCTCGATGTTTTCGTGTCCATATAGTCATTATTTCTAAACTACCATATGCAACTTTTAGATAGGGCAGCTTTTTTTCTCCTTTTCGAGACGAGAGAAATCGTGAATATAGTTGGACTTGACACTAGTTTGGACGAAGCGACTAGGAGCGGAAGTATGCTGACCATGACCTCGCGAGAGAAAAGACCGAAAAGGGAAGGGATTTGATTTAATCGTTATCTAGATGTTTATGAAAGGATAGCAAGGAAATGAATATGGAGTTTAGACATTCCCTTTTTGGTTGAAGAGTAGAAAAGAACGAAAAAGGAACTTAATGACATCTTAATGACCATTTTGTCCTTGTACTTCTTCCTAGATAAAATAAGTGTATTAGCTTTAGTAATGAGACCTTTGGCTCGTTAAAGATTTAATATCATCAACAACACTGTCATTTAGACCATATTTCATGCACTTTGAATGGAAAAAGTATGCTCTGCTTTCAATAAACATGAATATATACAACGCGAACAAAAATTCAAAAAAGCACGTCGTATGTAAAAACTTAAAAATCATAGAGAAATACTCCAAAAAAATTAAACATATGAGAAGGAGATGAGGTGGCAGATATGCACTGTTCATGACATCACATTGATTGCGACATGGCAGACTAAAGGAAAAATAAATACATAAAAATTAAAAATCAAAAAGGAAATGTGTGTGTTAGCAGTTAAAAGAGGACAAAGGTTCACATCAAAAGTTACCAAGGACAATTTATATTATAAATTATTATTAAGTTCATCGTTAGATGAATGGTATAAGTATTTGAAGTTAGCACTATAATTAAATTATGCTGTATATGAATCATCCGACGGCACATTTTTAAATGTGTTTTACATTAATAGTGGAATTAATAAAAAATCTTTTTTTATGCTATTGTTCAATATAAATGGCATTATGGAATAGAGTGAAAAGTATTTGTAGAATTTCCCACAATTCCAGATTTTGAATGATTCTCCTAAATCATTTCTCTTCCACCTTAATCCTTCCGTATCACTCTATCAAGCTAGGATGTTAGGCTTTGCTTGTTTTATGAAAAATAAACTATTAAAAAATATTTTTTAAAAAAATTATCACTTATATCACTTGAAATATTAATTAATAGAAAATATTTCCATTAATAATTTATAAATCTTTTAGTGGATGATGAAAATATTTTTTCTTTATTTATTATTTTAAGTAATATAAATAATTATTTTCAAGAAAATATTTTTCAAATCTTTCATTTTTCATAAATAAATATTTCAAATGATAAATTATTTATTTCAAAAATGGAGAGGAGTGGCTTTTAGACTAATCTAGTCGGATGGCCATCGCTCGTGAATAATTTCATAAAACTTTTGCTTTCGCAATCCGCGGTGGTTTTCTACGCTTTCCCACCATCACGTGGTGACTCTCTCTCTCTCTCTCTCTCTCTCTCTCTCTCTCTATTTGGGAAGCAACAGTGGTTGCTTTATTGGTCAAAAGTCGTGCAACCATGCACAAAAATCAAGTATAGTTTCATATGCTATTTCGTATTCGACACAAAACCAAAAGAGAAGGGATGTAAAAAATAGTTAACATCATAGAAAATTCAAAATTAACATATTATAATAAATTTATTCTAAATTAATTTTTTGACCATTAAAAACCCTAAACTAAAAAATTTGATATAAATTTATCATCCGTTAATTTTCATTAAATTTGATTAATATCACGAAAAACTCAAAATCAGTACATCCGTCAATTGTCACATATCATTCAACTTGAAATTTGACGGCAAGATTTAATGGATTGTAAATTTATCATAGTGTGTGTCAGTTTGTTATTTTTTATTATCAAAAAATTAATTTTGAATAAATTTATTATAAATATATCAATTTAAGATTTTTCGTAATATTAACCTTATTAAAAGAATTTGTGTCTTATACTATTGATGTCATGTCGTATCTCATTTGATCAAATGATTCGAACAATCAAAGGCGGTCAGGCGCACCTTAGATTTTATCAACATTTATCCAATCCGAAGCATGTCATGAATTGCCGAACGAAGTGTACGTCGGGTCTACGAAGCTCGTGGTACGAAGTATAAAGGTCGAGCATGGCTCCTTTTATCTTACGTTCGGGCAGGGGTAGTACTCTAGGATGTGGCCGAATTCAAATTCTGATGATGGAGACTCCCATTCAAAATTTGCTCGAGAAAGATCTGACACCGTCCAATGATACTTCCCGCGACAGCGCAGCAGACCGAATTCAGTGAAGAACGAGGAAGGAATTATTTATTATTACAGAGGCGAAACCACGTTGCGTGCCTGATCCGTTGTCATTCCTGCTCCCCTGCTTTTGAATACTTTTCATCGCTTACTAGATTCCCACTCTTTGGTGCAAAATATTAATTATGTGCTAATAATTTCATAAGCTCAAAAAGAAAATCACGTGTAAATCACGGCGCAGTTTGATGAGCTGATTACGTTCCAATCAAGGAGTCACGTTTTTGTCCCGACTTGAGCTACGACGCACATTGGAATATAATAAGGATGCATTGACGAGTGTCTGAAAATGGCAATTAAACGCTAATTGCATGATACAAGAGTGTAACCGGTATATGAAAAAATGAAAAAAAAATCTTTAATCGGTTGCTTAAAAAGTTCTCCCAAAAGACTTGTCGGCAAATGTCCGTGTAATGAGGAGATAGAACTCTAGTTTGGTTTTTACATAGGATTTTGGATCTTGGTCTTTTTTATGGTAAAATGCCCTGTAGGAAAAACTTTTTTCTCATCTTGATATCTTCTCAAGCCAAGGAAAGTATTGAAAAAGTCCGAAACTTATTATATTCGTATCAATTTAGTCATAACCATTTTAATTAAATCAATTTGATTCTAAACATTTTGTATTTTTGCCAATTAAGTCCATCAAGATAATTTTGGCTAAAATATTATTCACATGAACACCAATCGTTCTACGTTGTATGATCAATGCTAATGTAGAGAAATTTTTAATATTTTTCTTAACTTTTTATTATTTTCTTAACTTTTTTTTAAAAAGAATTACGACTCGCTAGCCCTAGGCAAGAATCGCTAGCCATGGGTAAAGGCCTGTGAGTCTCTCTAGAGGCCCCGAGAGTTGAGCCCTTGCAATAACTAGCGAGGGTAGCCCTTGCCAAAGGCCATGAGGTCCAACTCGTGACCTTCATAGGATCTAGCGAGGACTCGACCTTGCAGGTGGGCCAGGGCTTGGTGGCCTTTGCTGGCCACAATGAAAAGAAAAGAAATTGAAAAAAAAATTAAAATTTTATAAAATTTATTTACGTTAGCACTAATGTATCACATAGCATGGCCAATGTCTATGTTAGTAATTTTTTATCAAAATTAATTGGATTGACTTAATTGGCACAAATGCAAAAGATGTAAGATTAAATTGGTCCAATCGAAAAAACTATGATAGATTGATACTATTGTAATAGGTTTAGGATTTTTTTATATTTTTCCCTTTCTCTCAATTTGTGGTGTTGGACTATCGAATTCTCCTAGGCAGAATGAATGGGGTGTCCATTGCTTATTGTTCATGAGATGCAAACTGACCCGTGGCAAAGGCCCATCAAACCGACTCCCTTGTCTCAAATTGGCTCTCTAAAACCCCACCCTCTTTGGCCTTTGTTATGTTACGATGTTGGATTATCTCATAAACCTTTTCCAACAAAGGAACGGAAGAATACATTATTGACCGAAAAAAGAAGAAGAAGAGAGTACAATCAATCAAATAGTCATAATTAAGCTTGACCAACGGGTCGGATATTAGTTTCCTCGAACGCAGTTCGGGTGTAGTTGAGACACCTTTCATTCTTAGGTATTTGCCCCTTATGGTCGTCGGGTTGCTGCATTTCATCATCACCGGACAAATTGTGATGGCTACAATTGCATGCTCGATGTCGTCTCGGTGAAGACGGTTGCAATTGTATTTGGTGGTTGGTAACAAATTGTTAAGAATAGGTTTTTTTGTACAAAAGATAATCAAGGCAAACCGTGCGAATGTGATGGAGAGTGCTGAAAAGGCTAGTAAGAACACCTAGAGTGGGGTGAATAGGTGTGAAAACAGATTTTTCAAAATGCAATGAAAAACTTTACTTTTAACCGGAGTCTGGTTAACTACAGACTTTGCAGAAGGAATCAGACTTTAACAGTTATTTCAAAATGCAGAAGTATATCGCAGTAAATAAAATAAAGGAGTTCAGGGAAGAGAAAAGGAACACATAATTTATAGTGGTTCAGCTTAAATTAAGCATACATTCACTCTCCCACGCTGTCAGCCTTCTGACTAGTTTTCACTATGAATCAAAAGAGAATTTACAATCTTGCAATCTTGACTTCTCAGTGAAGAGTCTCTACTACTCTTACGAAGTCACTGTATAAGTCTCTCTCTCTTTTGAGTACAAATTTGAGCACAGTGTAAGGAATAACAAATAAGTGGGAAGCTTCAAACTTTGGAATTCTTCTTTCACGCACACAGTCAAACGACTAGAGAGGCCTCCTTAAATACTCCTTCATGCCTTCTTGACCGTTGGCACTTTTCAAAGAGATCTTTGAGCCGTTTGAAGATTGTGATGAAAGCCCGTCAATCCTATTTGCCCATACAATCAGGATCTTGGTTTCCATAAGTAGATCCTTTCTAAAATAACTTGTCTTTCGAAATGATTTGATGTATCTAAATTGATTCCAATAAAGATAACCAATCTCGTAGGTGATATTTCCAACTAGAAGACCATATATACCCTGTACGAACCAAACCTTCGAAAAAAGAAAGATAATCCCGAGTCTGGTTAAGTCTTCATTTTTCACTTGTGTTCAGTCTGGAATTTATCAAAGTGGGCAGACTTCTGTTGTAAGATAAACTTTGACACAGAAGTCTAGCAATCTTCAGAATATAACTTAGATAAGTTTTGTTAGTTTCGTTAGTTTCAAAACATCATAGGAGTTTTCTCCAACAAGTGCAATGTTAAGAACGTGACAACAAAAATTAATTGGATAACGAGAGCAAAGAAGGAGAGTTGAAGTAGCTCGGGTAGTTTACCGAGTCAACTTGAGCCTAAAAGTACTCGTATCAATGTCTCGTGAGCTTAATTTTTATTTATTTATTAGTCCTATTATAACTATTAATCTACTCTCAAACTTTTGCTCACAAAACCCACAAATGAAACTAATCATCCTCACTCCAATTCCTAAGAAGATGGATATTCGAAACCCTTACATCCCTCTCCCATATTAGAAAGGTGGCCATTAGGACAAACTTTGGTGACTTCATGAGCTTAATTGAATGTCTCTTTTTTTTTTATACCTATAATCTTGATTTTTACTATGTAGTTACACTTTCAACCCTCAACATAATCTTTGACATAAACAAAAGGGGTATTGAGTTTTATGTGCTTAGATCGAATCGAACTTAGGTGTTCGAGTTTTATATTGAGCTGTGTTCGAGCAAGGAAAAAGGTACTCAATCAAGTTTCAGTCGAGCTTAGAGTATCAAGCTAATGAGTCAAGTTAAGCTTGAGTATGCCACTATGTTAGCTCGACTCGACTCGACTCGATTGTAACCTTAATTTGCATCCATCGAATAGGAAGGAATGTGATTTAGGCGGACAAAATATTTCCAAGCATTTAAAAAGAATTAGGCTAGGCTTGCCCATTAGGACCCATGTGCTCAGGCTGGCCTAAGCCACTTTCGACTATAGCCTAGCATAGCCTTCAGAGAACCTTTTATTTAGCAGACCGATTAGCATGGTCCGCTAACCCGAGGAGATGTGCCGTGCCGTGCTCTGCTCGTCCTAGTGCCTCTCGTCTCATTAGTCAGGCTTTGCCATCTAAACGTGCCTTTGTTTCACTAAAAAAATTCATGATGATTGAAAATATATTTTATGAAAATCATTTACAAGGAAAACTATTAGTTTTCATTTATTTTCTGGCTTTGAAAAAAAAACAATTTCTTTTTTCTAGAGTGAGAAGTTGTTTTCTGCAAATCTAAATTCATGACTTTTAGTTCATCGAAATCATTTTCTATAGAAAATTGATTTTCCGTCATCTAAAAACACTGGACAATCGAAAAATAATTTCTTGAAAATAATTTTTTAAAAATAAATTATCAAGAGATGAATTTTTTAAACTTTGAATAATAAAATAGCTGGGGGAAGGACAGAGTGGAGGCCCCACACACTACAGTCTAATCACGCAACACTGACAAAGATCTTCTTTCCCTAAAGCACTGGCTGACAAAAGATCAACTTGATTATTGCAGAATGCAGAGTCTCCCGGTCAAAAATGGCATTATGCAAATCGCCAGTCCATTCAGCTGTCACATTTCCACGTTGAAACGATGACCGTAAGTAAAACAACACCAAAAGATTCTCCTCATCCCACGATTTTCTTAATTATCTCAATCTAATCTCCATCTCCCTCAGCCTCAGCTCGCACACATGCTGCTCGGATTCCCCGCAACTTTCGCTTTTGTCGAGTTCCAGCCTTTTCAAGCGCACACTTTTCCCTGCAACTTTTCTCGACCACTTTCTCGCACTTCCCCTCCAACCAAACACTGCCCAAAACCCAAAATCTCTCTCTCTCTCTCTCTCTCTCTCTCTCTCCTGCTTCACTCCAGACAGAGAAAGCTTGCATTTTTCTTCCTCACTCTCTGGGAAAGTCCCTCGCTTTCTCGGCTATTTTCCCGCATTTTCCCGTCGCTTTCCTTCGTTTTCTTTGCGTTCCCACAAAAGCATGGCTCCCATCCTTCTTGTCTACTCCCTCCTCCTCTTCCTCCTCCCGCGTTCCCTCGCCGTGCCCGCTTCCGAGCTCGCCGCCCTCATGGCCATGAAGTCGTCCCTCGACCCGGAGGGCCGGGTCCTGACCTCGTGGGCCCTCGGCGCGGACCCGTGTGGGGAGGGTCGTTCGAGGGCGTGGCGTGCGACGGGATGGGCCGCGTGACGAACGTCTCGCTGCAGGGGAAGGGGCTGACCGGGAGGCTGCCGGCGGCGGTCGGCGGGCTCCGGAGCTTGACGGGCCTGTACTTGCATTTCAACGCGTTGAGTGGGGAGATACCGAAGGAGATTGGGGAGCTGAGCTCGCTCAGCGACCTGTATCTCAACGTCAACAACCTCTCCGGGGAGATTCCTCCCGAGATTGGCAACTTGTCAAACCTTCAAGGTCCGCTCTTGTTTTCCTTCCTCTTTTTAAAAAATTTTTTGGTATGAGGAAGGCGAAAGCTGTTTATTTGATGTGACTGTTAATTTCCATTTATGATTTTAACTTTCTCTTTTGGGGGGGCCGGAGGACTCGGCCTTTGCTTGACAAATCATCCTTTTCTTCTTTGAGTTTTGTGGGGTCTCATTAAAGAAAATTTGTCTTTTTCTCCTGGAAGCCGGAGAAGACTTAAGATTGCTTGAGCACCCTTTAGATTTTTTGCTCTTTTTAGCTGAAAGTTTGAACCTTTCTGTGTGCGCGTGTGCGCGCTAGTGTTCCCCCGTTTGCAAGTTGGAAGCTTTCTATTACTGTATGTCAATGTGCTTGTGGTCCTTCGAATCTGGCCTAAAAAAATGCTTTGATCTTGGTCATTTGTGTGGGCTGGCTCATAGAGTTCTCAATTTAGTAGCATAATCAATCTTAATGACTGATCCAGTTACTTATTGAAATTTTTCGGTTGAACTTTGAAGATGAAAACTACCCGGGGTTTGTTTTTTGTATATAGCATATGCAGAGTTTATCTGAAGCATTGGTTAGATAGTGGAAAGATAGGTTCCCTTTTACCTAGAAAAAGGAAAAGAAGGAATGCTGTTCATGCCAGATACAGCAGAATGTGTGCAAGTTGTTGCTTCAGATGTAATCTAACGAGTCATTTGTTTTTTCTTATGTTTTGGTTACAAGTTATTCGCTTATTTTGTTTCGCAAGAAGTGATGAGTAGAGATAAAAGGAATTATTTCTAGAAGGATAACCTGACTGAGGGAACATCTGTTTTTTCCTGTTCAGTTCTGCAGCTGTGTTACAACAAATTGGAGGGGAGTCTGCCGACCCAGCTGGGATCTCTGAAGAAGCTTAGTGTACTCGCGTTGCAATATAACCAACTAGCTGGTGCAATTCCTGCGACCTTGGGGGATTTGGAGAATTTAACGAGGTTGGACATGAGCTTCAACAATCTTTTCGGTTCCATTCCCACTAGATTGGCTGATGTTCCCCTGCTCGAGTTTTTGGACATCAGAAACAATAGCCTTTCAGGCAATGTACCTCCAGGTAATTTATTATTGCCTCTCTGGCTGAGTGCAGTTAGCGCTGGTTATTTGGCCTTTTGTTTTGTTAGAAACGTGTAAATGGAATTTCCTTTCGACTTTTTTCCATTGTGAACTGGCAGCTTTGAAAAGGCTCAATGCTGGCTTCCGATATGAGAACAACCACGGACTGTGTGGAAATGGTTTTCCCGACTTGGAAATCTGTGGTTCGCCCGACCTTACAAATCCGAACAGACCTGAAGCTTTCGGACCAAAAAACCATTCTACTAAAGACATTCCAGAGTCTGCTAAAGTACCGTCAAATTGCAGTGAAGCTCGCTGTTCTAATCCTTCAAAAAGCCCGCAAGCCAGTTTAGTTGTTGGGGTGATTGGAGCTATTATTGCATTAACAGTGATTGGACTTTTTGCTTTCTCTGTCTACCGTCAGCCGGAAGCAGAAAATTGGTAGTACTTTCGACACATCAGATAGCCGTCTTAGTACTGATCAGGTGAAGGAGGTTTACAGAAGAAGTGCCTCTCCTCTAATCAGCTTGGAGTATTCGAGTGGATGGGACCCTTTGGCTAAAGGCGGAACTGGTTTCTCTCAAGAAGTATTCGAAAGCTTTATGTTAAACTTGGAAGATGTGGAACGTGCAACTCACTGCTTCTCCGAGACGAACTTACTGGGGAAGAGTAATTTCTCTGCCACTTATAAGGGGATATTGAGAGACGGGTCGGTTGTTGCTGTGAAGTGCATTGCCAAGACAAGTTGCCGGACTGATGAAGCCGAAGTTTCTCAAGGGCCTGAAGCTACTAACGCCGCTGAAGCACACAAATCTAGTTAGGTTGAGGGGCTTTTGCTGTTCAAAAGGAAGAGGTGAATGTTTCCTGATCTATGAATTTGTTGCAAATGGAAACTTACTTCAATATCTCAATGTGAACAAAGGAAGCGACAAAGTGCTTGAATGGTCCACGAGGGTTTCCATCATCAATGGCATCGCTGAAGGTAGCATCCATAACTCTTTTTGCAATCTAATTGGCACCTTGAAAATTAATTGTAAACATGTGCATAAGGGCTTGCTGTTCACATTGATAGGCATGATCTGTTCTCTATACTATAGCATTGTGAAAGATATGTTTGATCGAAACATTGCTGCAATGAACATTATTCAGTCATGAATGGGTAGTTCTCCAGTAAGAGGTGTATCTTCATTATCTTCTGCATTAGATTTTTTATCTATTCTCCGCTAAATGATACCCTTTTCTTCTAAATGAATCTACCTGAAATGGTGACCCTTTACTTTTATTTCTAGCCTAAGTACTCATCAATAGTTTTAAAACGACTTGGCTTTATGGCTGCTTAGCTCAGCAATGCTTAAACATTATGTTCTTTATTTCAGGCATCAAATACATACATGCGAATAAAGGGAAAAAGCCTGCTATTGTTCACCAGAACATATCCGCAGAGAAAGTCCTTATTGACCACTGGAACAATCCTTTGCTATCTGATTCCGGCCTTCATAAACTTCTTGCGGATGACATCGTGTTCTCAACGCTTAAAGCCAGTGCTGCCATGGGATATCTTGCTCCTGAGTACACCACCACCGGTCGCTTCACTGAAAAGAGCGATGTACGCATTTGGCAAACTTGTCTTTCAAATCATCATGGGTAAGCGCAACATCACCCCGGCATGTGGCAAGGAGCAGAAACTGTAAGTTCGAGGACTTCGTGGATCCAAATCTCGAGGGCAATTATTCAGAACATGAGGCAGCCAAAGTAGGGGCTATTGCTTTGCGTTGCATCCAGGAATCTCCATTCTGCAGACCATCAATGGAGAATGTCGTTCAAGAATTGAGTAGATTGAGCGGAAGATCTTGACTTCTAGATAGGATTAATTCTTGTCTCACTTTTTCCAATGATTAGAGGCAAGCTAAGTTCCATTTCTAACTCCTCTCCCTAAATGGTGAAGCTGTAGGTGACTTGTATGGATGCCATTCCGCACTGTACTTTAATTAGTCATCTCTTTTACTGTGGCTTGTGTACTAATGTGTTGTAAGACGA
Organism: Eucalyptus guilfoylei; assembly: GCA_016097605.1. Classification (NCBI taxonomy): domain Eukaryota; kingdom Viridiplantae; phylum Streptophyta; class Magnoliopsida; order Myrtales; family Myrtaceae; genus Eucalyptus; species Eucalyptus guilfoylei. Next base: position 23,514,311 of record CM027863.1, on the reverse strand, counting down.
AGGACCTTAAGATGCAATCATTAGAGAATTAGGCCTTTGTTCAAGTTGTCTTTTGCAAATTGACTGCATTCATGTTGGCTTTGTGTCCGTAGAGTTGTAGCTACTACCTAGTGCCTACTTAGATCATAAAGAGCCTGGAGAGGGATTGAATTCTCACCTGGGTTGCTTTCAGTCTTCATCCATTGCTTGGCCCTTACACGGTGGCAAAGAACTTTGAATTCTATCTGGGATGCTGGAGATTGACATTGCAAAGACCTTTTCTGGCAATGTTGATGAAAATGGTGTTGTTCATAGCGCTGGTAAAACATGTTACACGGTTATTGTTTCGAGTACCTTTCAGATTCAGGTCTTTCCTCTGCACAAATTGGGAATTTTAATAATCCAGGTCAATTGCGTATTACAGTGTGATTGCACAGCGACAATGACTTGCTAAGAACCATCTCATGCTTGGTATGTGGTAGCAAGCTTGCTGTTTCCTTGATTATGATTGCATCTTAGTAGCTACTTGACAGCACAATCTGCGTTGAACACCATCAATTTGCAGAGATTTGACTACAGCATATTTGTAGACTTAACCTTGTTCTTTGATCCCATCATCAAGAACCCATTTTCATGCACCTTTTTTCGGCACCATCATTGTCTCATGAACGGTGGGAAGGTCCTCCGTCATCCATCTCTGCACTGGTAGCCTCTTCGTGAGTAGCCTTTATTTTGTGATTTATCATTTTCCTTCTTGACATAATGAGGGACAGCCTTTGCATCCCCGTCTGAATTTTTCACCAGCAGACACGTGCAGCTCGCCAATTACTTAAACGATTGATTGTGGCCTTTCAATGCACGCGTGCTTCGAAAATAAGCAGCCTTTGTGTGCATCCCCCTGCTATTTTTCCTCAAATTCTTGCGTGAGGTTTGCCTTTGCCGCGCTTCAAGAAGACAATTCGAAGTACGTTAGCAGAAAACAGTTTTATTCTTGGGTGAGAGGGTTCTGTTCTATACAAGACGGAAAAGATTTCTTTAATTTCTCGAGGCAAAGGATCCATGATGAAAAACTGCGATTTTCCCTTGGATAAATCCACTAGGCAGGTTTAGCGATGGCTTGTGAGTGCAATTTAAACTAAAATATCACGATTCTTCTGCAGTTTTCATTTGCTTCATAGTTGAAAGTGAAATGCATGGAGAACCTAATTAGCAACTCCACAACGTGATACTTATAAGGGACAACAAACAAACCACTCCGGACATTGCGCTTTTATTTGGTCTAATACCGTGCACTGCACACCCGTTATTGAAGGGTAGTTCCTCAAGCAGAGCTGCAGAAGGCTGCTTCTGACTCCAGCTCACCCTGCCTAACCAGAAGGAAGATATGAAGAAATACATGATAAATGCTAAGCTCTTTTCATATAGGGAACACCAGAGAAAGATACACGAGCAAATTGCGCACTATTTAGATTCAAAAGAGATGCTAATTACAGTGTGCTTTACATAGCTAGAGTTAAGTTAATAACACGTATGTACAATTGACATAAAGAGGCTTCCCAAAACAAGGAATTAGAGGTCCTGTCGCAAACTGGGGAGCTTTGCCTTTTCCCCCAAATTGGGAAGATGAATTGATCCCTTATTTTCTCAGGTAGAAGAAAGAATCCTTCATTGAATTCTGACGTAACAACTAATTCCTAGCAAGTTACTTCTGAATTGAAATCAAGGGACTGCCCAACATCGCATAAATCTCTGCAACTTGGGAATGGGACCTATCATCCACAGAAAACTCATGAACAATTCCGTTGAGTTCAATCCAACTGCATCCTGAAGTTTTGGAATTTTCCTTTTCATTACTTAACACTTCTAGCCTGCTTCCACAGACCAAGACCCGCATACATGTGAGAGAGAAGAATATAAGAAGTTGAATTGCATGAAGCCTGCCTCAATAGAGAATTAGCAACTGGCAGCCCAATTTTGTAGTTCTCTTGAATCTTACAAGCACTAATCATGGTCCTCTGAATAATGTCATTTGGCTCAATAGGCATTTCTTCAATGAATTTCTTTGCCTCATTTAAATAACCTGCCCGACAGAGGATGTCAACCATGCAACCATAGTGTTGAATTCTTGGATTGATCTTGTAAACTCTTCTCATAATTTCAAAACAAATGAGACCTTCCTTCACCAAGCCGGAATGGCCACATGCGTGCAACACTCCAATGAACGTGATATCATCTGGTTTCATGGAGAGTCTTTCCATCTCCATCAACATATCAAAAGCACATTCTCCTAGACCATGAATAGCCAAACCACCTATAATTGCATTCCAGTGATCCACATCTTTTTCAGGCAATGCATTAAATACTGACTTGGCATTCTGTATGGATCCACATTTTGAGTACATATCTATTAGAGCAACACCAAGTTTTCCACCTAACGAGAAACCAATATCTTTTATATAGCAATGCAATGCAATTCCTTCATTAAGCTGTCCTAATTGAGCAATAGCAGAAAGTACAATCAATAAAGTAGTAATATCAGGCGACAGATTCCTCTCATTCTTCATAGAATAGAAGATCTTCAAAGCTTCTGCATGGAGACCATTTTGAACATATCCAGCCATCATTGCATTGCAAGCGACAACATCTCTCTCAGGTATTTCAGAAAAGAAATCTCTTGCAATATCCACACATCCTATCTTGGCATAGCCATCTATCATATTAGCCCAAGTGACCACATCCTTTTCAGGCATCGCATTAAACAGTTCATGAGCATCTCCCATCTTCCCACACCGGACATACGCATGAATCATAGTGTTCCATGAAATCAGGTCCCTCTCAGGCATTTCCTCGAAAAGCTTCCAAGCAGGGATAAGTCCATCTTCTAATTGCGAATACCCGCTCAGCATGGAGTTCCAAGAAATCAGATTCTTCTCCTCGACTGGCATCGAGTCAAACAATTCACACGCCGACTCAATCATCCCACATTTAACATAACCATCTATCATGCAATTGTAAGAGACGGAATCCCGAGCGGCCATTCTATCAAACACCTGACGTGCATCGTCAAGGCATCCACACCGCAAGTACCACCCCATCAAACAATTCTGCAAGTACAAATCCGACGCCATTTCCAGTTTCCTCAACAACCCATGAACCTGCAGCCCTTCCTTTAACGAACCCAACCGCGAGCACGCTTTCAAGACCAGAGAGAACGAGAACCTGTCCCCCGAAACCCCGCTCTCGGCCATCAAACGGAACACGGGCAACGCTCCCTCGGGCTCAGCTCCATGGGAGTAGGACTTGAGGACCGCGTTCAGAGAAAAGGGTCTTCCCGTTCCCGCCCCCGTGGCCCGAGAAGGCGCGGTGGGCGAAGAAGACGCGGCGGGCGAACTCGGCCACCGGCGGGTCCGGGAAGAGCAGAGCGCGAGGATGAGCTTGGAGGTGAGAGAAGCGTTGCGGATGAGGCCGGTCGTGATCATCCTCGCGTGGATTTGGCTCACGTCGCGGGGGGTCTTGCAGCTCCGGACGTGAGCGAGCGTGGGCTGCATCGAGTTCCATGGCTGGCTCGGGTTCGAGACGAGGAACATTGCGGTCTGCTAGCTGCGCCCGAAGCTTCTCTGACACTCCCTGTTCTTGCAAGGACGCTTTCTTTGAATCCGATCACTGGAAAAAATCTGGCTCGGGATAAATCTATCAAAAAATCCAAAACCCGTGCACTCATGACAAATCCATCAAAACTTTAAAGATGGATTTGGAATTTCTTGACTGGTTTTGGATTTTCAATCCGAGATAAATTGGGAAAAGGATGCTCCATCCATTTATATTCTTCATCTTAATTGTAAGGTTACTAGATATGGAGACACTTGATCGGATGAATAACACCATGCCAAACGCATTGAGTTGTTTAAGTAATGTCTTTTTCTCTAATGGTAGGATGCTCGCGGCCTACTAACATAACACCAACGTCCGTTTAAATGGATTTTTCGCTTCTTGCATTTTATTCAGACAAAAATCCTTACATTTTAAGTTATGACACTTGAAACTTTCGTAAAATGCAAATGTTGATACGCACATTTAATATAGTTTTTCATAACTCGTAAATCAAATGTTAGTATTTTGGATTTTAAAGGGAAAGTGAAAAAAAAGAAAGGAAATTCGTAATGAATATGATTATCAACATGCAAATTAAGTAGTTTAGTTGCAGAGAACAAATTGCAGGAAGACGTTTCAGGTCAGAGATAATTTTGTTTAGTACTTAAACAACTCCTGGCATCACTCAACAGCCCTCCAATCCACCAGAACTGAATCTACTCTTCAGTGAGACCGAATGGAACATCTCGACATCGACCAAATTGTGCACTGGATTCCTTATCTCTCGATGTCCCGAATCTACACAACCTTATGTACAGATCAAATGCTCGACCCATCTTGCCCAGCTCAGCACAACTCCTCGATTCAAGAGAGGCAATCCAACCCCCTTTCCTGCTTGCTCTCTTCTTCTAAATAAAGTTATCCAGGAAACACACATCATGGCGCCAAATTTAGCAGCAGCCTTCTTTAGTGATGGAAAGGACACAGTTGTCAAAGATATCCATCTCCCAAGATTTATGAGGCATATTTCTGGATGCTCCCAGGAATTGCACAGTGAGATGGTTCCTAGAATGCTTCTGAATCGAATTCGGGTCTCACTGGGTAGTCAAGACCATTTAGAGATGGAATTCGCTTCTTATCTTCCTCCAGATATGCTGGAATGAACCAGTATAGTTTATCTGTTCCAAACACCTAGCTCACAAAAGAGAGATCCATCATTAATAAAAGAGTCCTAAAAAAGTAAAGGGCAAATACCACCAAAAAAAAAAAACTATGCTCACTATGACATACCCTGAACTTTTTTAGTGTCGCCAAAAACCCTGAACTTGCCCACAAATAGCCTCAATTTTTTTCATCATAATCATATATAGCCTCTACTACATCCAGAACAGGATCTTTTATGACACGAAAGTTTTGGAGTATTTGTGTCATAATGGACAAGTTTAAGGTTTTTGGTGACACTAAAACAGTTCGGGTTTGTGTGTCACGGTGGAATAGTTTGGAGTTTTTTGTGATATTAACCCAAAAGTAAAATGCTACAAAATTGAGGGGAGATCACTTACGTATGAAACCAGAATGGGAAAGTCAAGAAAGTAAAGAAAATTAGAATCCAACTACAGTAATCTTCACTTTTTGTTTTATTGTGCAATCATCCATCTACACCAATTGCAGACGACAAAATTGTGAAGCGATACAGAATCAGAGTAAACAGAATTCGGTGCTGTCCATTCACGACTCCAGTGGAATGCCGACAGAAAATTGTTTCTACTGAGAGTGTACTCATCAAATACAGCTTCAACTAGTTTACGTGACTTATTTATATTGAACCATAACTTGTTCTTTGTACTCTTTCCTTTTCCTTTTTCTTGACAAGTAATGTAGACTCCTGAAGTTAAACAGCAATTAACCAACAGTCCGGCAGGGAGTCAACCACATGCTCTTACATAAATCTCTTTGTTTCTGGTGTAGATGTAATGAATTTTCTAACTTCAATTTTTTGCTACACATATAATTCTAGGTTAAAACCACCTTTCAGATCAACTATAACAATCATTATGCTACTCTCCCTCAATTACCATCTTCAATCACGTTACTGTTCTTGGAGCTCCCGATCATTGCAGAAATTTTAATAAACTAATGATTATTTTTAGCATATCAAGACTAGGACAAGGAAACAAGAGTAACTGTGAGAAAAGCATTTTGAACTTGGGAGCTTCTTGCATTTTGTTAGATAAGAGATTATTTCGAAACTTTCAAAACGATTATTGAAAATGATCAAGAAATTACAAAAGATGATACCTGCTCGAAATTTCTTTTCCATCCAAGGTCAAAATGCCATTTGGTGTGCTCTTCTTCTCATAAGCCTGGTCACAAGAGCAGAAACCACCGAACATCCGAGATCTGCATTTATTAGTCGCAGGTACTTTATTTGAGATCTTTACTGATCAAAGAGAGATTAAAGAAAATAATCAATCAAGCATTTGCTCTGAACTTCATATCCCCGAGCGAGTGGGGCCTTGGAGAAATGAGACTTTTGCTTCGTTGATAGCCTATATATTACAAATTAACTCCGCTTTGGGTTGAAACCCAGGATTTATCAAACCCTTATTTCAAATGTCTGATTGATCATACATATGGTGTATATTTAAGATAAAAGGTACAAATGAAAATTTAGGCATAAGGTCCTAATCTTTTTGGCCAAACGGAACGTGACAATTCTTTTACTTAAGTTGGGTCATCGGAACATCAATCTATTCCTAAAATAAGTACGACTCAAACCCTTTGACCTTTACCAAATTAAGGCAAGAGTTCCATCTCATGGAGGACCAAACTACGTACGAAAGAGAACAACACCACATGGAATTTTGGGGCAGAATCACTCACTAGATTGGCAAGATTGTGAGAACTCTCTTGTATGCACGCGCGCACGTTATTTCAATTGATTATAGATGGTCGTGGAATTGATACCTAAGTCTGCCATGATCACTCAATCGTTGTTACTTTCATAATTGAATGCGGCTGTTCATGGGATGTATTCCTAGCCTCACATGAGCCGAGACAAAATCATTCTTTACAAACAAGCAACTCTCTCTCTCTCTCTTTTTTCTCGTCATCTTTTTCACTGATTGTACAAATCACACCTTTGACCAAGACTTGGCAATTAAGAAAACGCATTGGGTCCAATAAGAAAGTACGATTAAAAACATATTTAGGTGCCCAAATTAACATTTGCTATTCAGTAGGCTTTCTAACTTTGTCCATGACACGGGAGTTCTTCTTCAACCAGATGTTTGTGGGACTATGGCTTTTAGTTTGTTGCCTTCTCTCTGACGCTTTTTAGCATTTGTTATAAAATAAATAAAGCCTTCAACATTATATGAATATTGTCTCGTTCACTCTTTCTATAATCTTTAGGAAAGTAAACAATTCTCTAAGTTCCTTGAAAGTAAAAGCATCCATAAAGCCTCCTAGAGAGCACCTTGGATTTCTTTAAATGATTAAGATCGGTTTTGAAGAATTCCTACTGAGTGTTACAGAGCTTTTTATTTTCATACTATGGAGTATCTAAATTGACTAATTTCCATAAACATGCGAACCGCTTAATTCAAGTGCATGGGTAAGACACGACCCGCCAGAAGGCATCAGTGGTCCTCGAAATTATTCTGAGTGGGGATGTTGAGGTTCGATAAAGAGATTTGTTGCATCTAAAAGTAAGCTAAGACCCGATCATTCCTTTTCGGGGCCAACTTGATAGGCTTTTATTAGGTCTAAATATGACCAACTTTGTATAAATGCCCATTTGCAATCCATCACATATCAATTTTGTTGACCAATCTCGATGGATGTAATCATTTTGTTTCAAATGTGGAAGTAAAGCTAGCTAGCATTCTTGTGTCTGTCCTAAGTTCATGAAGCATGTCAAGACATAAGCTCTAGAACGTTAAATAAGTCGGATTTCGTCTATGGATTAGTAGATGAAGATTCACTTTATTTGGGTTCAAAAGACCATAAAGTTACAATATATATATATGTGTATTAATTTATAAGATTATGTTGATAGTTTGTTATCATGAAAAGATGTGATTGAAAAAATGATTGTTGACATTAAAAGTGGTGATGGTGGGGAAAGTATCTACTCTATGATGTATCCCGGTTGGTTATCTATAAATAGAATTAAATTATATATGTTCAACGCAACTATTCAAAATAACTTCTTCTTTATAATTCTCTTCTTCTCTTTTTAAACATCAACTATGATAAAACATTTAAGGTGAAATTTTGAAAGAGAAATTGAGTAATTGTTGAACTCATTTATATTCGGTTTTGGTGTATATCCCTGGAGGTATATTCGTTCTAAACCGAGTAGCAACAATAGTAGAGGCAAATAATACCTAAATGATAGAGATTGCCAATGCATATTAAAGATCATAACCACCGCTTCTATTTTTGTTAGCAATCAAAATTCCCTAATTGACTATAATGACATTGCATTTAATAGGCTAGTTTTTTCACTTGTGCATAAGTTTTTTTTTGTAACCAAGGATTCCGCCACATGCCCCGTGCCCAAACAGCCTCCCGAGAACCGGGCCCTATACTTCTAGCACTAGCATAAGAAACCCACCGCCATGGCCCCCCACTTAAATCACTAGCAACACAGGGTTTTGAACTCTCGACCTTAGCGATGAGGAAGAGATTCTCAACCAAACTACCCATGGATGGGTAATTCACCTGTGCATAAGTTTTTGTTTATATAACTGTAATTTTTTTTGCTGTTATTTGATAACACGTTACGATTGGAGACCAGATGACATGCTTCTTAATAGTTGTTATTAACTATTGCAGTTGTGGAATAACATATCTATGAGGAATTTGTCAATTAACATCCTTTCACAATCACAAACGTTACTAGAAATTCATATTAAATAGATCCTAAATATGCTTTTGAAACTCTTGTTAAATGACTTGCTAGGGCAATATGGTGACGCAGGTTCTTCATTCTTAGATTGAACTTTATTAAAGATAAGAACTATCTAACTACCATATTATGTTCATGTTGGATTCCAATATTCAAATGTCAGCCTTACGAATCAAAGAATCACTAATTAAATTGAAGAATGATTGCATATGCAAAATCATTTCAATGCTATTCAGGATAAAATTGAATGGGCCTTTTTTCAAAAGAAATCATTTAATCATAATGTTTATGCGTTTCCATTTTGCCAATGGAAAGGAATCTAATAATGCATTCCTAAATCAAATTGTGCTACAGTTTACATCTCTAAATTGATATGGAACTTTGACAATATATTCTTTCCAATGAAATTAACATCGCATTGTCCTCCTGGTCAAAGTAAAATGTCTAGCTAACTGGCCACGTGAAACATCGCTGGGTTAATCATTTAATCTTTACTTGGTTACAGAATGCTGTAATTTGTAAAGTGGGTCGCAAAATGTCTCTGAAAAGTACACTAGAATAATTGTAACATTTGAGATTGGCGGGCAACGAGCGTTAATTGGGGAATCCACTTGATTTGACAAGACGGGGTGAGTGCAGGTGACGAAGTTGATGTAGACAGATGACCAGACTCTTTCAGCACCCTCTCTTCTTAAAAAAAAAAAAACTAAATCAAATTCTATCAATTATTTATTTTTTCTTATTACATATTAATTTTAGCTGGCCTTTTGTACCGAACTAAATCTAACTTTTCAGTTCTATCAAATGGAAGAGGTGATGTAGCATGCCACTCGACCGATTTTCTGAGCTCCTGACAAATTCGGTGAAAAGGCTGCATCATGGTACCGATTTTTTTCGTCGGATCATGGAACCAAATCAAAAGGTGAGAAATAATGCTTAAAATGAGGTATATGGCTAAATGGGTGTAATCAATTTCAAGACACGTAGATATTAAATTAAAAATCTAAAACCTATCATATCAACGTCAATTCTTAAAATTTGAAATCAATCCTATTAACTTTGGAATTGATGAGGGTATTTTTTTTTTTTTTTTCTTTTTGTTCCATTTTATTATATGTATATGTTAAATATGAATATAATTCTTTGTACTCAACAATAATTTGTCAAATTATTTGATTTCAATAAATATCTTCCATTTTCAAAAAAAAGAGTATAGGACAGGGGTAGATTAATTTAAAATTGGTTCGGTTACTATTTCGATTGCATGTTTCAAATTATGGCTTTTCAAATAAAGCCTACCGGTTGAAAATATAAAATTTGGAACTGAATTAGTTAACATTGATTAACAATTTTTTAGATTGGGAACTAGGCCAGACCCCTTTGATTTGGGACGATTCTCGAATTGATCCAGCCCGATCGTTCATCTCTAATTGCAAGAGATTTATATCAACAAGTGTTCATAGCACGCTTGGTTTTGCCAAAGAGGCAGAGGGAAGCAACCTAAGAGCGACGCGGGGATAAGGAACGGCCGAGGCTTCCTGGGAAGGCGACACGTATGTCCCATGAACAGTCACCGTCGACTTCCCCTACCTGTCTCCACAGTAGGGTTTTGCCTGTTCGACGTAATGACGCTTCCTCAGTCAATCCTCTGCACTGATTCTCATAAAAGGGCAAAAGAAAATGAAAAAAAAATATGAACAACCCATCTCTCTCTCTCTCTCTCTCTCTGTCTCTCTCTAATGGATGTTCTTGTTTTTTTGTCACTCAAGAGCCGAGGCTCAAAACTCAGAGCCTGGCTCATTCTTTTTGCTTAGCTTGTCGTCGAATCGTCTTCTCCTTTCTCTCTTCTGCTTCTGATGGCGTCTGAGTTTTCTGAGGTTCAATTTTCTTGTATCTGCTAAGAGGACTGATCACACTGGGTCAGTGCAGTGCCGATAAACTCGAGTTAGGGTTGGCTTTCTGACTGACAAGTGGGGTTCATCAAGAGACATGATACGAAACGAGTACAGAGCGAGTGGCGTTTCCGTCACTTCGAATTCAAAGCTGCCTGACATGACATTGCTTGGACTTTGACCGGTTCATCCGCAGATCCGCCAAAGCGTCCAATCTCTTTCAAGCCAAGGCCAAAAAGAAGATGGTAGTAATAAAAATTAAAAAAGAGTCGGCAGGAATTCAGTTCTCGACGTTACTCAGACGGAAACTTCACGGAAAATTGTGAAACCCCAGTGGAAAGAAAAACCAGAGTTGAAGAAAGAATGGTGGTGCTATGAAGTCATGTCATATATGATTCTGTACCCAAAAAAGGTTAATCGATTTCACTGGCTAATGTGCTTGCATTTTGATCACACGTGTAATTGACAATCATGCATGAAGTTAAAAAAATCGTATGAAATTATGACAATTGCGATTTGTTGTGATCGTATTTATTTTACGTTTGATTCAATCATTATGTTAAGAATTGGATTTGGATTATCGACATGGTAATCTTTTTTTGTAAAGGAGTACTTTCCATTTATTTATGTGATTTGCCATATATAAATTTACTTGAGTATCTTTTTGAGATACATTTCTAATTTTTTTTTTTTTGTCTTTTATAAGCTAAAAACAATTTAAGCTCTATGGTAACAATATAAGTTCAATTCCTCCACACAATTCCTTTAACCTGATTTTGTAAACTAAGCAAGGCCTATCTGAGTCGATCTTGTAAGGGATCTGTCAAATAACGCATGTGATCGGGCTTATGAGGCTCACAAGTACAAGCTTGGCGTGCCTAGGTAGTGCCCTGCAAAATTTGAGTTTGGGTAGGCTGACTCCAACCCTTTTAGCCCTAGCTTGTGAACGCGACTTATTTGTATTTATTGTGGTCATTCGAATGACATTTTTAGATAAAGGGAAAATAAATGAGATTTTATTTACCAAAAAAAAAAAAAAAACGAGGTTCGACCAAATTTAAGTAGCAATCACTTTCCTCCATACCCATTATTCGTTTCGCATTATATTATGAATGATGATGTAACTTTTTTGGGTTTTGCTTCTATGACCCATCCAAGATGAACCTTTATTAGGGTAGCTTATGATAGGATTGAGGGAACATAATTAATCTGGTCGGGTTCTTTGGATTTCATGGATTAGTTACGAAACGATTATCTTTCTTTTTCCCTAACTTTAGAGGAGCAGAACTAGGACCGGAAATAGTGAACTCCCTTTTATGTCGACGAGATCCCAAAAGGAGCAATTTATAATACTTTAGCTAGTTGGATTAATTATATGCTCGCTTTTCTTGATGGGGACTCAAGGAATATTTAATTTGTTTATGTGATTATAAAAATTGCAACAAATTGTGTCATAAAGTGCGTAGGTCTAGCTAAGCATTCTTCCAATTTCGAGACAATATTGATTAACCACTCTCGTTAAGGAAAAATAGAAAAATCAGCGGTCCAATCTTAAACCTATTTTCGACCAAAAAAAAAATTCTTAAACTTATATCCTCATTATTCTACGCAAATCACAGATCCACAAAATTGAACTCCTCGAAAACTACAATGTCAATAATTTTAACCAGTAAAGAAGGTTTTGCACCAAAATCATAATTTCTTTTTCTTTTTTTTTTTTTTTTTTTTTTTCTGTTTTTGCATTGCTCAAGAAAGTAAGGTGAAGAAATTATTGCAACACTTGAAATGGCCTCCTGCTTTGCATCATAGAACGTGCAAAAGTGCCCGAATTCTCCACGTCACTCGAGGATTTTAGTCACGTATCGGAGACCGGATTCTTGGGCCAACCCTTTGCTCGCCTCAAAATGGCAAGTTCTTGGATTTGTTCCTCAAAACGGAACTTAAATATGTTGCTCCTTTTCCCCCCGCATTATAAAATGGGGGAATTTGGGAATAGTTTAATTTTAAATTACAGAATTAGCAAGTGGAAGTGGTGGCGGATCTTGCAAAAAGCTCCGAAAGCATGATTATCCTTTTGCTTTAAAAGGACATATTTAGATATAACATACTTTATTAGTAGTAGCAATTAAAGATGCATGCTCCTCCAGCTAGAAAGGGTTGGCATATCTCAAAATCTTATCAACTTTTAACAGCTGAGATTGTACCCCCTTGCCGCTTAAAATAATTTAGGCTAGTCATTTTGATTTCGCAACAACAGAATACATCATCATCATTGTATCGATTTATATAGTTTTCTCAAATATTGCTAAATTTTTTTGAATAATGCACTTTTAAAGAGAAAAAGAATAAATTATCGATGGTTGTTCAATTGGAGACATCATCCACCGGCGTGCAATTGATCACGCTAGACACAACTATTTTAAGATAATTAGAAGAGAAAATAAATAAGTATGATAAGGACACAGGATTTGTACATACATACGGTCATGTTGTCTTGGAAAGTTATGGAAGAGAAAGTAGAGGTACTCAGTCCCCACGCCATGAAACACACGACAAGCTTTCATGACAAGATTAGCATCCAATGAAAGAAACCCTATTTTAATCTCTCTCTCTCTGCTCAAAAGAGTGACACAATTCATCATCTTTTCCTCCACATCACTTTCACCATTTTTCCCGAACTTTCCCGGACTAGATCTCTCAAGTGACAGGGCGAATCATAAGGAAGATGTTTCCATATGATATATAAGTAATTAAGAATTAGGCCGAAATCATTGATATTTTAATGTAATTATATATAAATATGTTATCGTTATCATTTGAGGTTCAATGAATGGACCTCCAAAGAAAAATGAAGGAGACTTTTTTCCTTTTCAAGAGGAGTAGATTTGAGAAGCCATTTCATTGGTGAAATTTCTTTTTATCTATGGTATCTTAAAAAGTAGATGGCAACCATACACTAATGATGAAGTCTTCACGAATGTTCCACTTAATTCTTTTTCTTTTTTGACCCTAGAAAACATTTTTGTGTCCCCATTTTCAACAAGCTGGAAATAGTTTCTACTTTTCGGTAAAAAGTGGAATAAACCAAGAAAGTGGTCTATAAATTCCTTTAAAATCAGAGGTCGAGGAACTTGAATAGGCTGTGTTATGTTAGAATATGTGCAAATAAATCACACCTTCATTTTGTAGGCTAAATTTTTTGAATAGTTGGCAATGATTCCACAAAATTTTACATAATATCTAAGTAAACCGAAATCAAGTGGGTGGGCCAAAGTTGAAAATAGCTTTACTCAAATTTATTCATGTCTATACAAAACAAATATAGTGACTTATACTCGATCCTACACATATTGCTTAAATATTTCTATATTTAAAAATTCATACCTAAATTGAGATGAAAGCGCGGAATGAGTGAGTGTGAAATCGAGTAAGGGCGAGATAAAGTGAAGAGAGAGTTATAGAGATGGATTGAGTCCAAGTAAGTTATGATCTCTTTTAACATCCATATTATTTTGAGCTTTATTATTTTAAATACATTTATGACCTATTTACTGAACATAACTAATCCATATAACAACTTAGTCCATCAAACATGGAATAAGAAATGGATTTATGATCCATTTTGACATGCCTATATCTGAGTAGGTTTAGAGTTTAAATCCTTCAAGACATCTTATTTTACCTTCCTTATTATATATTTTCAAGCTTAGTTTCCTATGTGCAAGGGTTGATAATGATCCCCGTAAAATCTTTATTGATTAATTTCTATTTTCAAATTTTGTCTCGATTAGACCAAAGACCAATTTGTATTAAAACAATGTGCCTCGCATTGCTATAAATGAGGCTTCTCTCTCTCTCTCAAGACAACTTTAGCCAGCACACAAGTATGCTGACTTTTCGATTATCTCTAAATAATGGGTTGCCCCTCAGAAGATTTTCAGCCAATGTCATCATTTTGCTTTACACTAGAGAACGGCCAATTACTAGCATAAACTGACAAAATCAGCATTATCAAATCTAAAAAATTAGTGCGAAAACTCAACGACGCCGACAGTGAAACGCGAAGGCTAATGACTGTGAGCTTGTGATCATGAACAATCAAATTCCACCGTGTGAAATATCGACCGCAAAAACAAAATCAGATAAAAGAAATTGCGTCATATTAAATGAGCAAGCGCCTATAATTCTCACTCGCAGTAATGGCTTACTCAAGACAACATGCTATGGAACCGAATTGATTGGGATCGATTAAGATGCATTGTCGATTAGTTTTCACACGACCTAAGATCACGTGAAAGAAAGCGACACATTGATATAATCAAAGCTCCATATTCTCAATGATTGATAGGTGTCGTTGATAGTTGATGAACACGACGTCATATACACGACAAATAATGGAATCAAAAACTTTCTTCGACGGTGTTAAAAAGAGATAAGATTTTGGCGGATAAAATTGATTGATCGTCTAGGGTTTGGTGTGCACTTTGAAGTTTTTTGGGTTGTGCATGCATGGGGGGGGGGTTCATTATTGATGGACCATGAGGAACAAGCAACCTTAAAGCCCGGAAGGAGAGGGGCACACACCTTTGAAGGGGGAGAGAGGGAGAGAAATAATGGGTGGCAAGTGAGTGAAATGTGTGTTTGTAGGTGTGCGTGTGGGACAAATTAAAAGCCGACAAGCGTGGGGATTGTATTGTCATGTCAAGAGCCCTTTCTTTTGAAAGTGTGGGGTTCTCTTCTCATCTCTCTCCTTCGTACAACCTCCCCCTTTGTTTCATTCCAACCCTTTTCTCCCCTCTCCCGTCGGGACGCTGGAGTAATTCTCGAGAAATCGTCACTCTTATTCGGTAGTTCTTTTCTTCCTGAAGGGATTTGACAACGGTCATCGATTTCAGCCGGTCGTCGAATTCTTTTTGAGTGTTTATAGGTATATGTCGTTGTGGCAGGAAAATGTTGCTTTCGAAACTGGGGATGGGTCTTTTACAGAGAGTCGGCCCTCGAATTGATGGACTCTATCCTCCCATTTCTCTTGCCTTCCTCGTGTAATAAAAAAAACATCGCCTGGGGGATTGTTATTTTTATTTATTTATTATTTTTTGATAACCGAGGACTCCACCCGGGGATTGTTATTGAGCTCTCTTGAAATCGATAAAATTATCATATGGCGAGTGGCACTTTTGAGAACCGATAACACAACATAAAATCCATCCAAAAAAAATCGTGTACAATTTTTTTCTACCCAGTCAACGGCATTATATAATTCCAAAAATAGGTCCTGACTTTCAAGTACTCGTGCATTGTGTACCTGTTTTTTTAATTTCACCTGTTGAAAATCTTCCATTTTATTGACTTCAACGAAATCGTGCAGTTGGTTATATTGACGTCCATATCATTTTAATATATTCGGTTGAACTTGTAGATATGCGGAGATATACGTCTTCCGGAAAAAGGTCGAGCCCAGTCCGCATGATGCGGTCAATGAAGGAATCGTTTATCTTCGTTGCCGAGGATCATCAGATGGCCCATGGCTTCTGGCCACTTCGGCAGTATTTAGTTCACTGTAAGATCAGTACCAGCAGCATCCAGGTTTCAGTGAACAAAACATAGGATGAATAGTGAGATCAGAGGTGCTTCACCCTATAAACATTTAAAACTGCAATTGTAGAAACTCATGTTGATGTCGACGAGAGAGAAGTAAAGGCTCTCATTCAGAAGGTGAGAGATAATACATGTCTATAAACCAAATTGAATTTGTGAGTCGGACCCATTGAACAAGATAGCCACGCGAGCTAGCAGATTGGGTGGCTAAGGCACGGTGGAGAAAAGAACTCCCCTCGAGCGGCTGTATTATCCCCAGAAACCTACGTTGGACATTATAGTGTATGATGTAAACAGACTTTGGTAGAGTTAATGAAATGTCAGTATTTTTTATCCAAAAATAAAAATAAAAATACTAGCTTGCACTTGCGGTCACCATTCAACCAAGCTGAAAGGATCCTTAAGTTCATATGGACTTTATACATAAAGCAAAATGCCGATAAAATTGGCATGAGTGAGGTGAGGGGAGGCAGCTGAGAAGACATAGCCAGTGGATTAACAATTACAAGAACACTTGCGTTGCAGCCACAAGGGGAGGATAAAGAAAAGAATAAACGAACTCTACTGTGGTTAGCAACAGACTACCTTCGAAGGATAAGGAAGGTCAAACAATCGCCCAGAACTTTTTCCGACAGACCAACACATTCTCCAGTTTTTTCTCTTTGTTTTCGAGCATATGGGACTCGACTTCCCACAGGAATTTAGGAGCGATATCTTGGATTCTTTGTATAGTTGATTCCTCGTCTCTGATGATGATATACCCCTGCACATTGACATTGTCATCATCAACAATGAATTCATGAACAGCCGTACCATGCACAAAAATAACTACAAGGTGGACATCCATGGGGACACTAGACTAGCGAAATTTTAGTTCATTCCTTTCCAGTTAACCTCAAGCAATGTAGTACTAAGGTAGAAACGCTATCATTCATCTAGTTCTATACTTCTATTCTATGAGGACAAAAAGAGAGTTCAGGATTTCTGCACATGCAATGGCCACTTTAGTTACTCCTAATTTCCTGGAATATCTGATTTTGGAAAGAGATCCGCTGTTTGATGCAATAGATAGAGATGGCATATAGCAAATCTTTAATAGTTCAAAGCTTGGTTTTGAGGTGAAAATTGCCAAAGGACAGCAGCAGTGGAATGAAAAGGCTGCCACTGAAGCGATAAGAATCATACAGTACCTCTGGACGCAAAATGCGATCCATCTCCAGAATTATATCCTCCAGTAAGCAACCTTCTCCACTGTTCTTATAGTAAGCAAGAAGATTGTTTGCATGCAAGAGATCATATGTCCGAGGGTATGTGGAGAATGGTTCACACCTAAAGCCAGAAAACCAATCATCCATCAATTACCCAGCACCATCACTATAGTACAGCCAAATTGGTAAATATTTTGTGATACTGGGGTTTGTACTAAACCATAAAGTTTCTGATTTTCTTACCAATCATGATAAGTGCCGACCAAACCTCGATCATAAATTGCAGATAATGTATTATTTGCGCTAATGGGGACTATATTCATCACCCAAACAGGAAATGTGTTCAAAGCCACAGCAAATCCACCCAAGACTGCATTCATGTCCATCACATTTCTAATTTCAGCCTCATTGATCTTCATTAGTTCCCAGTAGTGTCGAACTTGTTCTTGCCAAAAGACAGTGTCAGAAGCAAATTCTTCTTGACTGAAACCTGCTGCCAACATGGTCAGTTACGACGCTTCAGTAATAAAAGTAAAACTCTTTTAGTATTTCTCATTTATGAGATATCTATATCTGCTTATCAAAAGGATGAGGTGAGATACCATATGGGGTAAAACTTTTGGCCCATGAACACTGACAACCACATGAATGAATGAATAAGAGCAAATAAACAATCAAGACATAATTAACCATGGCATCATCAAGAACCTTCCATAATATATTAGTTTTTACCAAGCAACAGAACAAGACCAAAAGAGAACAAGCAAATTGCAGATTATGCCCTTAAACATCCATTAGGAAGTTGAGTATCTGCCCAAATTCCTAGTATTCAAAACAGTACACA
The DNA here is from genome assembly GCA_016097605.1 of Eucalyptus guilfoylei. Lineage (NCBI taxonomy): Eukaryota > Viridiplantae > Streptophyta > Magnoliopsida > Myrtales > Myrtaceae > Eucalyptus > Eucalyptus guilfoylei. Next base: position 23,496,284 of record CM027863.1, on the reverse strand, counting down.
TACTTTAGAAATTTAACCTTTGTTTATGCAAAGGTGACATTTGCGATACGAGACAAGAAGAATATGATCATAACACATTCCATATTTATCTATAAGAAAGAGAATCAGATTATTACTATAGCCACACAACATGATGGACATAAGCGGCTAAGGTCATGGGTTTTCTAAAAGGAATTAAAGTAATCGTGATGTTTTCCAACACCAGAAGTGGAAATTTAAAAATGTAGTGTTTCATTTGATTGTTTCCTTAGGTATCCCTATGTATGGCTTGACTAAATTAGGATTGCTGAGCTGGACATGCAGTACATTTTCATACATCAAATAAACCATTTATGATGGTGCTGGTCTACATGCTCATGTCCTGAAGTACTTAAAGCCTTTCCAAACCAGAGTTGATGTCAAGACATAATATCATGAAAATAAATGAAAAAAAATGACTTGATGTTGGACAAACCTAGCAAGCTGAGGCTTTTAGAATATACTGAAAGGCGTTCTGGTCTGGGAGGGAGCTTTTCAGAGTCTACTTCTGAACTACTTAATGATATGCAGTTCCGCAGCGGAACATTCCATGATGGCTTTGACTCATCAATTGTCTCACATAGATTCAGGAGCTTCTCCTCCACGTTATGCCGAAGACATGACTGGTCATTTTGTTTAACCCAAATGGCAGTTTGTACTTTCTTTGCAATGAGTTTCCAGCACATTGCTCCAGTCAAATTGACCAACTTCTCCCATATCATTGGGAACTCTTTATCCTTTTTATAAGCAGGAGGAGCAGAGTAGACGAAATAACCATTAGGACGCAGAAGGCGATTTACTTCTTTGAGTAGAATACCATCTGCAAAAGAATGAGATGAAGGGGGAAAACATTAGTAAAGGCACCCACACCAAGTGATGTCAAGCCTTGAAAATACCATTTATTAATCTCCAGTTACCGCCTATCTAGTCACAGTCTCATCTATCATCAAAGATTTGATGCAATGATAGCATGATTTCTTTGCCTTGGTAAAGGTAATCATCAGAAGAATGTAGTTCTCTTTTGCTCACTTGCTCCATAAAAATGAAAATGAAATTGCTGCCCATAGGCGATAGATATGAAAATAGTTCATTTAATTTGATACAATCGGAGTTCATCATGTTAGGTTCTCTTCAGTCAGTTTATCTTCCTTCCAATGTTGGACCAGGTTCAGAAAGCTGTCCTATGGAATGCGTCAGCTGCTTATTTCAACTTGTCTTTACTTTGCCAGTTGAATTCTTGCTACACATTCTAAACCTATCGTCCAAATTAGAATAGAGCTCTGCTGCTAAATACTGCTTCATTTTTATTTACTGTTACTCTTCAAAGTTCAAACTAGATCAGCAGTTGGAAAATATAAACAGTGGGTAAGGCACGGATATTAGTTCAAATAAAGAACTACCCATGTGTGACAATGACTAAGATGGCAGAGATGCTCCCTTCTGTGGCTAAAGAATCATTTAGTAAACATGCTTAGGATGATAGAATACCGTTCTCATGCCAATCAACACGGCACCTTGAACAATGAACCATCTCAAACGAACTGGAAGGATATGGCAGTTGTTTTGTGGCAATTGCTGCAATCATTGCACCAATTCCACGCTCTAAAGCAAACTGAATCTGATTTTCATGTCCATCTTTTGGAGCAAAAGACATTGTTTGTATGTCCAAAGGAAGAAGATATGCTGAGAAGCTGGCCACTCCACAACCAACGTCTAGAACCTGAAACACGCCTGCTGAACGTAAGTCACCTGCTTCATTAGTTGTCATATTTCCCAACCTGCGTATAAAGAAAATAGCAAAAGATTGATCTCTCAGCAACTCATTCCATCCATGTGGAGGTACTAATATCAGAGTAATATGAATAGAGAAGATAGTGTATTGAGGGAAACAAAAGATATCTACAACAGCAAGTTATAGATTGAGCATATCCCATGCATACAATCACATGATGCGTTTGTCTGCCCACAAAATGATGCAGGAAAGTGCTGAAACAGAACACTTGAAAAAACTTTGGTAGGCTTTATTATCCATGTGGCGAACAGTGATTTCTAGCTCTAGCAGTAGGGCACCTTCACACATTAATCAAATAACCTATACCTTAAATTGTAATGCTTATCATTCTAATACTATTGGCCTTCAGGATAGCTCCAGAGGAATCCTAGGACATGCGATTATAGTTCAATGATTCAATTCCAAGATTCTTGCACCATGACCATAAGAAAATATACTCCTGCAATTTTAAGTCAATCTTGTCATAGTATCCTACTCTATATACCCCAAAAGCAGAAAAGTGTGTCATGAAACTGATAAAAATCATTGGACAACAATAAAAAGTGATGCATCCAAAAAATCGAAAGAAAGATTTCTCTGTAAGATAGATTTCAATCCTGTATTTAGTGCCTTGGTGAATTGCAACTTCATGTAAGACAAAGCTAATGTGCAAGAAATGGTAAGTAACTGACCTTTGAATATACTCAGCAGCCCCGTGCTTGAAGTGAGTACCACCACCAGGGAACCACCACAGCTGATTAAACTCATGGACCCAGTTTTGTCCTCCTTTCACTTCAGCAAGACGCGTATGATTCACATTTGTCCGCCAGATGTAATCCTTACTGAGTGGCCATCTTATTGGTATCTTATAACCTTCTGGTGGAGGAACCAAGCAAAACAGACGCTTTTCAGGTGGAGGGCAATGCCTCTCAAGCTCTTCCCTTCGTGATAGATTTAATCTAGGCAGCAATTCATTCACATAGTTTACATCATGGCAAGGGATATATTCCCTAAATGTCAATGGGCACACATTCATCCCACTTTCAGGGATCACAAGAGGTGCTGTTCTGTAAGTGAGTTTAACTTTGTTTGGAAATGCAGACAGCCCTGCAAATATCAAAGGGAAAGTTGCATCAATTTGACAGCATTAAGACAGTGAGGATCCAAATTCGTCTACTTCAGTTCAGCCTGAACTTCCCGAACCCTAAGGAACTTCTATCGCACAAAATATGATGACATTTGCCTTATCAAGCTCTGATGAAGTAGCATCTTAAAGCATTATAGAACATTTTATGCTCCAAGGTTAGTAGGCACATTCCCCATGAAGTATGCAGCTAAAATCTCATTTTTTCCAAGTCACAAAGACACCGGCATTTCATCTTTTTAAAGAGATCTGACACGGGTCAGAGCATGACCGAAAATGAAGCTGCTGTCACTGTGATCAAGTATCAATGTAATCCTTCACTCCCATTCATCATTGTGTACCCGCTTAGCAAGTCCAGTGGAAGGCACAAGAACCAAAGAAGAAGAAAAAAGGGCCAAGCCAACATATTCAATCCCCAACCACCGAAAAAAAAAGTCCCATTTCCTCTCTTTTCTATATAGGCACTTACAACTAAATGCTCCAGGTATGATGACGACTACGATAACGTGCATAGCAAGTCCCGTGAAAAGACAAAGCCCAAGGAATCACTAGTGGCATCAAACGCAGAACGCAGACCCGCACACACGCAACAAGATGAACCCTATAACGTCGATCCGTCGCATTTGCCAGCTAATTCTCGACGCTAGATAATAGACATGAGGTTGCAACAGAGACAGAGCGAATCACCAGAAGAATGAGCAGAGGAAGAAGAAGAAGTGGAATTGGATTTGGAAACCAGCTGAGGGACGTAGATGGGGGCCTTGTTGCCGAAGAGGGTGCCCGCGTAGAACGACCCGACCATCAACAGCAGCGCCGCCATTATCATCTGCCCCGATCTCAGATCGAACGCCGATCCCAATATGCTCCCTCCCATTTTTAATCCCCACCACCTCGCGCCCGCCGCTGTCTCTCTCCCTTCCCTTCCCTTCCCTCCGGCGAATGCAGTTCCGGATCACGAGGCCGAGAGGGTGGTCGAGGAAGCTGAGGCTACCGATCGCATCGGCGTGGGGGGTCGAAGCCGCGGCGCGTCACGGCGGAGGAGCGGCGTCGCGACTCGAAACTCGTGAATTCACTGAAATAGGCGAGCTGAAGCAGGAAGCGAATTCCCCCCGCTGGGCGTTTCGGACACACCCTTTTCGCTATGAAATCCGGTGGAAAATGGCATAAATAATTCATAAATTTTCATTCAATATCTAACACGATTAATTTTTGATTGGTTCGATTAAGTCTTTGAATTTTAGTTCAATATATAATATGTTTCAGTATGGTCATTAAATTATATAAAAATAATTGATATTATCCCTAAATTTAAATTAATGAAATGATAATATTAAATATTTTTATATAATTCATGGATTAAATTAAAAATAAATCAAAATTTTATGAATGGATAACACCTGCCTTTTCAACTTCTTTCATCTATTTTTGTTTTTCAAATAAAAAAATGAATTTTATTACAAATGTAGTGAAGGAGGAAGCGGAGTATGTCTTTGAATAAAGTAGTTTGTTGTGAATGTCTTGTGCGTGGCATGAGAAAACAAATTGTAATAACGAGGTATGATGTTTGTTGTTCGTGTATAGTGTTTGATGGTCATGAGGATTGTATTTTTATTTGAGTTTGTATCATATTTTAGTATCGATTGTAATTTTCTCGTATTGCCACCAACACGCTTTAGCACTAGACTAATGGTATTAAAGCCATGATTCCACACCCGGTAAAGTGGTGTCCTGTGTACAATTGAGGGGATCCTGGGAGAGAAACAAGCTGACCAAAAGAGAAGATCAAAACAAAAGGAAGTGTGTAGATCTCGCTTCTGAGATTCAACAATCCTTTTTTTGTTTTTTTGTGGTTGGATCACGGCGTTTCATGTTGAATTTCGTCGGGAGAATTGAGTTGTTGGTGTAGTTGGGAGTCTGTTTATTATCGATCGTTTCTAGTGATGTGCGGGGAATGAGGTCTGTGCGGTGGTTATGATCCTTGTCACAAACGGTTTCATTTGAAATTGAATGCTCTTTTTTTTTTCCAGTGGGGGATATACCTTGTTGATTCTCCAAAGGCTGACTGATGAAGTTAGAAACCTACTTAAATTTTTGGTTAATCTACAAACTCTTTTGGATAAGGTTTTTGTGCTTTCGCGGTAACCCTTCTCATCGGTCTTGAGTTGCTTCAAATTTCCCTTTTCCTCTCGACATTTTCTTTATCGCCGTGAGGGCGCCCTCCTCGGGCGAGGGTCGCCACGCGGGTAGTCAATTTTTGGTCATCGTGCACCGCTTCGTTGTTAAAGATGAAATGATGTTGCAATGTCTGTCTCATTTTGAGTGTTCAATGACCAGCTTCATATGACCTTTCTCTATGCTAATTAATGCTATTTCCGTAGAGGAAGCCAGTGTAATGCATATATCCTATCGTGCATCCAGCGTGAAAATGCAATGTCCTTTGACAATCAGTCCATATCTTGCTCATTTTTCTTTGTAAATACTTCATAAAGAATCCTATCAAAGCTAAAGAATGTTTGACTTGTCTAATTAGTTCTCGGGCATGAAACAAACTATGGGCGGACTTTAAGTAAAGGCGTTGCTCTTAATCTTGAATTATATAGCTTGAAAACCTCGGTACTATTTGATTTGCATGCCATTTTAGATATCTGAATTAGATTAAGTTTGATCTTCATCGGTTAATTTGCGCATGCATTGAGCTAGGTTCTTCCGTTCATGTTTCCCGTCCTTCTCCTCCTTGTCTTCTCGCCGGAACCAGTTAAGACTTGATCTCCATTGATGTATCTTCGTCTTGTTTTTCATGGATTATATTGCTTGAAACCCCGAGTTTGATGGTTCGTGAATTATTTGTTTGATTTGCGCCTTGCATTGTCACCTCAGATATTTGAGTTAGATTAAGTTTGATCTTCATCGGTTAATTTGTACATGCGTTGACGGCTTGTGGATTTGCATTCTGCATTGTTACCATAGATATATGAGTTAGATTAAGTTTGATAACTTAATCTTTATCGCTTATATGCATATTTTGAGATTTCAAATCATTGTTAGGTGAGACTCACTCTGCTTCTGTTCTTGTTTCTCAGTCCCTCTCCTTCTCATTCTCTTCGCGTGCTGAACTAGTTGAGACTCGCTCTCTAACTTCTGCTCGATTTTCATGGGTTATATATCTTGAAAACCTTTGATAGCTCGTGAATCTGCGCCTTACATTATGGCATTAGTTATTTGAGTTAGCTTGAGTTTAATCTTCATTAGTTAATCTACGCATGCATTGATGGCTCGCGGATCGCATCCCGCAGTGTCGCCTTAAATATCCGAGTTAGATTAAGTTGGTCTTCATCGGTTAAAGATGGAATTATGTTCATAACCAGCCCTCTCGTGTTTTCGTCGCAACAAACCGAGGGCACCCGAGAAGCAGAAAGAGAGTACAATCAAACCGTACAAGAGCCGGCAAACCCGATGCCACTTGAGTGAATCTTCGTAGAGAGGAAGCAGTCTGGATTTGTTATTGGATGAATTGCGAGAAGGAGAATTCCTACTCATATACACCGTTTCCCAAGCTCAAACATTGATGATTATTATGGAGCAACATTCGGAGGATCTCGACATCTTGAGAGGCAACATAATTGTGCGCTCCTCTCAAAACATGGAGGTGGAGATCAGACACACCTTGATCATTGGAGAATTGCAGTAAGTTCTTTTTCGTTTTGTGATTTTCCATTGAAATTTCCGTTTGCTTATTTAAAAATGTTTTACTTATTTGATGAATAGCGAATATTTTTTACTAAATGCCCTAATGGGGTAGAAAATGAGCCTAATGGGAATCAGGGGTGGGCCTATGGCTAGAAATGGGGAGCCTGATGGGGCAATTGTGGGGTTTGATGTGAGTGAGGATTAGGGGTCTTATATTGTTGCTGGGGTGGCTGATGTGGGGCTATTGAGGACGTTGATATGGGGCTACTGTAGGGGCTGTTGGGGAATGTGTGGGTTGTTGGGGTGCTAAGATTGGGGCTGTTGTGGTGAATTGAGGGAGGTGGTGAATGCGGGGGCAAGCAAGGGAATTTTCATCAGGCGTAAGCGGACATTGGTGTAACTAGGCTCTACTGTATAAGTAATTATCATGGGCCAATCTACGGGTCGAGGTAATTGTCACGAGTCTATCTAGGGGACGTTCTAACATTTCCTTACCCATGCAACCTTAGGAATTACTTTCAAAATCCTTAGGACTTACTTTCAAAGCCAGAAGCTTTAAAATGTATTTTACTTATGAGATGAATACAAATGAAGAGATGATGCTCCTATATATATAAGTATAATGCTAACCACAACCGTAGATTTCTTATTGATTTGATGGTAGAGATTACATCTACTCACCTACCCTACTACCCACATTTTATAAATTTACCATAGTGTCCGCCCTCATGAGAATTCAAGAATACTTGGGAAAACTCTAGGACTTGAGAGATAATTCATGAATCGATCATGGTCTTTCATATAGAAATCCTTTAGATTGTGTCACTTTCTTGGACTGTGACATAATAGATAGAATGTTAATAGATAGAACAAATAAATTGTAATGGGAGTGATTAATAGAAGTTTGAAATATAGAGAATGGATTTCTCATAATATTGACACCTAAATTATGCATGTTTAATTACATAGAAAATTAAGGATTAATTTTTAATCTCTAAACAAAAATAAATTTCATTAAATTGAAAAGCATATAGAAGTTAGGAGCATTTTCATTAATATATATATATATATATATATATATATATATTATATAGAATTTACTAGAAAAATATTTTTAAAAAGCCAAAAAAAAGAAAAAGAAAAAAATAACTATTTGATTAGAAAACGAGGCGGAGCCGGGCTGCCCCGGCCCCTTCTGTTCTTTTCTTCGTCTGGGCCAACCTAGGCTCTTTCTTTTCCCTCTAGGCCCGGCCCGTCCGTCCCTCTTTCTTTTCTTTTCGGCCCGGCTCTCTTCTTTCTTCCTATCTTCCTATCCTTCCCTTACGCGACTGGAGGAACAGTAAACACAACGACAAAGGTAGAGCAGGGAGAGAGCGGTGTGATTTTCGAGTCGAGGCCAAACTAGTAAGGCAGCCGGCGGCGACAGAAGCCATGCGCGTCCTGTCGGTGGCCGTTAAAAGGAGGGAGTTGAGAGAGAGAGAAAGGGGGCTTGGACAGAGAGAGCCACGGACGGAGGGAGAGTCCGAGAGAGAAAGCGGAGAGAGAAATTGAGTGTGAGGAATTTGTTCCGCTTGTCGGTGGCTCGCCTGAATCACCCTTGACCTTTGTCGAAAGCCAACTCTGCTCGTTGTCGTTCGTCATAGCAAGCTCCCGAACCAGGTAGCTTCTTCCTCGCTTATTAAGTTTGAGAACGTGAGATCGAACCGATGGGATTTTGGGCAAATCGTACAAAACCCAAACTGATTTGTTGCTGATAATGTTGATTTGGAGTTTAATACGCTGGGTTTATGCCACGAACAACGTTAAATCCAAACCTGGAAGTGGTATTTCGAACCGCCTATCAATCCTTTCAAAAAATGCTTGAATGAAGCTCCGAATTAGAGTTCAGAAAATCTACGTATAATATATTTGTGTTGCGCTCAGGTTGTTATAATATTGTTGCATTATCACTGAATCTGGGTTTGTCTTTGATTTTGCGACATGTCATTTGATACGGGAGTCGGCCATGGGTAAAAATGTGTTCTCGTCGGAAAATCCACAGTCCTCGCCGGAGAAGCCCATGGTTGGGGTCGCCATAGTCAGTTTTACTTTTGTCTCGATGTGCTTATTCATGTTTGGTTTGTTGGAACGGCTTTCGTTTTGCAATGTGCTTTTTCGGCAACGTTGCCGGTGAAATCCGGCGTTAGTTGGAGTAGTGATGGGTGAAGAGGACTTGGTGACGGTCGGCGACGTAAGTCGATTAGAGTTCTGGCGTGAGTTAGTTCAATGAAGTTTCAGTGTTGAGTTCGTTGGAGAAAAAGCCTTGGTGAAGAAGATCTCGCTGAGAGTGACCACCCAAAGAAAAAGACGACGCAGAGCAAAAGAAAAGGGAGAAAATAAAAAAAAAAAAATAAAAATCGGAGGTGAAACAAAAATTCGGATCAGGTGGCCAGGTCAAGGTGTCGTGGCTAAGGAATAGAATGGGCCTTTTTTTAAAGCATGTGGACTGGATGGTTTTTAAAAGAAGACGGGCTTGAGATAGCTTCTTTTGAGGAATATATGGGCTTGTTACAGTTCTAGTCGAGTTGGGCTTTATTTAGTTTGAATAGACTCGGGCTTGAATTGTTGTAGAGGCCAAAAACCCATCAAACTCAGGTCAGGCCATACTCGGACTGGGCCCTGGGGCCGGTCCGGGTTTAGACCCAACCCAGACTGATAGGGTTGGGGTCAGACCAACAATCGGACCGGATTCTCTGACCCGACCAGAGTCCCATTTTCCAGAATTAAAAAATTAACAAATTAATAAAAAGAAAAGGGTGTGTGCCCACTTATGTTCATTTGTTGATTCTCTGGCTGTTACACAGGGAGACATTTCATCCATTTTCTTTGGCTAACACCCACTCCATGAATTGGTCATTGATATATGAATCTCCAAGAAGTTGTAGTTCCACACCTGTTTCCAAAAGGCAGCCTCTTTGGCTAGATTGAGCCGAAGTAAAATAAATAAATAAATTACGTCGAAGGGAAAATCTTTGAGATAAGCTAGGATTCGTGGACTTAATGCAAAACTTTCCATGGTAATTCAGAATGAGAAACGGCTGTCATTAGAAATGCAGGTAGAGGAAGGTTTCCGCATATGATGGAACATAATTCGTTCCAATTGATTCCTTCCTTGATTTGGAAGGGCTTGTGGAGCAATTTTCTGGGTTTATACCGGATCCTATGTATGTACTAGCTAAATTAGTTTATAGGAATCAGTGTAAGAGAGATCTGATACGGTAGGCTTTATTATCCATGTGGAGAACAGAAATCCCTGGCTCTAGCATTAGGGCACCTTCATTTAATGAGCGAATAACCTATACCATAAATCATAATTGTTATCATTCTAATAGTACTGGCCTTCAGGATAGCCTGGGAGAAATCCTAGGACATGCGATTATAGTCCAATGATTCAATTCCAAGATTCTTGCACCATGACTATAAGAAAATATACTCCTGTGATTTGACGTCGATCTTGTCATAGTATTTTACTATCTATACCCCAAAAGCAGAAAATGTGTCACAAAACTGATAAATATCATCGGACAATGATAGAAAAGTGAAGCATCCAAAAAAGCAAAAAGAAAGATTTCTCTCTAGGATAGCTTCCAATCCGGTAGTTAGTGCCCGGTGAACTGCAACGTCACGGAAGAAGAAGCAAACATGCAAGAGGAGATGGTTAGTAACCGACCTTTGAATGTACTCAGGAGCCCTGTGCTCGAAGTGAGTACCACCACCAGGGAACCACCACAGCTGATTAAAACTCATGGACCCAATTTTGTCCTCCTTTCACTTCAGCAAGACGCGCATGATTCACATTCGTCCGCCAGACATAATCCCTGCTGAGTGGCCATCTTATTGGTATCTTATAACCTTCTGGTGTAGGAACCAAACAAAACAGATGCTTTTCAGGTGGAGGGCAATGCCTCTCAGGCTCTTCCCTTCACGATAGATTTAATGTAGGCAGCAATTCATTCACATAGTTTACATCATGGCAAGGGATATATTCATTAAATGTCAATGGGCACACATTCATCCCATTTTCGGGGATCACAAGAGGTACTTTTCTGTAAGTAAGTTCAACTTTGTCTGAAAATGCTGATGGCCCTGCAAATGTCAAAACGGAAAATTGATGCAATTTCACAGAATTAAGACAGTGCGAATCCAAATTCATCAACTTCAGTTCAAGCTGAACTTCCCTGAACCCCAAGATAACTTCTATAACATGAAAGATGATGACATTCCAGGTTAGTGACACATGATCTAGCTCTATCAAGCTCTGATGAAGTAGTATCTTAAATCAGTTACAACAAACTAACATAAATCGGCAGTCGAGAAAACAACTTTAAAGAGGGGAAGAGGATTAGGTTGCATAGTCAAAGCCATCCATCCATAACAGCTCTGTGGATGCCGCATGAAAGATGTGCTGGTTTCGTTAATTAATCACCAGCTCAATTCTAGAAGGCAACTTTCCCATGAGCTGTTGTAGAGCACGTTCTCTAGGTTCCTTCACTTTTTTCACCCCGTCCATGATATATTCTTTCTCACAGGGATTCACCACTAACTTCTCCAGAGCAATGGCGTTATCGATAAAATAATTCACTAGTTCCAAATCGCAAGGTCGACCATAATAATTATTAAATTCCACCACCTTTAGGAATTGATGGGGAGGTCCAACAACTCTTTTAAGTTCTCTCGGACTGCAAAGCATGTCCATCGGGTACATCAACTGTGGAAAAAGAAGAATGCCGCATATGAGTAACAATAACGGCATTGGGAAATGCTCGTAGAAGAAAGAACTCGCAGAGTAGAAAATTTCTGTGTGGATCGTCACATCTAGTAGATATTAGTCACATGATGTCACAACAACTCACCGATGAGAGAGACTCCAACAAGATTCAACAGTGACTTGGTTCATTAAATTCGATCCTACCACAACAATCTAATGCCTAAATAGACGAAGACTTGAATGAGGCCCAAAACCTACCTCTACTACAAAACTCCGCAAGCAGGGAAATGCCTCAATCAAGGGAGTCAACGGAAGTAGACTAGAATCTCCATATCCTTCAAATCTCAGTTCCAATTGCTTGATGCTTGTAAATTTAGGCAATTGACGTCGATGAAGCCGTACTCTTTCCTGCATATTGTAGAGAGATAGAGAATCAAAAGGCAGCATGGATTGTAATAAGGAAATATCCATAAGGAAATAACTTATGAAACCTTAGGAAAGATCAGTCAGTGCTCTTACAGGAAAAGGCATAGTAAAGTAAAGTTTCATGATCTGCAGACTAGAATATCTTGAAAGCTCAGACATGATCAAATCCACTTGTCTCGCACTAAATCCTTCAATGGACACCTCGGACAGCCGGGGGACATTGTCCAAATACCATATAATTTGTTCTTCAAATCCTCTGTAAGTGAAGGACCATCCTCTGTAAGTGAAGGACACTAGATTCGTTGCGTCATAAATCTCGATGAGCTGAAGATCCTTACAAACTCTTATGCATAAGTATTTCAACTTCTGTGACTCGCCAGAAACTCTCAACCATCTCAAGCCACGAGCATATTCCAAAACCAATTTCTCTAATACTGGACAAGCGGCAAGCAATTGCTCAATGAGTTCTCCCTCCACATTCACTCGAAATAAGGAGAGCTGTTCAAGATTCCTACAGCCAACGTACCAAGAAATGGAAGGGCTCAAGCCAAAGTTACCGAGACCTGAAGCCCACCGCGAACACCCTACATCGGCATCCATAAGTATCTCACGCTCTAACACATATGGCAAGCGACTAGGGTCACAATCAGGCTTAAAATCGTCGTAACACGCTGGCATGAAATGTAGATTGAGCACTTTCACCTGTTTTGCCAAAGCAAACCTAATCCAGCGATCGATGCTAGACTTATAAGAGTTATTCAGGTCAAAACGTAACGTGAATCTTCGTAGAGAGTGCTCTTTTCCACTTTGACGATGCACGACATTGTCCACCCATTCCACATATCTCGCCCTCTCCTTTTCCGCTTGCTCGGGTTATCTCGCATCTTCTCCAATAAGTCCAACCAGTCGAAATCAAGGTCGGTGAGAAGAGAATTATACAAGTGCCTCCATCTCCGGGAAAGAACACAAGTCGCTTGTGCTTCTCTAGATGTCAATAGAGATAATATACGGTCTATAACTTGTTCGGGCAAACAGCTGATTCGATCCTGGATTGAGTTTCGCCAAAAGCAACAAAAATAAATAAATAAATAAATAATCTGGGAATAAGATGCAGGGAAAACAGGAAGCACGAAAAATTCAACTACAAACATACCCCCCAAAAAAAAAAAAAAAAAAGGTCTCGCACAACAAGACCGAATCCCTGGTAGAAAAAACTAGAATATATCGGACACCAACAAAAAAAACTCAATGATGCTAGACTGCACGAAACGAAGAGAGACAGAGAGGTGTCTTCCACCCACCAGAACTATGCTAAAAGACGAAACATTACAAGGAGACGTTACCTTATAGTCAGGTTCGGCTTCGGATTCAGAGCGGGGACTCTTTGGAGATGAAGAATCCATAGACGCGGGCAAAATTTACCTCCCGTTTTGGCTTCCGCAGAAACCCTGGGTTTTCCTGCTCCGAAGACACGAAGCAGTTTTCCTGTTTGAGTCCAACGGTTTTGCCGATCAATTCAAAAGAAGAAGAAGAAAGAAGTAGTAAAAGCGACCAAAACCCCTTAATTTTGCCAAACACTCCAAAGTTTTTTTACACAAAAAAACTATTTATAAAACACATTTATAGTATCAAAAAAGAAGCCCAAAGGAAAGGAGAGCAGACAAACTATCAAAAAAGAGCCAAGTTAAGAGACAAGTAAGAAACCTTGAAGGCACTCTAAGGAGGAGGACCAAAAATAGAAGCAGCAAGACCCCAACAACGCTGAAGCCTCCTATTCCTTGGGTTGTTCACCACGTTGCTGTAGGTAAGAACCTTGTCCTTAACCATTTTGATGAGATGGTTTTTCAAAACTGGCAGCTCCAAGGACTCCCCCGAAAGATGATGCTGTTGCGCTTCTTCCAAATCAAGTGACACATGGCACCAAAAGAAAAACGGGCAATACAATGAAGAAAGTCCTTGCCGAGAAGGAATTTCAGTGTCCAAAGAAGATTCTCCGACCAAGACCTGTTTCTCCATGGAAGATTACATCTCGCGGCCCAAAAAAAAACGAGGCTAGCCGAGATGTGGCAATCTAAGAATAAGTGATCAACAGAATCCGATCTGAGGTTGCAAAAAACACAAAACACACTACTAATTCTACCATATGAAAGAAGAAGAATCTGAGTGGGTAAGCGATTGTGAATAATAAGCCAAAGAATAAATTGGAATCTTGGAGCAATCGAGTCATTCCAGATAAGTGGAGCCCAAGGAACACGATCCTTCTTCCTCCTAATAATATTCCAAGTTGAGGCGACCGTGAAGACACGCACAGAGCTTTGATAAGGAGAAAGTCAAATATTCATTCGTCACGTGGCATATGCTTTTGTAATGATACCCAATAAAAAGTCGACACGTGTATATGACTAGGTGAGTATATAAAAAAATTTCAAAACTTAACTTCTGTGTCTTCTCTCTCATTTTCCTCCTCTGGCCTACCGCCATCTCCTTCATTCGGTCACCGGCAGAGTCACCGGTGCAGTGGCTGATTCTGGGAAATGTCATACAGCTAAAAAGATAGCCAGCTTGATCAAGACCCCCTCCACTTCGAGGCCTAAACAGAACTCGCAGTCTTCGCGAGCCAAGAAATCCAAACCAGTGTGTGTTAAAAGGTTAAATAGATATGTTTTATCCTCATCTTTTGCATTGAACTTGAAAATAAACAAATACAAAGTGTGGCTTACCCGGTCTCCACTTACAGAAATACAAATGTGAAGGATGCTGCTGCAACTCCTACGGTAGCCCAAGAAAACCATGCTAGCAAGCGGCAGAAGTTGGGAGGAGGGAAATTTAGTTGGTATAGCGTCGGTGATGTGATGAAGCGACTCAATTGAACTTTCTTTCTTTCTTTTTTTTGTTTCTTTTTTTCATTTTTTCAGATCTTAAATGTCAAACCGCAAATTTTGCCTCACAAATCAAAATTGTGTCTTGCAAGCGGCACTTCCAGTGTATGCAGTCCAGCAGCCAATAAGGCTGAAAGAAGATAGAAAGGTTTGCATTCACCATCGCATTTCATTTTCCATCCCTGTAACTTGTCTAGGTAATGCTAACTTAAGTCAGTTTATTTTGAAAGGTTTACGTTACGGAACTAGTAGCGCAGTTCATATCAACGGCAAAAATGATGAAGAAGATCCAGTCCTGCACGAGAGACTTGTCATTACCGCATCTTAGTAGTTCTCTTTCACATGTAAGCGCTAATTTCTCTAGAGTTCTCTTTTGTACACTGTAGTGAACCTTTGCCCTTGGAAACAGGTCCCTTTCATTCTCCCTTTTTTCCAATTTCTCTACATCGTAAGCCTCGGGAAATGGGTGCTTTGGTTAAGCCTACCGAACTCACACTTACGAGGCCCGAGGAGCCTGAGCTTGAAACAGTATAGCGTATCAGTACAGTCAAGAGTAAAGAGTACTGCGGAGCTTGAGGAAGAGATGATGACTAAAATTCCAAAGTCGAAAGCTCGGCCATTGAACAAGAAGGTAAATCTCTCCCTCCTATTTCTTTCTGCCATATTATAGTAAATCAATTTATCAAAACCAAAGTTAATTGTTAATTTTTTTCTTCGGTTTGCTATAGATTTTGGAAGCTCCAGTATTACCAGTGTTACAGAGTAGTATACCTAAGCCACCAGAGTTTCGAGAGCCAAAGTTGGTATAACTAAAGCAGTTCAGAAAGAGACGATAGATTACCTTTACTTGACTCCAGCAATCCCAAAAATAAAGTACATTAAAACAGAAGCAAGAGATGTTGACCGTGCGATTAAATTTGTTTACCTAAAAAAATTCCACTCACAAACTGGAATGAACAATCTGATCCTGGAAAATACAACATGATTTCATTCAATTATAATTGGTGCAACCATAGTTAAAAACAATTCAGACTCAGTTTCTGCTCTTAAATGAAAACCTACCGAATATGGATCTACACTTTCACAATTAGACTGACGATTAGAAGAATCATCAGCATGGTGCATATGTCGACAGTCACCATCCAAGTGCAAAGCTCTCATATGACAGAATCATTAGCTGCCTCATGTATAAGTTGCAGAAAAGTCCATGGGGTTTCAATAATGACGATAAGTTATTGTCACTGCAAACATTCACTTTACCCTATAAAGTCAAAAAATCGTCTGCTCCCTCGCCGTGTGACATTAGCCTTGGCCAAGTAGCCATCTCGAAAGTTCTTGAATTTCGAGGTGGGAGTGTACTCGTATCACATTTAATCAGTTAGATGACTCAGAAACAAAATTGATTTATCTATTTCCTGATAGTCGGGTAAACTACAAAATGAGTTGTCATCATAGTGCTAGCATACTTGACGTGCAAACAGATGAGTCTGAATTTCCACCACTTCTAAAGTATTAAAATATGGAGCCATCAGCCATTCAACATCAAACATCACCCATAATGATTCATGACGTCAATGAAACGCCATCGGACACCAGAGAAATAGGTTTACTAATCTACAGGCTGTAATAAAAACGCAAGTTGAAGAAGGTGCTGACCCATCCAAACGGAACCTTGCCCTCACATCAATTGGGTGAGGAGATGTGAAAGGTCCAGTCCTAATACTACACTCTCGCAAAATAGCCTCACAGAAAGCACAAGTCGAACCCAACAATATAAATCAGAAAATGTATGTAGGAAGACAGGAAACACAGTCAAGAATGCGGAATTTTTCGTCACTGTTATTCTGAAGAAACGTTTACATTAAAATTAGACAAAGAGCCATTCATCTGCAGCTATGCCATCTAGGATATTTCGATCTGTAATTTCTACTTTTTCACTGACTAAGCTATATGCAAAGGCAACAGTTGATTTCTACTGAAGAACTCGACAATAACTTCCATTTAAAATATCCTGAAATACGAGATAAGAGGATTTTTACAGGTTGAATTAACATCGGTTGAAGTAGCAAATGAGTCCAGTAGAGACAGTAAAACAGAAGAACTTAACGTTACCTTCCCTTTAGTTCCAGCAACATGTATTACTTTAAGCCCAGCAATCTTTTCCTCCAACCCGAGTATTTACGAAGATAGCCAGCCCATCGATTTAGTAGACAAAGCCCGTATTTTCATTATGTTAACCGTTAAAGTCCAGACGAGCAAAGAAAGGCTCATACTGCATATGACAAGCAAGAAGAATAGCAAGAGCATGGATGCGTAGAAAAGACATACTACGCAACTAATATGCAAAGGCACTGGATGATTAGAAAAAAAATAGTTTTCACTGTAACATTGCATTACTCATGACTAGGTCAAAAGTTGATGTAGTAGCATGTGAAAACAGACTCATAAATGTCATACCTCAAAATGCATGGAATTGATTGAACGAGATGTTTACTCTGTTTAAGCATGACTGCTAAGTTCAAATGTAAAACCATGAAGTCAGTCCATATTATACCCTGAGATGCATTGACATCCTTTCCGGTTTCCCAAACTTCCCACCAACAGGCGTTCGGTCCCCATGATTATGACTTGTTATGAGTGAGGAAAGTGCTTCCATTGCAACTTCATAAGAAGATGAAAGAGGCAGATCTTGATTGCCTTCAAAGCTCATTCTCCATTTTCTCTATTACTTGCAATGGCATTTCCGTGTACCTAGAACCTGAAGCAATAAGGGTCAAACCTTTCTCTTCTCTCCTTCTTCTACATGCCACTCCCGATACAACCCTCTTGCTAACACCAATCCTACAATCTCCCCCAACCCAAATAACAAACACCCATTAGTTGGCTCAATGAAACAGCAGCACATAAAGGAACACCCGCACGTCCCAGAAACATCCCCTGCAAGACCCATGTCTGACATGAACCTCTTCGGTCATAACAATGGATACAAAAGAAAAGAGAAGGAGGAGAAGAAGAAGAAGAAGAGAGGGAGAAGAGGAGCGCCAAATTGAAGCGAACTCACTCGTGAAGCATTATCTTGGAAGCTTGGTTTGCAAACTTTTGAGCGCCATTTCTTGTTAAGGGTCTTGTCCCCTCCTATTCCACGCCCTGTGGCACGAACTGCCTCCCCATATAAATATGGCTGGTAATGCAAGAACCTGACACGATTCTTCATTCTTCTTTTTTTCTCCTTTTCGTCACTTAATATTTCCTGAAATATGAATCATTTAAAAATTAATTACTTTAAATTATTACTTATATCTCTTATAAAAAAATGAATAAACAGAAAATATTTACCATATTCATGATAATATCCAAACATGAATTGTTGTTGTTAATATTAAAAATATTTTTTATCGATTAATATTTTTAAAAATACAAGTAATCATTTTTAGGAAAATATTTTATAAATCATTTATTTTTCGTGAATTAAACGGAGCCCCAAGAATATATTAGACTTCTTTTCTTCAATTATTGGTGAAGTACCTATATCTTAGATCCTCTGACGTGCATATATATCCTTGCTAATAACAATTTGCCGATCAAATATCCTCATGTAACCATCTTTTTATGGCGAAATTACCCTTTCAGCATCCTGAGTTCTTCAGTTCTCATGATTCGTAATTATACATAAGAAATAGTAATATGCCCAAGAAAAAATAGTGAAAAGAGTTTCTCCTATAATTTACTGTAATATCTAACTGAGCTTAACTTTCCTTTATAGTCCGTAAATTTGTCCCAACCTTGAGTCTGTAATTTTCCTTAATCAAATGTAGGTATGATTACTTTCGTGTCTGTAGGTTTTCTTTATCTCTCATGTGACATTTTCCGCTTATGAAAGCGGTCCACAAGTCACCACTCAAAATTGATTTTTCAGGTGCAAGACCGGTCTCGTATATTCAGGGGGGTGGGGGGCGGGCATAGAATGTTCAATTAGGAAATGACTACCAAATCCATGACGCTAGATCATCGCAGGTTCAAAGAAACATTAATGCTTGCTGTCATTCTTGTCCTAAAAACAAATCAATTCCTTTCATCGCTCCTAGACTCTCTTGAGCCTCTTGTTTCCCTCTCCCATTTCTGGTCATACACTAGCAAAATGCCTCGGCCTGGAAGGGTGAGCTGTTGCTTTCATTGCTTTCAAGAAGCTCCTAAGATCCATTTGATAAGACCCTGTTGGGATTTTGGACACTCTTCAAGACACCCTCTTTATATTTCAAAGAATTCGACCAACTGCTGACTTAAGCATGTGAGGATTTAATACATCAATCCAGCTCTTTTGGAACTAAGGAGAGAGTAGAGGAAGGGGTCCCTTCTATTTTGGTGGAGGAGAGGTATGTTTATCCTACATTTGGTAGTTATGGTAAAATTTAAAATAAGACAATAGTATCCTATGTTTGGTTTTTGCTTAAAACATGATAAAATCGGATATAAAAATAATATAGTCCAGATAAATTATCCTATAAGAAGACAAGATAAAGGTAGATAGGATTTATAATGCTCATAATATAAAAGTTATTTCTCTAGAATAAAAAACTTTTTTCATCATTGTACATACATATCTGATGATCGTCATATCCTTGATTGATATGTGAAACATGGTTAGGAGATTTTCCATATATTCTTTGATTCTCCATATGCATGTATCTCACTGGATTGTAATTGATATGGTAATGTCTCATTACTAATATACTTTCCAAATAGGTATTAGAGCTGGGTTCCATCTTGCTTATTCCACGTGCTTCCCCACTTCAGCTCACACGTGAGAAAAGGTGTCAAAGCATCTCACATTTCTTATTTATGAATTTTATATGTTCCTTATATATAAGGAGTCTCATTTCCTAATTAGTTTAAATTTTTGAATTGGACTCTCTAACGTGTTTACTTTGAACTTTTTTCCTCAATTATCTCTACCCGGCATATTACTCGTTAGCCAACTCTAAGATAATGAAATCTATAATTGAAACCACCTAGGCGGACAAATAAGCATTGCGGAAAAGCCTCTAGATCCCAACTCCATCCCACCAACCGGATAGGTTCCAGTTTAAGCAAGCACCAGCTGGCTCTCATGAGATTGAGCATTGGAGCAATTAGACATTCTAAACTGAGCAGATAGACAATTTCTTGGCCCACTCCACCCAAATAATTGCGGCCTCCCCCGTACTCTTACCGCGACTTACCCTCAGTTATGCCCTGACAATTCCTAGCCTCCATACTCGATTCCGACTTGAAAAGCCGTCAGCACTCGTCCGTTATTCATAAATTGAGTTGCACAATGGATCCTCAGCGCATTCAGCATCTGCCCTAAAGCAAAAGGGAGGAAAATATGTTCTACAACGTCGGAGCCTATCTTTTTTTGGATTAGAACCTGCCTAATAGACGTGATCATGGGCTTGGCTATCCAATAGGCCCGCCCATCAAATTGACGCTGTCCTAAGGAAGCTTCAATGTGAGAAGTAGGAACAAAGGAATAGGTCAGGAGCTTACGCATTCGAAATGCTTTCTGCTTCAGGAGACATTCATTTATACCTAACGTAGGAAGCAAGAGAATGGTCTAAGTAGTGGGACAAAATTAAGAAGCAAAAGGCAATGGAGCATCAAATCCAGCATTCAGATAATGGGCGCACCTTCAATTCACATGCACTGGGCATACGGTCTGGGATACATAATACAACCATCTAGTTTAATTGTGAAGAAACCAACCTGTAGTAAAAGGAATTTTCTCGATATACTTATGGGAAAATTTTGAATATCAACCACCCGAACGTAAATTTGAACAGTGTCCCTTACTCAGACAATGCACATGAGGATAAAAAGATTTTCCATGATCATGACGGTAATTTATAAATACGGGGCGGTCGGTCGTGTACATTGCATGCCAAAAAGAGCAAGAGCCATTTACATCTCTAATCATGGTTGTAGGACTTCTTTCGTTTCATCGACAAGCTCTTATAGAGACTCTGCAAACCGTGGCTCCTCCAAGTCAAGTTCTTGTCTCATGATGCAATTCATGAACCAGTCACTGCTGAATGTCCACGCTCCCTTCTTTGCAGCCACTAATGCCTCCTCCATGTCTTCGCCGCATGCTACAAAAATTGTCTTCGATGAATCATTCACTTTGTCCAGTCGACGAGTAAGCTGAATTTTCTCCATGGAAAGAAAGAGATATTGAGCATCAACAATATGGAATTATACAGAGAGAAAATACAAGCGTGTTCAAATTCTCCGACTTCGTTATATCTTACCAGAATAGAGATATCAAAGCATAAACAAAATGACGATTTATGAATGTAGGAAATATAAAGTGGATTCCATCTCCTCCAAGAAACTAAGGATGTTGTCTACCTTTTGAGATATGACATAAGCTTCACTTATTCCTCTTGTAGGGGAAATTTAAAAAGTATCACCATAATTAGACAGAATGCTATTTGCTGGTACTGGATTGACAAGGTGAAGTCACTGTCTGATTTCACCGCTTTTCTCAACAAATAATTTTGAAAAGATTTTTTCGGCGTACTCTACCACCCAACATTTGTTCGAATTTTTCCTTTAATATATTGCTAATCATCATGATGGAAAGAATCATTTATGTTCGTGAATGTTATAGGATTGCGAGAGAGATATAGAGAACAACAAAAGAGTATATCTTTACTCGATGGATTTGCTGAAAGTTCACACAAAAATTCCAATTATTTATTGAACAAATAAGAGACTCGCAAAACTTCAGTTACCTTATTTAATAACCCTTAAACAACGAATTCTCAAACTACCAAATAATTTCCTCTTATGCGTGAATTATGTGATTCATATTAAATGGTGTCCCTAATAGAGAATGCCAATTAAATAAAGGCCTGGTGCAAACACTAATTACGAACACTGTTTGTAGCTTGATGCAATTCTCATTGTCGCTCCAGCCACTAGCACAGTCAAGAAAAATTAGAGCTTCAAGAGATTCTTGACACTTACTGTTCCACAAGCGGCAATTACAATGGCTATCAAAGCCTTATGAGGGGTTGAACATGAGCCGACATGCATACATTATACCCTTCAAATAGAGCCCTTGGTCTAGCTTTTCTTCTGATGACTTCTGATAAGTGCACCTTTTAACTCAGATCTATACTTCAGGGAATAGTCTTTGTCAGCTAACATATATGGCGGTTCATCTGTTGACAAATCGAGGAGACAAGGTAAGACAGTTGAGCGAGTGAAATGGCAAAGACTATATGATTACTTTTGATCCACCCACGGATCTGCCTTCACAGAAGCTCTGTTTCAACCAAATGGGGGAAAGTATCCAAGCTCTGCACAACGATGCGAGTACCATAAATTAAATAAGCAAACACAAGCAACGTAGAGGTATACCATATCTGTAAGAAAATGAACCAAAGCATAACAGCAATTATCTTGCTAATGTCCGACACATCAATTATTAGAAATAATTGGACGGCTGAAGATACGGGCCTTAGATTTAGAGGAAAGGATTAAAGAAAAGCCAATTTACGTGCATGATATTGCTATAATGCGAGAAATATGAACAATCTTTGATAACTCATTTTGTTTATCAGGCAAAGAAAATGAATTTATTTAAATACTATACATTTCAAGCTAGACAAGGACAAGGCATAAGTCATGTACACTATTGCTACTATGAGTTATTACTGAAAGCTGAAAGTTAATCATGTCATAATAATTATTGTAATCATAGGATATATTATTTCTGCAATTTAAACTTCAACAATTAGAAGCAGGGATAACATCTACGACTTCGAAATCACATAGACCCTTAGGATTGTTCACCAAAAAAAGTTGCACACATTTATCTTGGAATTCAAATTATTTTAGGAATGCTCAAATATTAACAGTGTGTTCTGCCTCATATCATTCATAATCCAAGAACAGACTCACAACTGATTGTAAGTCGGGGAACTGGAGAATCATCACTCTGGATGAATCGATGAAAAGTCCCCAATAGAAATTTAACCTAATAGAAAACATTTGTGCCAAAACCTCAAGAGGAACAACCTTTCGTTCAATCTACTTGTCAACAAAAATCATGCCAGTTGTATTCGAGACGCCGATTCAGAAACTCGAAGCATATATTTAAATCAGCTGCAGGTGCAACATTCCATTACACCCTATAACGTGTTGAACCTAATAATAGAAGAATATAATCTCACGTCCTAATAAATTCAATACCCTGAGCAGAGTGCAGTGCAGAAATTCAAAGTCCTCCTCACTTTCCCAGTTACGATGCGCGTGTTTGTGCTTCCAACTGAGGATACAACACCCCCAAGTCCTTCAATTACCTAAAAAACAAAAGACCAGTCATGGACAAAAGTCTAAGTTTTTTGTACGCATCACGATGTACACGGCACTTAAGTCATGAGAGAAATGAAGGAAAAACGAGAAGGAAATTGAAAAGAAAGAAGAGAAAGATAAACGTCATTTCTCTTCTTGTTCGGATGAGTCTTGAGGGCTAAAAATGTGGAGAAAATGAAGTTAGTTAACCAAGTGATGGGTAGTATTGGAGCAACTGCCATGGAACTTTCAGGCCATGTCCTTCCGATTTTGAGAAGAAATTCAGACAAATTGTTCCCTTTTATTTTACCTATTGCAAATAATTTCCCTCCTCTTTTCTCTGTTATCATTTGTTTTCACTTTGCACTTTCATTCATCTCAAATGGAGCAGGAGGCATAACCCCAATCACTTTTTGGGTGATCTCTTTTTGTCATTATAACTTTGACAACATGTCCTTTAGAATCACGCTCAAATAGCACAAACTATCCCATGAATCAAAATCTCTCGATAAATACATGATCTGAGAGCGATTTGCAGCAATTTAAAATCCCAACACAGGCACACATGTGTGAGGTGAAAAGCAAAAGGGCAAAGTGGATTTACCTTTGTGAAATGGGCTTCCTTAGTATCTTCAGCAATGTCCATCAGCATGATTCTGAAGCATGCTTCTCCAGAATGAACTTCATTTTGGAGGGGCGTTCCTGATGCTGCGTCTAATGTGGTCCATTTTTAGCAATATTTTTCTCATGGTTGCTAGGAATAGCTTCCCCTAGGAAACTATTTCTTGGAAATTCAGACAAGCATCCTTTAAATGAGAATCATCTCCTTCACTTTCTAAAACTGGACATCCATCACAACATAACTGACAATCAGCTTGTTGGTTTCCCTACACTTTTTGGGACTTCAAGGAGGATAATGTAGCTTCCCATACTATCCTCTTTTTGCCATGTCCAGAGCAATGACAGCGATCTATATCAACATGGGCTCCGCAGTCAGAAAGTTCAGCACTGTATTCTTTGTTCTGGTAGTCACTTTGTTGGAAGGAACCTTGTCCTTACCACCGCCATGATTTTGAGAACATCCTGAAAGAAAGAACCGCAACCACTGAACTATGACAAGACTATAAAATTTTCCGATCACGAGAGAGTGGAGGCACATGAATAGAAGGATTCAGTAAGGAGTTTGGATCCAGACACTCCCTCGGTCCTTGTTTTGACCATAATTACAGAAGCAGTGAGACCAGGATAGTAAAGAGTCCATGTTTGGTGATATCCTGAAGGGGCTCCCTTCTAAGTCAATTCTCTTCGCAGAAATTGTATGTTATGTGATCCAGGAGAGCTATGCCAGATCTTACATATTTGTAGACCCCTATTGTTTTATTTGCTTTTGCGAGAACGGGTGCAGATGCAATGTAGGTGTATTTTGGCAAATATTCAAACAAAAAGAATAATCCGTGTCTTATACTCTACCTTCTTAGCTTCTCTTGTGATCCCATATGCCAGCAACTTAAAGATGTAACTCGATTGAATTTGCCTCCGCTTTTCTCTGGTCTTCCGTGCCAAGGGTGAGATCGAATTCATCCAAAATTAGCTAAATGTCACACGACAATGGAGATCTTAAACGAGCCGTGTTATGAATTTTTCATGCATATCAAAACGGCACTTCCATAACAAAATGAGCCTCATTTGGGGTTTTGGGTGAAGTTGTCGATAAGGCCGAGGCCTTAGGCTCTCCCAATGGGCCCATAGCCTACCAAAATTTTCCAAGCGAACCGCTTTTGGTAACACCAAAGAAGGTAAGTGGACATTCCACTTTCGACTTCTGGATCTGGTCACCAGTTGCCAAAAAAATTAATCTTCTCCTTTTCATACTCGTGCTCACTTTAATATTTGAGTTAGGCTTGCGAAGTGAGCTACACTTTCTTTTTTTTTTAGCATACTCGTCTTCATGGAAACTACTCAATAGCTTAATTCCATCAATTATCGTGGGAGGAGAAATTCATGTTTTTTTTTTTTTTTTTTTTTTTGTCTTGTGGACGTCCGATTTTACGAAATTCTTAACATAGCATTTATGAAAATAGCATTTACCCATTTACGCGTTCATCGAATGTAGACTTATCGATAAGTTAAAATTAATAAGTCGTACTTTACGCAGACTTGCCCAAGATAATATTGTCTCTAGACAATCATTTTGCTCGCAATGCAGGTTGAATTCAAAGCCAGCAAGTTGCATATCCTAACAGAAAAAAGAAAAAAAAAGAGAAAAATCGAAAAGAGCAACCTTTTATTACTGATCGGCCGACAAGTGCATAGCATTTGGTTAATTATCTATTTATGGGAATCCAATTAGATTAGCTAGCGATGCCATCACTACGGATTCCAAATTTTGAACGTTTGCAGAGTTGGCCAAAGCAATAAAGTACAGGATAACAAGGGAGAGAAAGAAAACAAAATAACACGTAATGAAAAAATTGGTTAAAATTGCTAGTATGCATGTTTTTCTAGGAGCTAAAAAGATATTTCATTCTTCCAAGGGATAAAAACTCTCACCATCAAGATTTTTATTCACGTGCTCGATAGCAAAACGCGGGAAACCGATCGATGCGTACGGTAAACACTCAGCAAAGCGAAATGAAGTAGCTTGGCAAGAACAATTAAAAAAACAAAAAACAAAAAACAGCGCCGATCTTTTATTAGTCTTCTCAATCAAGAAATCGTCTGCTTCATAGAGAAAAGAGAAACGAGGAAACGAGCAGTTTCAAATCGAAAAAGCCAACTGGCGAACCAGGTTCTTCTCGTCCCATACAAAAAATTGGTGCTCCAATTCGACGATTTCGACGTAATTCGTCAGTTTGCATGGAATGAAAACATAATGGCGGGCATTTTACGCGTCGAGTAAAAAGTTCGCTCTCTTTTTTTTTTTTTTTTTTCAATTTTCTTTTTGAATAGTGAGGAAATTTTTGTCTGCATATATTTCGATTGTATACCATATGTGTTTCTGTCCGCTAGGATATACGTAATATAAAATAAAATAAACAATACTCGATAGTGGGGCTTATGAGTAATAATGAACTGTTCTGCAAATTTCGAGGGAGAGACTTGTACATCATCCTTAATCGTTTTAAACTACTCGCTAATTACTAATTAGTAGTCAATCTCATATTCACATCACGCGAGTTGTGAGAATGATCTAACACTGGAGTGAGATCAAGTTGACTTCGGTCAATTCTAATTTCGATCGACACGAAATGAATAAGGCAATTCAAAAGCGCGAGGTACAATTCTTAACTTTGGTAAATCCGAAGGTCATCCGATTTTATATGTCAAGAACATCAATTCTTAAATAATCACTATTGTATCCAAAGATCGACGCGTATAGGACTCCGATAGTACCGATCATGTCAAGAAAAATATTTTTTAAAATTATTTATTTTTAGTGAAACAAATATGGCCTATTAATCAAAATCAAGTCCGTCTTTTGACTTTGATGCTGCCGTTGTAAATAATACTTCGTGTCACATAAATAAGACTGGATACTCAAGCTTTTAATCTATCCTTTTTAACTTGTTAGCTACATACAATTATTTACATGCTATGTTGCAAGTACGCTACCGTTCTAGACCCGATCTAGACCCACAAAAGTATTACATGGCTAAGGGATTTGATGTCTAAAATGATCCATCTTATGCTATGCGCTATATGGGTATACTTGGTGTCCATGCCCGTAGCATTTACCCATGTGCATCTTCAATGTAATAAGGTTGTAATATGCGGTAATTTGACATAATATGCAACGGTAATCACCTGCATGATGAACTTTGTATGGACAGGGTAGTAATTTTCATTCACGCATTAGTATTCTTGTGCAAACCGCTATAGGCCGTCACAATGGCCAGTGGACATCCCACGTCAATCCAGGAACAGCATCATAGCATGATCAGGCGAATATTTGTACCAAGTGACTTGCACTTTCATATAGGCACATGGCAATATTTGCTTTTGAGTACATTATCTAGACCCTAACTAGATAAATTAATTCTCTGCTACTTTCAATCATCAACAAAAAGGCGGAAACACAGGAGGAAGTTAAGCAAAAAACCAGAAACATCCATCATTCATGGCGCTTCCCATATTGGGTAAAAATGCAAAAGAGTTATTACATAATTTATAAATCGGGAGCAACAAGTAATTAATAAACCAACAGAAATCCGCAGTCGAAAAAAAAAAGGCGAAGAGAACTAGGTTGCAAAGTCAAAAGCCATCCATCCATGATAGCTCCATGAATGCCACATGAAAGATGCTCTAGTTCCATTAATTAATTACCAGCTCAATTCTAGAAAGCAACTTTCCCATGAGCTGTTGTAGAGCACGTTCTCTAGGTTCCTTCACTTTTTTCACCCCGTTCGTGATATATTCTTCCTCACAGGGAGTCACCACTAACTTCTCCAGAGCAATAGCGTTATCGATAAAATAATTCACTAGTTCCAAATCGCAAGGTCGACCATAATAATTATTAAATTCCACCACCTTTAAGAATTGATGGGGTGTCCAACAACTCTTTTAAGTTCTCTCGGACAGCAAAGCATGTCCATCGGGTACATCAACTGTGGAAAAAGAAGAATGCCGCATATGAGTAACAATAACGGCAATGGGAAATGCTCGTAGAAGAAAGAACTCGCAGAGTACAAAATTTCTGTGTGGATGGTCACATATAGTAGATATTAGTCACATGATGTCACAACAACTCACCGATGAGAGAGACTCCAACAAGATTCAACAGTGACTTGGTTCATTAAATTCGATCCTACCGCAACAATCTAATGCCTAAATAGACGAAGACTTGAATGAGGCCCAAAAACCCACCTCTACTACAAAACTCCGCAAGCAGGGAAATGCCTCAATCAAGGGAGTCAACGGAAGTAGACTTGAATCTCCATATCCTTCAAATCTCAGTTCCAATTGCTTGACGCTTGTAAATTTAGGCAATTGACGTCGATGAAGCCCTATTCTTTCCTGCATATTGTAGAGAGATAGAGAATCAAAGGCAGCATGGATTGTAATAAGGAAATAACTATAAGGAAATAACTTATGAAACCTTAGGAAAGATCAGTCAGTGCTCTTACAGGAAAAGGCATAGCAAAGTAAAGTTTCATCGTCTGCAGACTAGAATATCTTGAAAGCTCAGACATGATCAAATCCACTCGTCTCGCACTAAATCCTTCGATGGACACCTCGGACAGCCGGGGGACATTGTACAAACCCCACAGAATTTGTTGTTCATATCCTCTGTAAGTGAAGGACACTAGATTCGTGTCATAAATGTCGATGAGTTGAAGATCCTTACAAACTCTTATGCACAAGTATTTCAACTTCAGTGACTCGCCAGAAACTCTCAACCATCTCAAGCCACGAGCGTATTCCAAAACCAATTTCTCTAATACTGGACAAGCGGCAAGCAATTGCTCAATGAGTTCTCCCTCCACATTCACTCGAAATAAGGAGAGCTGTTCAAGATACCTACAGCCAACGTGCCAAGAAATGGAAGGGCTCAAGCCAAAGTTACCAAGACCTGAAGCTCGCCACGAACACCCTACATCGGCATCCATAAGTATCTCACGCTCTAACACATATGGCAAGCGACTAGGGTCACAATCAGGCTTAATATCGTCGTAACACACGGGCATGAAATGTAGATCAAGCACTTTCACCTGTTTTGCCAAAGCAAACCTAATCCAGTGATCGATGCGAGACTTATATGAGTTATTCATGTCAAAACGTAACGTGAATCTTTGTAGAGAGTGCTCTTTTCCACTTTGACGATGCACGACATTGTCCACCCATTCCACATATCTCGCCCTCTCCTTTTCCACCCATTCCACATATCTCACCCTCTCCTTTTCCGCCCACTCGGGGGTTATCTAGCAACTTTAACTTCTCCAATAAGTCCAACCAGTCGAAATCAAGGTCGGTGAGAAGAGAATTATACAAGTGCCTCCATCTCTGGGAAAGAACACAAGTCGCTTGTGCTTCTCTAGATGTCAATAGAGATAATATACGGTCTACAACTTGTTCGGGCAAACAGCTGATTCGATCCTGGATTGAGTTTCGCCAAAAGCAACAAAAACAAATAAATAATAAAAAAATCTGGGAATAAGATGCAGGGAAAACAGGAAGCACGAAAAATTCAACTATAAACATACCAAAAGAAAAAAGAAATGTCTCGCACAACAAGACCGAATCCCTGGTGGAAAAAACTAGAGTATATCGGACACCAACAAAAATCTCAACAATGCTAGACTGCACGAAACGAAGAGAGACAGAGAGGTGTCTTCTACCGACCAGAACCATGCTAAAAAACGAAACTTTAGAAGGAGACGTTACCTTATCATCAGATTCGGCTTCGGATTCAGAGCGGGGCCTCTTTGGAGATGGAGAATCCATAGACGCGGGCGAAATTCACCTCCCGTTTTGGCTTCCGCAGAAACCCTGGATTTCCTATCGCTCCGAAATACGAAGCAGTACCGTTTGAGTCAGACGGTTTTGCCGATCAATAAAATAAAAGTAGTAAAAGCGACTAAAAACCCTAAAATTTGCCAAACACATTTATTTCAATTTTTTTTACACGAAAAATTATAAATGACACATTTATTCCAATTTTATACGGTATAATTCATTTATTCCAAATTTTTTAACTTATTTACGTGACACATTTACATCAAAAAAATTATTGTCACAGAAAAAAATTGAGATTTTAACGTCACAAAAAATATTTGAATTAGATATATCATAATTAGTAAAATTTAGATTTTTGTGTGGCTTATTTTCAAAAAAAAAAAGTCAGATGGTTTGAATTTTGATAAGGAGAAAGTTAAATATTCATATGACATGGCATATACTTTTGTACTGAAGCCCAATAAAAAGTCGACACGTGTCTATACTAGGTAAGTAAATAAAAAAAAATTCAAAACTTAACTACTGTGTTTTCTCTCTCATTTTCCTCCTCTGGTCTACCGCCATCTCCTTCATTCGGTCACCGGCAGAGTCGCCGGTGCAGTGGCTGATTTTGAGAAATGTCAGATAGCTAAAAAGATAGCCAGCTTGATCAAGAACCCCTCCACGTCGAGGCCTAAACAGAACTCGCAGTCTTCGCAGGCCAAGAAATCCAAATCAAAGTGCGTTAAAAGGTTATAAAAATATGTTTTATCCTCATATTTTGCATTGAACTTGAAAATAAACAAATACAAAGTGTGGCTTACCCGGTCTCCACTCACAGAAATACAAATGTGAAGGATGCTGCCGCAACTCCTACGGTAGCGCAAGAAAACCATGCTATCAAGCGGCAGAAGTTGGAAGGAGGGAAATTTAGTTGGTACGGCGTCGGTGATGTGATGAAGCGACTCATTTGAACTTTTCTTTTTCTTTTTCTTTTTTTCATTTTTCAGATCTTAAATGTCAAACCGCAAATTTTGCCTCACAAATCAAAATTGTGTCTTGCAAGCGGCACTTCCATTGTATGCAGTCCAGCAGCCAATAAGGCTGAAAGAAGATAGAAAGGTTTGCATTCACCATCGCATTTCATTTTCCATCTCCGTAACTTGTCTAGGTAATGCTGACTTAAGTCAGTTTATTTTGAAAGGTTTACGGAACCAGTAGCGCAGTTCATATCAACGGCAGAAATGATGAAGAAGATCCAGTCCTGCACGAGAGACTTGTCATTACCGCATCTTAGTAGTTCTCTTTCACATGTAAGCGCTAATTTCTCTAGATTTCTCTTTTTGTACACTGTAGGGAACTTTTGCCCTTGGAAACAGGCCACTTTCGTTCTCTCTTTTTTCCAATTTCTCTACATCGTAAGCCCTGGGATGTGGGTGCTTTGATTAAGCCTACCGAACTCACACTTACGAGGCTCGAGGAGCCTGAGCTTGAAACAGCACAGCGTATTATTACAGTCAAGAGTAAAGAGTACTGCGGAGCTTGAGGAAGAGATGATGGCTAAAATTCCAAAGTTGAAAGCTCGGCCATAAGAAGAAGGTAAATCTCTCCCTCCTATTTCTTTCTGCCATTTTATAGTAAATCAATTTATCAAAACCAAAGTTAATTGTTAATTTTTTTCTTCGGTTTGCTATAGATTTTGGAAGCTCCAGCATTACCAGTTTTACAGAGAAGTATACCTAAGCCACCAGAGTTTCAGGGAAGTTCAAGTCAGGTGTGGCTAGAATGGATTTAAGAGTATTTCATTCGGGAACTAAACTATCCTTCACATTAATTGAAGGAGTTCCATTTTGAGACAACATCAAGGGCCGATGACAATGCAGAATCGGCTTCTGTCGCCTCCACAGGAAATTTTCATCAGGTACAGAGGGACACATTTCTATTTCGCTTGCTCTTGTCGGGTTTGTCAAGGTATCTATTAACAGTTCCTCCAACTGTGCTGCCACAGAATCACCAGTGGAAATTGCACCTAACCGAACCTAAAGCTCCACCCCTTAAAACGTCCTTGAGGTCCCGCCCACCACAAGTGAAAAGTTCCTTTGAACTAGAACAGGTGGAACTTGAAAAGGTTCCCAAATTTAAAGCAAGGCCTCTGAATAAGAAGGTTTGACTTCCGTGTAGAGATTGCTGCCGATATTTTCGCACTCTCCATTTAGTTTTGATAATGCAGATGAGCTCGAATGCTGCAGATTTTTTTATAGTAAACGGAACTTGGGATATTCTGTAATACGAAGAAGCACGTAACCCAACCCCAGGAGTTCCACTTTGCAACGGATGAACGGTTTCCTTAACCTACTGCAGTTTTTGATTTATTTGACAAGGCACTTTTCTCTCATTGTCTTCACATAGCTAATAGAAGCACTCATCTTCAAGTGTTTAATGAATTATATGGAGTTGTTATCTAATTCTCTAGCTTTCACTGAACTTGGAACCTCGACAAGAGAACCCAATCCCGAGAAACACAGCTACTAATTCTTTCCATCTCCTTGCGTCCCTCGTTCTTTTAATCAAATTAGTTTTTTGGGTTAGAGCTTAAATTCGGAATTATACGAGATTCAATTCGTGAAGTTTGATTTTTGAGTTGTTGAGTTATGATATTTCATGGAATGATAGATTAGGGTGTTGTGGAGTTGTAAGACTTTACCGAACTTGATTTAAGCATACGGTTTGCTTGAAACAAAATTTTGAAGTGTTTACGTACGACTTTGGACCCGTATTTCGTTGGTTTTCGGCTCGATTTTGGGTCGGTCAAGTTGGGTTCTTGTAGTACATTGAAATGGCTTTCTATTAACTGTGAGTACGTTTGGAATGGGGTTCAGTGGAGAGAGTTATGGTGTGACCAAGTTTTGCGCTCAAGTTCCGCATTACAAAGGGCTTGATAATTGCTTAAGGTATACAATTTGTTAGTGCATAGGAGCTATTAATCTGCGCATGCATTGATGCTCGTGGATCTTCACCCTACATTGTCGCCTTAGATATCAGAGTTAGATTAAGTTTGGTCTTCATCGATTAAAGATGATATTTTGTTCATCTCTTGCCATCCATGATCAGCCCTATGTCCTTTCATCTGGAGCAAGCCATGTGGACACTCAAAGAAGCAAAAATAGAGCACAGTCTAATTGTAAAAGAGTTGCTCACTCCACCATAGAGGAGGGCAAACGCCGATGCCACTTGAGCGAAACTTCGTAGGGCGGAAGCAGCTCTGGATTTGTTGTTGGATGAATTGTGCGAAAAAGAATTCATACTCATATACACAATTTCCAAAGCTCAAGCGTTCATGATCATTATGTAGCGGTATTCGGAGGATCCTGGCATCCTGAGGGACGCCAGAATTGCGCACTCCTCTCAAAACATGAAGGCGGAGATCAGACACACTTTGATCAATAGAGGATTGTAGTATTTCCATTTTTTTCTTTTCCATTATAATTTCTGTTCACTTATATAAATATGTTTTACTTCTTTCATAAATAGCGAATACTTTCTATTGAACGCCTTACTTGTTGTTATGAATGGGGTAAGGAACGAGTCTAATGAAAATCAAGGGGTGGGCCTGTAGTTAGGAATTGGGAGGTTGTTGGGGCTAATGTGGGAGCTGCTGGGGGTGCTAATATGGGGGCTGATGTGGGGATGGGTTGTGAATGACCCTAATAGGAATCGAGGGATGGGGGCTACTATTGATGAGAAACAAGTGGTGAATGGTCCTTATAGGAATCGAGGGAATAGTGGACTGCTGCGGGAAATGAGAGTGCTGTATGAGGGCGCTATTGTGGTGAATTGGAGGAGGTAGGGAATGTGGGGGCAAGTGAGGGAATTTTCATCGGTGTAAGCGAACATGGGGATAACTAGGCTTTATTATACAGGTAATTGTTACGGGTCGATCTACGAGTCGAGGTAATTGTCACGAGTCGATCTAGCATTTTTTTTTACCTATGCAACCTTAGGAATTACTTTCAAAGTCAGCCTTACTTACTTACATTCTCAAGAATCATAGAAAAAGAAACTCTAGAGAAAGAAGATCTAAAATATATTTTCCTTGTGAGATGCATACAAATGAGAGGAAAAGCCCATTTATATATTAGTATAAAGCTAATCGTAATCGTAGATCTCCAATCGATTTGACGATAGAGATTATATATACCCATCTACCCAACTACTTGCATTGATATAGAAGTATACATTTATCATATTGTCCACCCCATAGGTATTCTAGAATACTTGAGAAAACTCTAGGACTCGAGAGATAATTGATGATTGCTTGTTCATGGATCAGTCATGGTCTTTTGTACACAAAACATCTAGATCGTTCGCTTTCTTGGATATAGAATGTTAATAGATAGAATAACCAAATTGCAACGGGTTTGATTACCAAATTAGAGGTTTGGAATATAGAGAATTAGCAAATCGTTACTGTTGGGCTAAGTAAGGGCCTATAGTCTGTGGTTGTAGCAATCACATAGGCTCTACAATAATGGTAATAGACATAATGTTAATAGATCGAACAATCAAATGGTGGTGGGATTGATTGGCCAATTAGAGGTTTGAAACATAGCGAATGAATTCTTCATTTAGTCCATGATTGTTTTTGTGACATCCATAATGCAATGCCTAGTAAATGCTTGCGTCCGTCGTTCTTCTAATCAAATTAGTTTTTGGAGTTAGGGCTTAAATTCGGAATTATGCGAGATTCAAGTTGCGAAGTTTGATTTTTGAGTTGTTGAGTTATGAAATTTCATGGAATGATAGTTTAGGGTGTTGTGGAGCCATAAGAATTTACCGATTTTGATTTAAGCTTATGGTTTGCCCGAAACAAAATTTTGAAGTGTTCACGTACGACTTTGGGCCCATATTTCGTTTGTTTTAGGCTCGATTTTGAGTGGATCAAGTTGGGTTCTTGTAGTATGTTGAAAGGGCTTTCTATTAATTACAAGTATGTTTGGAATGGAGTTCAGTAGAGAGAGTTATGATATAACTAAGTTTTGCGCTCAAGTTCCGCATTGTGAACCGCTTGATAAACGTTTTAGGCATAAGATTTGTTAGTGCATAGGAGCTGTTAATCTATGCATGCATTGATGGCTCGTTTCTTCACCCTGCATTATCGCCTTAGATATCTGAGTTAGATTAAGTTTGGTCTTCGTTAGTTAAAGATGATATTTGTTCATCTCTTGCCAGCCATGATCGGCCTTATGTCCTTTCATCTGGAGCAAGCTTTGTGGACACTCAGAGAAGCAGAAACAGACCACAGTTGAATTGTAAAAGAGTTGCCCACTCCACCGGAGGACAAACGCTAATGCCACTCGAGCAAATCTTCGTAGGGTGGAAGCAGCTCTAGATTTGTTGTTGGATGAATTGTGCGAAAAAGAATTCATACTCATATACACAATTTCTAAAGCTCAAGCATTCATGATCATTATGTAGTGGTATTCGGAGGATCTTGGCATCCTGAGGGGCGCCAGAATTGCGCACTCCTCTCAACACATGAAGGCGGAGATCAGACACACTTTGATCAACGGAGAATTGCAGTAAGTTCTTTTCTATTTTTTGCTTTTCCATTATAATTTTTGTTCACTTATATAAATATGTTTTACTTCTTTCATGAACAATGAATACTTTCTACTGAACGCCTTACTTGCTGCTATGAATGGGGTAAGGAACGATGAGTGGGCCTGTAGTTAGGAATGGGGAGGTTGTTGGGGCTAATGTGGAAGCTGCTAGGGGTGCTAATATGTTTTCATTTATATAAATATGTTATACTTATTTCATGAACAGTGATACTTCCTACTGAATACCCTACTTGCTACTATGAATGGGGGTAAGTAACGAGCTTAATGGGAATCAAGTGGTGGGATTGTGGTTGGGAATGGAGGGGCTGTTGAGGCTATTGTGGGGGTTGCTGGGGGTGCTGATATAAGGGCTGATGTGCGGATGAGGTGTGAATAGCCTTAATAGGAATCGGGGGGTAGGAGCTACTGTTGATGAGAAACAAGTGGCGAATGGCCCTAATGGGAATCGGGGGAATAGTGGACTGCTGTGGGGAATGGGGATGCTGAATCAGGGTCTATTGTGGTGAATTGGAGGAGGTGGCGAATGTGGAGGTATTCGAGGGAATTTTCATTGGCGTAAGCGGACATGGGAATAACTAGGCTCTATTATAGAGGTAATTGTTACGGGTCGATCTAGCATTTTTTTACCTATGCAACCTTAGGAATTACTTTCAAAGTCAGCCTTACTCACTTACATTCTCAAGAATCATAGAATAAGAAACTCTAGAGAGTGAAGATCTAAAATATATTTTACTTGTGATAGAATAAGAAACTCTAGAGAGTGAAGATCTAAAATATATTTTACTTGTGATATGGATACAAATGAGGGATGGTGGCTCATTTATGTATAATTATAAAGCTAATCGTAACCGTAGATCTTCAATTGATTTGACAATAGAGATTATATCTACCTATCTACTCAACTACTTGCATTGATATGGAAGTATAAATTTACCATATTGTCCACCCCATAAGTATTCCAGAATAGTCGAGAAAACCCTAGGACTCAATAGATAATTGATGATAGCTCATTCATGAATCAGTCACGGTCTTTCGTACACAAAACATCTAGATCGTTCAATAGGTAGAATAACCAAATTGCAACGGGTTTAATTAGCAAATTAGAGATTTAGAATATAGAGAATTAGCAAATCGTTATTGCTGGGCTAGGTAAGGGCCTATAGTCTATGGTTGTAGCAATCACCTAAGCTCTACAATAATGGTAATAGACAGAATGTTAATAGATCGAATTGGTGGTGGGATTGATTAGCCAATTAGAGATTTGAAACATAGAGAATGAATTCTTCATTTAGTCCTTGATTGTTTTTGTGACATCCATAATGCAATGCCTGATAAGTACTTGTGTTCCTCGTTCTTCTAATCAAATTAGTTTTTGGGGTTATGGCTAAAATTCAGAATTATGTGAAATTCAAGTCGCATAGTTTGATTTTTGAGTTGTTGAGTTACGAAATTTCATGGAATGATAGTTTAGGGTGTTGTGAGCCGTAGGACTTGACAGAACTTGATTTAAGCTTACGGTTTACTCGAAATAAAATTTTGAAGTGTTCACATACGACTTTAGGCCCATATTTTGTTTGTTTTCGGCTCGTTTTTGGATCGGTCAAGTTGGGTTCTTGTAGTACGTTGAATGGGCTTTCTATTAACTACAAGTATGTTTGGAATGTGCTTCAGTAGAGAGAGTTATGATGTAACCAAGTTTTATGCTCAAATTCCGCATTGCGATCGGCTTGAT
Organism: Eucalyptus guilfoylei; assembly: GCA_016097605.1. Classification (NCBI taxonomy): domain Eukaryota; kingdom Viridiplantae; phylum Streptophyta; class Magnoliopsida; order Myrtales; family Myrtaceae; genus Eucalyptus; species Eucalyptus guilfoylei. The sequence goes on along the minus strand of CM027863.1, from coordinate 23,459,490 downwards.
AACCGCTTTAGGTATACGATTTGTTAGTGCACAAGAGTTGTTAATCTACGCATGCGTTGATGGCTCGTGGATCTTTGCCCTGCATTATCGCCTTAGATATCTGAGCTAGATTAAGTTTGGTCTTCTTCGGTTAAAGATCATATTTGTTTATCTCTTGCCAGTCATGATCGGCCATATATCCTTTCATCTGGATGGTTATGCGGCATTGTTCGCATAAACATAAAAATTGGCAAAGGAGAAGAAGCGATGTACCATTTGCTCATAGTCGTGATCGGCCATGAAATGCTTGAAGAAACTAGGTATTTTGCTTGCATCCTCCATGGTTGTTGTAATATTCTTCTTTGGGCTTTGAGCTGTGTGCGCCTGGCACCCTTAAGAGGATGTGATGATGAGTGGAAGCCAACATGCACCTCAAAAGGTTTTTATTGGTTGGTTAGAGAAAGAACATTGAGTGTGGAGAAAATATTGCAGAGAGAAGATAAGAGTCATTAACGTAAAAGTAACGTAGAAAAGCAGAGAGGGAGTTTTCATCTTCGTTGAAACACATTCATTTTGCAATTTTCTGGAGCTTTTCCATTCTCTCGTAAAAGGCTCCGTGCCGATTTTTTTATGCAGGAACCGGTCCGATTAAGTCCACGTGTCAAACCATGTGCGTTTGATAAAAAAAAACCCCTATGCACCATACGAACGAAAAGCGCAAAGGAGGACAAACGTTGATGCCACTCGAGCAAATCTTCGTAGGGCGGAAGCAACTCTGGTTTGTTATTGGATGAATTGTGCGAAAAAAAAATGCATACTCATATATACAATTTCCAAAGCTCAATCGTTCATGATCATTATGTAGTGGTATTCAGAGTATCCTAGCAACCTGAGGGGCGCTAGAACTATGCACTCCTCTCAAAACATGAAGGCAGAGATCAGACACGCTTTGATCAACGGAGAATTGTAGTAAGTTCTTTTCCTTTTATTGCTTTTCTATTATAATTTATGTTCACTTATATAAATATATTTTGCTTATTTCATGAACAGTGAATACTTCCTACTGAACACCTTACTTGCTGCTATGAATGAGGTAAGGAACAGGCCTAATGGGAATCAAAAGGTAAACTTGTGGTTGGGAATGGAGAGGTTGTTAGGGCTACTATGGGGGCTACTGTGGGGGCTACTTGGGGTGCTGATTTGAGGGCTGATGTGGGGATGGTGGGTGCTATAGTTGCTATTGTGGGTGCTGATGTTGGGGTTAATGCGGTGGCTACGGGAGGGAATGTGGGGCCTACTAGGGGTGCTGATATGGGGGGACTAGGGTTGTTGATATAGGGGTTGTTGGAGAAGTGTGGGGGTGTTGGGGGTGTTGATATGAAGGTTGTTATGGGGCTACTGGTGGTGCTGATGTGGGGGCTGTTGTGGGGCTGATGTAAGGGTTGGAGATGCTGGTGGGGGCGCTGATGTGGAGGCTGATGTAGGGACTACTGAGGTGGTGATATGGGAGCTAATGGGGGTGTTGATGTGTTTCAGCGAGTCTTCCGCAACATAATTGGAAGTTTGGATGGATCAAGTTCTTGAATATGTTCACTCGAACAAAGTTGTAGAGATACGTATCAATTGAATTTGAAAATGTTGTGAAGTGAGGGCAAGTACTTTTGCATTTCAATATACTTCATCCCCAAATAGTTAGCATCAACTGCAAATGATACACAAATTCTAATGACGAGCAAGAAGCTCGAATGTATCGTGGACAACATGGCTCATTTTGAAATCATAATCAATCCCCAAAATGAGGACTCTACATAGTAATTAGGCAGTGTGCTGGAATGAGAATTGAATTCACAATAAAATTATTTAAGCTACATATATCAATTTATACTTAAGCTACCATAGGCACATTTTGTTAACATTTATGTCAAATTCAACAACGGTACTATATATTTCAGTGTAGGTAACGTGGGCTCTAAAGTCTAATAATAACAATCAATATACTTTGGACAAAAGTATTTCACTGCGATTAGAGCTCTAAAACTGATCGGCACATATCTGCCACAAGCCCATGCAAGTTGAACTTGGAACATAATGACAGACTCGAAGCAATACACCTCTTGAAGATAAGATACGCATCTCCATTGACAACCAATATCATCTTTATAAAGCTTAATACTTTTTCATTGCATTTCTCGTGTGTATTTTCACTGAGCAAACTATTGCTTTAATTTTGAGATTTGTTGACACCTAAATTTTGGCGACCCGTTTAGTCATTTATCGCATTAAAAAATCAGGAATTAATTTTAACCCCTAAAAAAAATTAATTGCATAACATATGGTCATTAGAAGCATATTTCATTTAATTGCATATTTATTGGGCCGGCGATGAATGGATTTAGGTGAATGGCTTTGAATATTGAAGCCCACAAGAGCATTAAACTTTGGATAAGTTGATAATTCCTCCATGGTGATTGATATTACATTTACATGGGTGTCCTAAATTGTTAAAAGTCGATTAAGAAATTTCCAACACATTGGCACTAACATATTTGTGCATTTAAGGGAATGAATGTCAAGGAAGGACAACGTGTGGGGAAGCCCATCCACGTGAAGGAAAATTATGCACTTGGCCATAGTTCGGTCAACGTGGGGGGGCAAGAAATTGACCGACATTATTTTAAGAGGAAAGAATTTATGCATGATTCTATGGTCAGATTCACGCAATATGGGCAAAGTAATAAGGAATGGAAGAAACAGGAAATCGGCAGAATATTTCAATATGAGCGTAACCCTCCGAGTATTCGCGGCGGCCGATTCTCTTGTTTGCAGGAAATAAAGGACGTGACTAGGGTTTAAAAGGAAAATAAATATATTTGTATAGCTAAAGGAACAAGTTCCGAAAGGAAAAAAATCAAAGGAATATATTTCAATGCACGAAAGCAGATCACCTTCTCTTCTTGGGGATCCCATGTAGTCTTGCATTTAAAAGGAAGAGCTCTCATGCAAGAAAGGGGGAGGCCGGCAAATCAAAATTTCAGAGCACATAGAGAGATACACGAGTGAAAGAGAGAGAAAAGGTGCTTGGCCAAGTTTCTTGACTCTCGATGAAGTAGCCTCGCCGGACGCACCTACTTTGATCGCTGCTGCTATACGACGAGCTGGCACCTCCCCGAGTCGCCGCTCTCACTTGCCGTACACTGGAGGTCCGCCGATAATGCCGGTGAATGGGGAACGTGAGAGTTGGGCTTGCACCATGGCCGACGAGAAGAAACAGAAGTCGGAAGAGAACGTGGTTGAAGAAGAAGACCGGTGAGAAATTAATCCGCTGCTCCGGTCAAAAAAAAAGAATCACAATTTGGTCAAATAAATCCAAGCGGTGGATCTGTCTTCTTTTGAATTTCATCCAGACCTTCTGTCGCCGCCTGCCCTCACGCTTTCGGAAGTCTCTGTCAGTCTGATTGCATTGGATTCAAATTTGGAAAGCGAATTTTTACATTAGATCTCGATGCCGTCCCCATCCAGACGTGAAGCCACTGCTCACCTTAGCTCAATGCCAAACCCATATCCTCCCGGTGGCAGTAGACGTCTCGTCCGTGCCGTTTGCCTCCTCGGCTTGCCCCAGCATTGAAGTGCCAGCGAACGCTCGGACTAGCTCTTGCAGTTTTCAGACACGAAGCTTATAATCCCAACGTCACCCCCAGTCCCTGCTATCACCTGTTGCGAAGACGAGCGAATTCCTGCTGTTTCGCACGCGTCGTCGCCGCTGTGTCATCCGAGCCACAACGATACCGCCTGTACCAGTGGCTCGACGACACTACTGGTGTTGCGTCACACCAAACGCCCCATCAGCACTCTTCGCAGTGAATTGTTTTGTGCCCCTGCAGGTTAAGTGGATAACTCCAAACGGCGGTCGAAGGAGCTTTAGTGAAGATTGTTTTAAAATATAATAAGTGGAGGCAATTCAAGGAGGGGCATTCTTGATACGAGAGAGAGAGAGAGACACGTGAGAGAGGAAAGAGCGTGAGTCTTCTTGGTCAATTCTTGGCCAAGACTCACGCCGACGCTTCTACCGCGGTGTTTTCATCGTCCGCGATACATTGTCAACGAGCTGCCATCCTGTTGGAGTTATTGCTCGACCGATTGACGACGCCACCGCAGCCCCTTCGTCGATGACGTCACTACAGCTCCGCTCCTCGTAATTGCTGTTTCGACTATTTCCCGAACGTTGCCGTCACTGCTTTCCCCTCGTTGTTGCCGCGCGCTGGCGCCATTGCTCTCTGGCCTACTGCCGCTGATCCTCCACTGACAAACGCTGCCTGATGCTAGCCCTCTGCGAAGAGATCGCTGCCTCATCTAGTCGGCAATCTTATTGGGTTTCTATTTTGCAGCAACTCTCCCCGTTGCTGTTCTAGTCTTCTTGTGGCTACCCCCTGCTGTGCTGGTCATCCTCGTTGACTTTGCCAAGCCGAATCAGCGAAGCATCAGTCACCACTCGAAACTTGCTATTGCTTACTGAGCGAGACACCATCCTTGAGCAGCATGTCATCTTGAGCTGCCACCCGTGAGTCATCCCGCCGTCCGTTGTTTGACCAAACTCGGCAACGTGGTCCACGTGACACCAAATATTAGGTAAGAATCTCGTTTAATTCAATTTTCATATATCCTTATTGCCTAATTTATGGGATTATATCGTATGAATATTTGAATGATGCCATCATATCCACAAAATCTCGAGTAGCCTTTTAAATTGAGAAATCTTCCTAATTTCGCAAGGTACATATGATTGACGGTCCGATTTCACGCTAGAAATACTACCCGCAATCGTATGGAAAAATCACCAATCCGATCTCACGCTCGAGATATGATTCGTGATTTTATTTAAAAATTGGCCAATCCGATCTCATGCGCGAGATATGATTCGTCAATTTATTTCCCCAAATTAAATGGACATGGATGATATATTGCTTGATTTGTTGCCGTGCTGTTCTTGATGCCTTTATTTGTTTGTTCCCATAAAAGAAAAAATATTTGAGTTAGATTAGATGCATGTTAGGATATTACTTGTTTTAGGTTATTTTGCATGTCTAGAATAGGAAATTTATTTATTTCGAATTTCTTAAATAAAAAATACCAAAAACATAATTTTAGGATGTTAGATTTCTGTTTCACTAGTTTAAATTGCATGTTTAATTATTTGGCAATTATTAATTTCGAAAAATTAAAAAAAAAGGGGGAAAAAAGTAAAAAATAAAAAATCATCATGCATATAGAATTAGGGTATCCTTTGCATGTTATTGCATATTAGGGTAAGATTGCATGTTTAATTTTACTTTCTAACTAATTTTAAGTTCAGATAGATTTTTTAGATAGATTGCATTTTAGGATTATTTGGGTTAAGATAATATTTTAGTTTAAATTAGGATTTGGCTCAACCTAATTCCTTATATAAATTGAATAGGATCTTAATCTAGCTAGGTAATTTTCACATTTTACCTAATTTCGAATTTCATAAAAAAATACAAAAAATGTCTTAGAATAAATTAGTTTTACTCTCTAGGATAGATTGCATTCTTTTAGGAAAAAGAAAAGAAAAAAAAAAGAAAAATGTCATATGCACGTCAATAGGATTAGATTCATTGAAATGCATGAGTTGTTGCTAGGTCCATTTAATTAGAAATTGCCTGTTATTAGAATTAAGTCATTTAATTATATTGCATTGCATAAAGCATGATTTTCATTAATTAAGTGAAAACAAAAATTGCATGTTAATTAGAAATCATATCTAGGGTTGTTGATGTGAATTCTGATCTAACAACGCAGATGCTTTCGTTGATACGAGGTAAGTCCTGCAATTTATTCACTGCTTTATCTGGGTGTTAAATTGGTGGTTTACGCACCTGCATGATCACCTTGCATATTAGGGAAATAGATTTAAAATCAATTTAAGCTGCCTGCAAAAACATTTTTTCGGAAAATAAAAGAATGGTATCGAAAGGACATTAGATGAATTTAGTGTAATCAAGTCCCCGTACCCATAATCTCTGGTTCGTAGGAGTAAGATAATTCTCCTATTATTTTACTTGGGTTTCTAATCGACCCACCAAAAATAGATTAGTGGCGACTCCTGATTGAAAATCAATTGCATGTTAAAAAAATGAACTTAAGTCGCAAATTGGTATGGGCTTGGGAGAGCCCGAGTTAAGTCTAGGCTTAACGATCCATTAGTCAAATCCTAGGTGGTTCAAACCCGAAAAAAAATTGGTCGAGACAAGATTGTAATTCTCCTAATTCAGTTCTATTTCTCTTATCTTATTCAGCCATCACCATTTCTCCATCTCTCTTGTCGGGAATGACAACTCTTTGGCTTTTCATATAGAGTGTGTTTTGAGGGTATTGACATTAACGGAAATAGTGCACGATGGAATCATTCAAGGGTTCCTCCCTCACCATAGAGGAGGACCAACGTAAATACCACACGAGGGTATCTTTATAGGGCGCAAGTAGATATAGATCTGATAATGCAAGAATATTTACTCTTACACATTGTTTCGTAAACGCAAGCTTTTGTGGTTATTAACCTTAGGGGTGCCAAAATAATGCGGAGCTCTCACGATGTGAAGGCGGATTTCAGGCACACGATAATTAATTGTAGCGAGTTGTTTTTCATTTTGTGCTTGCCAATTGGGATTTTTGTGTGCTCTTCTAAGTATGTTTTACTTAATTTGTAAAAACTGAGTACTTCTTTCTAGATGACCTATTGCAAATCAATTGAATGACCCTAATGGAAATTAGGAAGTAAGGGTCTATTGCTAGAAATGGGGTGGTGAGTGGCCCTAATTGGAATCGGGAGTAGGGGGCCTATTTCTGAGAATGGGGTGGTGAATGGCCTTGATGGGAATCTGGGGGCGGGAGGCTGCTGCTAATGAGAAACAAGTGGTGAATGGCCCTAATGGAAATTGGGGGAATTGGGGATTGCTGTGGGGAATGAGAGAGGCTGAATGGGGGGCTATTATGGTGAATTGGAGGAGGTGGAGAATACGGGGGCAAGCGAGAGAATTTTCATCGATGCAAGCAGACATGAGTATAACCAGGCCCTATTATAGAGGTAATTGTCATGGGTCGACCTACGGATCTATCTATCATTCCTTTACTTATACAACCTTAGGAATTACTTTCAAAGTTAACCTTACTCGTTCATATTTTCAAGAATCATAAAAAGAGAAACTCTTAAGAAAGAAGCTCAAAAATGTATTTTACTTGTGAGATGGATATAAATAAGGGGAGGAGGCCCCTATTTATAAATATAAGGCTAATCATAACCGTAGATCTCCTATTAACTTGACGGTAGCGATTTTATCTACCCATCTGCCCCATTACTTGTATTTATATAGAAGTATACATTTACCATATTGTCTGCCCCATGAGTATTCTAGAATATTCGAGAAAACCCTAGGACTCGGGAGATAATCGATGATCACTCGTTCATGGATCGGTCACGGTTTCACGTACAAAAATCTTCTAGATCGTGTCACTTTCTTGGAGTGTGATATAATAGATAGAATATTAATAGATGGAATAACCAAATTGTAATAAAATTGATTAGCAAATTAGAGGTTTGAAACATAGAGACTGAATTTTTCATTTAGTCCATGATTAGCAAATTAGCAAATCGTTACTGCTGGGCTAGGTGGAGGCCTACAATCTGTGGTTGTCACAATCACCTAGGCTCTACAATAGTGGTAATAGATAGAATGTTAATAAATTGAATAATCAAATAGTAGTGGGATTGATTGGCAAATTAGAGGTTTGAAACATATAGAATGAATTCCTCATTTAGTCCGTGATTGTTTTTATGATATCCATAATGCAACGCTCGGTAAATGCTTGTGTCCCTCGTTCTTCTAATAAGATTAATTTTCGAGGTTAGGACTTAAATTTGAAATTATGTGAGATTCAATTTGTGAAGTTTGATTTTTAAGTAGTTGAGATATGAAATTTCACGGAATGATAGTTTAGGGTGTTGTGGAGCTGTAAGACTTTACGGAATTTGATTTAAGTTTACGGTTTGATCAAAACAAAATCTTGAAGTGTTCACATATGAATTTGGGATCGTGTTTCGTTAGTTTTCGACTCGATTTTGGATCGGTCAAGTTGAGGTTCTTGTAGTACGTTGAAATGACTTTCTATTAACTATAAATACGTTTGGAATGGGGTTTGGTGGAGAGAGTTATGATGTAACCAAGTTTTGCGCTCAAGTTCCGTGTTGCGAATGGCTTGATAATCACTTTAGGTATGCGATTTGTTAGTATGTAAGAGCTATTTTATTAACGATTAGGTGTAACATAGCAATTTCATAATTGAGGTAGTGTATTCCTCAATTGTAGCATTGGTTTTTGCTTATACTATGGGATCGCGAGTTCAATAATAAGAGTAACGTTTGTTGTTTGGTCGTAGGCATTCTAAGATAAGTGGTGCTATTTCTTTAAAGAATTTGTAAACTCATTCTTTAAAAATAATCAAGATTCGATATATTATAAGCTTTGAATAAGTATGTTTGTTACATAAAATTTAGATCGGGTGTTTACTACACTTTTTATATATGTGAATGGTATGAAAACTGTTTGATGGAAATATATATTTAATTTGATGGAGGGAGTTGAGAAATATTATATGTTTTAGGTTTCCGAAACTTTTTTACAAAAAGCTCTTGACATTGAGTATGATTTATGGAATATCAATTTGTGAAATGTTTTAGGACATGCTTCTGATTTGATCCAGTTTGTAAAACCGGTTACTAAGACAAGTCTTGAAATTTATGAAAAGTATTTTTGGCGAATGGGTTGAGTTGCGAAAAGTTGTGTAATTAATTTGTGAAATGTATTTATAAATATGAAACTGTTTATGGATTGGATTTTTAGTATTTGAGGATGACGGCTAGGTGCTCAATATCACTGGAAACTTGATTGAGGGTTTGTGTGTATGCCCTAAATAGTCTAGGATATCCTTATAGGTCGAGCTATCGACTAATAATAGGTGGAGACCTAATCAATAGGAAATCTTGATCGTCTTGTCCAGGTGTTATGCATGACCATGGCTAGATATTTGAGCATGAATTTAGTTAATGGAGTGGACCACTGACATGTGATTTGAGTTTAGACAATAAAAGAGACCACTAATGCGTAATTTGAGATTAGTTGATGGAATGGACCATCGACATATCATTTGATAAGATGGATCAATAAAATAAGACCATTGATGTTTATGATGATTTAAATGAGTATTTTCTAAATTGTATAAAGCTTGTTTAAATAAAATAACTTATATACGATTTGATTTGTATATTAAAGAGTTGGATTATGAGTTTCTAATATTGTTGTGTATATATATATATATATGGCTGCTCAATTTGTTTGGAAGAAACACACTACTCACTGAGTAGTGGTTACTTACTCCTCTCATTCCAAAATTTTCAAGTCTCTTAATTAGCGGCCACTAGAGCGAGATGATATTTTATTGGAGACTTTTGAGAGTTGAATTTGAGTGGTTAGAGGTAACATTCTTCTGGTGGAAGGACAACTGCCTCATTTTTCTTTTTCTGCTAGGATTCGGGATGTGATATCCAGCTAGCTCTACTTTGCATGCAACTTGACCAAAAAGTCAACCTAATATGGTGGAAGTAATCCAAATTCTTAAAGGGGCTATTAGCTCGAAGAGGTGGGACGAGAACTCTGCTACTTCTTTCTATTACGAAGACATATCAGTATCTTGTCCTTACTAATAGTTTCATGGAGGTGTTGCTTAGCTGGCAAATCGCCCATGGAATTGTCATGATTCTGAGAATTACACAACTTCTATTGTAATATGGATAATAATGTTGATACCTAAATTTTGCTTGTTCAATTAGGTTTTAATTACGTATGGATTAATTTTTAATCTCTAAACAAAAATAATTTTCATTAAATTGCATAGCATATAGATGTTAAGAGCATTTGCATTAATATTTATAGAATTTATTAGAAAAATAGCTTTAAAAAAGGAAAACAAAAAAAAAACAACTAATTAATTAAAAAAAAACGAGGCGGGACGGGCTACCTCAGCCCTTTCTTTTCTTTTCTTAGCTGGCCCAACCTAGGTTCTCTCTTTTCCATTTTTTTCCTTTTCAACCTAGGCCTGTCCGTCCCTCTTTCTTGCTTGAAAATCGACAGTCCTTGTTTAAGGAGCCCGCGGTTGGAGTCGCCATAATTAGTCTTACTTTTGTCTCGGTGTGCTTATTCATGTTTGGTTTGTTGGAACGGCTTTTGTTTTGCAATGTGCTTTTTCGGCGATGTCGCCGGCGAGACCGCCCAAAGAAGAAGGCGACCCAAAGCAAAAGAAAAGGGAGAAAAGAAAGAAAGAAATAATAATCATAGGAGAAACAAAAATTCGGATCAAGTGAGCAGGTCAAGGTGGTGTGGCTAAAAAATAGAATGGGCCTTTTTTTAAGTGCGTGGGCTGGATAGTTTTTAAAAGAAGACGGGCTTGATTTAGCTTCTTTTGAGGAATATGGGTTTGTCACGGTTCTAGTCACGTTGAGCTTTATTTGGTTTGAATAGACTCGGGTTGAATTGTTGTAGAGGCTCAAACCTATCAAATTCAGGTCAGGCCATACTCGAACTGGGCCCTGGGGCTGGTTGGGGTTCAAACCCAACCCGGACCGATAGTGTCCAGGTCAGACCAACAATCAGACCGGTTCTCTGACCCGACCCGAGTCCCATTTTCCAGAATTAAAAACATTCAAAAATTAATTAAAAAAATAGGGTGCGTGCCCACTTATGTTCATTTATTGATTCTTTGGTTTTTATACAGGGAGACACTTCATCCGTTTTCTTTGGCTAACACCCACCCCATGAAATGTTCATTGATTTATGAATCTCCAAGAAGTTGTAGCTCCACACCTGTTTCCAAAAGGCAACCTCTTAGGCTAGATTCAGCTGAAGTAAAATATATAAATAAATTACGTCGAAGGGAAAATCTTTGAGATAAGTTAGGATTCGTGGACTAAATGCAAAACTTCCCACGGTAATTCAAAATGAGAAATAGCTTTCATTAGAAATGCAAGTAGAGGAAGTTTTCCTCATATGATGGAACATAATTAGTTACAATTGATACCTTCCTTGGTTTGGAAGGGCTTGTGGAGCAATTTTCTGGGTTTATACCGAACCCTAGGTCTGCAATAGCTAAATTAATTAATAGGAATCAGTGTAAGAGAGACCTGATAAGGAAATTTATGCAAGTTGAATGACTTGATTAGGTAATTGAAACAGACAAGACTTGATTGGAAAAAGAGCATAACTTTAGAGACAAAAGGAAAATTTTTACCTTCGTTTTCGAGATGGAAGTCATTAGTTGGCTTTACTCATTGAACAAAGGAAATGCGATTCATAACACCTCTTGCTCCAGTTCTTCTTCCACCAGACGAAGGTTGTTTACCCGGGCTTGATTCACCTTAATAGCCGGTGTCGGTGTCAGCCGAGGAAACGGGCTGAATTGCATTCAGACGCAACGTAGAAATTCTAGATGTTGGACTAAATTTCCCAAGAAAGTTCGAGGTACCAAGAGGGAAAACAGCTTATGGGAGAAGCGAAAGCGACCAAGACGACTGACTCGTTGGAGTCATCGCTCTGTCCAAGGGTCTTTGGGAGATTACAAGCATGATACGCAATTCGCCGCCAGACGTGTGGAACCCCACTAGGCTTAATTTCATTGGATTTGATAAGAGCGGGTGCGTGCTTCGTTCTAGGATTTTACTAAGAAGCATCCTCTGCAGGCATGACGGGCCACCAAAATATAGAAGCGTGAATGTCCAGACTCAGCTCAGGCTCCCCTCTGCAGCTCTCCTTCCTTCCTTCTTCTGTTCCCGTTTGCAAAAAAATAAATTCGAGCAATCCGAGCTCAATTTCGGTGGTGTTTTAGAAGGGCGAAGAACCATGACCTTCAAGTTTTCAACAATCGATCTCGCTGAAGATCCTCCCGATTTTGATCGGCACTCGCCACCTGCTTCTCGGTCATCGACGATTTGTCTGCCGCTTAATCCTGCTGGCTGCAGTTTCATCAAATCTGTAACATCCTGCCAGGTCGCTGCCGGAGCTTCTCTGTGCTTGGCTAAGCCAGCTTCCAACATTGGTTGCTGGAGGCCAAGCGAATCGATCCAATGTCCCGAGGAAGGACGCCTTAAAAGATTCACTGTCCGCGAGCTGAAGCTCGCTACCAACAACTTCAGTGAGACAAAGAAGGTGGGCGAGGGTGGGTTCAGTCGCGTGTACGAAGGACACTTGGCGGACGGCTCCAGAGTGGCGATGAAAAGACTCACTGGACATCCCGCTCTGGGATCGATACTCCGTGCTGAATTAAAACTAGGGAACATGATTTGGCATCGGAATCTGCTTCCCGTTCATGGCTTTTGTATGTCATCGAAACATGGAGAATACACGCTCGTGTACACTCTCATGGTGAACGGAAGCCTAGACTCCCTGTTAAGAGGACAGTCAACAGAGAAACGCCCACTGGATTGGGCCACCAGGAAGAAGATAGCAATTGGAGCAGCGAGAGGGATTTCCCATTTGCATGATCTGAGGATAATTCACAGGGACATTAAACCCGCTAATATACTGTTGGATGAGGACTTCGAGGCCCGTATCGGAGATTTTGGGTTGGCCTTGTTCATGGACGAGTACAAAGACAAGGCTGTTTCCGAAGGAGAACCCAATGGTGAAGACACTTTTTTTACCGACTGGACAGTGGGGACATTTGGTTACATGGATCCAGAGAGCGGTGCCGGAAGATACTCTGTAAAGAGCGATGTTTATGGGTTTGGCGTGACGCTTCTTGAACTGATAAGTGGTCGAAGAGCTTGCCAAACAACCTGCCTCGATGGAGACGAACTGGTGCTGCCTCAATTGGCACATGCCCTTCTAAAGAACGAAAAGCTGGAAACGATCATTGATACCAACATGCCCGGCGGCTATGACGAGAGTGAAGTCGAGAAAGCCATTCGTCTGGCTCTGCTTTGCACGCAACTCGACCCCACAAGACGACCTTATATGGCTGAAGCAGTCCTATTTCTCGAAGGAATTATTAGCTTGGAGAAAAGATGGGAGAAGTACGAACCCGGAGATGATTTATCTGACCTAGATAATCTCTCAATTTCGTTTGACTCTGCTTCTTGTCCAAGGGAAGACGGATCATTTGGTCCTAGATGATCCTTCCAAGACCGTGTTGCTCGAGATTCACTTGTGAGATTGTGGCTGCCTCAGCTTGACCATTATAGCAATACCGTTGAATCCTTTTTTCCTTAATTCGAGTGTTTTTTTTCCTCGATTTATCAGATTGATGAGATTCTTGTTATGTTTCACATGCGTTTATTTCGCGAATGGGTGATTTGAAAGATATTTTCTAGAAAATGATAATTTATTTCATTTAGAAGAATAAATTAATGAAATTTTTTTCATTATTCACGATAAGAGTTTGGTATATATTGTTATCAATGATGAAAATATTTTTCATTAGTTATAGACAATTATTTTTTGAAAAATATTTTTTAAGTCATTCATTTTTTGCAAAACGAACATAGCTCATTTTATATGAGGCTTTTATCAAAGTGCAATTTGTTCTGCTCCACTAAAGGAGAAAGTCACTTATTGAAAGCAAATAAAGTAAGGAGAGCCGGACTAACGGATTTAATTTACTAATTGAGTTCTCGGCTCGTGGCTTCAAAGAAAAAAGTTCAAGGTGAGGGGAGATTTTCACTCTTTCCAATTAAGGTGAAGAGATATTAAATTTGGATTAGGGATACTACATGTTTAATTGCTGGGTTGGGTTCAATCCGTCTTACTCTGGATCTATACTTTTTGATTTGATATTATAATGTTCTATTGTGTATTCAACTTGAATAAATTTTAATATTTATATTGTGCATTTTGTATTATTGCACACGAAACAAACCTTTTCTTTTTATCGAGTATTAAAACACTGTTTGTTTTGAAAAAAATAAAAGATTTGAATAATATTTCTTCTGAAAATTATCATTTATATCGCTTAAGATAATCAGTTAATAAAAAGTGTTTTCATTATTGATAATAATTTATATGTAAACAATTTCATAAATGACGAAAATATTTTTCGTATAATCATATTTGTAAGCAATATAAATGAAAATTTTAGGAAAATATTTTCTAAATTATTTATTTTTTGCGAAATTAATGGTGACTTAATCTTACTTTTTACTTTTTATTTTTTATTTTTTATCTATGCCTTTTTCTTCTCCATCTCTCTCATTTAGCTATTTCCATCACACCTCGAATCCTAGCATAAAAGGGAAATGGCATAGCCGTCCTTCCATCCAAATGACACAACCTCTAACCATTCGAATCCAATTCTCAAAAGTCCTCATCAATATCGCTTTCGCTCTATAAATCGATAATTGAGGAACCTGAAAAGATTGGAAAGGAGAAGAGTGAGCAACCACACCTTAGTAAATAGTACATATCTTTAAAAAAGGTCAAACGTCCACATTACACACTTAGAACTTAAAGACATGATTCATTTATGCAAATCTAAAATATAATAACTTACAAGGATAAAATGAGTTATTTATTACTCCAGTCTTTCTATATCAAAAGCAGAATTTCCCATCCATCCATAATATCAAAATAAGGTCTGTTGGTTTAGTTCAATAATCAAACTCGTCATATCTCATATCAACGGTTTATTCCATTTTTCAAACTCATACCACATCACATCTCACGGCCTTAGAGGTGGCTCTCACAAGGCTCATGACATCACGAAACACTTAGTCCGTGAGTATTACAAGGCCCTATAATTGGCTCTCATGAGATTCGCATCATTGTGTACTGTGTAGCATTTAGCCCTTGATCAACACATGTTCAATAGTACAAGATCCTAGAGGTGACTCCCACGAAATTACGTTATGTTATAGCACATAGTCATTAACCAATGTATATCAATAGTACAAAGCCTTAAAGGTGGCTCCCATGTGACTCAAGTCATTGTGAAACACTTAACTCTTGACAATAAAGCCCTAGAGGTGATTCTTATGGATTTAGTTATCGGGTAGCACTCAAGTCTTTTATCAGTCCATATCACGATTGATTTCACAAAGCAAAATATAACATTTCACAGATTAATACTCTCACAAAACCCATTTCAAAAGCCGTATCATAAATTGGTTTCACATATCAAATCAAATCACCTTTTATAAACCATACTCAAGTCAATGTGATTTCTTTCATAAAAAAATTTCGCAAATCCAAAATATATCCTCTCGCCCAACTTCGTTCATCAAACCACAATATATTTCTCACACCATTTCGAAATTCATTTCACAAGCTAGTAATATTTCAAAATATCTTTCTCATTAAATGTTTCCAAATCATTAAAGAACCCATTCCATAAATTAGTTTGTAACGTAATACACATATTTAAACTTTTACAACACCTTCCATGACACATTTCTCAAATCATTGTCAAATGAATAAAAAATAGTAAATGCCTTATCCGAAGTATACATCAAATATGCTATGAACATTATTTTTTCCTTTTAGCCAATAATTAAACAAGAATCGATGTCAAAATCAAGTGAAAACTACCTTGATTATGAAACGACTAAACTATGCCTAAATGCTAATAAGACAACTCATACACATTAACAAATTGCTCACCCGAAACGATTATTCAAGCTGTTCACAATGTGAAACCTGAACATAAAATCCTAAAATTTTTCTCCAACTAATCTGTAGCTCGAAAACAACTCTCGACAAACCTTACAGCTCCATGATGCCATAATCGACAATTTCCTCGAAATCCTGAAGCTTCATGACTCACAAATTAGACTTCATGGCTCGATTTTCACAATACTTCAAATATACGACCAAGCTCCAAAAGCTACTCCGATCAGACGAATGGGGACGCGAATACTTACCGGACGTTACGTTACAAAATCGATCCTTGGCGAGTAGACCTCTTCTTTCTTCCTCTTTCTTCTTCTCTCTTTCTTCCCTCTCTCTTTCCTCTCCCCTGCTCCTTGCGCGAGCCCTCGGTTAAAAAGAAAAGAGCCGAACGTCCTTTCTTGCTTTTCCCTCTTCTTTGAGTGTTCAACACTTCATTTTATTTTATGTTCTTTATTTTCTTGCTTTTCCCTCTTTTGACTTGGTCAAAACCCACCCACATTTTACAGCTTCTCTCTCATTCACTTCACCATCTTCATCAAATTTCCTCGCCTCTTTCTCCGATGATTACACCGCTCAACGCTTCGATCATGCGCACCTTCCTCGCGCATCTCCTGGCGATTCTCTGATGGCTCGAGCTGCGACTTTACTTCCTTCAAATTTTTCAATCGATCGCATTTGCTTCTTCCAACTTCCTGCGTGCATGTCGACGATAATCACGGGACGATTTTTGTGATGGAAATGCTGGTGTGAAGTTGCAGCTGCAGATCGTCAAGAAACCTCGAGCAGTCTCATCTGAAACCTAAACTAAGAACATTAGGAAAGCCCCAGACCAAATCCCATAAGCCATTCCACACGTCCACCGGTTGGTTCTCTGCTTTGCAGAAACAGATGTCCATGGGTGTGATTTCTCCTGCTTTGTCAAGAAATTTTGGCGCAAGAGGACAGGGAACCCTAATTCTGAGATTTTGAGATCAGAATTAGTTTAAGAGACTGCGTCAAGATTATTTATTTGGTCAGATCAAAATGTGGATTCCTTGGCGAAGGGTGGCGTCCTGATTCGCCACATCCATTTGGCAAGCATTTCATTCATAAACAGAAGGCCAGGCAAAGATTTCAGAACGTGTATCGAGCATTTGAGAGGTGCGGATCCCATCGTGTAAGTCTCAACGCACAGGGACAGGATGCTTTTGCCCAAAGAAAAAGGAAGAGAAGCAGCGGGATAGTTCACTTAGTTTAGATATATTGATCCTTTGATGTCATTCCTGGGAATAAGTCGTCTTCAAATTCAGGCTTCCGACTCTGGTTGTTCATGTTGTAGGCCAAGTGAATCTCTCCAGTTCCCTCGTTCTGATCTGAAGCTTTGCCAAGGACGCCTTAAAGGGTCCTTCCATGAACTACAGGCAGCTACCTGCCACTTAAGCGACGAAAAGATTGCAGGCAGGGGCGGGTTTGCTCTAAGTATATGAAGGACTATTGGCAGATGGCTCTCGATTGGCTGTAAAAAGAATCGCCAAGCGTTCCCATTTGGAAATGAGAGGGTTACATGCAGGAGTGAAATTGGGAAAGATACCCTCGGCTTTTGCTCGTCATCGGAATTGAAAGAGTACATGTTTGTGACGCTCCCCCTTGATTAGCCCACCAGGAAGGAGACAGCTTTTGGAGTTGCGAGAGCTACTTCCCATCTGCACGATCACAGCGTAATCCATTGGGACATCAAGCCCCATAAGATGCTGTTGGGCAAGAACTTTGAGGCTCGTATTGGCGATTTCAGGATGGTCATTTTCATGGACAAGGATGAAGAGAAGGGTGTTTCCAAGGAAGCTAGCTTCTTTAGCCTCAGCTTTCTTAGCACCCAACTGAGCAGGGCGGACGGTTGTCTTGATCCAGAGTACTCCAGGAGTGAAATGAGCTCGGTGAAGAGTGACATCTATAGTTTCGGCGTGACCCTTCTCGAACTCATCAGGGGTTGAAGTGCGCAAAGATAGATCAGTCCTTGGGGGCTGCCGCTACCTGAATGGGCAGGCATGCTTTTCAAAGAAAAAGACTTGGAAAGGCTAGTTGATAGTGACATACGAAGCGGGGCACAGGGAAAGCGAAACCGAGAAAACGGTCCAGCTAGCTCTACTTTGCATGCAGCTCGACCCTGAAAGGAGACCTAATATGTCGGTAGGAGTCCAAATTCTTGAAAGGGCTATTAACTTGGAGTAGAGATAAAAGCAGTACCAAAATGATGCTATTACGCCCAAAATTTGACACGGATATGGCGGACTCTGGTTCTTGTCTCTGTCACGATGAATTCTTAATAACACATCTCAGTTAATCGTTCTGTGGAGTTGTTGCTCAGCTGAAGAATCACTGATGAGAGTGTCCTAATTCTGAGAATTACATGACTTCTATCGTAACCTGTATGTTGATCGTGCTGCTTTTGTGCTTTTCCACTTACATTCGTTTGTCGACTCTTTGGTTGTTACACAGTGAGACACTTTGTATGTTTTCTTAGGCTAACACGCACCCCATGATTTTGCCTGCTCTGAAAACATGTTCTAAATCACCAAGATGTCGTAGTTCAACCTGTTTCCAAAAGCAGCCTGTTAGGCTAGATTGATCTGAGGTAAAAAAACAAACAATCAGATTACATTTGAAGGGAAAATCGATGAGATAAGCTAGGATTCATTGACTAAATGCAAAAGTTCCCGTGGTAATTCAGAACGACTAAAGCTTTTATTAGAAATGCAGGTAATGGTAGGCTTCCTCACATGAAGTGGTCAATTCGTTCAAATCAATTCCTTCTTGGAGCAATTTTCTGGGTTCATAATGAATAATATGTCCGTACTAGCGAGACTAATTGATCAGAATCAACGTAAGAAAGGGTTGATAATGAATTTGTGCATGGTCAACAACTTGATTCGACGAGTCAAAGGTGCAAAGATTTGATTAAGAAAAGAGGGCAACAGCAGGAACTAAAAGTAAAACTTTTATCTTTCATTTTCGAGGTGGAAGTCATTGGTTGGAACAGAGGAATGTAATTCCCTACACCTCTTCTCCGGTTCCTTTCTACCAGATGAAGTTTATTAATACCTTTGCTAGACCGGGCTTATAATTCACCTCAATAGCGGCTAGTGTTGGTATCAGCTGAGGAAAGAGGATGAAAATTGCATTCAGACACAGCATAGAAAATCTAGAAGTTGGACTGACTTTCCCAATAAAGCTCGACGTATCAGAAGGGTAAACTGCTCGGGGGAGAATCGGAAGTGAAGAAGACGACTATGATACCCCACAAAACGTGTTGAAACCACTAGGCTTTTTTTCACTGGCTTTGACAAGATCAGATGCGTGCACCAGGCATGACAGACAACTAAAATTTATAAGTCTGAATCTCCAGACTCAGCTCAGGCTCACCTCTGCAGCAAAAAACTCTTCTTCCTTCCTCCTGTTCCCGTTCGTGAAAAGATAAATTTGAGCAATCCGAGCTTCATTTCCGAGGAGTGTGGTGTTTCAGAAGAGGAAAGAACCATGGTCTTCGAGTTTTCAATCTTCAATCTCACTGAAGATCCTCCCGATTTCAATCTGTGTTCGCCACCTCCTTCTCAGTCATCAACAATTTGTCTGCCGCTTAATCCTGCTGGCTGCAGTTTCGTCAAAGCTGTAACATCCTACCGGGTCGCTGCCGGTGATTCTCTGCGCTTGGCCAATTCAGCTTCCAAGTTTGGTTGCTGGATACCGAGCGAATCCCTCCAATGTCTAGAGGAAGGACGCCTTAAAAGGTTTACTTTCCGCGAGCTGAAGGTCGCTACCAACAACTTCAGCGAGACAAAGAAGGTGGGTCAGGGTGGGTACGGTTGTGTGTACGAAGGAGTCCTGGGGGACGGCTCCAGAGTGGCGATAAAAAGACTCGCTAGACATACCTGTCAAGGATTGACACCGCGTGCTGAAGTAAAAGTGGGGACCATGATCTGGCATCGGAATCTGCTTCCGCTTCGCGGCTTTTGTTCATCATCGGAACATGGAGAATTTGCTCTCGTGTACCCTTTCATGGTGAACGGAAGCCTAGACTCCCTTTTAAGAGGACTGTCAACAGAGGCGAGCCCCCTTGATTGGCCCACCAGGAAAAAGATAGCAATTGGAGTTGGGAGAGGGATCTCCCATTTGCATGATCTGAGGATAATTCACAGGGACATTAAACCCGACAATATACTGTTGACTGAGGATTTTGAGGTCCGTATTGGAGATTTTGGGCTGGCCTTGTTCATGGACGAGTACAAAGACAAGGCTGTTTCCGAAGGAGAACCCAACGGTGAAAACGCTTATTTTATCGACTGCACAATGGGAACACTTGGTTACATGGATCCAGAGCGCTTTCTCGGAAGAAACTCAGTAAAGAGCGATGTTTATGGGTTTGGCGTGACGCTTCTTGAGCTCATAAGCGGTCGAAGAGCTTGGGAAACGACCTACCTCGACGGAAATGAACTGGGGCTGCCTCAGTGGGCACATGCCCTTTCAAAGAAGGAACAGTTGGAAAGGCTAGTCGATCCCGATATGCCGTGTGGCTATAACGAGAGCGAAGTCGAGAGAACCATTCGCCTGGCTCTGCTTTGCACGCAATTCCACCCCCAAAAACGACCTTTTATGGCTGAAGCAGTCCTATATCTTGAAGGAATTATTAGCTTGGAGAAAAGATGGGAGGAGTATCAACCTGAAGACGAATTATCTGGCCCAAATAACCTCTCAAGTTCGAGCGACTGTACTTCTTGTCCAAGGGAAGAAGAATTATCTGGTCCTAGATGATCCTTCCAAGAACCCGTCGCTCGAGATTCGCCTGTGAGATTGTGGCTGCCTTAGCTTGAGCATTATACAAATACTCTTGAATCTTTTTGCTTAGTTCGAGTGTAATTACTCCTCCTGTTATAAGGTTGACAATATTCTTGTTATACTTTACCTTAAATCTGATTTTATTTAAAAATAAATAAAATCAAACATTGAGAACAGCTTGAAAATTTTATCTAAACTATAATTTTTTTGGTGCGTGGATATCTTCTAAGATTAGAATGTAACAGATTAATCTTCACTTCATTTTTATCTTATTCTCCTGTCAAATCATCATCTACGAAAAGATTGAGAAGAAATAGATAAAGATTTTGAGACGGGCTTGCTGTTATTGACTCTGTCTTAACCGGATAAGGGCCGTCTGTTCGGCTCCATTAGAGGAGAATATCACTCAATGCAAGCAAAATGTGGAGATCAGAAATAGTTTATGAGACTGTGTCGAGATTGTTCATCTGGTCAGACCGGAATGTGGATTCCTCAGCGAAGGGTGGTGTCCTGATTCGCCACATCCATTTTGCAGGCATTTCATTCATAAACAGAAGGCAAGACAAAAAATTTCAGAGCGCGTATCGAGTATTTGAGTGGTCCGAATACGATCGTGTAAGTCTCAACGCGGAGGAACAGAGTGCTTTTGCCCAAAGAAAAAGGAAAAGAAGCAGCGAGATGGTTTACTAAGTTTAGATAAATTGATCAATTGATGTCATTCCTGAGAATACGTCGTCTTCGAATTTGCGGCTTGCCGGAAGAAAATGGCAAAGGCCCAAGAAATCGGGAAAGACAAGCTTAGAATTGCTGGTTTACGCTTTCCGTGCGCACCTACAATACAACGTTAAAAGTTCTCAACGTCCGTAAGATATGGACCATAAAATTCAGCCCATTATTTTTTATTAGCCAAAGCCCAACCCATTTCTTTTCCTTTCCCCTCAATTAGTGCAATTGAGCGCGAGCATAAATGGAAAGAAGGCAGCGACGGCAAAAGCAAGGAAAAAATAAAAGAAGCGCCTGTGGAGAAGGGAAAGAGGAAAGGAAGAAGTGTGAGAAATTCTAGCACGTACACAATCCGGACACTCCGACTAGCCAAATCAACTACGAATGCAATGCTTGGTGAGTATTCAAGCCAATCATTTGTCTAATTGAAGTAATTTTCTAATTTAGGGCATGAAGTTGAACTTATATCAATTCTGAACTACCAGGTTCAATTGAGGAGTTATTAGTCTGTGGTTTTTCGAAAATGATAGTTTACAATGTTGTGAAACTATGGGGTTTGATGAAAATCGAATCCAAAATACAGATTAATTGGAAAGAAATTCTAAAAATTATGTGCGAGTTACGCATAACAGATAGTACATGTAAGGAAAAAATAATAACGTTTGCTAAAATCGAGATTACTTGGTTGTGCATAGATGTCATTTTATGATGAGTAAGCGTGGTTTAGTCAATCGTTCATTGGAATAGTGGTTTTACTCGAATTTAGATATCATTTTTTGGTTAATTGATGGAAATACAAGTGCCTAGGCTTGAGTAACATGCATAAGTTGGTTTTCAACTTTCCAAATGCGAGTGATGCTATCGCTTTAAAGAATTTGTAATCTCATATCTTTAGAATAATACAAATTTGATATATTATGAGTTATGATTAAGCACATTTGTTGTATAAAATTTAGATGGGCATTTACTACGTTTTGGTATTTGTAAATGGTGTGAGAACTATTTGATGGAAATATATATTCTGTTTGATGAATTGAATGAAGTTGGTAAATATTACATATTTTGAGTTTTCGAAACCTTTTTATGAAAAAGCTCTTGACATTGAGTATGGTTGGTGGAATGTTATATATATCGAATCGTGAAATGCTTTTTGACATGCCTTTGATTTAATTCGATTTGTAAAATTGATTTACAAGATAAGTCCTGAAATGATTTGAAAAATGTTTTCACAAAAAGTAATTCTCATGGATGAATTAAGTTGCGAAAGTTTATGTGATTAATTTGTGAAATGTATTATGATATATGAGATTTTTTATGAATGAGATTTTTGGTATTGGAGGATGATAGTTTGGTGCTCAATATCGCTGTGAACTCAATTGAGGATTTGTGAGTATAGACATACTAATTTATAATATCATTGTAAGCCAAGCTACCGGCTAATAATAGGTGGAGACCTAACCAATAGAAAAAACTTGATCGCCTTATCATGAGCTAGATATTTGAGCATGAGTTTAGTTAATAGAATAAACTATTGATATGTGATTTGAGATTAGTCGATGAAATGAACCATTGACCCGTGGTTAAATGAGATTAATTAATGGAATAAGCCATTGATAGTTGATTTGTTATTGTGAACTGACATTATTATTAATTTATACATAAAAGGGTTTGTTAGAAAGATATTTACTTTTGATATTTTGCACATATATATATCAAATTGTGAATGTACAATCTGCTTAGAAGAGACGCACTACTCACTGAGTTATGATTGCCCACCTCTCTATTTTCCAATATTTTTTAGGTTCTTTTGCTAGCAATGAGTAGTACAAGAACAATATCAATGAAGGGACACTTAGGAGTTAGATTTTTGTGATTTGATGTTGCGTCCTCCAGATGAAATGATGGTTTGTCATCCCCATTCTTGAAGAATTGCTCATAGGCAGCTATGTTGTGAACACTGTGAGTACTAGTGTTTGTCTACTGAAGACTCCCATCACAACATACAAACAATTCGTTATCTTTCAATTTCTGCATTGTAATTATGCTTGTAGTTCCCAAATGTTTTGTTGTCGCTTAAATTGCATGTATATCAGTTGTAGTGTTAAGATCTTTGCTGTTAATTAAATTCTGGTGAAGTTTATGTACTTTCAGTTTTGTTTGAAGTGAAATTATCAATTTCCTTTCATATCGCCACGTCCCGAACCCCGAGCACGTGCACATCTCTCTCTGGTCGATAATATTTTGCGACTTTCCAGGACGAGTCGTCGACCCTTTTCGTTTGATTGCACATGCGAAAGCGAAAATAAATCCCCTGATAGTAATCATCTCGGGATAGAAAAACAGAACAACAATTTCACAAAACAAAACACGCCTTTATATATACACTGAGTCATGTACAAGGTTTATGACCAAAAGACTACAAAGACTGACTTTTAAAAAAGAAGCGGTCCTAACTAACATACACTTCAAATTACCTTCTCTTAGCTTCAAGTCCTCGACTCGACGACCTTGAAAATTTAACCCACGATGGGGTGAGATATAAATCTCAGCGAGTTCATGCTTTAAACCCCGATTAGGAGGGAAATACGCCCAGAGGTGTTTTAACTACTCAATCACACAATCATAGGGATTTACCTCGCCTCAGATCCACCTTGCAAGTTAGTATAATTTATATCACAAGTAGCCATATAGATATGAGCAACAATTAAGCTCCAACAACAGGAACGCCACACTCAATCAATCATGCGTACCTAGTTTTACTCTCGGCATTTAGTACGGCTTACTTTCTGTTCAGCGGTCCTCTAACATTGTCAGGCATCGTCTCATACCATTGTGCATGGCATCGTCACTACGTCGATGGCATTCCATAAAGGAGCATTGGTCCAGAATCTATCGCGATTGGCATCCATTGGTAGGGCATCCCATATAGGGGTAATGTCTAGCTTAATAGCTCGGGACGAGTTTTCTTAACAAACACACGATCACTCAAACATGGCTCAGGGCACCGTGCATTACACTCAAATATCTCCATTAAAATGGTGAACTTGGCCTATTTTCTTCATATTAGAGATATCCATGAAAATCGTCGTGTGTGGGTACACGGTCAATTCATCCCAAAAGACTGATATCATTTCTTTTCAAATCCCACTGGTTTATATAGTATATAAAATCATTTTCGGTGTTTAGAACCCGATACCTAGGATTTTCTCGATAAATGTCAAAATTCACAAATTTTGGAATAATTGACTCAACTTCCAATCAAGACTCAATTTTCACAATTTAACACTCGATTGCAGAATTTAACCACACCATTACAATCAGCACGAAATTCCGGTTCTGGCTATCCCTACCTAATTTCCGAAAAATAATTAATAATTTATTAATTTCGAAAATTAATTAAATAAATCAATTTAAATCCTAAAAATACCAACCTAGGCCAAAATCACTAAATTAAATACCAATACAGACCCGAAAATTCTCGAACCCTTCTAGATAAGTAATGCAATTTATCTAGGCCTCACTTAATCTAGTCTAACCATCTAACATGTATAATTGAATATTTAAATCACTAATTTAATTTAATTAGCCACATAATTCCTAATTAAATTAAACTAAACACCCCTTAGACGTCATTAGCCTACTAAAAAGAGTTTAGTACATAAACTCACCGGTGCAAAGTGAAGACCGGTTCACTGCGACGGCAGCCGAAACTTGAATTTTCAGTGATGTCGACGGACACTTGGGCCGGGCCCAACAGGCCTTGCAAGCCCACAGAAAATTGCTGGGCTTGGGCTGAGATGGGCTTTAAATTTTCGTGGGCTTCGCAGGCTTCTTGGGCTGACTTCAGGCGAGCCAAAACCTGGGCCGAATTGCAAGCTTGAGTGGACTGAGAGTGGGCTGGAGTTTCTGGCCAAACGGTGGACTGCGAAGAAAGTTCCGTGGGCTGCTGAACCTGGCCGAAGACGCGGGCTTCTAATGGGCTTGCGGCTGAACTCACGTGGGCTGCTGGTTGAACAAAGAAGCAGCAAGAGCTGCTGCTGCTGGGCTTCGAAAATGAGGACCGAAATGGTGGAGATGCAACGTTCGTTCGCTGCTGGGTAACGCACGAAACAGAAGGAGGAATGAAGGGCAGCTTCGAGCACGGTTGATGGAGCGGAGGAAATGCGAGCTGGCAGCGAAGAAGGGGAGCTCGGCTGGGTCGTTGACGGTGTGCTAACGTCGAAGAAGTTGAGGGGAACAAACCGAAGTGGAGCAGGCTGGCGTGAGCGGCAGCTGGAGTCTTCGATGCTGGAGTTGACCGGGCAAATTGAAGACACGAGAAGGGCTGGTGTCTCCATGGCAACGGGAAGGAGATCAGTGGGGTTGGGTTCGCTGGCAAAAATGAGAGGGGAAGGTGGGGACGTGAGCTGGCGTTGTGGGGTTTACGGGAAATGAAGGGTGAACGGTAGTGGATGGAGAGAGACGTGAAGAGGGGATGAAGAAAATGGGGATGAGGGCAGAAGGAAATGAAAGAGAAGTGTGAGTGAGAGAAGGAGATGCGAGGAAAATGAAATGAAGGAGAAGCTGCGGGGGATGGAGTCGACCGGTGAAAGGAGGAGGAGAGAGAGAGACGCTAGTAGAAGATGGAAAAATAGAAGAGGTCCAATTAAAATATCTAATAACATCATTACTTGGTCCAAGTAGTCTTCAAGCTTATCCTTTCAATTAAACCTTTGTCCCCCAGTACTTTCTTGCAATATAATCCTCAATTAAACCAATTTGATGACCAATGTTGCACCCCCCACCTAGCTCCGAATTTCTTAAAAATTAGTTTCAATTTCAACACAAATTTCCTCAATTGATGTCCGATTAAGGAAAAGGCCCACATCAATTCCACAAGTCCCCATCACCAAGTAGCTCGGTTTGGAAACCAAAAATCCATTCAAATTGGCCAATCTGAATTTCCGTTATTTTCCGAATCGTCCGAAGTGATTTTCCGTAAAAATCCCGAACTCGACAGAATTTCTCCGTAAGACAAGACGACGTCCTATAAATGAATCGTGACACGCCTGAACGTTCGATTCCCGAAACCGAATTCAATTTCGTGGTTAAAATCGACCAAACGCGATTTTAGTCCAATCCGACCTACCGAGTAGCTTTTAGGGATTTTACCATAGTTATATCCCTTAACGGCTTCACCCAATAGATTGGTTAACTCGTGAGTGATCAGCTCAGAGAAAAAGGACCATAAGCGCACCGACGAAGAGCCCATTTCGTTTTATCGGGACGGGTCGAAAATTCAGAATGTCACACATACCTATGGCATTTCTTGTACGGGGTCACCGCAGAACTTGTATCCTCTTATGAAAAAATCGAAAAACAATTTTCGGTGAAAAGTATTTCGTCTCAGGTGCAAACACACTTGTGTTCATTTTTCGACTCTTTGGTCGATTTACATCTAGACACTTCATACTTATTCTTCAGCTAATATGCTCCCCATGAATTCGCTTGCGCCGAAAAAAATGTTCCATGATTCAAGAATCTCCAAGATGTTGTAGATCAACACCTGTTTCCAAAAGCAGCCTGTTAGGCTAGATTGATCTGGCGTAAATAAATAGACTACATTCAAAGGGAAAATCGATGAGATACGCTAGGATTCATGGACTACATGCAAAAGTTCCCATAGGTAATTCAGAAAGACAGTAGCTTTCGTTAGAAATGCAGGTAGAGGAGGGTTTCCTCATATGAAGTAACATAATTAGTCAAATTAAATCTTTCCCTGATATGGAAGGTCTTGTGGAGCAATTGTCTGGGTTTATACTGAGTAATGTCTGTAGTAGCTTTATTAATTGATTGGAATCAGTGTAAGAGAGACTTGATAATGTAATTTATGCCAGGTCAACGACTTGACTCGACGAGTCCGAGGTGCAAGGATTTGATTAAGAAAAGAGCGCAACTTCCGGGACTAAAAGTAATGCTCTTGGCCTTTCATTTTCGAGATGGAAGTCAATAATGATGGGAACAGAGGAACTTAATTCATTAAACCTCTTCTCAGGTTTTTCTTCTACCAGATGAAGTTTATAAACAGCTTTGTTAGACCGGGCTTATAATTCAACTTAGTAGCAGCCAGTGTCGGTGTCAGCCGAAGAAACTAGATGAATTGCATTCAGACACGGCATAGGGGAGAGGCGAAAGCGGCGAAGATGACTGAGTCAATGGACGACGAAGATGACTGAGTCGATGGAGTCATGGCTCTGTTCAACGGAGAAGATATTGGGTGGTCCGGGACCGCCACGTCAGCGTGGTCCCGGACCACTCACGGGGCGCCACGTCAGCGGGGAGGGAACCAACAGGACCTGCCCCTGTCCCATCTCTCTGACGCTCTCTCTCCTCTTTCTCTTCTTTGTCTCCCTCCCTCACACGTGGCGCCCCGTGAGTGGTCCAGGACCACGCTGACGTGGCGGTCCCGGACCACCCAATATTTTCTCCTGTTCAACGGGTCGGTAGGAGATAACAAGCCTGATCAGCATTTATAATATTAGTTTTGTTTTTCATTGCAGATGCGTGTACGCCAGTAGGTATATGACAGACCACCAAAATTTGAAAGTCTGAATATCCAGATTCGGCTCAGGCTTACCTCTGCAGCAGAAAACTCTTCTTGCTTCCTTCTCCTGTTCCCGTTCGTGAAAAGATAAATTCGAGCAATCCGATCTTAAATTCCAAAAAGTGTTGTGTTTCATAAGAGCGCAGAACCATCATGGTCTTCAACTTTTCAACCGTGGATCTCACCGAAGATCCTCCCGATTTCGATCCAGATTCGCCGCCTGCTTCTCAGTCATCAACGAATTGTCTGCCGCTTAATTTTGCTGGCCGCAGTTTCATCAAAGCTATAACACCCCGCCAGGTCGTTGCTGGTGCTTCTCTGCGCTTGGCCAATTCCGCTTCCAAGTTTGGTTGCTGGAGGCCAAGCGAATCGCTCCAATGTCCAGATGCAGGGCGCCATAAAAGGTTCACTTTCCGCGAGCTGAAGGTCGCTACCAACAACTTCAGTGAGACAAAGAAGGTGGGTCAGGGTGGGTACGGTTATGTGTACGAAGGAGCCTTGGGGACGGCTCGAGGGTGGCGATAAAAAGACTCAATAGACGTGCCTCTCAGCCATGGACATTCCATGCTGAAGTAAAAGTGGGGAACATGATCTGCCATCGGAATCTGGTTCGGGTTCTAGGGTTTTGTTCGTCGTCGAAACATGGAGAACAGATGCTTGTGTACGCTTTCATGCCCAACGGAAGTCTAGACTCCCTTCTAAGAGGACAGTCAACAAAGAAGATCCAACTTGATTGGCCCACCAGGAAGAAGATAGCAATTGGAGCTGCGAGAGGGATCTCCCATTTGCATGATCTGAGGATAATTCACAGGGACATTAAACCTGGTAATATACTTTTGGATGAGAACTTTGAGGCTCATGTTGCAGATTTTGGGATGGCCTTGTTCATGGACGAGTACAAAGAGAAGGCTGTTTCCGAAGGAGGACCCAACGGTGAAGACGATTATTTTACCGACCACGCAATGGGAACGCTTGGTTACATGGATCCGGAGCGCTTTCTTGGAAGAAACGCGGTAAAGAGCGATGTTTATGGGTTTGGCGTGACGCTTCTTGAGCTCATAAGTGGTCGTAGAGCTAGGGAAACAACCTGCCTCGATGGAAATGAACTGGGGCTGTCTCAATGGGCACACGCCCTATTAAAGGAGGAACAGTTGGAAAGGCTAGTCCACACCAATATGCCGGGCGGCTACAACAAGAGTGAATTCGAGAAAATTGTGCGTCTGGCTCTACTTTGCACGCAATTCGACCCCAAAAAGCGGCCTTATATGGCTGAAGCAGTCCTATTTCTTGAAGGAATTATTGGCTTGGAGAAAAGATGGGAGGAGTATCAACATGAAGACGGATTATCTGGCCCAAATGATCTCTCAAGTTCGAGCGACTCTTCTTCTTGTCCAAGGGAAGATGAAGTATCTGGTCCTAGATGATCCTTCCAAGAACCAGTTGCTCGACATTCACCTGTGAGATTGTGGCTGCCTCAGCTTAGAGCGTTATACCATATATCATTGAATCTTTTTTGCTCTGTTCAAGTGTATTTACTCCTATATCGTTATCATATTGATAACATTCTTGTCATGTTTTGCCTTAAATTGTCAATCTTAGAGAAGCTACGCCAGCAGCAAATGTAACCCGTGGAAGTAGCGCCCCTATCCGCGTATTTAAGCCAAATGCATGTTGCTGTCATCTATGTATTATGCGAATACTGTAATATATTTTAGCTTTAAAGAGGGAAATAAAAAGGGCATTGGTATAAACTCTCAATATCTGTTCATGCCAATTTAGCTCATAAAAAGACACCCATATTGAAGACACTTTCAATTCTTTGAGAGTATATGTTTGAATTGCAACGGTTCATAACGAGTTAGGATGTTTTGTTGTAATAAGAGCAAAATGTTGTGAATTTGGACTTTTCCAATTGCAGTGATTTGCAGTGATTTATTTATAGTCACGACCGGTCGTTGTAAACAAAGACAAAACACCGTAAATTTATGTTCTTTCTTTTTGTGTTTTTTCTTTCCAGTTACGACATAAAGATTCGTTGCAATCAATAACAAAATTTGTAAATTTTTTAATCAATAAGGTTTTTAATAATTTACGAGGTTACATCGTAGTTTGAATTTTTTAAAAGCTGACAAAGGTATGCAACCATCCGTCGTGATCAAGAACGTAGCGTCCATCTTCTAACGGGTTGGACGTCGAATCTTTTGTGAAAATTGGCAACTAGTTGCAACTAGCTCAAATTCAATGGCCATGATCTTTCTATCTCAATCTAGCAGTAGATATTTGTGGGGTTACGGTACAGCGATATACCTTAAAAGTCCCCGTGTTATTATGTCTTTCTTTCATTGCCGAAATGTTTTCTTTTCTTTTTTGGTCGAACATTGTTGAATTTTTTTCTTTCATTGCTGAAAAGCTCTAATCAGCAAAAGGGGGAAAATTGTCCATAAAATCCTAAACCTATTACTTTTTTGTCAATTCAATTCTAAACATTTTTACTTCTTGTTAATTGAGTCAATCCAATCAATTTTGGTTAGAAATTGCTGATGTGACTTGGTCAAAGACTAACTCCTAAGACTTTTTTTTTTATAATTTTTTTAAAAAATTTTAAATGTTTTTTACTTTTCTATTTTATTTTGGGTTTGGGGTTAGGGCGGCGGGGTTACTTGCCCAACCCTCGTCGGCCACAATCAAGGGCCGGCCGACCCTTGTTGGCGAAAGCGAGGCTCACGAGCCCTTGCCCAGGAGCCGGCAAGGGCCGCCCAAACCCAAAAAAAGGAAGAGAAAAGTAAATATATATATTGAAAATTCAAAAAAAATTATTAAAAGATTATAAAAAAAAAGTCACGTTAGCGCCGGTCAGCCATGACAGTAATTTCTGGTTAAAATTGGCCACATATATTTAATTGGGAAGAAGTAAAAATATTTAAGACTAAATTGACAAAACTAAAAAATTTATAACTAAATTGACAAAAATACAATAAATTTAAGATATTTTCAAAAATTTTCCCAACAAACTATTGTGCTGTCCCGTGGGCTTACTTACCATTCCACATGGTGCTATTTTATGCACCACCATTCATTTACACACAATTTGATTGGATTAAATTATATCAATTCTGTTAAATAACCTGTCTGGGTTAAACACAAAAATCGAGGATCGATTTTCTTTGGATTTGTAAGTACTCTAAAGATGACAATTTCTAGGATGGGACAAAAGCACTATGCCGACAAAATACAAAGTTAGTAGATATGGATTTGCGGTGATTAAAGCTTGTATGATTATCGTGTTGACCCACTTGACACGATTGATAAATGAATTGCATCCATGTTCATCTCGTGTCAGTATTACTTTGACATAAAATGAACATCCGCCCACGAAATATCTAATTAGTTCTTAACCCTGATGAATGCATTGGTTGTTCCTGATGAAATAGCGGGTGCAGTCCTAGTGAAATATTCTGCAAAAGTGGATTCTTCCGCAAAGGTTGGCGTCTTGATTCGCCACATCCATTTCGCAGGCGTTTCGTTCATAAACAGAAGACTTAGGCAAATGATTTCAGAGCGTGTGTTGAGCATTTGAGTGGGGCGGGTATGGTCTTGTAAGTGTCAACACATTGGAACAGATTGCTTTTGCCTTCGGAAAAAGGAAGAGAAACCGCGTGATATGAGCGAATCGTTTTTGACTTAGGCCGAACTTATTGATTCTTTGACGTCATTCCTGGAAGTCTTCTTCAGATTTGCGGCCCACCAGAAGAAAGGGGGAAGGGCCCGATAAAGACGGGCTAAGAATTGCTAGTTGAAGCTTTTTCTTGCTCACCTGCAAAAACACCGTTAAAGTTCTCCTTATCTACGTGACGGATTTGAGTGGTCTGAGCTTCAGTTTTCCTTCTAGGAGTCCAAAAGCTGAACCGTGGCCTTCAAATTCGCCACGATCGATCTCACTGAAGATCCTCCCAATGTTGATATGGACTCGCCGCCTTCTTCTCGATCATCAGCGGTTTGCCTGCCGTATATTACCGGTTGCAATTTCAAGAAACCAATGACATCCCGCCAGGCCAGTGCCGGGGCTTCGCTGCACCAGACAATTCAGTCTTCCGAATCTGGTTGTTCAAGTTGTAGGCTAAGTGAATCTCTCCGCTTCCTGGTTCTGATATGGAGGTTTGCCATGGACGCCTTAAAAAGGTTCGCGTTCCATGAGCTATAGGCAGCTACCAACCACTTACAGCGGTGAAAAAACTGTGGGTAGGGCCGGGTTTGGTTGTGTATATGAAGGATTCTTATGTTCATTTGTTGACTCTTAGGTTGTTAAATAGTGAAGTGAGACTTCATCCAACACCCACGCCGGTAGTTCGCCTGCTGCATAAAACTGTTCAATCATTCATTAATCCCCAAAATGTAGTTCCACTATTGTTTCCAAAGGGCATCCTGTTAGGCTAGATTGAGCAGAAGTAAAAACTGAATAAGTAAATGACGTTTGAAGGGAAAATCGATGACATAAGCTAGGATTCATGGATTAAATACAGAAGTTCCCAGGGTAATTTGGAACGACTAGACCTTTCATTAGAAATGCAGGTACAGGAGGGTTTCCTCATATGAAGGTTGTAATCAGTTCCATTTGATTACTTCCTTGATTTGGAAGGGCTTACGGAGCAATTTTATGGGTGTATACTGGCTAAACTGCATTCGGAAGCAGCACAGGAATTCTAAATGTTGGACTAATTTTCTAACAAAGATCAACGTACCAAGACCGGCGAAGTGAAAGTAACCAGGGTGACTGACTCGTATGAGTCATCGCTTGGTGGGACATAACAAGCATTATCAACATTAACGATAAGATACTCAACAAAGCGAAGCCTTTTTCTATTGGCTTTGTTAAGTATGCACGACCAAGCGAAATCTGAAGCTCCTTGTTCTTAGTCAATTAAACTATTGAGTGAAATCTTGTACACAAAAGAGAGTCTATATCTTTGAGAGACCTTGAGGAAGTGTAGTAGAGTCTCTACACTGTGGAATCAAGGAAGAGCTTTTCTGTAACAACTCTTTTGTTCATAGTGAAATCCAGCCGGTGGGCTGTCAATGCGGAAGAGTGGACGTAGGCTTGGATTAAGCCGAACCACTATAAACTCTGTGTTCATATTCTCTTCCCTACTCTCTTTTACTTTGATCGTATCTTGTTAAGAGAAAAATTCTCATTTCATTATCTATTATTGAATGCTGCACACTTATCTCGAAAATATTATTTTTATACATATTCACCCCCCTCTAGGTGCTTATACTAGCCCTATGAATTGGTATCAGAGCTCGTGTACTCATTTAAATTGAAGTGTTTTACTTCAGAGTTAAAGATCCATGGCTAGTACGTTGGCTCCAGGACTGGTTGAAGGGCAAAGCAATACCAGACCACCTTATTTTGATGGGAAGGATTACAACATATGGAAAAACAAGATGAAGGCATTCTTAAGATCAAAGGATCCTCTGAAATGAGATGTAGTAGACAAAGGAATCATTCCTAAAGCTGCACCTATCTTAGAAAGAGGAAAAGAAGCTGTTGAATCTAGCGAAATGACTCAAGAAGAGATGACCAAGAGACAAGCTCTTGATGCAAAAGCAATTTATTCTTTATATTGTGCATTATCACCTACTGAATATAACAGAATATCTTCTTGTGTTACAGCTAAAGAAGTCTGGGATAGATTACACATCACCTATGAAGGAACTGATCGAGTGAAAGAAACCAGAATCAACATTCTGCTCGGTCAATACAAAGCATTCAAAATGAAATTAGGCGAATCTATCACTGACATGTTTAGTCGTTTTACAGAAATCGTGAATGGTCTTGAAAATCAAGGTCAACCAATTTCAGATCCCATGAAAGTAAACAAGTTACTGCGTGGACTCTCCAAGGATTGGAATCACATAAAAACCTCAATAAGGGAGACACAAAGAATTATGCCACTTTTTGTCGATGAATTAGTTGTGACTCTTTAGTCTTATGAAGTGGAGCGAATCAACGAAGATGAAGATCCTAAAGGTAAGAAATCCATTGCATTAAAATCTAATGATGATTCGATGTCACAGGTCCCCGAAGACGACATGGATGATGAAGAGCTTGCTCTCATGATAAGAAGATTCGAGAAGCTAAACGAAAAGGAAGAAGATTCAATCCAAAGAAACAAAGCTTCCAAAAGCAACAGAGTAAGTCTGTTGAGGATGATGAATCCAATAGAGATGTAGTCTGTTTTGAATGTAAGAAAAAGGGACATATCGACCTAACTGTCCCCTTCGAGGAAAAAGAAAGGAAAAGCTGAGAAATCTCGAAAGGCATTCAAAGCAGAAACTTGGAGTGATACGAATGTGAAGAAAGTGATGATGATTATGCCAATATTTGTCTCATGGCACAATCGGACTACGATTCGAGACTCAAACAGGACTCGGGTTCGAGACGGTGAAATCAAGGTCACTATCAAGAGAAAGATTAAATGGTACCTGGATAGTGGATGCTCAAGGCATATGACAAGAGATTCAAGCTGCTTCTTAAAGCTTGTTCAAGTTAATGGTGGAAAAGTTTCATTTGGAGGAAACAGCAAAGGAAGAATTGTAGGATTCGGAACTGTAAAGATTGGAAGCCTCACGATTAGTAATGTTTCCTTAGTGGAAGGACTCAACTATAATTTGCTAAGTATTAGTCAGCTGTGCGACACTGGTTTCAAAATCAATTTTCAAGAAGGAATTTGTTCAGGAACCAGTAAAGACTCCTCTCGGTCTTTCATGGGTCGAAGACATGGAAATATCTATCTCCTGGATGTCAAACCAGATGAAACCCAATGTCTAATCTCAATTCAAGAGGAAGCAAATTTGTGGCACAGAAAGCTTGGGTACATTAACATGAAGCAAATAGCCAAAATTTCAGCAAAGAAGCTTGTTCGTGGTCTACCTAATCTGTCATATAAAAAGTCTGATCTATGCACACCATATGTGTTGGGAAAACAGGTAAGAAACTCATTCAAACCAATAAATCAAGTTTCCACTAATCGTGTACTGCAGCTTTTGTATATGGATCTCTTTGGACCTACCAGAACTCAAAGCATTGGAGGTAAGAAGTATTGTTTAGTAATTGTGATGATTATTCACGATTCACTTGGGTATATTTCCTCGCAAGTAAGTCTGAAACTTTTTCTTATTTCGAAAAGTTTGCCAAAAAGGTCCAAAATGAGAAAGGATATGTTATTTCAAGTATTCGGACAGATCATGGAGGTGAATTTGAAAATCAAGACTTTACAAAATTCTGTGATGAATCTGGTTTTCAACATGTATTCTCCTCTCCATACACTCCAGAGCAAAATGGAGTCGTGGAAAGAAAGAATTGGTCGCTTCAGGAAATGGCTAGAACTCTTTTAATTGAAAGTAACATATCTTCACGCTTTTGGGCTGAATCTGTTTCTACAGCATGTTATATTATTAATAGAGTCTTTCTAAGGCCTATTCTGGAGAAAACTCCCTATGAGTTATTCAAAGGAAAAAAGCCCATTGTTTCATATTTTCATGTGTTTGGATGTAAATGTTTTATATTGAAAAATGCAAATGATCGAGTTGGTAAGTTTGAAGAAAAATCAGATGAAGGTATTTTCCTTGGATATTCTATCACAAGCAAAGCTTACAGAGTATACAACAAAAAGACTCAATCTGTGGAGGAATCAATGAATGTTAAATTTCAAGACTCTATGCAAAATGAATCATCTCGACTCAACTTGAAGATTCTCAACCACTCCCAGACTCTACAAAGTCTAAATCTCCGTAAGCAACTCGACTTCGAAAGACCAAAGAACAAATGATCATCGAAGATTCAAATAAGGAAAAAGATCAACAAATCGACAAATCAATCGGAACTAGAAGCATAAATCTAGTCATCCCAAAGATCTCATTATTGGCGATATTAATGAAGGAATTCGCACAAGATCCAAAAGACGCGAAGAGTCTAGTGTCAGGTCTCTTATTTCCGAAATAGAACCCAAGAGCATAGAAGAAGCTTTAACGATGAAAGCTGGATTGAAGCTATGCAAGAAGAACTCGTGCAATTCAGCATTAATGATGTCTGGGAATTGACTCCTAAACCAAAAGGTAAATCTATCATTGGGGCTAAATGGGTTTTCAGGAACAAGATGAACGAAAAAGGAAAGGTTGTAAGAAACAAAGTAAGACTCGTAGCCAAGGGATATACGCAAGAAGAAGGGATAGACTATGATGAGACTTACGCCCAAAGAGCAAGGTTAGAAGCAATTAGATTATTACTTGCTTTTGCTTGTCATATGAATTTCAGGTTATTCCAAATGGACGTCAAAAGTGCTTTCCTAAATGGATTTATCTAAGAGGAAGTCTATGTGGAACAACCACCCGGTTTTGAGAACCCAAGAAAACCGTGACTCGTATTCGGGCGAAAAAGGCTTTATATGGTTTAAAGCAAGCACCTCGAGCTTGGTACGACAGACTAAGTAAGTTTTTAATTCAAAGTGGCTTTGTTAAAGGTAAAGTAGATACTACTTTGTTTATCAAAAGAGAAAGCAAAAGCTTTCTACTTGTTCAAATTTATGTTGATGATATTATTTTTGGATCTTCTAATGAAAGTCTGTGCAAGAAATTCTCTAAGTCTATGCAGGATGAGTTTGAAATGAGCATGATGGGTGAACTAACATTCTTTCTTGGGCTTCAAGTGAAACAACTGAAGGAAGGAACTTTTATTCATCAAGAAAAATATGCCAATGAACTTGTCAAAAAGTTTGGGCAGGAGAATTGCAAAAAGACTGATATACCAATGTCAAGTTCCTTGAAGATAGACAAAGATGAAGAAGGAAAGAAAGTTGACCAGAAGCTATACAGGAGTATCATTGGCTCACTTCTTTATCTTACTGCTTCTAGACCTGACATTTTGTTTAGCGTTTGCATTTGTGCCAGATTTCAATCAGACCCTAAATAATCTCATCTAAGTGCTGCAAAGCGTATTATCAAATACATTGCCTCAACTTCAAAAATAGGTCTCTGGTATCCTAAAGAAGGAGACTTTAATCTTCTTGGATACTCTGACGCAGACCTAGCCGGATGCAGAATTGATAGAAAGAGCACCTCGGGCACCTGTCAACTACTTGGAAGCAGGATCGTGTCTTGGTTTTCAAGGAAGCAAAGTACAGTAGCTCTTTCTACAGCAGAAGCAGAGTACGTAGCTCTTGGAAGTTATTGTTCACAAATTCTGTGGATAAAACAACAGCTAAGAGACTTTGGAATTGAAGATTCTTGCACTGAAATCAAATGTGACAACACCAGCGCAATCAATCTCACCAAGAATCCAATTCTTCACTCAAGAGCAAAACATATAGAGATTCGACATCACTTCATTAGAGATCATGTTCAAAAATGGAGAAGTTACTATTCAGTTTATTGACTCAAAGAATCAACTGGCTGATATTTTTACAAAGCCTTTGGAGAAAAATCAATTTGAAGTTATTCGTTCCAGACTCAATATCTTAAAGTCTGAGGAGGTTCAGACCCAGGACTAAAAGTTTAAAGACTCTCAGATTTAGATGATCAAGATTCATGACTGTAAGTTTTGTTATTATCTCTCAGATCAAATCTTGAAAAGGTACAATCATCTATCCGGAATTGATTGTTGCTAATTCTATGATTATTTCAATCTTTCCTTTCGAAAAAGAAGTTATTTTTTAAAAATGACAATTATCTAATTTTTTGAAAAGGCAGTTATTTTTAAAAAAAGCATCTTTATATTTTCTTATTACGGCGTTCCGTATGCCTCGATTTGATTTGCTTTATATACTGGCGGTTCCTTTTTGTTTTTCTCACAAAAACCCTAAGAAAGCATCGATCTTCCACTTCTGTCTTCTTCTCTTGTTTATTCCTCGAAAAGTTGTCATCTTTCTTGGAAAACAAGCTTGGAATTTCTCAAAGACTATGAGATATGTCATCCCAAAGAAAGTCTTCAAGGATCGCGAACAGGGGACCACAGCAAATGCATGAGGGGCCTACGCACTTTGATCTCACCGAGGAAGAAGAATCTCCTAGACAAAGCCCGAGCGAGCCCACAACATTCTCGCGCGTCCATCTCCTCCATCTAGTCCTCAGAATGTTGCACATCAAGAAGAGGAAGAAATCATCGACGACGCAGATCCCGTAAGAACTCTTAAGCCCGCTTTTACCTACAAGCTTTATCGTGCTTTAAAGAGGAGTGGTACTCTGTTGAACTACATTGACGAATTTCTGAAGGACAAAGGGTTTAGAAATGAAACATACTTTTTACGCACAATGGAACGATTAGGAATTGCCCCTGTTGGTTCGGCGGATGAGGCATTGGCAAATATCCCAATTGATCCACGTGTTGGAGGGCTGAGTCAACCAGATGGGAATGACGATGACAGGATGTACAGTGAGTTTAAACCGAGAATAGGCATTGCAGCAAAAATCCGAACCAAAAGGACGGATTTGTTTCGATCGGATGACCACAAGCAACTGTACTCTAAGTTGCTGAAGCGTGGGGTGATAAACCTTAGAAGTGTGGACTTTGATTTTCTTGACTCTGTGAATATCAATCTGCGGGAAAAATTCAATCTCCTTTAACTCGAACAGTTTTGTTCTGACACTACAGAAGCTCATGCTGAACTTACTGCTTATTTCTATTCGAATCTCAGTTTTTTGAATGCGAATAGATTCTCTTTTAGTGTTCGAGATCAGGACTATGTGGTTGACATGAATACATTGGCTGATGTGATTGGAGTGGAAAGAGGAAGATATCAACCCATCAATGTGTCTATTGCTCGTGCAACGTTGGAGCTTGTTAAGGATAGAAAGACGGAAGAAAAAATTTCTTATTCAAGAATGAATGCGTCCAACATTTTGCTTCACAAGATTGTGATTAACTGTCTTAGACCAAAGTCAACTTCAAAGACAGATCTTTCAAACTCGGAGGCAAAATTGATGTATGCCATCAATGCTGGTAAAAAGTTCTCTCTTCCACACACTATCATGTTCCACATGTACAGAGCAGTGGTGAAGGACAAGGGTCAACTTCCGTATGCAGCTCTTGTGACCAAATTATTCAGACATTTGAACGTTCAGCCTCCCCGGATTTTCTGTGTTCGAATGTGAGATCAAATGGTGGTGGGACTG
Organism: Eucalyptus guilfoylei; assembly: GCA_016097605.1. Lineage (NCBI taxonomy): Eukaryota > Viridiplantae > Streptophyta > Magnoliopsida > Myrtales > Myrtaceae > Eucalyptus > Eucalyptus guilfoylei. Next base: position 23,420,508 of record CM027863.1, on the reverse strand, counting down.
AAAATGGTCTCTAAAATGCGTCTGAAGGAACTCAACAAGGCGTTGGAGAAATTCAAGGAGAAAACCCCTGTCAAGTCTCATCATTTCTCTTCGGCTGCAAAGAGGAAAGGGAAGGAGCCCATGGTTGCTCCTTCAAGGAAAAGAAGAGCTCTCATCATTGAGGATGAAGAGGATGAGGACGATATCACTATTTCTACAATGGCTTTGAAGAATTTGAGTCGTTCTGTTCCAAGATCAACTGAGCAACAGGAAAAAGACACTGATGAGACAGAACAGAGATTTGAAGAAAGAGAAGATTTGGAAGCAGAGGAGAAAGAAGCAGAGGAGAGAGATGCAGAGGAGGAGAGAATTCAGGAAGAAGAAGAAAAAGAGAGAGAGGAAACAGAGCATGAGGAATACTTTTCTCCAACTGAAGGCATGGAAACAGGGGGAGATCCTAAGAAAAGAGGAACGTCCTCATTCCCTGTCACTAGTGAAGGAATAAGTCGTTCTCCAGCTGATCCAGAGGACATCTATGCTTCTCAATTTCCTGAGGAGGAACATGATATTTCATCGCCCAATCTGCGTGACCATGCTGATCTGCCATCATCTGCACATACTCCATCTGATCGTGCAGAAGCCAGTACTCAGACTGATAATTCAGCAAACTTTCGCAGAATTCTTGATGTTCTCCTGGAGATGCGAGGTCAAATATATGCTCTGGGATGCGAAGTACAAAACTTGCAGAATGCAGGACAAACCTCTTCAGTTTCTTTGCATGATCAAATTCATGCCCTTGCTCTTCAAGTTCAATCAAATGCTAAGGGTGAAGATGTGGTGCAACTGAAGGAGGATTTGAAAAAGCTGGAAGGGATTGTCCAATCAATGGGAGATTTCCAGCTTGTTCGTGTTCCCAAGCAATCTTAGTTTTATTCTCTTTTCATCTCTACCTTTTTTAATGATGACAAAAAAGGGGGAGAGATGTGGTGCAGATTTGTTTCGAACTTTTGTGTTGTTTGACTTGTCTTTTGTGTTTGGTTGTTTGGTTTTGGACTGGTTTTGGATTTGACTGTTTGAACGTTTGTTTGTCTTAAGAAATATTGTTATCTCATGGCTTTGTTCATTTACAAGACTAACCTATCTTCTGTGGATGCAGATTTTAGTGTTATTACTAAGCCTTTTATCTTTGTGAGATATCCATATTTGCCTAAGTAATGTTTTGCAGGTCAAAGATATCCAAATCTGCAGGAAAGTTATCACCATCAAAAATGGGGAGATTGTTGGAGAAATCGTCCTTGAATGTTTTGAAGCTGACAAAACGTTTCCATCAGTCTAGTCTGAAGACTTGCAGACTCTTCCATTAAAGTCTGAAGACCTTCGGACCGCCAGACTCAAGACTCAAAGTCTATCCTCATTGACAGTCTCTAGACCGTCGAAGAAGTCTTATCTAGAACTGGATGTTTCGTTAAGAATTTGACTTTATCGACTGGAGAAGATCTCTTGGCTGGATATAGCATGTCGGAATCCTTTATTCAAATCAAGATTGATTCAGGGATGTTGGATCCATTGATTGACGAAGTATACTTTGAAGGTTCTACTTATGGAAACCTAGATCCTGATTGTATGGGCGAGTAGGATTGATGGGCTATCGTCAAGTTCCTTAAATAGCTTGAAGATCTTTCTAATTGATTCTGTCCAACGGGTAGATTGGAAGAATTCTTTTGGTAAGTGCCAACGGGTATGATGGCATAAATGAGTATATAAGGAAGACGTTCTAGTTGTTCAAGTGTGTGCGCAATAGAAGAATTCCAAAGTCTGAAGCTCCTTGTTCTTAGTCAATTAAACTGTTGAGCGAAATCTTGTACACAAAAGAGAGTTTATATCTTTGAGAGACCTTGAGGAAGTGTAGTAGAGTCTCTACACTGTGGAATCAAGGAAGAGCTTTTCTGTAACAACTCTTTTGTTCATAGTAAAATCCAGCCGGTGGGCTGTCAGTGCGGAAGAGTGGACGTAGGCTTGGATTAAGCTGAACTACTATAAACTCTGTGTTCATATTCTCTTCCCTACTCTCTTTTACTTTGATCGTATCTTGTTAAGAGAAAAATTCTCATTTCATTATCTATTATTGAATGCTGCACACTTATCTCGAAAATATTGTTTTTATACATATTCACCCCCTCTAGGTGCTTATACTAGCCCTATCACTTACAACAGTGTACTACATCAAGATCATGACCAACTACAATGAATAATTAGACACCTACTCATTTTCATGGTCGAAACAAATGGAGAAAACTTATCAAATTACAAGTGCATGATAGAGGAAAAGCACAAGAGAAGCCAATACACATGGTCAACCATCAAACTCTATCGAATAGGAAATGTAAAGTTACTGAGGTAAAGATGATACTTACCTTACAGCAGGGCTTTCTGTTTGCCCTTCAGTAAGCATTACTACAGGGCCTTCTGTCCTACCTTCAGCCATTACATCTTGCTGTTGATGCTGCCTTTTCAGCTCACAACATTTCTTATTGTGCCCTTCCTTGCGGCAATATGAGCATTTCATCTTTGAGCCCATCCTACTCATCCTCTGACTTGATGTCTCTTCCTGCTGCATTCTTATTTTCTTTTTTGGCCTTCCAATTTGCTTCTTTAGCGGCAAAGGTAGAGGGCTTTCATGATTTATTGGCTCCTAAAATTTGCTGCTTCTGATAGGCTGCATCATGAATTGGTATGAAGTAAGGTATGAGTTTTTTTTTTTTTTTTGTACCAATCATGTATGTAATCATATGGATTTTCTTGCTTCATCCGAATAGCACAAATTGCATGGGCATAGGGAATTCCATTCGGTTGCCGTGCTCGGCATGAACACTTTCTTCTATCCAGGTTGACAACATACTTATCCTGATTTTGAATAATTTCATATCCATTATCTCAATTCCAAACCTGATGGCAGAACGTACTAGCAGCAATGTTTGCATCTAATCTCTTCATAATCCTAGGGCCACAATCTCTAGTCCATTTCGTAGCCTCATCTCTTTGCCTATGCAGTCTAGTCATCACCATCACTCAAATATCATCAAGCATGCTGATGATTGGTTTGCACATGGCCTCTAAAATTCTGCCATTGAAAGCTTCACTGAGGTTGTTATCAATGATATCGCATTTGAACTCTTCGCTGAAGAAGGCCCGACACTAGTGCTTAGCTTATGTTTGGAAGAGTGCATCAAAACCTTCATTTGTCAGCTGCAACAATCCTTGTTTAGCTAATTTGAAATCAGCCATGTTGGTACTCTTTGCTATCTGCCAGAACTGCTTCTGCAGCTTATCTCATTTGAAGTTCCTTGACCAGTTTGCATATATGTACCTCGCGCACATTATATACTCAGCATGTGGCATCAACTTAGCTAATGCAGGAATAAGTCCCTACCAAAATCCAAACCAATAAATACAAGTCAGGAAAAATATGCAAATGATTAATATTAAAAGGGAGTGAATTAATTGACAATGAAATTACCTTCTGTTGGTCGCTCATGAATGCCCATCCTCCCCCATCAGTTATCTCAAGGTCAACCATTAAATTTTTGAGAAACCATGACCAAATATCCTTGTTCTCTATCTTCACAACCGCCCAAGCTATCGGAAACATTTGATTATTGGCATCTCTCCCCACAGCAGCCAACAACTCCCCCTTGCACAAACCCTTTAGAAAGCATCCATCCAATCCTATAACTTTTCTACAACCAGCCAATAAGCCCCGTTTGCATGCATCAAAACAGACATAAAATCTATCAAATCTAGGCCCAAGATCTGAGAGTGGCCTCTCCATAACCTCTACATACACCCTACTAGATGGATTTTGAAACATGCATTCGCCAGCATAGTCCCATACTTGCGCATATTCTTCCTTATACCCACCCATCAGTATTTTCATCACCCGCATCTTAGCTCTCTTGCATTGATTCCTTGACATATTAATCCCTACTTGCTCATTCACTAACTGTTGAAATTGAGGACTCTTGATCTCGGGCATTGCTTTGATAGTGTTGAAAAAATGCTTCGATAACCACACACTTGTTACCCTTTTATTATTAAAGATAATTGGACAAGTATGCTCCTCCTGCAATGACCTAATCTGGAATGACCTATTCTTACTCATCGCACCATAGAGCTTTCATGGACAATTGGGTTGTGAGCACTTAGTTCTCACAAATTCCTTCATGTTTCTAATGAATTGAACACTCCTCTGTTCACCAATGGAGTTCTTCACAACAGCTTCCTTGAACTGTTTGGCATCGTCAAATCTCATGCCTACAAACAAAATAGGTTTATTAACAATTGGATCATAGCAAGGGTACTTACTTTTTCTTCGATGAGCAGGTTCTTTATCATCATTGTCAAGCTCATTCTCCGAACTAGCAACTTCATCGCCGCAGCTTTCTTCATCTTCACTTCTATTATCTTCAGCTGGAACTCCATCCCCATTTACTGGCTCGGAAGGTGCAAGTTTTTTTCTCAGAAATTTCCTTTGCTTTTGTCTTGAATGTGCGAGTTCATCATCATCTTCGTCACTTGGGAAATTTACTGAAGCAAAATATTCATCTTCTGATTCACTGGATAAAGCAATTTCCCATTCTAATCCAATGAAGTCTTCATTGCCCACATCTTCACCCAAATCTTCACTCAAGCTTTCAAGACATGTCACTGTTTGTTCATCTCTATCAATGTGAGTTCTCTCCCTTTCATCTCTTTTATCCCCGATCTGATTACTCGCTTGAATAGGATCCCTCACTTCTCCTCTTTCAGTGGTGGTCTGCTCATCCCCATCCTCATCCTCATCCTCACCATCCTCATCATCATCCTCATCCTCACCATCACTATAATACTCAACATATACCTTAGCTTCTTCGCCATGAAGATAATAGTAAATGATATCCTTAATACCATTATCGTCATTAAAAAATCTCAAGCCATCCTTCAATTCCTTCCCAGGAACACAGTAATGTAGTTTTTGCACTTTGCATCGTAAAAAATACACCAAATCCCTCAGAAAATCAATATATGATGGCTTCCGAACATTGACATAAATAGTACCTTCATTTCCACCAGTATATTCCCAATCATCGGTGCCAATAAGAAACTCTCCACCATAGCAAACAATAATGCCTACCTGATTTGCATCCATGTCTATGCTGCACCCAATGAAAAAAAAAACAAATGTCATTACTTGTTGGGACCACATGACAGAATCGCAACTTCACATGCAGTCCTTGTCGTTTGTTGTGAAGAAACAAATGCGACTAATCTCCCCAATTCGGTGCTTTTACGAAACAAAAGAAACCGAATTGAATAAACAAAGTGAGGTCCCACCACCCATTTTTCAATTCAATCACATTCGGTCCCCCTGTTTCCCCCACGTTAGCCTCTAATTAATTAAATAAATTCGGTCCCACCACTATTTCCCCCCGAGTCGAGCCCCATTTTCCCCTCTGCGCCCTATTTTTCTATTCGGTCCCCACAAAAGAAAGCGAACGAACGACGAAACCCTCAAATTTTCTATTCAGTCCCCACCACTTTCCCCACCACTTCCCCCTGGGCCAAGCCCTCAATTTGCCCTCCATGCCCTAACTTGCTCGTCGAAACCCTAAATTTTTCACTAAATTGACCCACGTAGAGAACATGACAAACCTGAGTGAGCGAGAGTTGAGGACGCAGCCAGTGAACGAACGTGAATGACGGCGCAACTACAGTGGTGGCCGAGCGACGGCAGGGGAGCGACGGCGGGCGAGTGAACGACAGTAGGTCAGCGAGCTACGGTCGGCGGTGTCGAGCGAGAATCCTATACGAACACCGTTTTTTACCGTAGTGAATCCACTATACGACGATCGTTTTGTAGGTAATCCACGTGGAATGGTAAAACAACGTCGTTTTTTACGAAGCAAAGGAAACGGCGTCGTTTTCTGCCATCCACCATGGACAATATTAAGAGTTGTCGAATTTTTTTTTTTAAATAAAAATGCCACGTAATCATTTTGGTCGGAATTTCTCACCGGTGGCGCCAAAGTGATCGTTTTTTCTCCGATTTGGCACTTAAGTGATCCGGCGGAAACTTTTGGCACCAAAGTGAGCGCCGTACACAACTTATGGCACCATTAGTGTATTTATCCCTTTTAATTGATATATTGATGGCAAAAAAATGAAAAAGTTTAGTCCACTGACTGGGTAAGATAATCATATTCATTCCATGAGAACGTGAATACTTGAATTTTTATGATAATTTGAAAATAAAATATATTATAATGTCAATATTTGTAATAAAATTATTTTTATTTCCAAAAACGTAGGAGAGCTTAAAAGACCTTGAGAGGGCAGATATAATCAAATTAGTGTCTATTCTATGCACCGCCATTTATCTAGACATAGTCTGATAATAACCTGTTGGGTTGAACACAAAAATCGAGGAGCAATACTATAAGATGACATTTTCTAAGATGGGACGTATGCATTATTCGAACATGACACGAAATGAAAAATCAGCTCATGAAGCGATATATCTAATTAGTACTTAACCCTGATGAATGTATTTGCGTTTCCTGGAGAAGTCGTGGGTGCAGTCCTAGTGAAACATTCCATAAAAGTGGATTCTTCCGGAAAGGGTGGCGTCCTGATTCGCGACATCCATTTCACAGGCGTGTAATTCGGAAACAGAAGACTCGGGCAAAAGATCGCAGTGTGAGTGGAGTATCTGAGGGTCTGGTCTTGTCAGTCTCGACACATAGGAACAGATTGCCTTTGCCCTAGGAAAAAGGAACAGAAAACCGCGTGCTATGAGCGTATCATTGCTGACTTAGGTCAAACTTATTGATTCTTTGATACGAGACGAACATTAGCCCACAAAGCAGTATTCCAATTAGTACTTAAACCAACCATTGGGAGTTCGCCCTAGTGGCCACCCTTCCAACTTGGAAGGGGGAGGTTGGGGGTTCAAATCCCCACCTTCTCAGGGAAGAGTGGGATGAGGACGATTTCAGGAGTGGGTTTCCCACGCTTCCGCCTAGAAAGAAAAGCGAGAGCTGAAATGTTAGTGAGTGTTAGAGTAGGATTAGAATAGGACTGACCAAAAAAAAAAAATTAGTACTTAAACCATGTTGAAAAAAATGGGAAATGAGAAGGTGCCGGCACCGTTACTCGGCATCGTTACTCCTTGGAGAGCGACCGCGCCGCCCCCATCAAGGCCATCACAAATTTTCTGAAAGAAACCGAATTCCTTGAGAGAACCGTGGATCCCATTTGGTGGGTCCCACCAAGTGGAATCCAATAAATAAAAAAACAATAAATCAAATAAAGAATAGAAAATGTACTTATTAGAAACATCATCAACATAAAATATCTTTACATAGAATTTAGAAAGAAGGGTTTAAACGTTTTTATTATAAGACAAAATAAATGTTAGATTTCTATTAATTACACCTCTATAATTAAATATTTTTCACACTTACAATCTTGAATGAAAATATTCATCAATGGACACAATAAATACAATCGTCAAGATAAAGAATTGAATGCCTAATTTACATTGCCTAAAGCCATCACGGACCAAGTTATGCAAAGTTAACTCAATAATCAAAATTAGGATCATTTTGTGACTAACTAAAAATGAATTTTATATTAAAAATTAAGTATATTGAATTTCTTTGATGAAATTTTTTTAGCTCAATGCTTTTTTCTTTTGTACAACCCCACTTTTTTACCATGCTAGCCAACTTTCAAATTTTTCACTTATTTGGCAATTCTTTGAAATCTCATTAAATTAAGTTAAAATGCATGTGTGGTTTGTTAATTTAACTTTTATTATATTTAGAATTAGTATAAATATTTTCACAAGTACCCTGCAAAAGAATGGAGTTTTATATTTAAGTAATTATGCAAAGTATTAATGGGCTAAGCAGGAATTTTCATCTTCTTTATGGAAAAAATAATTATCATTCAATATATGAGAATTTTCTATCATGATTTATCTTCCAAATTTGTTTTGCTGGTTGCCATTCCCATTGAAAAGAATTTATAGTCCACAAGGCACCATTATTCTCAGAGAATAGTGGTGCCGTTCTCTTAGCAAGACCCAAAAAAAATTAGTACTTAACCCTGATGAATGTATTGGTGTTTCCTCAAGAAGTCATGGGTGTAGTCCTAGCGAAACATTCTATAAAAGTTGCTTCTTCCGCGAAGGGTGGCGTCCTGATTCGCCACATCCATTTCGCTGGCGTTTCATTCATAAACAGAAGTCCTGGGCAAAAGATCGCAGCGCGAGTGGAGTATTTGAGTGGGACGGGTGTGGTCTTGTAAGTCTCAGCCATAGGAACAGATTGCTTTTGCCCTAGGAAAAAGGAACAGAAACCGCGTGATTTGAGCGGATCATTTTTGACTTAGGTCGAACTTATTGATTCTTTGACGTCATTCCTGGGAAGTCTTCTTCAGATATGCAGCCCACCAGAAGACAGTGGGAAGGGCCTGAGAAGGACGGGCTAAGAATTGCTAGTTTAAGTATTTACATGCTCTCCTGCAAAAACACCATTGAAGTTCTCATTATCTACGTGACGGATTTCAGTGATCTGACCTTCAATTTTCCTTCTAGGAGTCCAAAAGCCAAACCATGGTCTTCAAATTCGCCACCGTTGATCTTGCTGATGATCCTCCCGATTTTGATTCTGACTCGCCGCCTGCTTCTCAATCATCAGCGGTTTGCCTGCCGTGCATTCCCGGTTGCAGTTTCAAGAAACCGATGTCATCCCGCCAGGCCACTGATGGGGCTTCGCTGCGCCAGACAATTCAGTCTTCCGAATCTGGTTGTTCATGTTGTAGGCTAAGTGAATCTTCCTGGTTCTGATCTGGAGGTTAGCCATGGACGCCTTAAAAGGTTCACTTTCCATGAACTACAGGCAGCTACGAACCACTTCAGCGATGAAAAGTTCGTGGCCAGGGGCGCGTTTGGTCGTGTATATGAAGGACTCTTGGCAGACGGCTCTCGAGTGGCCGTAAAAATAATCGCCAAGCATTCCCAATTTGAAATGAGAGAGTTCCATGCAGAAGTGAAATTGGGTAACATGCTCTCCCATCCGAACCTGATCCAGGTTCTTGGCTTTTGCTCATCGTCGGAACTGAAAGAGTACATGCTCGTGTATTCCTTCATGGTTAATGGAAGCTTGTCCTCGTTTCTAAGAGGACGACCATCCGAGAAGCTCCCGCTTGATTGGCCCACAAGGAAGAAGATAGCTGTCGGAGCTGCGAGAGGGATTTCCCATCTGCATGATCATGGCGTAATCCATCGGGACATTAAGCCCCACAACATCCTGCTGGGCGAGAACTTTGAGGTTTGTATTGGCGATTTCGGAATGGCCATCTACATGGACAAGGATGAAGAGAAGGGTGTTGCCAAGGAAGCCGTCTTCTTTAGCCTCAGCTTTATCCGCACCCAAATAAGTGGGACGTACGGTTATCTTGATCCAGAGTACTCGAAGAGTGGAATGTGCTCGGTGAAGAGCGATGTCTATAGTTTCGGCGTGACCCTTCTTGAACTCATCAGTGGTCGAAGTGCTCAAAGAAGGATCAGTCCACTGGGGCTGCCGCTACCCGAATGGGCAGGCGTGCTTGTCAAAGATGATGAGTTGGAAAGGCTGGTTGATGCCCACATTCGGAGCGAGTACAAGGAAAGCGAAGTCAAGAAAATGATCCAGCTAGCGCTACTCTGCACACAACTCAACCCCGAAAGACGACCTGATATGACGGAAGTAGTCCAAATTCTGGAAGGGGCTATCAACTTGGAGAAGAGATGGGAGGAGTACCAAAATGATGCTATTACGCCCTCGTGTCAATTTGGCAGCCCAAATTTTGATATGGACATGGCGGAGTCTGGTTCTTGTCTCTGCCACGAAGACTGATCAATAACACATCCAAGATAATAATCCCCAGAGTTGTTGCTCAGCTTAAAAATCGACGATGAAAGTGTCCAGATTCTGAGAATTAGATAAGACTTTGTATTGAAACCTGGACAATGAACGTGCTGCTTTGATGCTTTTCCACTTATGTTCATTTGTTGATTCTTTGGTTGTCATACAGCGAGACACTAATCCATTTTATTTTGGCTAACCCCACTCCATGAATTAGCCTGGTCCGTGAACATGTTCAATGATTCATGAATCTCCAAGATGTTGTAGTTACACACCTGTTTTCAAAAGGAGGCTTGATTGAGCTGAAGTAAAAATTAAATAAATAAATCACGTCAAAGGGAAAATCAATAAGAAATGCTAGGATTCGCGGGCTAAATGCAAAAGCACCCATGGTAATGTAGAAAAACAATAGCTTTTTCACTTGAAATGCAAGAAAATCAATAATATAGCTCGCCTATAGACAATCATTGGCTAGTTGCCGTTGTGGCCGGCAACCGACCAAGGAAAAAGAAAAAGGAAAAGAAAGAAAAGAAAAAGGAAAAGAATAAAACATAATTAAAAACTTTGATTTTAAAAAATAAGAAATAAAAGAATTTATAAAAATAAAAGGAATATGTGTTTGGTGAAAGAAGAAATGAGAAATGTTTTCCACTACTTGAAAAGCACAAAACATTTTCTCATATTTTAGAATACATTTTCTTGTTGATGGAAAAAAAATTCCCTACCAATTTATTTTCCACGAAATCAATATAAAAAAATCCAGAAAACGTTTTTCTGAAAGTTATTTTTTGCCGAACGAATGAAGCCTTAGATAAAAAATTAAGCGTGTGGAAGATTTGGGTTTGAAATGAAAGTTTATAATTTTTCACGAGATAAAAAACGATACAGAGCAAATTTGAGACTGCACTTAAATTTTGAAATTTTCTAAGGAATCTGGCCTTTTTTTAGCGAGAGAATATGTGTCAATGATAGGGGCAAAACGAAGGCTTCTGTCCTTTTCTTCGACGGTTACCTCCCAAGGTTTCCAGTCAAACATCGGAGTGGGACCCAAATATCCCCTAAGAACTTTGAGAATTACAGCATCGAGAAATTCACATTGTCAACGGGAATCGGGTCATCGGAAAGCAGCAATTACTTGACCGTGACTTTGTCTGATGGTCAAAGCATCTCTCTCCATTTTACTGATTCTCACTATATGACCCATTCAAAGTTCAAACTGCAAGAAAAATGCTTCTCATCTGCCCCCTTTGAAGCCGCCATGCTAGTTTCCCCTGCAGTAACTCATGATGCAATTGACAACTCATACAACATATATTTCTCCTGATCATCATCCTCAAATCCTGTTCCTCTGATAAAAAGGAACACGTCCTTTGCGTAGACATTAGTTCAGGTGGTGACAGAGCACAAGGTTTGGTTTTCAGGAGCCGAGTGGAAGGAAAGAAATGGTCTTCAAATTCGCCACCTTTGATCCCACTCAAGATCCTGACGATTTCAACCATGCTTTTTCTCAATCTTCAGCATCATCACCATCAGCAGCGGTAGCGACAATCTGTCAGCCATGTTGTTGCGCGCGTGCGGAAGAATATTGACGGACCAAGCGAATCGGATAAAATAGTCGGAATGAAGGAAAGGGAATCGGACACCGGATTTATGTGGTTCGGTGCGAATATCGGAACCTACGTCCACGGGGAGAGCAGCACGGAATTCCACTATAGAAACAAGCGATACACCGGAGATTACAATCACTCAAGTACTCAAACACACTTTCAGGTGTTTCCCCAAATTACACCCAAATAACTCACACAGTGTTTAGCCCCTTATAATTCCTAGTGAAACCTCACTCAAGGAATTAAATAAATTCTACTCATAAGAATTTAACTGGCTAAAACACTCGGGTATAATTACAACGAGAAAATCCTCTCTGCCGAGAGCTTCTGGCTTTTCTCCAGGAAGTCTCACAACTTCTCTCTTCATCTCTGCAGCTCTCACTCGGCCACCGAAATAACTCAGCGCGGCGCTTCTCCGTTGGACATCTCTCTCTTTTATAATATAAAAGAGAGTCTCCATTATTTAATGCAACGTGAGAAAGTCTTCTTCAGAGAAAGAAAGGACAAAGCAAGCCCACCATAATCCATGGGCGTCCATGCATGTGCATGCAATAAAGGAGAGGAGAAAATAGACGTAAGAAGCTTTCTTTCTTCTTCTCTTAAAGTCAACAATGATGGCTTTGGCAGAAGACTGAAAAAGGGAACATCCATTCTTGCATGCAAGTGGGCCACCGTCCACTTTCCTCCATACGTGAAGTCCAACCTGCAGAAATGTGTAGAAGACAACAAAAGAAGCCGCACATTAGCCTCTTCACGCTTGCGGCTCTTAAATGAAATCCACGTGCAATCTTCTTATGACAATTTCGGCTAATCAATTCACATGCGATGCTTTGACTCGCACGTGGTCAAGTTCAAGTATTCTCGTTAGTCCAGTTTTATTATGGGCTCAAATCGAGACATATTTTCAACAATCTCCACCTTGGCTCGATGTTTGAGCCAAATCATAATCGCTTCAGTGGACACTTCGCTACCACTCTCCCACAGCCCCAACGGGCTCAACCGCCACAGAGTACTTCCAAGTTCAAGCCGTGCTTGAACTTTCCCATAACCGTGGACCTCATCAAGACACCAACTCCACCTGCATAATTAGCTACTCCACAAGGATTTTCCGACATAACCTCCTGTATCACAGATAAAGCAAAACCATTATTGCTTCCATATCTGACAGAAGGTCGAAAACGCACCTTGTCAAATTCAGCAGCTACAGCAACTGTTGGCTCTATTGGCTCTACCTCGCTACAAGCACCACCCGTGTCGATTATTTCGCTAGTACCCGCTACATCAGGAGTTTCTGGTTGCAACTCCACCTTAAGCTGAACACCGTCCAGATCCGTATTAACACTGCCACAAACACTCCTATCCAGAAGTACTGGAGACTTGTCAAAGGTAACTTCTCTGTTGTCAGCAGGTGAATTTATATCCGGGCACCACAACTGATCGCCCCAATCACCTTGTGCATAGCCATGGAATATGCACATTGCCCTCCCATCGAGCTTACCATCACTCGCTCGAAAATAACACGGGCAACCAAACATTCTAAAAATAGAATAACCAGCAACGTTACCTGACCACACTTCTTCAGGAGTCCGCCATTCAATAGCAGTTGATGGGGATCTATTCACCAGGCAGCTTACCACATCAGCTAGGATTCTCCTAGCAACACCAGCACTAGAGATCATTTTACGGGCCGTCTCTAGTAATATTCTGCTCATCAATTCTGCAAATTGTTGTGATTTACTGGCACTAGTGCGGTGTTTCACTATGCCCTCTTTCATGCAGAATTTATTTGCCAGCTCCGAGCAGAACTCCATGCTATTGTCAGTCCGCACATGCTTGATCGACTTACCAGTCTCCATCTCGATCAAAGCTCTCGACCGCGTGATCCTGACACCAGCATCAAACTTGTGCATTGGCACAAACACCCAGGTCTTTCTCGAGCAGTCAAAAGACTCTCGAACAGATGCATCCAACGTCTCCGGGGCAAAACATGTCATTGTCTCACCTTGAAGTTTATACAGGCCTCCGTGCTTGATTCCTTTCATTATCACCAGGGCACCTCGAACAACCTTCAGAATTCCACCTTCTGAAGAATACCTGCAACCAGCTGAATCTATGGCACCCAAGGAAATTAAGTTCTTTTTCAATTCTGGAACATGTCTTACTCCAGTCAATGTCCTCACAATACCATCATGCATTCTGATTTTAACATCACCAACACCCACAACATCGCACTTAGCGTTGTTCCCTAACTGGACTTTACCACTACCCGTGCACTGATAAGTGATAAACCAGTTCCTATTTGGTGTAACGTGAAATGAACAACCAGAATCCATTATCCATCCGTCAAATGACGAATCCTCGATGTGACAAGACACAATCGACACCATCGAATCATTCTCGCTACAAACTGCAACATTATCTCGTAGACTCAACTCTAATTCCCTTACCCTTTTCATTTTTCAGCTTAAAACAGTCTCTTCTACGATGCCCACTATTGCCACAATTCCAACGAGACAATCCTACCGAGTCCTAGATCGACTACGCTCCTGTTCATGTTCCTGCTAACACGTGTGCTAGTTCTTCCTCTACTTTCTCCTACTAAAGCAGTAGACACGAGTTCACCAGATTCTTTTCTACGAATGTCTTCACTCAGAATCAAATCACAAACCTCATCAAACGTCAAACTTCTTGACCCAGAGGAATTACTAACAGCAGTAACAGTAGTACTCCAACTATCAGGCAATGAGGATAATAGAATCAGCGCACGTACCTCATCTTCAAAGTTAATCTCAACCGAACTCAATAGGTTAACAACCTCATTGAATTCGTTGATATGTTCAAATTACTCGACATACCTTCGCCCATCTTTAAGTGAAACGACGTCGCATCAAATAGACCTTATTGATCGCAGAGGGTTTCTCGTACATATTTGATGTGGCTTTCATCGGTCCCGCGGTGGTTTTCTCCTTCACGATGTTAAATGCGACGTTACGAGCCAACGTCAGCCGAATAACACCCATCGCTTGTCTATCCAGCAATTCCCACTCGGCATCATTTATCGAGTCTAGTTTCTCCCCAGATAAGGGTAAGTGCAAATTTCTCTGGTACAGACAATCTTCAATCTGCATCTTCCAGAAAGCAAAATCCTTCCCATCAAATCGGTCGATTCTCACCTTTCCATCTTCCATTGTTACCGATTCGCTTCACGTCAGCCAAACTAGGCTCTGATACCACTTGTTGCGCGCGTGCGGAAGAATATTGACGGACCAAGCGAATCGGATAAAATAGTCGGAATGAAGGAAAGGGAATCGGACACCGGATTTATGTGGTTCGGTGCGAATATCGGAACCTACGTCCACGGGGAGAGCAGCACGGAATTCCACTATAGAAACAAGCGATACACCGGAGATTACAATCACTCGAGTACTCAAACACACTTTCAGTGTTTCCCAGCCCCAAATTACACCCAAATAACTCACACAGTGTTTAGCCCCTTATAATTCCTAGTGAAACCTCACTCAAGGAATTAAACAAATTCTACTCACAAGAATTTAACTGGCTAAAACACTCGGGTATAATTACAACGAGAAAATCCTCTCTGCCGAGAGCTTCTGGCTTTTCTCCAGGAAGTCTCACAACTTCTCTCTTCATCTCTGCAGCTCTCACTCGGCCACCGAAATAACTCAGCGCGGCGCTTCTCCGTTGGACATCTCTCTCTTTTATAATATAAAAGAGAGTCTCCATTAGTTAATGCAACGTGAGAAAGTCTTCTTCAGAGAAAGAAAGGACAAAGCAAGCCCACCATAATCCATGGGCGTCCATGCATGTGCATTCAATAAAGGAGAGGAGAAAATAGACATAAGAAGCTTTCTTTCTTCTTCTCTTAAAGTCAACAATGATGGCTTTGGCAGAAGACTGAAAAAGGGAACATCCATTCTTGCATGCAAGTGGGCCACCGTCCACTTTCCTCCATACGTGAAGTCCAACCTGCAGAAATGTGTAGAAGACAACAAAAGAAGCCGCACATTAGCCTCTTCACGCTTGCGGCTCTTAAATGAAATCCGCGTGCAATCTTCTTATGACAATTTCGGCTAATCAATTCACATGCGATGCTTTGACTCGCACGTGATCAAGTTCAAGTATTCTCGTTAGTCCAGTTTTATTACGGGCTCAAATCGAGACATATTTTCAACACATGTGTTTATACCGACGGCTGCATCAGAGCTTTAGTCGGCCGGCTAGTTGTCACTGGTACTTCACGCATCTTAACGCTTCAGCCACGAAACTCATGTGCGCTCATGCTCATAATTCTCTCGTTTGTGCTTGTGCCCATCATTCCAAAAGTTCCTCGGGCCTATTTGTAGGCTCTTTAAGTCGGTTACTTTTGCTGAATAATACTTGCTGGATTCTTCCAGCAAACATCATGTTAAGGTGGAAGGGAAGGTGATTTTGGAAAACAATAGACCACCAAAAAAAAAAAAAAAAAAGAAGAAGAAGAGAAGAAGAAGAAGAAGAGTGTCCTCCTAGAGGGAGGATGATCATGATGTGCTAGATAGTTCTAGAGAGTCATGTTGGTCATATTTACCTGAGTTCCTACTAATAAATGAGCCTAAATTCATCCATGACAAGCATGCGAAACAAGTAAAATTTGAGAATACTACTTTCCCTGATTAGTCCAATGCTCCATAAGGTGCCAGAACTTCAATCCCTCTTCCCTTTTTTTCCCTCATTGTCATCTTCTCCTTGAATATAGCTCTTAAATTTTAGAAAATGCTGCCCTATAGGTTGAATTTCTCAACTGCAGGCATATTTCAAAGTTTTCCCTTGATATTCTACTTGTCAATCTTCAGAATTTGTTGTGTTAATACTCATTGCAAGATTTTGGTTTAGAACCTAGGGAAAGGATGCTGAAATTAAAGGATGGACCTTTTAAATATGGTGAGCTTGCGAGGATGACGAGGAACTTCGGAACAGTTCTGGTTGAAGGAGGATCTGGAAACGTATATTTCGGCACACTAGAGGATGGCAGTGAAGTTGCCGTGAAGGTCTTCTTCTGCTTTTCAATAAGAGGGTGCACGGAATTCCAAGCCAAGGTTAGATAGAACAAGGCAAACGGGTGCTTATTTAGAAACTTGGTCCCAAACCACCGTCAGCATAGACATTGGTAAAGCACACTTATGATATTGCAGGCAAAAAACCTCAGGGCTGTCCACCATGAAAATTTGGTTCCTCTGCTTGGATATTGTGATGGCACCAAAACCAAGGCACTAATATATGAATTCATGGATGGTGGAAATCTGCGACAAAACTTATCAGGTACTTTATCATTCTCTTGTACAGTCCTTTCTCTAGAATACCCTGAAAATGTCTGTTTTTCATATATAATGGGGTAGATGTGTCAATTTAACAGGCGACAGGGCAGGTTTCTGGACTTGGAGTAAGAGACTTCAAATTGCCGTGGATGTAGCACAAGGTATGTACATGAAATATCCACTATAGCAGTTTTCGCTCTGGCATGGTTTAAAAAGTTTTTGCAATGAATTGCAGGTTTGGATTATCTTCATCATGGTTGCTATCCACCCATCATCCATGGAGACTTGAGTGCTGCAAATATCTGGTTGAATGAGAAAATGCAAGCTAAAATAGCTGACTTCGGTATCTCAGCTTTTGAACCTCGAGCTCTTGATTCTTATCCAACTTGTCCTCTGGGCACTCCAGGATACTTCGACCCTGAGTAATGGCTAAACTCAATCTTGTCCAATCTCTTTACACACAGAATCGGACATTCCCTAAGATTTTGTGTGTCACTTCTCATTTTTTAATATCCATTCCTTCTTCTCTACTTGGATACACGCAAAACTACCGGTGAAACATTGCAAGGTTTATAGGTATTATCTTCACTTTTTAGGTGGTTATAATCTGGACTTGACAAAATATATAAAGCACAAAAAAGATATATGACTCAATGAAATTCAAAGAGAAGCCTTATCATGACCTAGAACATGTCTTCTCATCCACATTCTCATATGTCTTCTGCAGGTTTTATCCATATTCAAGGTCTGACAGAAAAAGTGACGTTTATAGTTTTGGAATCATACTCTTTGAGCTAATTACAGGACAACCAGAAGTAACTAGAGGCGCAGTGCGCAACGTGTTTTTACTTTAGTGGATGACTCCTATAGTTGAAACTAAAGAAATACAGATGATTATGGATCCAAGTTTACAAGGAAAGTTCAACATTGACTCGGCTTGGAAAGTGGTAGAGATTGCAAAGTCTTGTACACGACCAACTGGAGTAGAAAGGCCGGACATAACTCAGGTACTGGTGGTGCTGAGGCAATCTTTGGCAATGGAATTGGCATCTCAGTGCTGCCACTCCTAGGTGTCAAATTTATGTGCAAAAATATCTGCAGCAGTTTAGTACTGTACCCAACTGGTGGCTTACGTTTCAGAGTTCATACTTGTATTTAAATTTGGATACCCGTAAGCTGTTCTTGTCTCCGTAGCTATTCGTGTTGAAAGGGGTTCTCAATAGAACACGACCAATGTTCCCTACCTTTCAAAGTAGTTTACCTATTGTCCTTCGTGGAAGAAGATGTCTGTAAGTCCTCTCTGTATGTCGGATTTGGTTTACTCCAGCTTCTCATCTTGTTATTGCTTCAGAGCAGAATCCTTCTTCTAGATCATAGCTAAAGATGGGAACCCAAAAAAGCGGAAAAGGATTATTTTTATCTCTCTCTGTGTTCGTGCTATTGTACCTCGAAACCAGAAACCGCCTTTCTGGGTTGTGGAAAATGTATCAAAATTAAAGAAAACCGTCAGGACTACACCACGAACAGAAGGAGTTGTTTTGAAATGAAAAGAAACTATATTTCGTGCCTTAAGAAATGAAGATACTTGATGTCGACCAAAAAAGAAAATGAAGATACTTGATGTATCTACTCTACTTGCTAAGAGGTTGAATTGATCTTCGAATATAAAGAGACGGAATAAAGTCAGGATGAAAACGAGTTTGTGGGTGGGCAAAGTCCAAGAGAGAGGAAAGTGGAAAATTCATCATCGGATGAGATTGTGTAGCGATACCAATCAGATTGACGATTCTTGCAGCACCGCGGGGACAGTTGTCACGACATGACCTGCCCTGCTTGACCGGAGCAAGTTAAATAATCTGCTGTTCTTGTAACTTCAATTAGAGTCCCTAGAAAAGGCAAACGGAGCGATTCTTGGATGCCGCATTGTAGTTCCTTCTGTGTTGTTATATTCAACACCATCACTCTTACTGAAGATCCCATCATTCTCCTTCAATGACATCATCATCAGCCCGTTGCCAATAGCGTGATCGCCGTCGCACTAAGGCGATAGCCATAGTCCAGTTTGCAGCCATTGTGCAGTTCGCAGTCAGTGCCTCTCTCATCTTAACAACCCCAATTGCCAAGGGAATGCAACGGGCAAGGGGAAGAGTGTACAGAAGTGGATACAGTGGGTATATTCGAAAGATTCCCATAAGACGAGTTCAAAAAGGTTCTTCGAACACACACAAAAAGAATTAGTTACCTTTTGTCATGGAAAAATAATAATCAGAGAGCTAATTCCTCTAAATAACTTCCATTATGGAAGATGATTAACTTGCAGGTTTCGTCTTATCAGTTCCCAATTAAAGTATTTCTTAGCCCAAAAATATAAACATTATAGATAGACTAACAGATCCTTATCCAAAGTTGGTTCTCAAAAGGTGAATTCCTCTACACCAAGTGCTCCCGTAAGCCTCAGTAGATCCTGCAATTATGGTATTTCCGAAATGCATCTTTCAATATCGAGAAGTACTAATATTCATCTGGTAGCAGCGAATGGTGGGTCGTGCATTGACTTGAAGTTGTTTGTGTTGGGATTTGCTTCATGGAGCCTTGGTCTATGCTTTGCCTCCGCTCGTACCCGTAACCTGAGTCAGCGGATTCTAGATTGATTATGACACTCGTGATCACTGATTGGTCGCTAAAGATGGTTCTTTCTTGGGTCGAAGCATCTGTTGTACCATTTTTCTTTGCTATAACCCTTAAATAAACAACTACAGGGGCCTTGGAAAATGGCAATTTCCGTGTGGAGACACACCGCTTGTGGGGGTCTCCCAATAACATCATGACAAAAGTCTTTTCAGCACTTGGTGCTCCTTTCACATAAGGCCTTTCACACTGCCTCCTGGAAGCTGCCATGGTAATTCCCTCTGAACTTTCATCTGCTGAACCCTATGTCGGTTCTTAAAACTTCCATATAACATCTCTCACCCACAAGAGGAAGGGGCACAGCGATCTCTCGCTGCACATTCATTTGTTAAGCTCGTGATAAAGCAACACGGGTTTGATTTCTAGAGAGAAGGGAAAAGAGAGGAAAATGGTGATCAAATTTGCCACCTTCGATCCCGCCCAAGATCCTGACGATTTTATGTTGACAAGCAAGTGGTTATACAAGTAAAATAATCACTCCTTTATAAACAATATTACAACTCTCCACACTAATACACTCACACATACACTCACTTCACTTGCTTCTCACGTGTCACTCACCACTCTCTTCACAGATGACACACAAAACACAACACACCTCACCTCACGTTACTCACTCCACACACTATCACTCTACCACTTTGCACTACACACTCCTCACACACCTCACTCCACACTAGACTCAAGGGGCAAGAGCCCCTATTTATAGGAGGCAAAGTCGGTACATTAACTGACTACCGCACCAAATATCCTTAGAATATTAATATTTTATAGCTGACTTTAATAAAAAATTATGGCTGGAAAAATCTAGAGAGAGAAATCTAGAGAAATAGAGAAAGATCTTAGACGAGAGAGAGGCGGTGCTCTCTAACACTCCCCCTCATCGACTACTCTCTCTTAGCATGGACCTTGAGATCATACCAAGTTGATTTCGAAACTCTCCAAATTTTGTAGCTCCAAGACCTTTTGTGAAGATATCCACAACTTGATCATTTGTTTTTCCATACTCCATCTTTATCTCGCCTTGTAATACTTTTTCCTGCAAGAAATGATAGTGTAGTTCCACATGCTTGGTCCTTGCATTGAAAATTGAATTCTCTGCTAAGCTTATGGCTGACAAATTATCACAATATATCCATGTCGATTGGTTAATTGGTTGATGAAGATCCTCCATTAGTCGTAACAGCCATGTACTCTCTTGAGCTGCCATTGCTGCTGCTCTATACTTGGCTTTGGTCATAGACAATTGCCTGTCTTTTACTGCATCATGACAATACTACCGATCCAAGACTAAACATATATCTAGTAGTTGATTGTCGTGTGTTACAATCTCCATCAAAGTTAGCATCGTAATGGCCTATAACCTCACATGATACTTATTTCCTATAGAGAAGCCCAAAATCAAATGTACCCTTTACATACCTTAGTATGCGCTTAGCTACATCTAAGTGAGGCTTTCGTGGCTTCTCCATGAATCGGCTTGCTACTCCCACTGTAAAGGCAATATCATGCCGTGTTATGGTTAGATAAATAAGGCTACCCACCAATTGCTTGTACATAGTTGAGTCTTCCAATTCTCATCCTTCAAACTTGCACATAACTTTACATTTCCATCCATTGGAGTAGATATAGGTTTGCAATCAAGCATCTCAAACTTGTCTAAGAGGTCTCGTGCATACTTCTACTGACATAGGAATAGTCCTTCATTGGTCTGCTCAACCTCGAGTTCTAAGGAAATGTTTCAATTCTCCAAGCTCATTCATCAGAAACTGCATTGAGAGGTTGGCTTGATTTGACATATATCTTCTTCATTATCTCTAGTGACGATTAGATCATCTACATAGATTAATACTATTGTAAGCTTGCCATCTTCTACCTTGACAAACAAGCTCGAGTTTGCCGGGGCTACTGAGTAACCACTTTGCACCAAGAACTCAGCAATCTTCCCATACCATGATCTGGGGGC
This sequence comes from Eucalyptus guilfoylei, assembly GCA_016097605.1. NCBI lineage: Eukaryota > Viridiplantae > Streptophyta > Magnoliopsida > Myrtales > Myrtaceae > Eucalyptus > Eucalyptus guilfoylei. The sequence goes on along the minus strand of CM027863.1, from coordinate 23,399,009 downwards.
TTATTTGAAGCTATAAAAGGCTTTATTTAACTTGCAAATGTAGTCTGGATGAGTCTTACTCTTGAAACCATCTAGTTGCTCTATGTATATATCTCAATCAAGTTCTCCATATAAGAAGGCATTCTTCACATCCATTTACCATAATTCCCATGACTTGCTTGTTGTAAGTGCTAGTAAGACTCAAACTGTAACAATCTTTGCTCCTAGGTTAAAGGTCTCATCATAATCTAAGCCATACTTTTGAGAGAATCCTTGAGCAACTACTCTTACCTTATATCTTTCTATTGACCCATATGGTTGAGTTTTAAGTTTGTCAACTCATTTGCATGATATAGGACATACCTCTTTAGGTCTTGGCACTAGGTCCCATGTCTCATTCTTTCTTAGTGCTTGGATCTCTTCCTCCATGGCCTTCCTCCATTCCATGCCTTGTGAGGCTTCTTCATATGTAGACGGCTTGACTACCCCAATATCTTTGGTCAGCACCGCATTTGCATATTTGGGATTTGATCTTCTTTGTCTTGTTGATCTCCTCAGTTGAGGTTCCCGCTCTTCAAGTTCTTCCATCTAACTTGGTCGAAGTTCTTCTATAATTCTTGGATGTACACCAGTTCGCGATGGACTTTTTGATTTTTCTAGTGACTCTGCTCTGACTTCTTCTCTTCTAGCTACAAGATCATTTCCTTCTTCAATTGGTTGGCCTTTATCAAGCTCGTTATTTTCTTCCATTCTTTCACGAACATCTTCTTCAATTTGTTTTGGATTAGATTGTGACGACCACCGAGATGATAGTTCATCAAACGCCACGTTTCCGGATGTGTAACACCTTCCTGTTGTAGGGTCACAACACTTCCATCCTTTTTTTAATCATCATAGCCCACAAATATGCAGCGAATTGCCTTCTTATCGAACTTGTTGTGAAGATGGTCTGGCACAAATGCATAACATACACATCCAAATACTCTAAAATGACTTACCGTGGGCTTGTGATTCCACAACTTCTCTTATGGTAACATAAAGCCAAGCCTTGCTTGAGGTAGTCTGCTGATCATGTGCATACACTCAGCCTAAAACCTGGGTGGAACATTCTTTACATGCAACATGCTCCTGCATGTCTCTGCCAAATGTCGATTCTTTCTTTCGACAACTCCGTTTTGTTGTGGTGTATTTGGGCAAGTAAATTGTCGACGTATCTTCCATTTTTAAAGATACTTTATAAAGTCATTTGATGTATATTCTCCCACATTATCTATATGGAGGCATAGTATTTTCTTGCTTACTTCATTTTCTACTTTTGCTTTAAACTCCTTAAATTTGTTTAATGCATTAGATTCCTCTTTCATATTCTTCTTTCACTAATGGTCGCTTCACTGGTCCAAATACATCTAAGTGGACGAGCTCAAGAGGCATCTTAGCTTTAAATGTGGACTCCTCATATAGAAGCTGATTTGCCTTTCTGTACTGGCATTCGGCGCAGACAACGTCTTCTTGGATTTCCAAGTGGGGGAAACCCTTTAGCATACCTTTCTTCATCATCATCTTTAACTTATGGTAGTTCACGTGCCCAAGCCGTGCATGCCACAAATCAAGCATATCACTCTTTCGAGTTTTGTCCACGTATGCCGTCTGAGCTAACGTCACGTAGACAGACTCTAATTGACGCCCCATCATGATTGGTGTACCAGTAGGTTTCAACTTGCGATACACCCTAACGTCTCTTGGACCGAACACCACATAATTGCTTTAGTTTATAAGTTATGCCACAAACAATGGATTCTTCTTCATTCCTAGCACATGGTACATATTTTTCAGTCAACCTTATGCGAATTAAATTGAGGTGATATCATTGTTTGGCGAACATGGGTAATCGGCAACCTTGAGTTGTCTGCGGTAACAACTACTCGTCCACCATTGTACTCACACATGTTTGATAGCTTGCCTTGATCTTCAGTCATGTGATTTGAGCACCTTAAATCAACTATTCAATCTTCATCATAATTGATCAATTTATCATTACCGTGATGAGGGCCATCGCATCTTCTAACTCTGTGATGGAGGAGGCTGCAAGCTCTTATTGTTCCTCTATTGCAAAGGATGCTTCGAAATCCCACTCCTCTTTGCTATCATTTTCCTTGGACACCGCGACATTTCCTTCAACTCTTTTGAATCGACAATCCCTGGCAAAATGACCTACTTTGGCACAAGCATAACATCGTCCGTTACACCTTCTACTCTTTTTATCTTCATTGTTGTCCATGTCACGATCTTAGTAAGCTCCCCCTTGGCAAGGTCCTGCTCCTTCTAGTCGCTTTTGCCATTCTCCATGGCTTTTCCTATGTTTGCCATCTCTAATGCCTACACCATTTCTATTTTGACTTTTGAACCCTCTTTTATTACTGAAGAAGGCACTTTCATCCTCTTTAACCGAGACGTTAGACATATCTTTATCTAAGGCCTCTTGATTGGCTAATATATTCTCCAACTCTGTCAGAGTTGGCTCGTTTGCCCATCCATGATTGGCCATAACAATAGCATTATACTTTGGCCTTAAGCCGTGAATTATTATCCTTCTCATTCTTGTCTCAGAGATGGCATTATGAGGATCTAATTTTGAAATTTCTTCACATATAGATTTAACTTCGGAAAAATATTGACTTACCGTCATATTTTATTGCAAAATTAAGATGAGCGCGTTTTCCAATCGTTGTAACTTAGCATCATTCATCCTCACGAATAGTGAGGCCAAATTATCCCAGGCCTCTTTTGGGGTCGTTGCCATCTTTATGTGCTGCAATAACTCATCTTCAACAATTACAGCAAGAACGTAAAGAGTCTCACCTAATTTGATGTTCCATTTCCTTAATTTGCAGTCACTCATGGGTGGTGTGGTGTTACTGCCACCAACGATAACTCACAAATCTTGACCTAGCAAGTAATATTGCATGCAAGCACTCCAATTATTATAATTGAAGTTGTTGAGCTTCTCGACGCTGTTCACTGAACTCGAAAAATCTGCCATCATGACTTTGTAATGCCTAGCACTAGACTCAAGGGGCAATAGCCCCCATTTATAGGAGGCAAAGTCGGTACATTAACCGGCTTCCACATCAAATATCTTTAGAATATTAATATTTTATAGCTGGCTTTAATAAAAAAAATTACGGCTGGAAAAATCTAGAGAGAGAAATCTAGAAAAAGAGAGAAAGATCTTAGACATGAGAGAGGCGTGTCGAAACCGAAGGCAAGCAAGAATCGGACGATAAAGAAGAACGAAGTTTTTGGTAGAAGATTTTCTTGTATTCTGATTATCTTCAATGTACATGGCTTTGCAGTTTATATTACAAAATGTATACACAAAGAAAGGCAATGTAATATTTTACAAATCAATCTAATATCTAATTGATTCTTTACAATCAGAATGTGGATCAATCAATTCCCGATATATTTCGAGAATCTTCTGCATATCTTCCAACACTCCCCCTCAAGCCGGTGGCTTGTAGATGTCCAAGACGCCTAGCTTGCTCAGTAGATATGCATGTTGTTTTTGACATAGGGCTTTGGTAAACACATTTGCAGGTTGTTCAGCAGTTCCAATCCCTCTTGTCTCAATTGTCCCTTCTTGAATCTTCTCCCGAGTGAAATGGCAATCCACCTCTATGTGCTTGGTCTTCTCGTGCATTACAGGATTTGCTGCGAGTTTCAGAGCTGATTCGTTGTCACAGAATAATCTCGTCGGTCCTTTTAGCTGTATTCCGAGATCACCAAGTAATCCTCGTATCCACACAATTTCACATGTGGTCTTTGCCATAGCCTGATATTCGTCAGCCGAGGATAGAGAAACTGTTGCTTGCTTCTTGGTTTTCCATGAAAGAAGAGAATCTCCCAACTTAATGCAAAACCCAGTTATGGATCTTCGACTCATAGGACATGTTGCATAGTCTGCATCACAATATGCTGTCATCTCCATGTTGCATCTTCTAGATAGAAGTATCCCGAGTCCTGGACATCCCTTCAAATACTTCACGACCTTTAGAGCGGCATTCATATGGGATTCCTTCGGTTTGTGCATAAATTGACTGAGATTTTGCACTGCATATGATATATCAGGCCTGGTCATAGTCAGATAAATGAGTTTTCCAACGAGCTTCTGATAACTCGTCGGATCCTGTAATATAGGATCATCTTGAGAAGTTTCTCCAGTGTGATCTGCTGTAGTCAATCTGATGTTCTGCTCGATTGGGATGATGGCCGGCCTACATCCTGATAAATCGGCTTCTGATATAATTTCCAACACAAACTTCCTCTAACTGAGGGAAATTCCTTGGTGGGATTGAGCAATCTCAATCCCAAGAAAATATTTTGGCGCTCCCAGATCTTTTATATGAAATGTAGTATGCAAATATTTCTTCAGGCTCTTTATTGCAACTTCATCATTTCCCATGATAAGAATGCCATCGACATAAATCATCAAGTAAATAGATGACGTACCTTTGGTCCACGTAAATAAGGCATAATCATACTTGGATTGTTTGAAATTTGCACTGATGAGAGCATTAGCAAATTTAGTATACCATTGTCTGGAAGCTTGTTTCAGCCCATAAAGGGATTTGCAGAGACGACATACTCTATTCTCCCCCTGTCTCTGTAAGCCCTAAGGAATATCCATGTAAATTTCTTCATCCAAATCTCCATGAAGAAAGGCGTTATGAACGTCCATTTGGTGTAACGGCCAATCATGGATGGCTGCAAGCGATAAGAACGAGCGGACGGTGACATCTTTAGCTCTTTTGGAGAAAAAGTTTCGTGATAGTCGAAACCTTCTCGTTGCGTATATCCCTTCGCCGCTAATCGAGCTTTGTATCGTTCAATGGATCCATCAGCTCTATACTTTACTTTATAGACCCATTTGCATCCTATGGACTTCTTATTTGAGGGCAAAGGAACTATCTCCCATGTGTGATTATCAGTTAAGGCCTGTAATTCTGCTTCCATGGCCTTTTGCCACCGTGGGTCTTTGGATGCCTCATCATAACTAGACGGTTCTTTCTCATCCGATATATGACTAATGCAACATCTATGCTCCGACGAAAGCTTGTCAAAGGAGACATAAGAAGATATTGGATAGTGAATACCTGGTCCATTAAGAGAGGCGCAGACATAGTCCTTGGTCCACGTTGGCGGTTTCATAGCTCGCCCCGAACGTCGTGGATGTTCCGTTGGTGGTGGAGGTGGAGATAGTTCCGTAGCATTATTGGTTGTTTGATCACCAGAATCATCTTCAATGTTCATTGGAATAACAGGGTCACTTTCCAAAGGTGCTTGCTGAGTTGACTGATCAATTGAAGAAGATGGAATGTCTTGGCCTGGTGATGCTGCGATAAAATATTCAGGAGATACATTTTTCCTCAATTGAGGAGCGATGAGAATTGGTGGAGATATCCAAATCCTCTGTAGATTCACGAAATGGAAAGATAGTTTCGTGAAAAATGATATCCCTGCTTACAAAAAATTCTCCTGTTGATGGATCTAGAACATAATAACCCTTCTGTAGGGTAGGATAACCCATGAAAATGCACCTCTTGGCTCGTGGACTCATTTTGTCTTTAGGCCCCATAGTTGTAGTATAGCAAAGACAACCGAAAACTCGTAGATGATCTATTGCTGGTTTTTTTTTTTGAAGTAATTCGAAGGGTGATTTACCAGCTAATATCCGAGTAGGCATACGGTTGATGAGATAGGCTGCAGTGAGGACACAATCTCCCCAATATATTGCCGGAATGGATCCCTGAAACTTCAAAGCTCGGGCAACTTCCAGCAGGTGACGATGCTTACGTTCCACCACTCCATTCTGTTGTGGAGTATAAATACAGGAGCTTTCATGTAAAATGCCATGGAGCAAGAAAAGTGATATGCAATCATGACTAAAAAATTCCTTCCCATTGTCAGTTCGTATTCACTGGATTGACTTCCCAAACTAATTTTTAGTCAGGGTGATGAACGTTTTCAATTGAGATGGAACTTGAGCCTTTGATTGCATCAAGAATACCCATATGGCCCGAGAGTGATCATCCACAATTGTTAAAAAATATCGTGAACCATCACGATGTGTTGTGTGATATGGTCCCCAGACATCCACATGAATTAAAGAAAGGATAGTAGTGGAACGCTTTGTATGCAAAGGGAAAGATGTGCGAGATTGTTTTGCAAGGGGACAAATAGGACATTTAGAATATGGAAAAGAAATACTATGTCCCATCCTTGAATGTAAAAGAAAGTCTTTATCATTGGCAATAGCATTACACAATGACAATTTATTGAAGGGAATTGAATTCAAATCAAGATGACTTGGAATATTGGTCCAAAAATATAAACCTTCAGAAAGACTACCCAAGCCCATCAGTTTCCCAGTCGAAAGGGCCTGAAAAAAACATGTGTCAGCATTGAAGAGATTGAATTGAAATTGTGGGACATAAAGGACATTTTGCAGGATAATTTGGGAGCTAAGTTGAACAGTCCCTATCAATGTGACATGAGTAATGCTCCCATTTGGAAGTTGCACAGAAATAGGCGTGTCCAATTTCCTATGCATTTTTGAGAAAAAATTTATATCACAAATGATATGATCACTTGCTCCTAAGTCAACTATCCATGCCCTTTTTGAAATTGAATTAATCAGGCAATGGGATATACCTAAGAAACTTCCTCCCTTATTTCCAATATCTGTTTTCTGCAGTGCCTGTATCAATTGCTGATATTGCCCATAAGTAATTGGTCGATCACTACTTGGTCCAGTAGGTCCAGTTACCTAGTAAGCTACAGAATACTGTTTCTTTTTGTCTTTTTCTCCTGGCTTTCCATGTAATTTCCAGCAATTATCTATGGTATGATGTGGATGTTTGCAATGCTCACAGTATAATTTACCTCTCCCCTTGGAATTTTGTCCGAAATTCCTAATTAATGCAGAATAAATCTGGCCGTCAGATGATCTGATCGTGGAATTATCTCCACCGTCCGATGCAGCGTATGGATCGACTCCTTGCGGACCATCAGATCTCCGTGGGAAATCGAGACCGTCAGATCTCCGCGAGAATTCCGAGCCGTCAGATCGCCGGATTGCATCTCCATCGTAGCTTCCTTCCCTTTTAAGGGTTCTGTCCGCATTTGCGAACCCTAGCCCCTCGCGACTTTCTCTCTCTTGGGCTAGGGTTCTTGCCCCCAATTCTCTTCCGCGGCGTTCGCCGCGAAGAGCGAGAGCAACAGACTCACCTCCTCATGTTTGCTCCAGTGTTGTGAGTCGTTGGCTCTCTTCTTGGACGGCCAACTGGAAAATTTGGCCGAGGGGCGGCACAGGGTCCATCGCCAGGATCTGCGAACGAAATGTTAGGTATGTTTCGTTCAATATCAAAAGAAATCGAGTGGATTTCTCCCTCTCCTTCATGGATTTGTACTGCTTGAGGGTTTTTGGAGATCCCTCAAGTTTCTCTTCGGTGGCCTCGAGCTCGTTCCAGAGCGATGACAGTTTGTTATATACTGCTGTGACGGACATATTTCCTTGCTTGAGATCTATGAGTTCCTGCATGAGACAAAAAATTTTTGCTCGATCGAGCTTCCCATACATTTCTTTTATGTTGTCCCACATGGTTTTCGAATCTTCCGTTGGTGGGAGGCCTGTTGCGACGTCTGGAGAGACGTAGTTGCCGATCCAGGTGCGGATCAGGTGATTGCACTTTCGCCAGTGCCTCGCCAGCCTTTCATCCGACGGAATAGGAATTGTTCCGTCAAGGAAACCGTCTTTATCTTTGGTCACCAGGGCCCGCCGGAAGTCTTGCGACCATTTGTTGTAGTTTTCTGGCCCGGTTAGTTGCAGACTGATCAGTCGCAACTCTGGACCGTCGGCGGTTGATACGTGCAAGGGATCGCTTGGCTCCGGTCGGCCGGTGATGGCCGCAATCGGAAACGGTAAAAATCCGGGTGAGAGGTTCGAGTAGGGATTCGTCCCTGTACCCGACCCATTGAACCCGGTTCCATGACCCGCATTAAAGATTCCCGGATGAGGGTTTGTTCCCGAACCCGCTTCTCCAGACCCATTTATTTGTTCTGCCTCAGCGGCTGAGTTTGCCTCGCTTGCGGCTGGTAGACTCCCGTCAGGTGAAACGTTACTCTGGTAACTTGTTAGCCCCGGCAATGATGGATTCGGGCCTTGCCTGACGTACCAAGGATAAGGTACCCATTGGTAAGGATGGCCCGGAATGGGCTGCCCCATATTCACCTGAGCTGGGAATATCTGCCATTGAGTCTGGATTGGTAGTTGGGTTGTGGAAATTGCAGGTATCGCATGGGTGCTGTGACCTTGTGTCTCTCCCGTTGGTGTGACATCGCTGTGGGGGAACGACGGATGTTCCAGGGGAGCAAATTCTCTGGATTCATGGTAAGAATTCCGTTTCTTCTTCCTTCTTACAGAATTTGATTCCTTCATAATCAAGACTTTGATTTGTCTTGCAGCTTCGAAAGCAATCAATTGCGGAAGATGGAGCTTAAAGCCAAAGCTCGATACCATGTCGAAACCGAAGGCAAGCAAGAATCGGACGATAAAGAAGAACGAAGTTTTTGGTAGAAGATTTTCTTGTATTCGATTATCTTCAATGTACATGGCTTTGCAGTTTATATTACAAAATGTATACACAAAGAAAGGCAATGTAATATTTTACAAATCAATCTAATATCTAATTGATTCTTTACAATCAGAATGTGGATCAATCAATTCCCCATATATTTTGAGAATCTTCTGCATATCTTCCAACAAGACGTTGCTCTCTAACATTTTAATCCTGCCTTTCCACCTACTCCATCATCATCACCCTCAGTAACACCCTGTCAGCCGTGCGAATACAATTCCACTTTCCCCAGAGCCCTTGTCAGCCGACTCATTGCTGTCGTTGCTTCTCTTATCTCAACAGCCCCAGCTTTTGAATTTGATGGTCATAAGATTCGAGACCGACGGGCAGAGACTCCACTTCAGAGTATCAGTTTGGATGTCCGACCAGAATTTCACCAAAGACAACTTCAAGAGTTTACTTTGAAGGAGTTGAAGGTAGAGGTGGATTTGGCAGCGTCTATAAGGGTCAGTTAGCTGATGGCTCTCCAGCGGCAATCAAACGATGCAAGGAACTCACTCCAGATCATATGCGCCAGTTCGACATAAAAGTGATGATTGGTAACATACCCCCACATCACAATCTGCTTCCCATGCTCGGATTTTGCGGAACATCAAAATGCAGAGACATATTGCTGGTCTCCCCCTTCATGATCAATAAATGTGTGGCATCGTGCTTGAGAGAGCGACTCGAGACACAACCCCCTCTGGACCGGCCCACTCGCAGAAAAATAGCCGTGGGAGTTGCAAGAGGGCTCTCCCATCTGCATGATCTGAACATAGTGCACCGAGATATCAAAGCTTCCAATATTCTGTTGGATGAGGAATTTGAGCCTCACATTGGAGACTTTGGGTTGGCTAAGTTCATCAATTGCGGGCACGATGGATACTTTGTGGATTGCATCGAGGAGGCACCCGTACTTCTAGGGTACGAATCTGAAGTAGGATACCACAGTGAATATTCTGATGTCACGATAGGGGTACGTGGCACAATAGGACATATTGCGCTAGAGTATCTTAGTACTGGAAAATATTCAGTGAAGCCCGACGTCTGTGCTTTCGGGATAACGCTTCTGGAACTCGTGACCAGACAAATTGCTCTTGATCTTTTAAAGCTTGCAAACGATGTGGACATGAGATTACTCGATTGGGTACTAGGGCTTCTGGTAGGGCGTAGCTTGGAAATTCTAGTGGACCCCGATCGATAGGGTGAATATGACCTAGGGTGAATATGACCAGGAGCAAATGGAGAAGGTGATCTAGCTACCTCTTTTGTGCACGTAAACGGTGCCAAGAAGACGACCATCCATGGCATAAGTAGTCCGAATGCTTGAAGGCCATAGCATCCAGGAGAGATGGGAGGAGTATCGTTACCGGAAGGGGTATCAGAGTTACTTGGAGGGTTTGAGTTACTCAGGGCAATTCCGAAGCCAGGAATGTATTCTAGATCACTCCTCTTCGCTATTCAGTCCTGAAGAACTATCCGGAACCAGATAATTTAGTTGACATAACAATCCGGTCCGTTCTTCGTGGATGAATCCCTCAAAAAGAGAGCTCTTAGTGATGAGGGTGGATTTTAACTTGCATAATTGTGCTACTTGATTTGGTCAAATAGAGGGTGCGCTTGAGAAAAAAAAGGAACTGGTCAACAAAAGAAAACGAGAAGTGGACTCTCATTATAAAGGGAAAAGGAGAGCACGCACGAAACAGAGGAAATGAAAGGAGGAGAAAAAGAAAAGAAAGAAAGGGAAAGAATAAGAAATGAAGAAGAAAAGAGAGAAAGGAATACACACCCTTGAAACCTCGCCAAGCAGGATCAACTTCATTTCGCCTAGGATTCAAGCCATTTTTCGTCATATCGGAGTAATTTTCAGAGTTACGCATAATTTCGAAGTTATGTCAATTTTGAAGTGCGGGATCCGATTATTAAGTTGTCAAGCTGTAGAATTTTGTGAAAATGATAGTTTAGGGAGTTATGGAGCTATGGATTTGACAAAAATTGATTTGGAATTATGGTTTAGGCAGAACCAAACTTTAAAGTTTCACGCTCATGCTCCACATAGAGGACGGTTTTGAGTATTTACTTAGAGCAAGCATTTTGTGGGTGCATAAAGGTCATTTTGTCCGGTATTAAGTTTAGTTTTGTTGATTTGTAGTTGAGGTAGTGTTTTCCTATTTTGATATTATTTCTCACTTATTTGATAGGATTATGAATTTTGAAATGATTTGAAAAATTCTTTTATGAAAGGTATTTTGATTGATGACCGAATTGTAAAAGGTTATGTTTTAGTTTATAAAAAGTATTCCAGTTTATGTATTCCGGGTATTTTGACACCCATTATTGTTGTGAACTCGATTAGGGGCATGCATCCTTATTTTAGGATATTCTTAAGGACTAAGCCACCCGGTTGATAATAGGTGGGGACCTTGCCTATGAGGAATCTTTTCATTAGATGTTATGTTGTGAACATGCATTGAGTTGTTATATGAGTCAATTATATTGAGTATATGGATCACAAGTGGGTTTAAATATAATATTAGTGTTAAGCGGTTTATAAATGGGTTTACAACTTATTGAGCCCAACTCACCAGATTCTGTCTTCGTTCTCTCTCGATCTCATACTCACGCACTTTGCACTATCACTTCAATTTGGATAGGAGTTTTCCCACTTGGATAAAAATATGAAAGTGTTATAGTAATATGGGTTGGCTTGGGTACAAGTCAATAGATTTGCATTATGAATAAATGGGTCATAAACAAGTTGACGGGTCAATTTAGATCAAATCATCATGACCAAACTCAAACCCGACCCGACCCACCAATTTGACAGGTTTAAGGCCGGGTTTTCTTTTTTTTTGACAACCCTAGGTAGTCTTCGCCTTTTCCTAAATCCTCATTTTCCTTTTCGTTTAACCCTAACTTTCTTGAGATACAATCTTCTTCAAACCCCAACAATGGCCACTTCTCTAATGTTACACCTCCAGCACTTTTTGAATGCAGTGGTGCGTGGCCCGAGCCGAGTATGATAAGGCCGTCATTCAATCTCACCTCCAGCACTCATATATGATTGAGTGAATTGTTATATGAGTCAACTATATTGAGTAATAGGGTAACATATGGGTTGAAGCATGATATAAGTGTTAAGTGAGTAATAAATTGATCATAAATGGGTTTACAACTTATTTAGGTCAAACCTACCTCTATCACTCTTGCTACATTCTCTCTTGCTCTCATTCAATCCCACACTCACTCACTCTACACTCTCACTTCAGTTTGGATATGAGTTCTCCTATATTGGGTTAAATATAGAATTATTTTAATAATGTGAGTTAGGTCGAGTATGGGTCAATATATTTGCATTATGAATAAATTGGGTCATAATCGAATTAACAGATCAATTTGGATCGAACTACTTATGACCCAACTTGAACCCAATCTGATCCACCCGTTTAATAGGTTTAGTGCCGGGTTTTCTTTTCTTGATAGTCTTTTGTAGTCTTTGCATTTTCCTAAATCATCATTTTGCATTCAGCTCTATTCCTTTCTCGAGATCCCATCTTCTTCAAACCTTGGCTACACTACCATTCCTCTAGCGCAACGCCTCTAGCACACTTTAATTGCGGTGGTGCGTGCCTGAGCCAAGTATGATGAGGCCGTCCTTTGGCTCACACCTCCACTGGAAAGGAGGATTGCGGAAATGCCACACAAGAACTGCGCCATGATGCGAAACATGTTCAGAACTTACTACTAGCAGAACTAAGCCAAGAATTTTTAGTAGTACACGCCATTGAGCAGGCTGAGGCATTAACCGTTATTTAGGATAGGGAACTCGGTGATCACGGTCACCTTCGCGGAGCAAAAATAGTGGGTACCATGAAGGCAGTTGAGGTGAACATACATTGCACATTGATTCCCAATGAATTTTGAGTATGTTTTCATTGATTTTGTGGTTTTATTCGTAATTTTGAGTATGTTTTGTTAGCTAGTTTTATTTCTTATACAGTGAATATTACCTTCTAAATGATCTGCTTGTGCCGTAACAACCTAGGGCTGGAAATGATGGGAATGAAGCTGAAAATAAGAATGAGGCGTAATAGATAGAATTAAACAAACTGAAGGTCACTTTTTTTAAGTAGGCTACAAATTTTTTGCTGGATTAATTAGAGGTTTGACGATTGCTCATTCGAGGAATTACTTTCATTTTAACTTGCACTTAGTTAATTAATAACTTAATCGTAAACAGCTGATGATATTACTCCGCTCTCTTTACTTTCATTCTAATTTTCTAAGAGATGAACATTCATTCTAAATAACATGTTTATAGAGACACCTTTTAGAAAAGAAAAGTTCAGTTATTAATGAACTAAATGCATTCTCTATGCAAATAGAATTAGAATAAAAGTAACATATATAATAAAACTACTTAAAAGATCGCACACAAAATCACACAAAAAAAAAAAAAAAAAAAAAGTGAACTCCAAAACAACTTACTGCAAATCACCCTTGACCAACATACACCTTATATTCACCTCGATCTCTTCAAAGCTAAGCACTATCCATATGCCCCAAAGGTTACCATGGTCCCCATTTCCTCCCCACAATAACGGTGAATGCTTGTGCTTCTTCAATAGTGTGTATTAGCAAAAACTCATGCCAGCACAATTTTGCCAATAAAAAATCCAAATAATGTTACGCCACGCAAGATAATCTTTATGAGGCACAACATTATTTGGTAGTATTGCACCAACATCAGTTTTTGCCAATTAAGCAGGCACAAGCGTTCACTATAATTATGGAGAGCAAACTAGGGGACGTAGCCTTCAGGGCACGAGAATAGTGCACCGCACTTGAAGATGTGGAGGTGAATATAAGGGGCATGTTAGTTAATGGAGAACTGCAGTAATTTGTTTTTTATTTCGTGTTTTTATATTGTTTTTGTGTCTGATCCTTTAAGTGGTTTTATTTATTACGTACGCAGTGAATATTTACTTCTCGATGATCTTTTTGTTGGGGCTGCAGATCAGGGGAATGGGCTAATGGGAATCAGGGATGGATGCTGGGAAGCAAGAGGCCATGAGGCTCCGGCTAGGAATAAGGAGATGGGGCTAATGGGAATCAAGTGAATGGGTTGCGGCTGGAAATCAGGAGGATGGGGCTAATGGAAATTAGGAGAAGGGGCTGATGGGAATCAGGTGGATGGGGTTGTATAGAAGGTAATACACATTGTATAATAAATAAAAATATTTAAGAATACTTACTCAAAATCACAAATAAAACCACAAAATCAAAGAAAACATACTCCAAAATATAGATTATCAACATGCGAAATATGTTCACCTCAACTGCCTCCATGCTACGCACTATTCTCAAGGGGAGGTGACTAGGGTCATCAAGTTCCCTATCCAAAATAATGGAGAATGCGTACTAATAAAAATTCTTGTTGGAGTGGTTCTATTAGTATTAAGTTGAGAGCATGTTCCGCATCATAATGCCTTTTTCGAGCAGCATTTCCCACAATCCTCAATTTTGGTGGAGTTACGAGTCGGAGGACGCTCTCATCATATTCGGCTTGGGCACGTGCCACTACATTCAAAGTGTGCTAGAGACACAACCCTAAAGAAGTGGTCATTACTATGGTTTGAAGAAGACGGGATCTCGAGAATGGGTTAGGGTTAAACGAAGAAAAATGAGGATTTAGGGAAGGAGAAGACTACCTAGGGCTATGAAAAATAAAGAAAGAAAACGCGGCCCTAAATAGGCAAAAGAGTAGGTTGCCTTGGGTTTAGGTTAGATAAAAAATGATGCGACTCAAATTGATCTATTAACCCGTTCATGACCGATTTATTTATAATGCAAATCTATTGATCCAAACCTGACCCAACCCATATTACTAAAACACTTCCATATTTAACTTATTGAAACCTACCGTTTGTGTCTAGAGGGGAAAAGATATATTTAGGGATGTTGCCTAAAAGTCGAGCCTATGGTCCTCAACTAGATATGAGCTCTAGCAAGCCAATATCACGCGCGACATTATGATGTTTAGTTATAGTTTCACTTATCCCCATGACAATTTGTAAATGGGGAGTCATCACTAACCCATTGAGGTCGGTTGGAAACCAATCAAAACGCGAGAGTATTGTCTTACGCAATCAAATATATAGGTGGGGACTTGATTACATTAGTTATTTAACCAATGTCCCTTTGGTACCTATTCTTGATCATCCAAACACTAAAGTGTCCAGTCAGTCTTTTTTACCAATTATGAACCCCAAGGTCCTCATCTACTAGTTGTCCTTATAATAATTGTTTATGTCGATCCTAGGATTTATCCTAACCACACCAAAAATGGAAAATAATAGCCAATGTATTGAAAATGCACACACAAATATATAATCAAAATCAAAATATGGCCAAATACAACAACCTAAGCTTTGCCTCTAAGAACAAACAATAGCCTATTTTAAAACGCTATGAGCTTGTTCAATTTTGAGGTCAATTTTGTCCAAAGATTCACACTTTTTTTAGATCATGCTAACCCCGAGTTGTTTATCAAAATCTTAAACTATGTAAATTCTAAATCGAGAAAAATCTAAAGCTAATTCTAAACTGGAATTAACACTAAAATCTAGGAAAACTACTCAAATCTAATTTCTAGACTTTTCCCTGATTTTTTTTAACAGTTTCGATTTTTTAATTTTTCATGTAAATTTTAAAAAAACTATTTTTATTCCGAAAATAGGGACCTCGGGCTGGGCCCTAGGGCCCTGCGAGAATAAGGGCTGACATCGGCCCTCGGGATGGGCCACAGACACAAAAATGGGTCACTATATCAACCCCTCTCAAATGGACCTAACCTGTCAAGAAGCAAGCCCAATCTAAGACTATCTAAACTAAATCAAGCCCAACGTTAACACTCATCAAAAAATTCTGAACGCCCATGACACACCCTCTCCCAATTCGTCCCACAAAATGCCAACATTCTCATCTAAGCCCTAAGCCCATTCCATTATTATCATTTCCTCTTTTCTATTTCTTATTCATTTTCTGCTTAAAGCCCAAGGTCTTCCTCAAGACAAACTAAGAACACACCAAAACCAGACCAACGCTCATCACTTCAGAATGTCATCAAACGCATCCCCCCACACCAAAGCACCAGTGTATTGAACACAGATACTAAATTATCGATCGCTTGTATTCATCTCAGATTTCGCCACATTGGCTATCGCCAGCCCTCCATCTCCGACTGCTTCTGATTACCAGACCAATGCTCATCAACAACAATCACCATCGTTAACGGCTGCCGCAGGCGACCACTCCGAACGCCAATCTTTGAACATTTATGAACACAAAAACAGTCCCATCGTTCACTTCCACCAGCCACGTCAAACAAAATAGCAACTAGGAAATAAATATGAAAGACGACGTGCCGATTGAATTTACAAACAAGGATTTTAGCTGAAATCGTAGTCGTTTAATCAGTAGATTTTTCCTTTCATGAAAACAAACATGCTTGCAATTGCTCAAGATAGAGCGGAACCAGATTGAATCATTTGAATGTTTTAGAAAACGCGTTGTGAGCACAGATTGAGGAGAAAGTATGGACGGCTCTAGAGCTCGAACTCACATCCGGATTTGAAGGGAATCGACAAACAAGGCTCGAAATCAACAGATGATGGCTAACTCAAACCCCAAAACGCATATGAACTAGAACTAGCAAAGCCTCGGCCTCACGGCTCGGCCAAAACAAGGCAAGGCAACAGTGGTTCATTCGGAATGAGTTTTGACTACGAAAATCCCTACCGCGCTCGGAGACGGCGGCCAGAGGGCGAGCTCGAGACGAATAGGACTACGGCCTACCGCCTCGTGATGTCTCCGAGCCGAGATCCCCTGGAAAAGGGACTCGAACCAAACGATGAAATGTACTCACCAGAAATACCGGGATTTGGGAGTCAGAAGCCGTGAGAAGGGCGCGATGTCTTCCCCTCAAGCAAGCAAGCATTTTGGCCGAACGTTCTCTCCCAGGAAAAAAAAAGAGTGGCCCCCACTGCGTGTCTAAAAATGAGGTCTCTCGAGTGTGTGGATTTCGTGGTGGACGAAGATGGTGGGTGGAGATGGATGGAGGGGTCACGATGGAGCTGATAGAAGAAGCTTCAGAGAGGAAGGAAGGAAAAAAAGAAAGAGAACGCTCAAGGTTTTTCTCACGCGCATTCCTCGTGCCCCGTTGAGAGAGCCCCCATCTGCGAGCGTAATAAAAGGGTAAAAAAGGAGAGTCCTTGTTCCTTTCCCTTGTCCTTTGTCCTTTTTCATGATTTTTGTCTCCTCATCTGCACCTTGATTCTCCAAATGGTACGATTGTCACATGGAGAAGGTAGAGGAATCGGTCGGACAAAGGACGGAACGCCCATGTGAGTGCCTATGAAGATACAAGAGCCTCTTTTGCTACCATTGTTTTAGCCGCCAACTCCAATCCCCGAGAGGATAAGGGGGGCTTTCTTCTAGTGCTTTGTGCAGGCGCGATTGTGAAAACCAAATCTTACGGTGTCAAGGGTGTCAATATAAACGGTCGATCCGTTTAATTGGATTCGAGATCTTTTAAAATTTATAGTTCTTAAGGCAAAGGTCTAAAACAAGATTAGCAAATAACGAAATAAAAATAATATTTTAAATAATAATTTTCTTTTTCTTTCTTTTGTTTTTCTTTTAAAATTTGAAATCTAAAGGCCTAATTCTGCATGCCTATGCTAAATCAATACCTATGTGCAATTGCAATAATAGGGACATCTAGCTAATCTGACAGGAAGCAGGGCCACGGTACTTTGGAAAATTGGCTATACCGTGTGGGAAAATCGTGTTGCATGTCAAGGGCCAAAAACTCGAGTGGGCTAATTCTATGATTAATCCTTTCACGTTCACTCACCTTGTGCATTTTTCTTTTGAAGGATACTCAGATGAGTCCCACGCGGCTTCAAGACTGCTTCATGGTCAGCCGCAGTTCCAAACAGAAGTGGAATCGGGGACGGGGGATGCTGCCGCATCGGAATCCGGTTCAGGTCCTCCGATGTTGTAGATCACCAGCAGAAAGGGATGCTTGTGGACCCACTCATGGTCAAATGCAAGAGGCCTTTTCCCATGTGCACGGGGACTCTCTCCATGGGCTAAAAAGCCCGTTTTGCCGAAAATTATGAACAGTGCCCCGGCAAGATCAGGTCTTAGGTTCGTGGGCCCAACACATATCCAAATAGCTCCAAAATATCTACAAATTCTTAATTTTCCAGTACATCAAAACATAAATTTTCTCACGAACCAGTTCAGAAATTCAATTCTAAGAGTTTAAATTTATTTTCCAAACTTGACACCGGAACCTCCAAAACTCACTTTTTGGTAATTTTTACGGTTCTTATGGAATAATAAGTGTTTTAACAAGTTATGTTGAAATGGAAAGAAACTTAGTAGATTTTGTAAGTTTTGAAATGAAGATACCTGACCTATCTATTCCACGAGGATGAATTGATCTTCAAATATAAAGGTACAAAGTAGAGTCAGGATGAAAACGAGTATGTGCATAATAAGCCAAGTCTAAGAGAGCGAAATATGAAAAAATCATCGTTGGATGTGATTGTTGTCGAGAGATGCCAATCAAATCGACAAATTCTTGCATTACCGCGTGGACGGAGGTGGTCACGACATGACATGCCCCTTGACCAGAGCAAGTTCAATAATTTACTCGTGTAACTTCCAGCCTCCAGGAGAGCCCCAAGAAAAGCCAATTAGAGTGCTTCTTAGATGCTGCATTGTAATTTCCTTCGTGCTGTATTTGCCACCATCACTCTAACCGAAGATCCCACCATTCTTATTCCACGACATCCACATCATGTTGTGAATAGCATGATCACCGTCGCACTAAGGCGATAGCCATCGTCTGGTTTCCGGTCAGTGCTTCTCTCATCTTAACAACTCCCAATTGCACAAGGAATGCAACGGACAAGGGGAAGAATGAACAAAGTGGATATTCAGGGTGAACTCGAAAATTTTCGACAAGACAAAGAGTTCAAGAAAGTTCTTCAAACACATGCAAAAAGAACTAGTCACCTTTTGCAACGGAAAAGAATAATCATTACAGGTTTTATCATCTTAGTTCCTAACTAAAGTATTTCTCAGCTCAGAAAATGAATATTGCTAATTAATTTACATATCTTTATCTTAAATTGGCTCTGATAAGGTGGATTCCTTTACTGTGGATTCTGGAATTACGGCATTTCCAAAATGCTTCTTTTAAGATAGAAAAGTGCTAATATTTATTTCACAGCAAGGGCCAATGGATCGTGTGGGTTTGTAGTGGTTCTTAAATATATCTACACGGTACACGCAACATACGCCGGAAAAGCCCCAAATCAAACTATTGACTTGAAGTTCATGTGGAGAATTGCTTTATGGAGCCCAGGTCCATGCTTTGCTCCGCTTGTAGCCGCAACCTGAGTCGGCTTCTGGATTGATACCACATCTGTGATTGATTACTGATTGGTCCCTAAAAGATGGATGTAGGATCCAAGCATCTGTTGGACCATTTTTCTTAGCAATGAAGCTGAAATTAACGAGGAAAGGGGGCCCTTTTGTGCTTGGAAAGAGGCAACTACCGTGTGGGCACACCCGCGCACGTCGCTTCCAGGGGACCCCTAATAATACGAAAATAAAAGCTTGTCTGGACTGACTTTAGTGCTCATTCTATATAAAGCCATTCACACTGCCTCTTGGAAGCTGCCGTGGCAGTTTCCTCTGCAGTTTCCCTGTCCAATTTCTAAGTTGGTTCTTAAAACTTCTATGCAACAGCTGTCGCCCACAAGATGAAGGGCACAGCCATCTCTCGCAATACACGTTCGTTTGTTAAAGCTCGTGATAAATCAAATCGGGTTTGGTTTCTAGGGAAAGCTCCAGGAAAGCTCGAACAGCTTATGATGAGCTCACGGATTCAATATGAAAGAAGAGAAACATTGCACGAGAGATAGTGGAAAAATTCGCCGCACGTCCTGGTTTTTCCAAATTATCTTGTCCGAACAAATTTTTATCTTCAATTAAAATATTCATTATCATAGTTTTGGAGGTAAAGGACGCGTTTGGCAACTTGCCAAACAGTAAAAATTTCTACTATTTTATTCCTGGGAGTAGATTTAGAACAAAAATCTGTTTAGTAAATTTTTTGTTCTAAAACAAATTTATTTGCGGAATAGATTTGGGGTAGAATAGAGAATTAAAAAAAAAAGTTAATTATTTATTCTCGAGAATAATTTTAAAATCAAGTCAACCTGAATTCTTTTTTTTTCTCTCTTTTCTCTTCTTCTTTTCTTGTTATTCTTCTTCCACCACCACCATTGTCAGCCATTGCCGCCGCCGCCCATCCACCGCCGATCACCAACAACTGGTTGGGGGAGCTCCGTCGAGCTCGCTAGAGGCTCGCCTGGCCACCAGCGAGGCTTGGCCTCGCCAGAAGAGCTTGTCGGTGGCTAGGCGGTGGGGCCGGCCGAGGCTCACCTAGTCACCGACGAGCCTCGCTTGGCTGGGCAACGCTCAACTGGTGGCTAGGTGGTCCTCCCCTGGGCCTCCCTTGGCCACCGACGAGCCTCACTTGGCCAGGCAAGGCTCAATTGAGCCATGGCTAGACGAGGCTTGACCTTGCTGGGCCATTGCGAGATTGGCATCACCCGACCAAGGTTTGGCCAATGAGGTCCAAGGCTGGTAATCGGGCAAAGCTTGAAGAAGAAGAGAAGGAAAAGAAAAAAAGAAAAGAAGAAAAAAAAGTGATAATTATTTTAAAAATTAAAAGAAAATGGTTTCGACTAGAAATTTTGAGAATGGTACCAATCGCTCCAATGTGCAATTTCATCATTGAACTTTTAATTTGTTTATTGTAATCCTTGAATTTTTAATACATGTTTAATATAGTCCATGAACTACATAAAAATATTCAATATTATTTCGAGCGCGAAGCAGAAGCCTGATACCTTTAGGTAGGAAGATCACTAAGAGAGAGCTAAGGTCCAAGCTCGTCAACATATCCACTTGGATCCACTTTCACTCAAAAGCTTAAGCCAATGGGTTACAAATTAATTAGAATATATTAACTATTCAAGACCACATCAATTCTCTGATGTGAGACTTATCTAACACAACTCATATGTACATCCTAATAGTTTTGAAAGTAATATTTAGTAAATTAGTACGTGAATAATATCGGATGCAAAGAAATTCTCAATTTGGTAAATTTTAAAACTTGAAAACAATCAAATATGAAATTTGAAACATATCAATCCCTTTCTACAACTAACATGCTGGTAAATTAATTACCATCATTCTACAGTATCAACCTACATGTCGACATCTATCAATTTAATCTCAAAGCATCACATTCTGAGCGACTACGGTCTTGAAAAATCATCTTATATATTATTTGAACATAGAAAATTGCGAATGGCACAATACATCATGAAGTTCACCTTCTCATCCAGATGGATTGTGGAACTTGTTATTACGAAATGGGTGGCTAAAAACAGCTTCCTCTCTTGAGCCGTTCTCTCTGTTTGGAAGCTTCCATTATCGGCAAGAAAGGGGTCATATTGATGGGGAAGTGGCGTCCACATACTCACGCAGGAACTGCTGACGCTCATCAAAGGAAAAGCCATTCACACTGCCGATTGGGTTTCCTTTCTGAGGGAGAAGTTACACTCTTTTGACAGAGTGATTTTTCACAGACGCCTCCAGGAAGTAGCGATAGCAGCTTCCCCTGCAGTCACTTAACCTCGAAAAAGAGAAATTAAGTCTTAGAAGCTTCTATATGACATCTCTCTCTCTCTCTCTCCATGTTAAGGAAAACTGTTGGACTATAGCATGAATAAAACGAATACTGTTGAAATGGTAAGAAACTTACTAGATTTTGGTCATTATGAAAGCCCGATACCTTGAGATTGCCGAGAGTGAGATATTAGTTGGATGCACTTTCACTCTATTACATAAATAAATGAGTTGGGGGTCAACTAGAATTATTATTGTTACACATCAGATTAATTTTTCGATATGGGATTACTTGAACACAACTTATACGTACATTTCAACAAAAAGGTTGAATTGATCAAGATACAACGTAGCATCAGGATAAAAACAAGTATGGGCCAAATCCTAGAAAGCAAAAAGTGGAAAATTTGTTTTTAAATGTGATTGTGGAGAGATATCAATCACATTGACAATCCTTGCATCATCGTGTGGACAGTGGTCACAACATCTCGACCGCAGCAAGTTCAATAACCTGCTTTTGCCGTGACTTCAGCGAGTCCCTAAAAAGCCGAACAAAGTGCTTCTTAGATGCCACATTGGAGTTTCTTTCATGTTATATTCGCCACCATCACTTTTACTGAAGATTCCACGACATCATCATCAGCCTGTTGTCAATAGCGTGATCACCGTTGCACAAAGGGGATAGCCATCGTCCGATTTCCAGTCAATGCTTCTCTCATCTTAACAACCCTAATTGCAAAGGTAATGCAACCGACAAGGGGAAGAGTGAGCCGAAGTGAATATTGTGGGTGAATTTGAAAGCTTCCGACAAGATGAGTTCAAAAAAGTTTTCCAAACACATGCAAAAAGAATTAGTTACCTTTTGTCATGGAAAAGAATATGTTAACACCACTAAAAATCCCAAACCGATATACTCGTATCATCTTTAGAACTCCCGAACTGGTACACTAGTGCAATATTTAGCCCCAAATTATTTTGGATAATTGTGATACAAGTGTATCGATTTGAAAGTTTTTGTAACAATTAATTTTGGGTAAATACAACACAAGAGTATTAATTTGAGGTTTTTTGTGGTATTAATAATAAGTAACTTTAATTGTGGACAATGATACACTTGTAGATTTCATCTCATCAATTCCTAATTAAAGTATTTCTTAGCCCAAGAAAAATAAACACTTCAGATAAACTAACAGATCTTTTGTCTTAAATTGGTTCTGAAAAAGGTGAATTCCTCTGCACCAGATACTACCGTGAGCTTCATTAGATCCTGTAATTATGGTATTACCGAAATGCGTCTTTCAAGATCATGAAGTACTAATATTCATGTCGTAGCAGCCAGAGGTGGGTCGTGCGGGTCTATCTTGGCTTTTGAATATTTCTCCTTGCAACAAGAACCGGAATATGCCCCACACGGAAGTATTGATTTGAAGTTGTCTGTGTTCGGATTTGCATCATGGAGCCCAGATGTATGGTTTGCTTCCGCTTGTGCCTGTAACCCGAGTCAGCAGCTTCTGGATTGGTTACGACACCTGTGATTACTGATTGGTCGCTAGAAAATGGATGTAGGATCCAAGCATCCGTTGGACCATTTTTCTTAGCAATGAAGCTTTAAATTAACGAGAAGAGTGGGCCTTTTGTGCTTGGAAAGAGGTAAATTTCCGTGTGGGGCACACCAGCGCACACCGCTTGCAGGGGACTCCCGATAATTTAAGGATAAAAGTCTTCTCTGAACTTAGTGCTCCCTTTTATACAGCCATTCATACTGCCTCTTGGAAGCTGCCGTAGCAGTTTCCTCTGCAGTTTCCTCTGTTAAACTTCCGAGTTGGTTCTCAAAACTTTTCTATAACAGCTCTCACCCACGAGAGGATGGGCACAGCAATCTCTCACACCACATTCATTTGTTAAGCTCATGATGAAGCAACTGGGGTTCAGTGTCTAGAGAGAAGGGAACAGGAAGGAAAATGGTGTTCAAGTTTGCCACCTTCGATCCCGCCCAAGATCCTGATGATTTCAACCCGGCTTTTCTATCTACTCCATCATCATCACCCTCAGCAACACTCTGTCAGCCATGCCATTACACCTGGTCTTCCACGAGAGCCATTGTCAACCGACTTGCAGCAGCTGGTGCTTCTCTTGTCTTAGCACCCCGAGCTTTTGAAATTGATGGTCATGAGATTCAAGACCAATCTGCACAGACGCCATTGCATAGTATCAGTTCCATTGTCCGTCCAGAATTTCACCGAAGACAGCTTAAAGAGTTGACTCTGAGGGAGTTGCAAGTGGCCACCGGTAATTTTAGGAACAAAAATGTTATAGGCGGAGGTGGATTTGGCAGAGTCTACAAGGGAAGGTTAGCTGATGGCGCTCTTGTGGCAGTTAAAAGATGCAAAGAAGAGATCACTCCAGGTAGTATTGCACAGTTCGAAACAGAGGTAATGGTTGGTAGCATCATACCCCCAAATAGCAATCTGCTTACCATTCTCGGATTTTGCAGAACGTCAAAATGCAGGGAATTATTGCTTGTCTCCCCATTCATGATCAATGGAAGTCTGGCATCATGCTTGAGAGAGCGACAAGAGAACACACCTCCTTTGGACTGGCCTACCCGCATAAAAATAGCTGCGGGAGCTGCCAGAGGGCTGTCTCATCTGCATGATCTGAACATATTGTACCGAGATATCAAAGCTGCAAACATTTTATTGGACGAGGAATTTGAGCCTTACATTGGAGACTTCGGGTTGGCCAAGTTCATCGATCGCAGTCACAGTGGATACTCTGTGGATTGCATCGAGGAGGCACCCACACTTTCAAGGAACAAATCCAGTGCAGGATCCGACGGTGAATTTTGTGAAGTCACGACAGCAGTACGTGGCACGATAGGACATATTGCACCAGAATATATTAGTACCGGGAAATGCTCTGTGAAGACCGATGTCTTTAGTTTTGGGATGATGCTTCTGGAACTCGTAACTGGAGAATATGTTTTGAATATTGCAAGGAGTGCGGATGATGACCATCTCAACTTACTCGATTGGGTAGAAGGGCTTCTCGTAGAGCGTAGGTGGGAAATTCTAGTCCATCCCGATCTGCAGGGTGAGTATGACCAGAAGGAGGTAGAGACAGTGATCCAGCTGGCTCTTTTGTGCACACAATCAGACCCAAGAGGACGACCATCGATGGCACAAGTAGTCCAAATTCTCGATGGACAATGCATCGAGAAGAGATGGCAGGAGTATCAAAGACGGCAGGAGTATCTGAATGACTTGCAGCCATTACGAAGCAATGATTTTGCTGTGGAATTAGTCCTCCGTGGAATTGATCCTCGTCAACTCTTTCAGGAGGAAAAATATCCGGCACCAGATAATCGGTATTAACTAATATATCACTCAAAAAATTTCTGACAATCGTGGTGGGACTTTAGATATCATAATCGATGTGTAGCTAAACCAAGGATAGGCTTATAATGAGCAGAAATTGTTACCAGCAAGGACAGAACCCGTCGGCCTGAGCTGCGAGACTCCAGAATTCTGTTGTTTTTTAATGTATTTATTTTCTCGACCATAACAAAATGTATTTATTTTTACTTCGTAGAAACCTCATCATGGTGAGGGTGCCGTACAGTACTGTCATCTTCCATGGTCAACGATGCATGCCCAAAAACACAGAAAAGGTGCTTACAAGGCCGTCGATTGAGAGAAAAAAGAAGGTTTAGAGTAACCATACATAACAGAAGGCCAACAAAAACTCTAGTATTAAGTTCCCTATCTAAACTAGCGGTGAATGGCTGAGCTTGCTCACGGGGATGTAATAAATACTAATAAAATTCTTGTTGGCGTGGTTCCGCTAGTATTAAGTTCAAAGCATGTTTCGCATCATAACGCCCTTCTCGCGCGACATTTCCAGCAATCTTCTTTTTGGTGGAGTTGTGAGCCGAATGATGGCCTCATCATACTCAACTTGGGCACACGCCACTGCATTCAAAGCGTGCTAGAGGCGCAACCCTAAAAGAGTGGTCATTGCTAGGGTTTGAAGAAGACAGGATCTTGAGAATGGGTTATAGTTAAATGAAGAAGAAAAGGGGGATTTAGGGAAAGGCAAAGACTAATAGGTCTATCAAAAAAAAGGGAAATTCAGCCCTAAAGCTATCAAACAAGTAGGTTGCGTCGGGTTTGGGTTAAGTAATAAATGATTCGACCCAAATTGACCTATCAACCAATTTATGACATATTTATTCATAATGTAAATCTATTGATTTATACTTGATCCAACCCATATTACTAAAACACTTCCATATTTATCATTGTCACAACCTAACTTTGCTGTATGGAGGGGAAAAGACATGTCGTGATCTAACTTTTCTTATTCCTACCCAATCAAAGATCTAGGGTCGGGACTTAATTACACTGTTTATCTAACTAATGCAATTTTTGTACCTAAACTTGATCATTCAATCACTAAAATGTCTAGGCAATCTTTTTACCAATCTTTTATCCAAAGATTCACACAATTTTTAGATCATGCTAACCCTAACATATTCATCAAAATCTTAAACTATATGAATTCTAAATCGAGAAAAATCTAAAGCTAATCTTAAACTAGAATTAACACTAAAATCTAGGAAACTACTCAAAATCTAATTTCTAGACTTTTTCCCGATTTTTAACATTTTCAATTTTTTTAAAATTTATATATATTTTATCCCGAAAATAGGGACCTCGGGCGGCCCCAGGGCCCTGCGCGAATAAGGACTGCCATAGGCCCCCAGGATGCGACACAGACACAAAAGTGGGTCGCTATATCAACCCCTCTCAAATAGACCTAACCTGTCAAGAAGCAAGCCCCATCTAAAACTATCTAAACTAAATCAAGCCCAAACTTTCTAAAACCAAATCAAGCCCAACGTCAACGTTGCAATTTCGGCACTTAAAGCCCAACGTCTTCCTCAAGACAAACTAAGAACACACCAAAACCAGACCACCGCTCAATCACTCCAGATTGTCATCAAACGCATCCACTCACACCAAAGCACCAGTATATTGAGCACGTATACTACACTATCGATCGCTACTACTCATCTCAAATAGACCTAACCTGTCAAGAAGCAAGCCCCATCTCCAACTGCTTCCGATTACTGGACCATCGTTTATCAACGACAACGACCATCGTTAACAGCTGCTGCAGGTGACCATTCCAAACGCCATTCATCGAACATTTCCTCACACAAAAACAGCCCATCGTTCACTTCCACCAGCCACGTCAAACAAATTAGCAACTAGGAAATAAATATAGAAGACAATGAACCATTTGATTTCTATAGCGACCTAATCTCGGGTGAATCACTTAATTTGGTTAATGAATCACTAAGCTAAACTTAAAAGCTTCTCTGCCTCATACTAATTCACCGATGAAGGATTTGGTCTTTTTTTTATAAAAAAAATAATATATGTATTCGATTTTAAAAAGTTGTATACATTATTTTTTTTTCAATTTTAAACAAATAAAATTACAAAAACTAATATTAATCACTCAAAAAGCTTTTCGAATATATTTTCTACCAAACGGTGTTTCTTTCAAAATTAATTCTCAAAACATAGTTTAACAAACGGTTTTTGCATTTGTCTAAAATTCTTTAGGCTAAATAAAATGTTTTGCATTTTCTCAATAGGCTTTCAAAATGCTAAATCAAACACACCCAAAGAAAAGTGTCCTGAATCTAGAAGGGTGTGTCTTCCAAATTAGGAAACCGATTTGAGAGTTTGACTTACGGCCATGACAATAATCGACCGGGTAAAAAAGAAAATTAAGAATACATCCGATTTGGGAACTCGGTTGGGCCACACATAAGCCCCTCCCCACGTTGTTGATAAATGCTTCCCCTCATCCCCAACGAAACGTACTTCGGCAAGCATGGATCAACACTGCAGATCTGGATCGCTGACAGATTCGATCGAGCGAGCGAGCTTCGATCGATCCGAGGAATCGTTTCTAGTCCTAAATTTCATGCCCGAGAATGGAGATTCAATCATCAAGTCGAGCAAATCGCTGTAATCGAAGCAAATAAGGTCGTAGAAAATCGCATCTGGAGATCCTAAAACACAGAGAAAACAGAGTCCCAAGTTCGATTTTTAAGTTCACTTGCGTATGTACGGCAGTGAGAGAGACAAAAAAATTACAGATCGTCCCATCACAAAACAATCCCGGCCGTTGATCTCTTCCTTGCCCAAAGATCTCAACCCTCGCCGCCCGCCCGAGTTCTATCGACATCATTTGGAAAGGGGGGGGAAGAAAAAGCACGAAAAGAAGAAGGCAAAAATCACAACGGCGTACGGCACCATCATCACGAGCAGGAAAAACCGACTGACTTCAGATCATTATCGACTGTATAATATGATGCACTGGATCGCGACGGTGATGGTGATATCATCACCTCGGCAGCTCCATCATCTGAGCGAAGTCCTCGAAGCAGACGAACCCTTCCCTGTTCTTGTCCACCTCCGCGATCATGCGTCGGCACTCCTCGATGGTGCACCGCTCATCCCCTATCACCGCAAACACCCAACGAGGAGAAAAATAAAGAAGAAAACAAGCGAAGTTGTTTTTCGTATTCTTTCAAAATAGGGAAAGATCACGGTGCCGCACTAGACAAACTCTCCACTATTAATATTAGTATCAACATAATAAGTTCTGACATTACAATAACAAATGATATTACCTAAATATAAAGCACGAATTGAAGACATATATAGTTATGATTGAAATTACATGTATACCATTAGCAGTAAAAGTTATATGCTTTAATATTATTTTCCTTTATCATACTTCACAACTTCATCGTAATTCAGAATTTTTAATGGCATTAACTATAATTAAAATTTATGTTATCCGTATTCTTCCCCCTCCGTTCGCTTCCCACCCGACCACCAATATTTCCACGACTTCAATGCTAGAGAGATTCATGTCGAGTCAACTGCCATCGCTATTGATATTATGAGGAACTCCTAAAAGTCTTCTCTGGACTAAGTGCTCGCAAACCATTCGCACTGCCTTCTGGAAGCTGCCATGGCAGTTTCCTCTGCAGTTTCCTTCGTTAAGACTTCTGAGCTGGTTTTTAAGACTTCCATATCAGTGGCACCTTCCTCTGCAGTTTTCTCCGTTAAACTTCCGTTGGTTCTTAAAACTTTTCTATAACAGCTCTCACCGACGAGAGGCAGGGGCACAGCAATCTCTCATAGCACACATTCATTTGTTAAGCTCGTGATGAAGCAACTCAGGTTCGGTCTCTAGAGAGAAGGGAACAGGAAGGAAAATGGTGTTCAAATTTGCCACCTTCGATCCAGCTCAAGATCCCGATGATTTCAACCCGGCTTTTCCCCCTACTCCATCATCGTCGCCCTTAGTAACACACTGTCAGCCACAAGAATACACTTGCACTTTCACAAAACTATTGTCAGACGACTTGTTGCTGCTGGTGCTTCTCTTGTCTTGAAAGCCCCAGCCTCCAAATTTCATGATTGTTGTACTTTAGCTAGTATGTCCATGATGGGGTGCAATTCGATCGCACCGTATCGACTTGATACGTTACAATGGAAATATATCTCTTGAAAGGGTACAAATGGAGATGTATAAGAGTCTCTCAAACACAACCGTTGGAATGGTTGATAGAGAATACGATCAGAAAATCCTCTCATTTCTTTTGTTCTATTTCCATCAAAGGGAGAAGGCATTCCATTTTCACTATTACAAAGAACAATCAGCATTTACGCTGTGAAAATCGGGTGCTTTCCTCGTGATTGCATTCAGACCGACATGAAGTATTTTTGTTCGTGATTCATCTGCAATTCAACATTTGTTCCGAGGTTAATTGTTGTTTGTGCATCTGTTGGGAATTACTGATTCCCTAAAACGGATTCGACACTAAATCGAATCCCTAAAACGAATACGGAAGACGAGCCTAGGAAGAACATGTATCACCGATCAAAGACACACCACAGAATAGAGCATACCTTATTGTCCACAGATTAAACACCAACGTTGAAGTTCGAGGAAAAATCTGATCCCGATCTACCAAGGAGCGTACTGTTGGTTCAAGGGGGGAGAAAAGTTACGTTGGTTTTTGGAAGAGGGAGAAAAGAAAAGCGTACGTTCATCCAAAAGGTGCGTTCTCTTTTTCTTTTCTCCCCTTAAATACGTCTTCTCCAAAAGGCACATCCCCTCAACGTAACACCTCTTCATATCTCAACCCTTCATCCATGGGCCCTTATCTTGCGAGCTGAGTTTTTAGGCCCAACATGGGTGGACGGGCCAACTTAGGCTCATCTACATAAATAAAAACCATCATCTCCCACTCGCACATGGTGGGCCGAACATGATCCTCTTTACCTCTCTGCAACGTTCATACCAGTGAATAATCCATTGGACCAGCATACTTTGAGAGCTCGTTGCTATACATCTGTTAGGAATATATAGCAGCTCATAATAGGCATCACACTTTGAGTAGATTTAGTATGCAGTACCCTAGATCGATCGATCACATTTATATCTCTCTTAATCTCCTTTTAAACAACGATATATTGTATTCATAATTATGATTATCCCAAAAACAGTAATAATCGGTCGACCAGTGAACACAAAACTAATATGTAATTCTCAAAATTCGATCTTCCTCTTTTCTTCAAACTCTCAATTTTAGTTCAGTTTGCTTTTCTAGAAATGTCTCATTAGATCGAATCAACTCATGATTATTGGCAACATCCTAAGATAGTAAACACTAAATAGAAATCTTGAGAATAAGTAAGAGTCATGAGAGCACTTAATTGAGGAATTCTTTTCCTCAAGAGTCTCCCACGGCATAAAAGTTGAGATCAAACTTTTGCCACTCTTATTGGTCGTCTCATGCATACGTAGTATGAAATACGTATTACAGTATTTAACTCATTTCCCATGGAGCGTATGTCTACACCTTTAATACCGTACAAATGATAGTTCAGACATACATAATGTCTAACTTGAGTTCACATATCTACTCATTCACAGAATTTATCAGAACTCACATCTGGCATCATAGACAGATAAAGTAAAATATGTGGGTTATTTTACTTTCGGACATAGTAAATATTATGTCCTCATCTTAACACTCAGTTAAGGCGATATATATATTTTAAGCTTGAGTTCTCGATTATCACTTAGATAATAAGCTTAAAAACCGTCTCATCTCTATTTATCACACAGTAAATAGAGGCGATTACCCGTGTGAGTGGGCTAATCTTTTATATGTCGACATACTTTCTCAACTTAATATAATGCACTGAGTATTAAGATGCATAAACGTCAAACAAAGATTCATAGGCATTAATGATGAAAAAACACAAATTCATTAAATGTGAACAATTCAGGGAAATTACAATATGCAGTACATCAGCCTCTACGCAGTCTCAGAGATTTTACATGACCACAAAATACATCTCTAGGTATTGGCTTTGTCATAGGATCTGCTATCATTCTATGCGTAGATATATACTGTAAGTTCACATCTTTTCGTGCAACTATATCCTTGACAAAATTATACTTGGTATCTATATGTTTGGTCTTGCCATGATATTTTAGATCTTTGGTGTACGCTATAGCTGCTTGGCTGTCACAGTTAACCAATAATGGATTTGCAGCATACCCAATAACACCTAAATGATCCAAAAATCTCTTAAGCCAAACACCTTCTTGTAATGTTGCTGATAATGCCACGAACTCAGCTTCCATCGTGGACAAGGCTATACACGTTTGCTTCTTACTGCTCCAAGATATGGCATCATTATTTAGTAAGAAAGCAAAACCAGAGGTAGATTTTCTTTCATTTAAATATCCTCCCCAATCAGCATCTGAATAGCCTTCAAGTCGTAGATCCTTTCCTTGGTAATTCAGCTTGTAATCAGCAGTTCCCTTCAGATACCTCAGTATTCTTTTAACGGCCTTCCAATGTGCTTGACCTGGATTGGATTGGTATCTACTCACCATTCCAACTGCAAAACATATGTCAGGTCTTGTACACATCATAGTGTACATCAAGCATCCCACAGCACTAGCATAAGGAACATGTTTCATTTGTTCCTTTTCTTGTGGAGTCCTTGGACACAGTTTATGGCTCAATCCTTCACCTTTTGCAATAGGAGTATCTATGGGTTTACAATCTTGCATACGAAATCATTCAAGAACATTATTGATGTATGTTTCTTGCGAAAGAGATAACGATCTTTTCGAACGATTTCTTAAAATCTTAACTCCAAGAATGTATGCAGCCTCACCCATATCCTTCATCTCAAAGTTGGAAGACAACCAACTCTTGACAGTATTAACAAACTCCATATTGCTTCCGGCAATTAGTATATCATCAACATATAATGATATGATCACAAATTGA
This sequence comes from Eucalyptus guilfoylei, assembly GCA_016097605.1. NCBI lineage: Eukaryota > Viridiplantae > Streptophyta > Magnoliopsida > Myrtales > Myrtaceae > Eucalyptus > Eucalyptus guilfoylei. The sequence goes on along the minus strand of CM027863.1, from coordinate 23,367,158 downwards.
TCTTTGGATTTTTTGATATATACACAATGATCCTCATCTATCATTGTAAAATCATATGCCATTATGGCATTATGAAAACGTATATACCATTGTCTTGACGACTGCTTAAGGCCATATATCAATCTCAAAAGTCGACATACCTTTTCTTCTTGGCCTTTCATTATGAAACCAGTAGGTTGTTCCATATATATTTCTTCATCTAATTTTCCATTGAGAAAAGCAGTCTTTACATCCATTTGATGTAACACAATATCCATACTTGCCACTATTGCTAGAATAATGCGAATTGAGGTAAATCTCACTACAAGAGAAAATGTTTCTTCATAATCAATTCCTTCCTATTAATTATACCCATTTGCCACAAGGCGAACCTTATGCCTTTCTATCGAGCCATCAGCTTTACGCTTTATTTTGAGAACCCACTTGTTCCCAATAACTTTGCGTCCATCAATCAGTTCCCAAACTTGGAGGGCCAGCAAACAGAAATGATCCACAAAAAATTTCTGAGTTATTGAACTTTGAAGCACAACAATGGAATGAAACATTATTAAACAACCTCTTTGATGAACAGACCATTCAGGAGATCCTTGCAATTCCAATCAACCATCAACTTGCAAATGATGAACTGATTTGGACAAGAACTAAGGATGGGTCTTTTACAGTAAAAAATGGCTATAACATTCTAAGAGACCGAGCGATAGCCAATATTGCATTGGAACACCCCTCATCGTCCTACCAAGCACCAAGAGAACTATGGCATGCTCTATGGAAAATGCGGACCAGCCCTAAAGTGAAGATTTTTATCTGGAATGTTTGTCAAAATGCCATCCCATCCAAGGAGAATTTATGGAAAAGAAAGATTTTACCTGATCCGGTTTGTAACCTTTGCCGAGAAAGTATGGAAACGGCCGAACACATCCACCTTCTTTGCCCTTGGACGGTAAAGATATGGAGTCACCTGGAAATCAACCTACAAGTGAATGCACAGGAGGTTACACGCATCGATGAGTGGCTGGTGCGAGTTATAAAGAAGGACACGCACCTACCATCCTTGGAATTGATCTCAAATACCTTATGGCAGGTTTGGAAGGCGAGGAACAACTACATATTTTGGGGTATTAAGCCGGATGCCTGCAAAGTGGCAGATCTGGCCCGATTTCAGCAAGCTAGTTTCGAAAAATGGGGCTTTATGCATCTTCAAGCAAGGAAACTAGCAAAAACAGAGGAAATCGACATACCTGAAACGTGGGATGCTCCGGCAGCAGGTACTTTGAAAATCAACGTTGATGGGTCGATCTGTGAGGGGTCGACGGAAGGAGCGGTCGCTTGCATAGTACGGGACTCCTCTGGCTGCCTTATGGACGGTTTCACCAAATCTGTTTGGGCGGAGACGAGTTTTTAGCTGGAAACCCTAGCTGTTTTGGAAGCTTTGAAGCACATAAAACTGAAGAAGCTAGGGAGGGTTTCGATCGAGACTGACAACCGAAGTTTTCTGAACTGCTTAAAGTACAATGAAGGGCTTCACTGGGAAGCACGTGCGATTTTGCTGGATTGCAAGGGACTTCTTCAAGATTGCCGCTGGTGGGTGATAACTCTATAAAAATAGAGTTATTTTCCCTATTTTAGGCAACAATTAATGCAATATCTATGAGAAAATATTTTGATTTCCTTCTGATTATTTAAATTTTCCTTGTTCATGCAGAATAATGAGATATGGAGAATATAAGGAGAAGAATGGCAAAAAATCAGGAATTCAAATCAAGAAGCAGTGGAAGATAGATATCAAATCAGAATCATCTGATTTACTCCCTAATTTTATGCGCAATTGCTCGGAGATAAGGAGCTTGGATATATCCTCTAAATGGAAAAACATTGAGAGCCAGAGAGAGTAGTTAGGTTTTTGTTAGATTGTTTTTCATTTTTTTGAGAGTTTTTCAAGTATTTTGAAGAGAAGACAAAAATGGTGACAAAATTCTTGTTCTTTGATTTAAGATGCTGGGTTGATTTATATTTTTATTTCTTATTCTATTATGTTCTAATTTTCTTTTGTTAGGGCTACAATGTAGCCTAACCATGATGATGTGAATTTCATGATTTTTATGTTTTGCAATTGATTTCATTCATGTGAGTTATATATTATTGTGCATAATGCTTTTGAGTGACTAGCCACCACTTGAATGATCTGATGTGCACGTTTGAGACTGAGAAGTGATAATATGCAATTGTTTATTATAATATATAACCATGAATTAAACATAGATAGAAATATACCGAAGTTATTTGTGTAGCTTTTGGTGATAAGGTGATCCAAAAAACTCATTGTAAGCCGGGAATATTCATAATTTTTAATGCACTTATGTTTATTTTAATTCACATAGAGATATAGTGGATTAATAAACTGAGTAGATTTGCTATACCTAGAGATATGATAGTAAATATATTAGAAAATTACGCTATCACATGTTTGATATCGTTCTTGTACCCACAACAATTTGAAATTCATATTTAGTGGTTATGGTGAAATCGGATGCTCTAACATATTTATCTGATTGATTTATTACATTTAGTCTCCCAATTTTGTTTTTAATTTATTTTAAATTATACTTTGATCTGTTAGATAAATTTTAGAATTAATCTATTTTAGTATTTAATTAGTTTATTAATCATCGATTTTCGTGGGACGATACTTTTTCTTATCATTATATTACTTGTTCGACACGTTCACTTGCGTTTAGAATTTTACGAATAGTGGGCCTGCTTCTCTGTCAACGGTCTGCCAATGGTGTTGTAGATTAGGCCGCGCGCGAGAAGAGGAAAAACTTGCTACCGCCTAACTGGATGTCTTCTCCATCTCCTGGCCTTTAGGCCTTGCTGTGTAATGATGCCCCACACGTTGGGTCTGGCGTCTCAGTGTTTACATAAATAAAATCCTCTATTTTCGGCCAAAAAAAAAAAAAAGAACACCACCTCCAACCATGAAATCCAAATCCCAAAAGTCCCCATTAATATCACTCTTACTCTATTGACTACTAATCGAAAACTTGAAAAGATTAGGAAAGAGAAAGGTGAGCAAGCACGAACTTAGTAAGTAATACGTATCTTTGCTAAATAAATCGAGTGGCCATTATTCATACATATATTATATATATATATATATATATATATATATATATATATATATATGTATGTATGTATGTATGTATGTATATATATGAAGCAATACCAGAAAATTATAATCCAATTCATTAATATGCATATCAAATTATATACAAGTTGTTTAATTTCAACAAGCTTTATATAATTTAGAAAATACTTAGTCAAATCATCATAAATATTAGTGGTTAAATCCATCCATCAATCTCATCAAAATCATACATCGATGGTCCATCAATCGACCAATCTTTTGTTCAATATCAAACTATGGTCATGATATAATGACTGATAACAAGACGATCAAAATTCTCCCTTGATAAGGTCTTCATCTATAAAGCTGGTGGCTTGGCTTAGAAAAATATCTTAAATCAATATTCATACCCACAAACCTCCCATCGGCTTCACAGTTATGTTAAGCATAAACAACCATCCTCCAATACTATAAATCCAATTCAAAAATCAAACTCATAAACCAAGTAAATAACCTTTCACAACATAGCCATTTGCCATTTCTCAACAATTTCTCAAATCATTCATAAACCATTTCACAAAGCAATATAAATACGTAAACAGTCACGACCCATTTCATAATATTTTTCTAAGGTAGTGAATACTCGATCTTGTTTTATACAACAATAATGCTCTTTTAAGTTCAGTAAAATCAAAGAAGATATGGTACCATTCATCTTGTCGCCTACGACTAAATAATAAATGTTATTCATATCGTTGAACTAGAGGTCTTATCAAATAAGTAAGAAATAATGTTAAAATAAAGTAACACGCTACCTCAATTATGATACAATTAACTCCACCTGATTCTAACAAAACCATCCCCATGTGTTAATAAATTACTCATCCGAAATAATTATTCAAACCTAAATCTAGCTCAAAACTCAATTTTAATACGCTGATTAAACTATTGCGTCAAACCGACTATTGTAAAAGGTCACAGCTTTATAACGACATAAAACCCTATTCCATAAAATCTCGAAACTCCACGACTCAAAAATTGGATTACAGGCTCAAATTTCTCAAAATTCCGAATTTAATTCCTAAATCTAAACACTATTTTGATTGAATGGACGAGAAACACGAAAACCTACCGGGCATATATTATAGATTGAATCGACTTGACGACGTCTATTGACGTGCATATATAAAACCCCCCTTCCTCTTATTTTTCTTTTCTTTCCTAGTCTCTTCTTTTTTCCTCTCTCTCCCCGAAAGCTCTCGGTCCGCAGAAGCGAGCTCTCACTTTTTCCCCTCTTCTTTGACTTTTCACCTCATCTTCCATTTTTACGTTTAAAAGCAAGTGGGCCGCACCACCTCTTTTTGACGAGAAAATATTAGGTGCAGCTCTGATTCCAGCGTGTACTCGTCCGAGTCCACTCACCGGGCGACACGTGTCACCCGACCCACGCTGGAATCAGAGTCAATTTTGGAAAATTGATATATTAGGGCGCGTTTGGTAACGTTTACGTTTCAAAACTGTTCTTGAGGAATAAATAGAAAAAATTATTTCTGTTCCGAGAACAATTTTTTACCGGAAAGACGCGTTTAGGTAAACTTGTTCCAAGAATAAAAAATGAATAGAAACACGTTTGGTAAATTTATATTCTTTTTTTGTTTCTTTTAATTTTTTAATATTTTTATTTTTTTTTTCCTTTTTTCCTTTCTTTTTTTTTTCTTTTTTTCTTCTTTTGGCCGTCGGCCGACGAGGGCCAGCAGCCTTGCCCAGCCACGGCAAGGCTCGCCGGATCTGGCGAGCTCGAGCTCGCCCAGCCATGGCGAGGCGAGGCCGAGCGTCGCCGGCGCGGGTGAGGCGAGGCCTCGCCTTGGCTGGGCGAACTTGGCCTCGCCCAGATCTGGTGAGGCCGCCGACCCTCGACGGCGTCGCCGGCCCTTGACGGCCGGTCGCCGGTCACGCCATGGCCGAGGCCGCCGACCGGCCAAAGAAAAAAGAAGAAGAAAAGAGAAGAGAGAGAAGTGTTTCTTCAAAAGTGTTTCTAGAACAAAAAACAACTTTTTTTTGTTTCTCATTTCCGTTCTTTTTTTGTTCTGGGAATAAAAAAACAGATTTTGAACAAAAACGCAAACAAACGCGTTTCTTTTTTTTTTGTTCTCGGGAACAAAAAAACAAAAAATCTGTTCTTAAACAGAAAAAAGAAGTGAAAACATGCACGCCCTTAGTTTCTCTCTTTTGCTGGCCCACCAGTCCCTCCGTCGAATTTGAAAAAGTGAAGCGCTCTCTTTCCTCTGCACATGCTCTCTCTCCTTTGCACAATGCATTTATTATGGGAAACTTTTTTCTTTCCTTCTCAAGAAAGAGAAACAGTCGTTCCTCTCCATTCTCATCTCCATTTCTTTCTCCACATGAAGGTTCTGAATCCGAAATTTTGAATCTGAAATTCTCTCTCTTCGCTCGTTGCTGCTCCGACGTTCGTCAAGCGACCATTCCCCTGCCGTCTCCGACGAAGCACACTACAGCCGCCCTTGCTCCGGCGCTCGCTTCTGCCTCCGTGCTCGTTGCTGCTCTGGCCAAGGAGGAGGAGATCCAGAAGATCGGGAAGCTTAACTCGGCGCTGGAGGAGCGGGTGAAGTCGCCGTGCGTGGAAAACCAGATTTGGAGGATGTCGCCCAGGCCACTGCCAACGCCCTCCGCACCAACCTCGAGTAGGTCCTGGTGTAGGTCAGCAAGGACGATCGCCCCCACGGCGAGGCCTTCTTGGAGGACGAGGCGGATGTGGTGGAGCAGATAGGGCAAGAAGGGAGGCACAAAGGAGGGGAGACGAGGAAACAACAGATAGGGCAAGAAGGGTACCAAGAGATCGGCCGCAAGGGCGGACTGAGCACCACTGACGAGTCCGGCGGAGAAAGGACAGCTTGCAAGGGCATCCCGATAGATGATTTCAAGTTCAGAACCAGGAGCTGAGTTAAAATGTAGGAAATAAGATAGGGAGATGTCTAGGGTTTGTGACTGTCGAGATCTGTCACCGTAAGGCAGCGTGTTTAAGTTTTTCATTTTTCCCAGTTCGAGGAGCGTAGCATGGTTCTTGTATATTTGTGCTTCTTGATCACGTAGAGCAATCACCGTAGGTACTCTCGTACCTTCTTTTTCCACCTTGTCTGCTGCAGTGATATAATGAAATTTTCTTTCTTTTGAACTTGTCGGAGTTGTCCCGTTCTTCACTCCTCGCCTACTTGCATGCCTCATGCGTTCACGCCAACGTAGAAAACAAACAATGGCTAAGCCATTGGCACCCAAAAGGGTCCTTCTACAGCTTGTTTTGATCGACTGTCTCGTTCGATGATACTCGACTTAGAACAATTACAATGGGGATGCCAAAGAGATGGACACTTGAAAGTGAAAACTTGAAATTGTCGATCAAGGTTCGAGTTAGCTGTCTTTTTTGTTTAATCTCTTTCATCGGTTTTAATGTCAAGTTTTCGCACGGTGGAAAAAAGGAATTGAATGGTGTCATGGACGTGTGTGAGTTCTTTCCGGTCTGTCTTCAAGTCCGCTAGTTGAGCATTTAAGTTCTCTTATGAGAACCAACTTTATTGCTTCGCAAAATGGGTATGGCCATCTGACCAAGAAAAGAAAAAAGGAATGGCCATCAGGATACAATTCCATTCATAAAATGGAGGGAAGACCCACACACCGCTCACAAACACAGGTGCCTGCACAGCAACAATGGCACACTCGCCTCCTCCTTCCCGCACTTCCAGGACCATGTCGTCATCGCCCTCCCTCTCCTCTTATCAACCTGCGCCTCCCTCTTGCCCACCTCCCGCTCTCCTCCCCGACTTCGTAATTGCTCCCGTAGCACAACGCAGTATCGTCCGCTTCATCCTCCGGGGAGGCCCCGCCGCGGGGGCAGTCGTCGTTGCTAACCTACACTAGGACCTGCTTGAGGTTGGTGTAGAGGGCGTTGGCGGTGGCCTTGTTGGCCTGGGTGAGGTCCTCCAAATCTGGTTTTCCACGCATGGTGACTTCACCCGCTCCTCTAGCGCCGAGTTGAGCTTCCCAATCTTCTGGATCTCCTCCTCCTTGGCCGGAGCAGCAACGAGCATGGAGACAGAAGCAAGCGAGCGCCGGAGCAAGGGCGGCCGTAATGTGCTTCCTCGGAGACGGCGGGGGAACGATCGCTTGACGAACGTTGGAGCAGCAATGAGCACAGAGAGAGAATTTCGGATTCAAAATTTCGGATTGGAAATGAGAATGGAGAGGGACGACTGCTTCTCTTTCTTGAGAAGGAAAGAAAAAAGTTTCCCGTAATAAATGCATTGTGCAGAGGAGAGAGAGCATGTGCAGAGGAAAGAAAGCGCTTTGCGCTTCGCTTTTTCAAATTCGACGGAGGGACTGGTGGGCCAACAAGAGAGAGAAACTAATATATCAATTTTCCAAAATCGACTCTGATTCCAGCGTGGCGTCGGGCAACACGTGTCGCCCGGTGAGTGGACTCGGACGAGTACACGCTGGAATCAGAGCTGCACCTAATATTTTCTCCTTTTTGACTTGGTAAAAAAATTGGGATAAGTGTTAAAGTCACTAAACTCGTCACGAAAATGCATTTCAATCCAAAAAACTTGCAAAAAAGTGCATTTAAGTCCTAAAACTTGTCAAATTGTTTCAAACGAGTCCTAAAATCGACGCTCGTAGCTTTTTTCCGTTAAAAATGCCGACGTGGCATTTTAAATATTTTTTTTAATTTTCATGTGTATTTTTTTAATTATTTTTTATTCATTTTTTTAAAAAAATAAATTTTTGAACTTTTTTTTTAGTTTGTAGTGAAAATAAGATAAAATGAATAAATCTAAATTTTTTAATTTTTAAATCTAATTTTTTTAAAAAATGAATAAAAAATAATTAAAAAATCCACGCGGAAAATAAAATATTATTTAAAATGCCACGTCAGCGTTTTTAACGGAAAATGCTAACGGCGTCGATTTTAGGATTCGTTTGAAATAATTTGATAAGTTTTAGGACTTAAATGCACTTTTTACAAGTTTTGGGACTGAAATGTATTTTCGTGACAAGTTTTAGGACTTCTGGAACACTTATCCCAAAAAAATTTGAATACTATAGGAACAGATTGCTTTTGCCCACAGAAAAAAGAATGAGAAACCACTTGATGAGAGTGAATCTTTTTGTGTCAGTTCAGATGCATCGATTCCTTCATGGCATTCATATACACGGTCACTAAGGAGCACCAACACATGACACGGATACGTGACAGTAGAGGTGTCAGGAACCGAACCGAACCGAACCGAAATATTCGATTTTTTCAGTTCGGTTTAGTTCTCATTAAAAACTATTTCTTTTTATTGGTTCGGTCTTTATCAGTTAACCGAGCTGAACTGAACCACAAACCGATAAAATTAAACCATTAAAAATTCGGTTTTATTCTCTCCCAACTATCGTCTTCTCTAGCTCTGAGTCCTCTCCTCTCGTGTCTCGTCTTTGGTTGGCTTGGAGGTGCAACGGCGACGGGGACTGCAATGGCATATCTCAAACAAAGTTCCCACTCAAAATTCCGGCAGGAAGTCGATCATGCCCGTTTTCAACCGGACGCTGCAGGAGCGAGTGAAGCTCTGAGTAAACAAGTATTTCGGAACCACAAAGCTTTCCCCATACAATGACGCCTAAACAGTCGGGGATTCGCCAGGGCATAGCAAACCGACCAAGCGATGGGCTCGTCCGATGAGGAAGGAAGTCTCCATTTGGGAGAATCTGAGAACGGTCGAGGGCCATTCATCCATCGCCGGAGCAGCTGAGACTCGCGCACTGGCCTCTGTACTTTTTTGGCGGTGTTGAAGAAAACTGACGCCCCATAAACAGCCAGCAGAGGCCAATACATCATTCAGTTACCACGAGTGAAGTTCTAATGGCAGAAGAGGAAGGGACGGGGAGGGAGAGAGAGAGAGAGAGAGAGAGAGAGAGCCTCTGATCTATACGAACAACTTAATATTAAGATCCACAAGGGCATACACTCTGCAAAGTAAGAACACCCGCGGATTTCCATGCCCCATCAGACAACCTGCACAAAAGAGGTCCTACAAACAAACCCTTCTTTTATTCCACGCTTCGCTCCTATTGCACAAACACACACCGGCGGGACACGAAAAACGCGTTGATATTATTAAGTACTGCCCCTCCTTGCACCCCTCAATGGCAAGACGCCATGTGCAGGATCAGGTCGATCACTCGGGAGCTGCAAAAGAATTTGGATCGGCGAGAAATGTAAGAGCCCAAGAAATCATCTTGCAATTGGACGATTTTCTTCCAAAGAAGATGGTGAGGGTAAAACTGTGCATAGATATATGGAAGTTAAACAGAAAACAGAAAGGAAATGGGAGTGCTCAGAAACTAACCTGTAGCCCCATTCGTTGTCATACCAAGCAATCAACTTCACAAAGTTCTCATTTAATGCAATTCCAGCCTTACAATCGAAAATGCTCGACCTGAAAGAATCATAGTCAGATTAAGATAAATCCTATAAGCTTGAAGTACAGTAACATATTGAATTTAGATTATTTTGAGTTGAAAAAAAATAAAAAACCCAAAAGCTGAAAACCAAAAACCAAAAACCGACCGAACATAACCGAAATTTCGGTTCGTTTGTATTCGGTTTGGGTCTCATTCGGTTCGGTTCGGATGATTTTTCTAACGATTCGATTCGGTTTGGTTTTAAAAAAAAACCGAATTGAACCGAACCGTTGACACCCCTAATTTATTCCTTTCCTCATATGGAACGAACAGAGCTAGAATCGCGACATGACACGTTGATACGTTATTTTTTTAAAAATAAAAAATTCCGACATATTGAAACACGTTATATATTAAATGAATATTTTTATTTTTAATTAATTTGATTCGAATTTACAAATAAATAAATAATAAAAAAGAGCTTACAATAAATTTACACTAATATTATTAATAAATCTATTTATAGAAAAGTTGAAAGATATATCTATAGTTAATATGTATCCATATTATTTGGAACATGTTTCTAACTTTAATAAAAATTATTAATGAAACTAACAACTAACAAAATATTAGAATTAACTTATTTATATAAATTTATTATATTCTATAATGATTAAAATTTTTTATTATTATTTAATATTCAGTATTTTAATTTTTTGAAATAACTTTTTAGTACTATTTATTTATTTTTCTAACAAAAAAAGAAGTGGTGCCGCCCAATTTCCTCACTCGGTTCCACCCCCTCCCCTCCCCCGCACACAAAAACCGCCATCCCATCACCTAGTCGCAATTGCTTGCCGCCTCGGCTGCGGCCCTCCCTCCTTCGCAGCCTTCGGTCCTCCATCGCGCATCGCAGTCGCGGCCCTCCTCCTTACAGTCGTGGCCACGACGTTGCCTCCGCGGCCTCGCCTCTCCTCCCTCGCCCTTGCCTCCATTTTCCGTCGCCTTCTTTAACAATTTTCTCTACCTTCGCACTTGCAGACCCGCCCCTGAATTCTCGCAATTTCCGGATACGCGAGTCTGTCGAAAAGAGTGTGTTGACCGTGCCCGATACGATCGGACACGTGTCGAGATATCCGACACGACACGCATTCTCCTAGAATGTGTCCGTGCATCGTAGGTCACCAGAAGTAAACAGGTGGGGCCTGAGAAACAGTTTTAAGTGTAATAATTGGCTTAAAGAAAAAAAGAGGAACGACGGATACAAAATGAAAGTAGAGAAGAAGAGAGGAGAGAGACTCTGCAGAAGAAACGAAGAGAAAGAAGGAGAAAAGGAAACCGAGAGGAAGAGGTTTCGGTTTACGCACGCTTCATAGGCATCGACAAACCGGATCAACTCCGTTTCGTAGTGTTTGGTAAGGATTCGCAAGCTTTTATTCATCCAATCGAAGAAATTGTAGTAGTTGAGTTGGAAATTCGGGTCATGTTGATTTTAGTTTGCCGGGTTCATTCTAGAGCGTAGTAAACTGGAAATTACATTGTAAAGAAAGCTTATGTTGTCATGGAGCGTGAGATTTTACAGAGGCCAATTTGGAGTTACGATTTGATCGCAAAGAATTCTTAAAGTTTCGTGTACTCTGCCTACCAGTAACGAATTAATGTATTATTTCGCGATGGTTTTTGCTCATCTCAGGCCATCTTTTAAGTCGGCAAAACTTAGAATCTTCTAGTATTTCGAAAGATCTTTTGACAAATAGCTTGTTTGTGTTGGAGTTCGGTGGAGAGATATGGGCAACAAATTCGTCGTGAATGGTTGTTGCGTAAGTGGCTATTGTCGCGCAAAGTGGAACACAAGAAGGTGGTGTTGTTCTCTACAGCAAGTGGCTAATCCTGAGGTCTTTTGAGGACCTGTAGCGGACGATCTGACTCCAAAATGGGGTCACTAGTAGAGTCTTAGTCGAGGTTACGGTTAATGGTTTTTTTTTTTAGTATTTTGAAATTTTTCCGGGTGAAGTAGCTTCCGATTGGGCTTTTGATTTGCTTATCTCTTCTTTAACTCATATTTCGAAGGTAATAGATATTAGATATATTATGTACACGGTATGACTTGGCAAAAATGAAAAAAAAATGACATTTAGAGCATATTTGTTACAATAAACGGGATTGGACATTTGCTACTTTAGGTTATTTGAAATGACAATGTATCTTTTGAGATAGTTTGAGGTTATCATCTGTGAATGGTTGAGAAATGCTTTGTGAAAGTTATTGCGAAATGTCATAAGTACTGATTTATGAACCTGGTGTACGAAATGCATTCTAATTGATAAATTGAATTGAAAAGGAGATACTTTGGTATTTGAAATTGATTTATGAGATGGATTCTAGATTAGCTTTGTGGGTTATTGGAGGATTATGTTTGTGTTTGATGCTCATTAAATCGTTATGTTAAAAAAACCCATTATGGGAATTGTGAGTGTGCATATTGTTCTCTGGATATCCTTATGGGCTGAATCACCGACGATAGCTCATCACGGTGAATCTTGGCAACCAATGACAAATGCGACCATAATTTGATATTGAGCATGAGATTGGTCAATGAACTGAATTGTTAATGTTTGCTTTGATATTGGTCATAGAATTCATATTTTTTATTATCGGTATAATATAGTGAAATTTGTGAGAAAAAGAAAGAGTTACGGTATAATTTTGTTTGCTTGATCTGCTTAAAAGGGTTAACACTACTCATTGAGTTATAGTTGCTCATACCATCCATCTCAAATCTTTTTCAATTTTTTCAGCTAGCAGCAAATAGGATGGAAATGTTCTGGGCGAGGAACTTTGGGTAATCGGATTTTTTTATATGAGTTGAGATTGTTGGATATATCTGATGATGCTTGTCTGGTTTAGTTGATAATTTTTAAAGGTATATATTTTTGACAGATTTTAGAATCTCTAATTTTGTAACAACTTACTGTTTAATCATATATATAGATGGAGATATATTTTGATAAAGATTTATGTTGGTTTGGGTTTGAGGCTGCATCCTTTGGTTAAATGGAAGGCCTTGCCATTTTTTCTTATATTTGTTGGGTTGGGTTCGACACTAAGAATTGCTAGTATAAGCTTTACATGTTCACCTGCAAAAAACAACATCAAGTTTTCATTATCTACGAGATGGAATTGAGTAGTCTGAGCTTCACTTTTCCTTCTAGGAGTCCAAGAGCCGGACCATGGTCTTCAATCTCATTGAATATCCTCCCGAATATGATTCGGACTCCCCACCTGCTTCTCCATCATCATGCCTGCCGTATATTCTAGGTTGCAGTTTCAAGAAGAAACCTGCTACATCCCACCAGGCTGCTGCCGGGGCTTCGCTGGACCTGACAATTCAGGGTTCCGAATCTAGTTGTTCGAGTTGTAGGCCTGGTGAATCCCTCCAGTTTCCTGGTTCTGATCTGGAGCTTTTCCAAGGATGCCTGACAAAGGAACCTGTTTCATCCCGCCAGGCTGCCGCTGGGGCATCGCTGCACCTGACAATTCAGGGTTCCGAATCTGATTGTTCGTGTTGTAGGCCAGGTGAATCTCCCCAGTTTCTTGGTTCTGATCTGGAGCTTTGCCAAGCATGCCTCGAAAAGTTTCGCTTTCCATGAGCTACATGTAGGTACCTACTACCTAGTGACCGAAAGATTAAGGTGCGAAGCCAACTCTTCTATTTTTCGTTTCCTTTTCCTTTCCTTAATGGAGGGAAAGTAACATGGATAAAGGTACCATATGCTTTACCATTGTGTTTCTCCGTCTTGCTCTAGATGATGGCAAAACTTCCTCATTCTCAAATTAAGTTTGCAAGGTGAAGCTACCAATGCTATGTTTGTACCCATCAAAATCTTATGATTTGATAGTAAAATGATTTACTCAACTTGAATAAAATTTCATGTTTGAATTGTGCATTTTGTATTCTTGCACGCAAAAGAAACATTTTAAGCGTGAACAAAATAAAAACATTCTGGTTTCACAGCTAAAATATTACTTCAGCTCGAGCTGGGGTTCTCGTAGCGGTCTTTTAGAACAAGAGCCTTTGCTTCGACATGGAGAGAGTTTGAGAAAGTTCTTGAGTTGCGCTTGCAGAAGATATATTCCTGGGAATGAAACTAATTTGCCGGCCTCTTCATTTGAAGTCTTCAATTAAGGTTTTCTATACACCAAGGAATTCCAGTATTTTTCATCCTCGGAACAACACTCCCCTGCTACAATTCTAGTTGAAAGTCTCACTTGGATTCTGGAATATTATGTTTTTGGGGAAAGCGAAAAGCTTCATCGGGTCTGTCTTTGCAACACCATGTGGACGCACCAACGTTATATATTAAATAAATCCTTCCTTGTTCAGACTGGCTCTAATTACGCTTGCTTGAAGCCGACTTGATAGATATTTCCTGGGACTCGTGAGACAGTATCCCTGGAATCGCACACCATGCACACATAACATTTGATGTAATATAATACAGATTGCCCTTTTCTTCGGAACCCAGTGGTAAAAATTTCTCGAATTCGACATGGTCTTCAATATTCGACCGTCGATCCTGCCGAAAGTCCTGATCTTTCCCATTTACCCACCCCGCCATCTACTTCATGGTCAAGTATTTGTCATCCATGTGCTTGCAGTTGCAGCAAGGCCATCGTACTTGAATCGGTGCTACTGCTTCCCTTGTCTTAACAACCACGGCTTCTGAGTTTGGCCTCCGGAGGCAAACCAAATTCCTGCAGTTATGCGACATCCCAAGTGAAAAGAAACATCTTTCGACCAAAAAAAAAAGTGAAAAGAAACATCAAAAAGTAAACTTTCCCCTTGTTAAAAGTCTCCGCCGATTACTTTAACCAGAAGCGGTCTCAGATGGTGGCAGACTCCTCGGCGGGGTTTACTAGGGGATCTTGGCTGATGCTCCCAAGGCGCGACAGAAAGACTCCAGAAGAATTTCTACCCGAGGTTGCTCGACTTCCAATCGAAGTAGAAGTAGGCAACAATGCCCCAACAAGGCATCTTATCCCCCTGTACCAGGCTTTTGTTTGTCGTCGAAACCAGAGGAATGCTTGCTTGTTTTTAGCATTTTTGATCAACGGAAGCGGGGAATTCAGCCCAAGGAAAGGACTATTTGAGAAAAAATTATCCAAAAAGATTATAAATGTATTGCATTTTTGCCAATTCAATTCTAAATATTTTCACATTTTGGTAATTGAATCTATCTTTCAAATTTTGGCTAGAAATTATAGACGTTGAATATCGAATATCCTATGTGACATGACTAATGCTAACGTGAATAATTTTTAATAATATCTTTGCGAATCTTTTATTTTCTTTCTTTTGCATCTCCTCTTCTTCCTTGAGGCAGTTGTCGACTCAGGATTGGGCGATGGCTAGCGACTAGCCAAAGGAAACAATTGGTGAAGGTTGCCCTCACTGCATGCTAATAAGGGCAACCTCTCGGCCTTTGGTGAGGGCAACGGTTGCCTTTGGCCAATCACTTGTCATCGCTCAAGCCTGGCAACCGGCTGGAGGAAAAAGAAATGAGGAAAAAAAAGAAAAAGAAATAGAATAAGTAAATAAATAATTTTATAATTTTAAAAAATTATTAAAAATTATTCATATCAACATTGACCGTGTTATGTATGAAAACTGATGTCTACGTCAGTGATAGACTCAATTGACAAAGCGTGAAAATGTTTATGACTCAATTGATAAAATTAAAAGATTTATGACTGAATTAACAAAAATGTAATAGATTTAAAACTTTTTGGACAATTATCTCAATTAATTGATTGGCCTACTTGGAAGAAGATCACCCCTTTTAGTTGTCAAAAGGCTTTTTATTTATGCATAATGCGACGATGGTTCACTAAGGCATTCAAGCTGCAAACATTGTTATATGTCTTAAGTTTGATCGAGTGACAAAACCTATCCGGAATAAAGTGTGTACAAGTCTTGCCCATACTGCGATGAAAATAAAAGGTGGCGTTCTTAATTAGGAAAGTCCGGATTCTCAGCGGTTTTGGTGCGTGAAAAGTAAGGAAGTCACTTTCCTACTGCATTCGGCCAAATTCAAAAGAAGTTTCCTCAAATTGGATAAAAGAAGGCACTCATAATCTATGTTTTTGGTCAAGAGAACTTCTTGCTTTGAGAGCGGCCAGTGATGCGTAGACCTGTCAAAATAGATCACTGACCCATTTCTTAACCCATAAATTAATGGATAGAGTTGTTATATGAATTAGTTATATTTAATAAATAGGTCATAAATGGAATTAGAATGGTAAAACTAAAAATAGTATAGATGTTAAATGGGTTCACAACTTACTTAGATCTAGCCCATACTCTATGAGTCACCATCCTCTCTCACACTCGCTCACTTTGTGCTTTCACCTTATTTTAGGTATGACATTTTCCAGATTATATTAAATGTAGAAATGCTTTAGCAATATGTATTAGATTAGATCAGGTTTGGATCATTAAATTTGTGTTGTATAGTAATTAGTCAAATGAGTTAAATAGGTCAATTTGGATTAGAGAATTTTTGACCCGACCAAACTGTTTAGCAGGTCTAGTGATGCGTGTGCACCATGACTTCAAGAAGTGGCCGTGACATTCATGCAATTATGTCCTAGAATAATTTTTAAAGCATTCCGAAACCACCTTATAATTACGCGAGGCTAAACACGATGAATTATTAAGTGTAATTGTGGGTTGAGAAATACTGAGACCATTTAAGTGACTCAAGTATAGTTGTAATATCCATTATATCGCTTAATTTATAGTGAAATGTTTTACTCCTTTACTATGTCACACCGGACGAATCGTGTAAATATGACGTCCAATTTATTTTATTTTTTTGTTTATTATATTATTTGATTGCTTGTTTTTCTCAACAGAGATTTTGTTGGAGAATGATTTTGATGCTCATACGGGAGATTTTTCACGATAAGAAAAGGACCAGTTAGCTAAAAATAGTGAGGGGGAGCGATTCCAGTCTCTCTTGGGAGAAGAGTCCTGAAGCAGAATCCAATTGCGACAGCCCTTAATATAGCACCCTTGCACATGGGACTTTCAGTTACATTGATTGCGAATACTGTCTGATCCGGGCAATGCTTGGTGAAGAGCGATTTCTATAGTTTCGGCGTGACGATTGTTGAGCTAATCAGCGGTCGAAGGGCTTAAGAAAAAGCTATTTGCCTACATGGAAAATGAAGTGTTTGCTGGAATGGGTGAACGTGCTTTTCAAAGATCAAGAACTGGAAAGGATAGCTGATACCAGCATGCAGGGTCGCTATAAGGAGAGTGAAGTGAGAAATTAATCAGGCTAGCTTTACTGTCTGCACAAGATGACCCCAAAAGAGGCCCAATATGGATGAAGTAGTCTGAATACTTGAAGGAATTAATAGCTTGGAGACTAGCAGAGTTTCAAAATGATGTTATTATGCATTTCATCAATTTAGCAGCCCAGGCTTCGACAGGAATCTGACCAACTTTACTTCTTGTCTCAGAGAAATTATGATGCAATCCCAGATGATTTTTCTCAGCTTTTTTTAAATTGAGAACTGCATGATTATCGGATGCATCATATTGTAGCGTCTTATTTCTGACTTAAACTGAATGATATACTGCTGGTTTCTCGACTCCTTGATCTGTGAATTAGACTTAAAAGCAGACCGAGGGAAAATTACTGATCTCTAATGCAATGTACACCTGAAATATTATTTATATAAAAAAATTTATTTGTTTGATCCTAATCTCCTTTCCTTGCAAGCCAAACTTCGGCAGAGGGATTTTTGTGCGTTAAAGCCCAAAACGGCCCACTTTGGGCCCCCAAGAATTGAACTCATCATTCACCTTCTTTTGGCCCACAAAGCAAAAACAAGATCAAACGTGACTCTCACTCCGAGTCTCCGACAATGCTTCTTGGATGCTTCTGCGAAGTCAAGTCACCATATCTCTATGCATTGACCGGGCATTTAACAAAAAAAATGTCCTACTGAAATTACTAAGCTTGTGTATGCAGATGTCATAAACAAGAAACACAAGATCAACTGGACTGGTAACGACAACTTTTTTTTAGTCATGCTTTTTGCTCCACACCTTTCAAGGCCTCGAATCTTGACTGATTTTGGAAACTCTAATTTTGTAAAAAAGAAAAAATCTCTATTTTAGTATATATCTAGATGGACATATATATTTTGATGATCTGTTCGTGTTGGTTTATGGTTTAGAGTGCGTTCTTCGAGTAGGAGGATAGATGCATCATTCTATTATTGTTCTAAGAATCAAGATGTGATTGGTCATGTACAAAATATCGTCTCTTGCCGACAAAAGTAAGATATAATGTTAACCGCAAGAATGTGACCCAGATTATGAGATCATAACTTGTAATCCTAAATATGCTTTATGACTACTAGAGATAATTAGGATAATCCTTCAAGATATTTTCCTATATTAGAGATATTTAGACCATTTTTGTTAGTTTTCTATCTCTCAAAATCGTGCAATATCTCATTTGATTATGCATATCTTGATTAATATGTATTATATTTGATAGTCTCTCATAAAGTCTACAAATAGGCTAATCTACTTTATTATGATATATTAAAAATAAATAGAAAATTCTCTACACATTATTCTTAAGTATGACATTGTAATGCCTCCTAACCTAGATGAGAATGCTCCATGATCCTTGTGTTTCTCCTTTTATGCACGTCTCTTTCTCTTTTCTTTTTGGCGGTCCAATTTCCTAAAAACGTAGGATAAGATTCTAATCCGATTATTTTATATCCAATTTAGTATTATCTCCAAACTTCATCCAGTCCCAAGCCTATCTCAATTTTTTTTCTTTATTTCTCTTTTTTATTCGTTCTTCTTTTTCCTTTCGCTTTCCGCCATGGACAACCAGCAACCATCATGAACCCATAGGAAGCCCAGGCACCAAACCAGCTTGCGTGCGCGTTGCCACCACCTCCTCATCACCTGGTCGCCGCCGTAAGCCCAGACGCCGCCGGAAGCCATACAGCACGGCCCTAACCCTCCACCCCCTCTCTCCGTCGGTTGACAATCGAATTTGGGATTAGGACATTGGATCCGACGTCACCTAGCCCAGATTTGGAGTCGTTGGCCTTGGGCAAACCCTGGATCTGGTGTCGCGCAAGGCCCGCGACACCATCGTCGCCCAGCTTTCAATCTTCACATTGCGACCTCTCCGTCTATTTTTGCGCTGGTCAACCAATTGGGCCGAATCTTCCCTTTTCTCTGCTTCTGGCTAAATCCTAGGGGTCTAAAATGGCGACCCGCGGCACTAGATCGAAGAAGGTGAGGCGAGGTTTCCAGCATCTGACGGGAACCGCGATGGAGGGCTCAACAGGGAGGAAATGGCGGCGCTCGTGGTCGCCCTGAACCCGACGGGTCAAGTTCAGCGACGAACAGATCATTGCGATCCTGGACGAGTTGTTCAAGACCACTGGCGAGTGCATTGATGGTGCCCACGACATGGACCGCGACTTCAACATGGCTCTAGCACAATTCAGGACAGAATTGAGATTGAACCTAAAATATGAAATTTTTTAAGGAAGTTAGGCATCTTTTTTCGCAAGAGATTATGTAACAAAACAATGATAGGGGAACCAAAAAAACAAGTATTCTGGCATCCTTTTCTTCGACAGTTGCATCCCTAGGTTTCCAGTCAAACATCGAAGTGGGACCCAAATATCCCCCAAGAACTTTGAAAATTACAGCCGGCGCCCCAGGAAACCTCTCTTCGAGAAATTCCCATTGTCAACGAGAATCAGGTCATCGTGCTTGGAAAGCGGCAATTCCGCGCGGGGCACAGGCAAGTCACTTGACCGTGACTTTGTCTGACGGTCAAAGCTTTTCTCTCCATTTTACTGATTCTCACCGTATGACCCATTCGAAGTTTTTTTTTTTTTTTTTTTTTTCAAACTGCAAGAAAAATGCTCCTCATTTGCCCCCTTTGAAGCCGTCATGCTAGTTTCCCATGCAGTAACTCATGATGAAATTCACAACTCATAAAACATATATTTCTCCTGATCATCATCCTCAAATCCTGTTTCTCTGATAAAAGGAACATGTCCTGTGAATAGACATTTGTTCAGGTGGTAATAGAGCACAAGGTTTGGTTTTCAGGAGCTGAGCGAAAGGAAGGAAATGGTCTTCAAATTCGCCACCTTTGACCCCGCTCAAGATCCTGACGATTTCAACCATGCTTTTCCTCAATCTTCAGCATCATCACTATCGGCAGCGGCAGCGACAATCCGTCAGCCATGTGACTCTACTGATGGCTGCATCAGAGCTTTAGTCGGCCAGCTAGTTGTCGCTGGTACTTCTCACATCTTAACGTTTCAGCCACGACACTCATGTGCACTCATGCTCATATTTCTCTCGTCTGTGCTTGTGCCCATTGCTCCAAAAGTTCCTCTGGCCTATTTATAGGCTAAGTCGGTCACTGAATAATACTTGCTAGATTCTTCCAGCAAACATCATGTAAAGGTGTTGGGAAAGCGATTTTGGAAAACAACAGACCATATAAAAAAAAAAAAAGGTGTCCTTCTAGAGGGAGGATGATCATGATGTACTAGATAGTTCTAGAGTCATGTTGGTCATATTTACCTGAGCTCCTAATAATTAATGAGCCTGAATTCATCCATGACAAGCACGCGGAACAAGTAAAATTTGAGAATACTAATTTCCCTGATTAGTCCAATGCTCCATAAGGTGCCAGAACTTCAATCCCTGCCCTTTTTTCCCTCTGTCATCTTCTCCTTGAATATAGCTCTTAAAGTTTAGAAAATGCTGCCCTATAGGTTGGATTTCTCAACTGCAGGCATCTTTCAAAGTTTTCCCTTGATATTCTACTTGTCAATTTTCAGAATTTGTTGTGTTAATACTCATTGGCAAGATTATGGTTTAGAACCTAGGGAAAGGATACTGAAATTAAAGGGTGGACCTTTTAAATAGGGTGAGCTTGCGAGGATGACGAGGAACTTCAGAACAGTTCTGGTTGAAGGAGGATCTGGAAACGTATATTTCGGCACACTAGAAGATGGCACTGAAGTTGCTGTGAAGGTTTTCTTTTGCTTTTCAATAAGAGGGTCCACGGAATTCCAAGCCAAGGTTAGATAGAACAAGGCAAACGGATACTTATTTAGAAACTTGGTCCCAAACCACCATCAGCATAAACACTGGTAAAACACACCTGCAGGCAAAAACTTAAGGGCTGTTCACCATGAAAATTTGGTTCCTCTGCTTGGATATCGTGATGGCACCAAAACCAAGGTGCTAATATATGAATTCATGTATAGTGGAAATTTGTGAAAAACTTATCAGGTATTTTATCATTATCTTGTACAGTCCTTTCTCTAGAAGAACCCTGAAAATGTCTGTTTTTCATATAATATGTTGGATTATAATGTCTCAGTGCTGCTGGTTTTTCGACTGATGTTCCTCTGTTCTGTTTTCTTCTTATGGTTTATTTTTCTTGCTAAGTTGGTTATATTATGCAGATGGTATTTTTGTTATTTAGGAAGTGGCTTAGCACGTTTAGGTGCAGTTATATGCTGCACGTGTGTGAGTGGTTTGTAAGCAGTTATTGTTCTTGTTTAAGTTGTCCTGTGCTTGACAGTTTCCTTTGAGAAAACTTATGTATGCAAGTTTGTGTTATGTTTTCTCTGTGCTTCTCTTCCTCATTCGAAATCTACAGCTTCTGGTTTTCTGTTTTCTTGTTTCTTGTTTTGATCGAATAACAACGGTGTATCGAGCATGAATGATCTTGAGGGACCGTGAAGTGAAGCAAGTATCGAAGTGTAAAGAAGTTAAAGGGTGATGGAGACAGGGTCGAGTGGTTTCTCTGCGATGGCTTCTCCGATTTCTCGGAGAGAATTATCAAGCATGGGCTGTTAAGATGACAGCATTTTTGAAGGGTCATGATCTATGGGAAGTCAGTGGATGATGATTATGAAGTTTCTCCACTTCCAAATAATCCGACCATGAATCAAATCAAACTTCATAAAGAGAGAACCACAAGAAAAGCCAAGGCAAAATCTTGCCGTATGCTTTGCCTCGCCTACCATCTTTACCGAGAATTATGAAGTGTGACTCTACAAAGGCCATATGGGACTTCTTGAAGGAAGAATATGAAGGAGATGAGAAGATAAGAGGTATGAAGGTGCTGAATCTCTTGAGAGAATTTGAGAGACAGCGGATGAAAGAGTCTGAGTCAGTGAATGAATACTCGATAGGCTTGTGGGGATAGGCGATAAAATCGAGTTTTGGGGACCGACTTGAAGGATGATAGGCTTGTTCGAAAGATCCCGGTGTCTCTTCCAGAGAAATTCGAAGCTACTATAGCTTCTCTGGAAAACACAAGGGACTTGGCTGATATAAAACTTGCAGAGTTGTTGAATGCTTTGCAAGCACAGGAACACAGAAGACTAATGAGGAGAGAAGAACATGTAGAGGGGGCATTGCAAGCCAAAGTAAAGCAAAATGATGGAGGCAAAGGGAATAAATGGATTCGGTTTAGAGGAAATGTTGCTTTGATTCGAGGTTTTTACCAAAAGAAGGAACACTTTGGTGGATCTAGCAAATGGAAAAATAATAAAAGGCCATGTCGATCTTGTGGTGGAACCAATCATCGAGTCTTTTAGATGCTAGGAGAAAGCCGGATGCTAGGTGCAGAAGATGCCACAAGTTGGGTCACATGGAAGCTATTTGCAAAGGGAAAACTTATCGGCAAGCGGAGAAGCACAAGTGGCGTAAATGAAGTTGATGAAGAGCATCTCGTTTGTAGCTTCAGCTGGTGAAATTTCAGTCGAAAATAATACATGGCTGGTAGATAGTGGTTGTACAAATCACATGACTGGTAACTTAAAGCTATTCAGGAACATAAACAAGACAAAGAAGGTCCGAGAGTCGAATTGGCAATGGACAGCATATTGAAGTGCAAGGTAAAGGTGTAGTTGCTATTGAAGGAAACCGGAGGTAAAGCTAATCGGGGATGTTCTCTTTGTGCCAAATATTGACCAAAATCTGTTTAAGTGTTGGTAAGTTAGTGGAGAAGGGCTATAAAGTGAAGTCCGAAGAAAGGGAATGTCTCATTAAAAATGCCGACAAAGAAAGAAGTCTTGAGAATTCCAATGAGGGATAAAAGTTTTATGTTCAAGCCGCATGAGATGCAACAGATGGCTTTGAAATGCAAAGAAGAAAATACGAGCTATGGCATAAAAGACTTGGGCATGTTCACGGGAGGAGTATGCTGTTTATGCAGAAAAATGGCTTGGTAGATGACTTGCCAAGCTTGGAGGAAGAACTTCCACAATGTAGAACCTGTCTTCTTGGCAAACAAGCTAGATTTCCCTTCAAAGGAGGAGTCTCGAGGATATGTCAAAAGCTGGAACTAGTTCACACTGATGTATGTGGACCTATGTTTGAACCCTCTCTCAATGGAAGCAGGTATTTTATTACCTTTACTGATGATTTGACTAGGATGAGCTGGATTTATTTTCTGCGAGCTAAGACTGAAGTAGCTGATGTATTTATGAAGTTTAAAGCTTTAGTTGAGAATCAAAGTGGGAAGAAAATTAAAGCTCTCAGGTCTGACAATGGATCTGAGTATACAGCTAACAAATTTAAGATGATTTGTGAGCAAGCAGGAATTGTGCAGCAATTTACAGCTCCTTACTCACCTCAACAAAATGGGGTCAGTGAGAGAAAGAACATAAGTATTATGGAGATGGCCAGATGTATGATGCAAGAGAAGAATTTGCCTAAGAGGTTCTGGGCGGAGGCAGCCAATACTGCTGTATTTCTATTAAATAGATTGCCTACAAAAGCCTTAGAGAAATTAACACCTCTCGAAGGCTGGCAAGATATTAAACCTTCGTGAAAAACTTGAAGGTTTTTGGATGTTTGTGTTACACTCATGTTCCCGATGTTAAGAGGGACAAACTTGATAAAAAGCGCGAGATTGGGATCTTTGTTGGATATAGTCTTCAATCAAGAGCTTACAGAATTTTCTATCCCATGACAAGGAAAATAACTGTGAGCGGAGATGTCATGTTTTTAGAGGAAGATGAATGGAATTGGATAGATGGAAGGATCACGTATTTGAAGCACTTCGAAAGACAGCTCAAAACAGATGTGGAGACTAATGGAATTACGGAGGAAATGGAAGAGAGTATAGATGATCAACTCCGTGAGAGGCACAAGGTCACTTGGCTTTGAGATCTATGAAAGAAGTAATGTGGCATTGCTCGAACCATCCAACTTTGGGAAGCCAAGGAAGATCATAAGTGGATTGCAGAATGCAAGAGGAGATAGCAATGATTCAAAAAAATCAGACTTGGGAATTAGTAGACAGGCCACTAGACAAGAATGTGATTGGAGTTAAGTGGGAGTTTAGGACAAAGCTCAATCCTGATGGTTCGGTCATTAAGTATAAAGCAAGACTGGTTGTGAAAGGCTATGCTCAAATATGGGGAGTAGACTATTCTGAAACTTTTGCTCCAGTTGCAAGGGTTTGGACACAATAAGGCTTCGTTAGCTATTGCGTAGAGAAGGGATGGACTATCTTTCGGTTAGATGTCAAGTCTGCATTCCTAAATGGAGAGCTTGAAGAGGAAATTTTTGTTGAACAACCCGAAGGTTTCGTATTAAAGGGCAAGAGGAAAGTGTATACAGTTGCGCAAAGCTCTATATGGATCGAAACAAGCTCCAAGAGCACAGTATGGAAAGATAGATCGATATTTACGGATTTTGGTTTTACAAAAAGCTTAAGTGAGTTCACTCTTTATATCAAGAAAGTAAATCAAAGTGTGGTAGTTACATCACTCTATGTAGACGATTTGTTGGTGACGAAAAATGATGCAGAACTAATAGAAAATGTTAAGCAAGGTTTGTTTGCAGGTTTTGAGATGACAGATTTAGGAAAAATGTCTTATTTCTTAGGTCTCGAAGTTAAGCAAAGTCCATATGAAATCTTCATTTGCCGGAGGAAATATTTGAAGGAAATTCTAAAGAAGTTTCGGATGGAAGACTGTCGAAGTGTCGACACCGATGGCGCTAAAGAGAAGTTGCGAAGGTTGATGGAGCAGATCTGTGGATGCCTCGATGTATAGAAGTCTGATAGGGTGTCTCATGTACCTTACAGAACCAGACTAGACATTCTATTTGCTTTGTAAGTGTCCTATCCAGATTTATGAGTGATCCAAGTAGGCTTCATTTGATTGCAAAGAAAGAGGATCTTGAGGTATCTAAAAGGAACCTTGTTCTTTGGTGTGAAGTTTCGGAGATGTCAAGAATTCAATTTACAAGGTTTTTTGATAGTGATTGGGCTGGCTCGATGGATGATATGAAGAGTACATCTGGATATTGTTTCAGTTTTGGATCGCTTGTTTCTCTTGGTATTCAAAAAAACAAGAAATTGTAGCTCAATCTACTGCAGAAGCAGAATTTATAGCATACTCTCGCTGCAGCTGCAAATCAAGCTTTGTGGCTGAAGAAGATAATGAAAGATTTATGGCTGAATTCCGGTGGTTGTATCGAAATCAATGTGGATAATCAAGCTACTCTAGCAATATCTCGTAATCCAGTTTTTCATGGCAAAACTAAGCATTTCAAGGTTAAGTTCTTCTTTCTACGTGAGGTGCAACAAAATGGTGAAGTTAAGTTGGTTTATTGTAGATCGAAGATCAACTTGTAGACATGTTCACAAAACCACTTCAAGCTGGAAGATTTGAAGTATTAAGTAAAGAAGATTGGAGCATGCAGCAAGAATCGATCCAAGGAGGAGTTTGTTGGATTATAATGTCTCGGTGCTGCTGGTTTTTCGACTGATGTTCCTCTGTTCTGTTTTCTTCTTATGGTTTATTTTTCTTGCTAAGTTGGTTATATTATGCAGATGGTATTTTTGTTATTTAGGAAGTGGTTTAGCACGTTTAGGTGCAGTTATATGCTGCACGTGTGTGAGTGGTTTGTAAGCAGTTATTGTTCTTGTTTAAGTTGTCCTGTACTTGACAGTTTCCTTTGAGAAAACTGATGTATGCAAGTTTGTGTTCTGTTTTCTCTGTGCTTCTCTTCCTCATTCGAAATCTACAGCTTCTGGTTTTCTGTTTTCTTGTTTACTGTTTTGATCAGTAACAACATAATACGGGGTAGATGTGTGGATGTGTCAATTTAACAGGCGACAGGGCAAATTCTGGACTTGGAGTAAGAGACTTCAAATTGCCGTGGATGTATCACACGGTATGTACATGAAATATCCACTATGGCAGTTTTCGCTCTAGCCTGGTTTAAGGAGTTTTTGCAATGAATTGCAGGTTTGGATTATCTTCATCATGGTTGCCATCCACCCATCATCCATGGAGACTTGAGTGCTGCAAATATCTGGTTGAATTAGAAAATTTAAGCTAAAATAGCTGACTTCGGTATTTCAGCTTTTGAACCTTGAGCTCTTGATGCTAATCCAACTTGTCCTCTGGGCACTCCAGGATACTTCGACCCTAAGTAATGGATAAGACTCAATCTCATCCAATCTCTTTACACACAGAATCGGACATTCCCTTAGATTTTGTGCGTCACATCTCATTTATCAATATCCATCCCTTCTTCTCTACTTGGATACACATGAAACTACCGGTGAAACATTTCAAGGTTTATAGGTCTTATCTTTTCCACTTTTTAACTGGTTACAATCTGGACTTGACAAAATATATAAAGCACAAAAAAGATAAATGACTCAATGAGATTCAAGGAGAAGCCTTATCATAACCTAGAAAATGTCTTCTCATCCATATTCTCACATGTCTTCTGCAGGTTTTATCCATATTCAAGGTCAGACAGAAAAAGTGATGTTTATAGTTTTGGAATCATACTCTTTGAGCTAATTGCAGGACAACCAGCAGTAACTAGAGGCACAGTGCGCAACGTGTTTTTACTTCAGTGGATGACTCCTATAGTTGAAACTAAAGAAATACAGATGATTATGGATTCAAGTTTACAATGAAAGTTCGACATTGACTCGGATTGGAAAGCACTAGAGATTGCAAAGTCTTGTACACGACCAACTGGAGTAGAATGGCTGGACATAACTGAGGTACTGGCGGTGCTGAGGCAATATTTGGCAAGGGAATTGGCATCTCAGTGCTGCCACTCCGAGGTAGTTTACTAATTGGAAACTGTCAAATTTACATGCAACATATCGGCAGCAGTTTAGTACTGAACTCAACTGGTGGCTTACGTTTCAGAGTTCATACTCGTATTTAAATTTGGATACCCGTAAGCTATTCTTGTCTCCGTGGTTATTCGTGTTGAATGGGGTTCTCAATAGAGCACGACCAATATTCCCTACTTTTCAAAGTATTTTACCTATTGTCCTTTGTGGAAGAAATTTCTGTGAGTCCTCTTTGTACAGCTTCTTCTCTTGTTATTGCTTCAGAACGGAATCCTTCTTCTAGATCATAGCTAAAGATGAGAACCCAAAAAAGCGGAAGAGGATTATATTTTGATCTCTCTCTGTATTCGTGCTATCGTACCTCGAAACCAGAAACCACCTTTCTGGGTTGTGTTAAATTTATCAAAATGAAAGAAAACTGACAGACTACACCACGAATAAAAGGGGTTGTGATGAAATGATAAGAAACTCACTATGTTTTTTTTTTTTTTTTTTGGTAAGGGAAACTCACTATGTTTTGTGCCTTAAGAAATTAAGATACTTGATGTCGACCCAACAAAAAAAAAATTAAGATACTTGATGTATCTACTCTACTTGCTAAGATGTTGAAGTGATCTTCGAATATAAAGATACAGAATAATGTCAAGATGAAAACGAGTATGTGGGTGGGCAAAGTCCAAGGGAGAGAAAAGTGGAAAATTCAGTATCGGATGAGGTTGTGGAGGGATACCAATCAGATTGAAGATTCTTGCAGCACCGCGACATGCCAGACTTGACCGGAGCAAGTTAAATAATCTGCTCGTCTGGTGACTTCAATGAGAGTCCCTAGAAAAGCCAAACAGAGCGATTCTTGGATGCTGCATTGTAGTTCCTTTCTTTTATATTCGATACCATCACTCTTACTGAGGATCCCACCATTCTCCTTCCACGACATCATCATTAGCCTGTTGTCAATGGCGTGATCGCCGTTGCATTAAGGCGATAGCCATAGTCCAGTTTGCAGCCATCATCCGGTTTGCAGTCAGTGCTTCTCTCATCTTAACAACCCCAATTTCGAAGGGAATGCAACAGACAAGGCGAAAACTACCTAAGGCAATCCGAAAAAGGAAAATTTGGCCCTACACCTGGCAAAGAGGTAGGTCCCATCAGGTTTAGTTAGGTAATAAATGATTCAATCTAAATTGACCTATCAACCTGTTTATAACCCATTTATTTATAATGTAAATATATTGATCCATATTTAACCTAACCCATATTACTAAAATACTTTCATAATTACTATTGTTGCAAGGTGACTTTTCTATATGAAATGGAAAAGACATATGTTGTGACATAACATTTTTTATTCTTATGCAATCAGAGATCTAGGGCGAGGACTTTAAACTTAGTTATTCAATTACTAAATTGCCTGGACAATCTTTATACCGATTATAAGCCCTAAGGTTCTAATCTGCTAAGTGTCCATGTAATGATTGTTTATCATGATCCAAGATTTATCATAACTATGCTAAAAAAGGAAAAAGACAACCAATGAATGAAAATGCATGTGCAAATGTATAATCAAAATAAAATACACATATACAATGACCTAACCTTTGTTTCTAAGAACAAACAACAGCCTATCGTAAAACCCTATGATCTTGTTCAATTTTGAGCTTAATTTTTTATTCAAAGATTCACACAATTTTTCAAGCATGCTAACCCTAACATGTTGATCAGAATCTTAAACTCTGTTAATTCTAAATCGAGAAAAATCTAAAGCTAATCTTAAACTAGAATTAACACTAAAATATAGAGAAACTACTCAAAATCTAATTTCTATACTTTTCCCTGATTTTTTAACATTTTCGATTTTTTAATTTTTCATGTAAATTTTAAAAAATCTATTTTTTATTTGGAAAATAGGGACCTCGGGCTGGGCCCTAGGGCCCTGCGAGAATAAGGGCGGACATAGGCCCTCGGAATGGGCCACAGACACAAAAATGGGTCACTATATCAACCCCTCTCAAATGGACCTAACCTGTCAAGAAACAAGTCCAATCTAAAACTATCTAAACTAAATCAAGCCCAAGATTTCTAAAACTTAATCAAGCCCAACGTTAACACTCATCAAAAAATTCTGAACGCCCATGACACACCATCTCCCAATTCGTCCCACAAAATGCCAACATACTCATCTAAGCCCCAAGCCCATTCCATTATTATCATTTCCTCTTTTCTATTTCTTATTCATTTTCTGCTTAAAGCCCAAGGTCTTCCTCAAGACAAACTAAGAACACACCAAAACCAGACCAACGCTCATCACTCCAGAATGTCATCAAACGCATCCCCCCACACCAAAGCACCAGTATATTGAACACACATACTACACTATCGATCGCTCGTATTCATCTCGGATTTCGCCACATTGGCTCTCGCCAGGCCTCCATCTCCGACTGCTTCTGATTACCAGACTAATGCTCATCAACAACAACCACCATCGTTAACGGCTGCCGCGGGCGACCACTCGAACGCCAATCGTTGAACATTTACGAACACAAAAACAGTCCATCGTTCACTTCCACCAGCCACGTCAAACAAAATAGCAACTAGAAATAGATATAAAAGACGACGTGCCCTTTGAATTTACAAACAAGGATTTTAGCTTAAATAGTAGTCGTTTAATCAGTAGATTCTTCCTTCATGAAAACAAACATGCTTGTAATTGGTAAAGATAGAGCAGAACCAGATTGAATCATATGAATGTTTTAGCAAACACGTTGTGAGCACAGAATTTGAGGAGAAAGTATGGACGGCTCTAGAGCTCGAACTCACACCCGGATTTGAAGGGAATCGACAAACAAGGCTCGAAATCAACAGATGATGGCTAAATCAAACCCAAACCGCATATGAACTAGAAACAGCAAGCCTCGGCCTCACGGCTCGGCCAAAACAAGGTAAGGCAACAGCGGTTCACAAGAATGAGTTTTGACTACGTATATCCCTACCCGGCTCGGAGACGGTGGCTAGAGGGAGAGTTCGAGACGAATGGACTATGGCCGACCGCCTCGCGATGTCTCCGAGCCTGAGATCCCTGGGAAAAGGGACTCGAACCGAACGATTCAATTGACTCACCAGAAATGCCGGGATACGGAAGTGAGAAGCCGCGAGAAGGGCGCGATGTCTTCCCTCGAGCGAGCGAGCCTTTTGGCCGAACGTCCTCTCCCACGAAAAAAAGAGTCCCCCTTCCCTGCGTGTCTAAAAATGAGGTCTCTCGAGTGTGTGGATTTCTTGGTGGACGAAGATGGTGGGTGGAGATGGATGGAGGGGTCACGATGGAGATGATGGAAGAAGCTTCAGAGAGGAAGGAAGGGAAAAAAGGAACAGGACGTTCAAGGTTTTTCTCTCACATATTCCTCCTGCCCCGTGAAGAGAGCCCCTATACGCGGAGAAAATACGCGAAGAAGGAGAGCGCTTTCCAAACGGGTCTGAGCCCTTGTCCCTTTCCCTTGTCCTTTTGTCTTTTTTTTTTTTTTTTTTTTCTTGATTTTGTCTCCTCGTCTGCACTTGATTCTCCAAATGGTACAATTATTGCATGGAGCAGGATCGGTCGGAGAAAGAACGGAACGCCCATGTGATTGCCTGTGAAGATGAAATTGCCTCTTGGAGCTACTATTTTTTAGCAGCCAACTCTAAACCCTGAGAGGACAAGAGGAGGTTTCTTCTAGTGTTTTGTGCCATGGCGCCTCTTGGCGCGACAGTGAAAGGGCAAACCTTACGATGTTAAGTGTGGCAATATAAACAGTCGATCAGCTGCCTAGGCTGAATATTCTTTAATTGGATTCGAGATCTTCCAAAATTTATAGTTCTTAAGGCAAAGGTCTAAAACAAGGTTAGCAACTAACGGAATAAAAATAATTTTTTAAATAATATTTTTCTTTTTCATTCCTTTATTTTTCTTTTAAAATTTGTAATTTGAAGGCCTAATTTTGCACGCCTATGCTATATCGATACCTGTGTGCAATTGTAATACGAAAACCTATCTAACAGGAGGCAGGGCCACAGTGCTTTGGAGAATTTGCTATACAGTGGGAAAATCGTGTTGCACGTCTAGGGCCAAACTCGAGTGGGCCAATTCTATGATTAATCCTTTCAGGTTCGCTCACCCTGTGCATTTTTCTTTTGAAGGATACTCAGATGAGTCTCACACAGCTGCGAGCAGCTTCATGGTCGGCTGCAGTTCCAAACAAAAGTGGAATCGGGGACGGGGATGCTGCCGCATCGGAATCCGGTTCAGGTCCTCCGATGTTGTAGATCACCAGCAGAAAGGGATGCTTGTGTACCCACTCATGGTCAAATGCAAGAGGCCTTTCCCATATGCATGGGGACTCTCTCCATGGGCTAGAAAGCCCGTTTTGGCGAAAATTATGAACAGTGCCCCGCAAGATCAGGTCTGAGGTTCGTGGGCCTAACATATATCCAAAATGCAAATAGCTATATCTACAAATTCTTAAAATGCCATTTAATTTTTCCAGTACATCAAAACATTAATTTTCTTCCGAGCCAGTTCAAAAATTGAATTCCCAAATTCTGCGAGTTTGAATTTATTTTCCAGACCGACACCAGAACCTCCAAAACTCACTTTTAAGTAATTTTTACAATTTTTATAGAATAATAAGCATTTGAATCAATAAACACATTTTACATACGCAAACAAGTTCTGTTGATAAAAAGGAACTTATCAAATTTTGTAAGTTTTGAAATGAAGATACTTGAAGTATTTATTCTACGAGGATGGATTGATCTTCAAATATAAAGATACAAAGTAGAGTTAGGATAAAAACAAATCTCGATAAGTTGAGTCTAAGAGAGTGAAATATGAAAAAAAATCATCATTAGATGCGATTGTAGAAAGATGCCAATCAAATCGACGGATTCTTGCATCATCGCGTGGACGGAGGTAGTCACGACATGACATGCCCCCTTGACCAAAGCAAGTTCAATAATCTACTATGTGTAACTTCCAGGAGAGTCCCAAGAAAAGCCAATTAGAGTGCTTCTTAGATGCTGCATTGCAGTTTCTTTTGTGCTGTATTCGCGACCATCACTCTTACCGAAGATCCCACCATTCTTGTTCCAATTCCACGACATCGACATCAACCTGTCGTGAATAGCGGGATCACCGTCGCACTAAGGCGATAGCCATCGTCTGGTTTCTGGTCAATGCTTCTCTCATCTTAACAACCCCAACTGCACAGGGAATGCAAAATCCAAAACAGCTAAAAAATACCTACAGATTCTTAAAATGCCATTTAATTTCCAGTACATCAAAACATAAATTTTCTCCTGAGCCAGTTCAAAATTGAATTTCCCAAATACTTAGAGTTTGAATTTATTTTCCAGACCAACACCGGAACCTCCAAAACTCACTTTTAAGTAATTTTTTCAATTTTTATAGAATAATAAGTATTCGAATAAGTGAATACATTTTTACATACGCAAACAAGTTCTGTTGATAAAAAGGAACTTATTAGATTTTGTAAGTTTTGAAATAAAGATACCTGAAGTATTTATTCTACAAGGGTGAATTGATCTTCAAATATAAAGATATGGAGTAGAGTTAGGATAAAAACAAATCTGGATAAGTCGAGTCTTAGAGATTGAAATGTGAAAAAATCATCATTAGATGTGATTGTACAGGGATGCCAATCAAATCGACGGATTCTTGCATCACCGCGTGGACGGTGGTAGTCACAACATGACATGCCCCCTTGACCGGAGAAGTTCAATAATCTACTGTTGTGTAACTTCTAGGAGAGTCCTAAGACAAGCCAATTAGAGTGCTTCTTAGATGCTGCATTGTAGTTTCTTTTATGCTGTATTCACGACCATCACTCTTACTGAAGATCCGACCATTCTTGTTCCAATTCTACGACATCGACATCAACCTGTCGTGAATAGCTGATCACCGTCGCACTAAGGCGATAGCCATCGTCTGGTTTCTGGTCAGTGCTTCTCTCATCTTAACAACCCCAACTGCACAGGGAATGCAACGGACTAGGGAAGAGTGAACAAAGTGGATATTGTGGGAGAACTCGAAAATTTTGGACAAGACAAAGAGTTCAAGAAAGTTCTTCAAACACATGCAAAAAGAACTAATTACCTTTCGTAACGGAAGAGAATAATCATTGAGGGAATTCCACCGAATAACTTTCATTGTAGAAGATGGCACACTTACAGGTTTTATCATCTCAGTTCCTAACTAAAGTACTTATTAGCTCAGAAAATGAACATTACTAATAAATTAACATATCTTTATCTTAAATTGGCTTTGAAAAGGTGGATTCCTCCACTGTAGATCCTGGAATTACGGTATTACCAAAATGCTTCTTTTAAGATAGAAAAGTGCTAATATTTATCTCACAGCAAGGGCTGGTGGATCGTGTGGGTTTGTTGGGGTTCTTAAATATATCTACACCATACACGCAACATGCTCCGGAAAAGCCCCAGATCAAACTATTGACTTGAAGTTGTTTGTGTGGGGAATTGCTTCATGGAGCCCAGGTCTATGCTTTGCTCCGCTTGTACCCGTAACCTGAGTCATCTTCTGGATTGATACCCCATTTGTGTTTGATTACTGATTGGTCGCTAAAAGATGGATGAAGGATCCAAGCATCTATTGGACCATTTTTCTTAGCAATGAAACTGAAATTGACGAGGAGAGGGGCCCTAGGTCCTGAGCAAGACCTTAAAAGGCCCAAGCGCCAAACCAGCGGGAGATCCGCCCTGGGGTGGGAGACCTCGTTCGGCTAGGTGTGTATTCCCTCTATCCGGGAAGAAAAGCTTGGGTAGGTGCAAGGGGAGTCTGGTGCCGTGTTCCCCGAGCATTGTATCGGGAGAATCCAGGCAGCCCGCCACCGCTGTATATCAAGTGGATAGGCACTGGGGAAGCCAGGCTAGGGAGGCTAGATCTCCTCCGTATGTTGGTGGAGTCGTGCAGGGTTGATCCTCAAATCCTGCTCTGAGTGCTTGGAAAGAGGCAGTTACCGTGTGGGCACACCTGCGCACACCGCTTCCAGGGGACTCCTAATAATTTAAGGATAAGAGTCTTCTCTGGACTAACTGAGTGCTCACTGCTCACTTTATATAAAGCCATTTATAGGGGTGAGTATGGTTCGGGTTGGGCCGGTCCACCTCCTAACCTTAGAACAACCCGCATAGTGCTAGTCCTCAATTTTTGGGACCGATGATCAACTCTATTGAGCTTGGGACTGAGGACTGAACCGACCCAATGGGTTCGATCCAGTTCCAGGGTCAATCTATGATCAACTGATAATTTTTTGTTTTATTTTTTATACTTCTTAAAAAAGCGATTGAGGACCGGACTAACCCAATGGGTTTGGTCTGGTTTTAAGGTCAACTTAGGACTAACCAATAATTTTTTATTTCATCTTTTATACTCCTTGAAAGGGCAATTGAGGACCGTACTGACCCAATGGGTTTAATGATGAGTAAGGTCAGCTAAGAAAGGCAAGCGGTGACAGTCAAATGGGGTGAGCATTGAGCAGAATGAGCATCGAATGTCAAGCGAGGAGCAATAAGCCAAGTGAGCATCGAGTGGCAAGCGGCACGAGTGACCCAAAGCGAGCAAGGCGAGTGTCGAATGGCGACGGAGAAGTTGTTTTTTTTTCGATTTTAGCAAATTGAAAACTAAGATGACAAATAAGACAAAGAAGAAACGAATACTAGAGAAAGGGTGTCACAAGGTGCCTTTTTGGACGCCGTAAGGACTCCTCACAAAAACATTTTCCTCATTCATAAATTATGACTATTGACGCCGTAAAAGACATTAAAAACCTAATTTATTAAAGAACAATGTAAAATTATTTGAACTCCTGATTAAAGAGCTATTAATGTTGTTGACGCCGTTTATTTTAAGATTTTATTTATACCAAAAATTATAAATAATATTACATATATAATATGATGCCGTCATAAGGTGCCTTTTACGGGTTGGACCGACCCGGAACTTTTAGGACCGAAGATCGACCCGCACAGTATTTATCCAAGAATTCTAAGACCAAGGACCAACCCAGTCTCCCTGGGAACTGAACCAGGACCGGCAGGGTTGGGCCGGTCCAAGGTCGGTCCAGGGTTGACCCTAGACCGATGCTCACCCCTAGCCATTTACACTGCCTCTTGGAAGTTGCCGGGGCAATTTCCTATGCTGTTTCCTCTGTCAAATTTCCAAGTTGATTCTTCAAACTTCTAACAGCTCTCGCCCACAAGACGAAGGGGCACAGCCATCTCTCACAATACACATTAATTTATTAAGCTCGTGATTAATCAAATAGGGTTTGGTTTCCAGGGAGAAGGGAAAAGGAAGGAAAATGGTGTTCAAATTTGCCACCTTCGATCCCAGACAAGATCCCGATGATTTCAACCCTGCTTTTCCACCTACTCCATCATCATCATCCTCAGCAACACTTTGTCAGCCATGTGAATCCACTTGCTCTTTCACCAGAGCCGTTGTCGGCCGACTTGTTTCTGCCGGTGCTTCTCTTGTCTTGACATCTCCAGCTAGTTGCAGTCTACGGTCATGAGATTCAAGACCAATCCCCAGAGACGCCATTTCATAGTATCAATTTCGATGTCCATCCCGAATTTCACCCAAGACCGCTTAAAGAGTTCACTCTGCAGGAGTTGAAGGTGGCTAGCCTAAATTTCAGCAACACGAAACTTTAAGGCAGAGGTGGATTTGGCGATGTCTATGATGGGCCAGTTAGCTGATGGCTCTCTAGTTGCAATCAAAAGATGCAAAGAACTCTGTCCTCTGTCCAGTTCTTATGCGCCAGTTCAAAGCAGAAGTAATGATTGGTAGCATCATACCCCCACATCACAATCTGCTTCCCTTGCTCGGATTTTGCAGAACGTCAGAATCCACAGAGTTACTGCTTGTCTCCCCCTTCATGATCAACAAATGTCTGGCATCGTGCTTGAGAGAGCGACCCGATACACAACCTCCGCTGGACTGGCCTACCCACATATAAATAGCCACAGGAGCTGCAAGAGGGCTGTGCCATCTTCATGATCTGAGCATATTGCACCGAGAAATCAAAGCTGCAAACATTATGTTGGATAAGGAATTTAAGCCTTGCATTGCAGACTTTGGGTTGGCCCTGTTCATCGATCGCAGGCACGATGGATGCTTTGAGGATTGCGTCAAGGAGGCACCCGTACTTCCGAGGAAAAAATCCAAAGCAAGATCCCACCTGGACTATTCTGATGTCACAACAGCGGTACGTGGCACATTTGGACATATTGCACCAGAGTATCTCAATACCGGGAAATGCTCAGTGAAGAATGACGTCTTTGCTTTTGGGGTAATGCTTCTGGAACTCGTGACTGGACGAAAGGTGCTTGATCTTTTAAGGCTTGGAAAGAACATGGATCTGATGTCATTCGATTGGGTAAGTAGGCATCTTGAAGAGCATAGTTTGGAAAATATAGTTGATTCCGATCTGAAGGGTGAGTATGACCAGGAGGAGTTAGAGAAATTGATCCAGCTGGCTCTTTTGTGTACACGATTAGCCCCAGGAGAACGACCATCCATGGTACAAGTTCTCCAAGTACTCGAAGGACATAGCATCGAGGAGACATGGAAGGAGTATCAGCTTGAATATAGGTCTCAGGAGCCGTCTCTTCACAATCCACACACACATTGGATTGTGGGGGACTCCACTTCGCTTCTTAGAGTTGATGAATTATCTGGACCCAGATAATCTAATTGTTAAGGTAACAATTTGGCCCATTCTAAGTAGAGCGAGCTCCCAAAATAAGTGCTCTAACTGGTCGGGGTGGAGATTAACCCATATATCTAAATAAGGTGTCCCAACTGATTCGGGATTTAAAATGATGTCATTGTTCATATGTAGCTAAGCTAAAAATCACCAGTGACGAGAATGCCATCGCTTATAATGAGAAGAAATTTAAACCGACAAGCAGGTAACCTACCTGCCTGAGTTACGAGACTACACAAATTCTGTTGTTTTTGGATATATTTATTCTGTCTTCATGAAAACCTCATCATAGTGAGGATGTTGTACAATACTATCTTCTTCCTTGGTTAACGATGTCAAACCCTAAATTCACGTAAGTAAAAGGTTGACACAACTGTCCATTAAGAAAAGGACAAGGTCTCAGAGTAACTATACCTAACAAAAGGCCAACAAAAGTTGATCACAAGGTCTCAAGATTACAAAATCTATACAAAAGTCCATCCCCGAGCGAGCTACCATCATTAAAGAAAAACATAAAACAACTAAACCAAAAACATGTATCTTTAGCCATTATCTAATACCAGAAGAATCCCGAAAAATCCCATGTCGAAGCGCTCCTCCTAAATGTCACCTCGTATGGAACATGAAATGTTGAAGGGCAGGAGTGAACGTCCTCAGCACAATAAATGATACTCATCTCTTTGTGGGAACGAAACCCAACTATGCACATTTTATGAACATCATTTTCACTACGACAACATTTAACAAAGTTCATGCTTATTATCGTTATTTGAGCCCCACACAGGAGACTTTGGATTGCGTAAGTTCATCAATTACTCTGCAGACTACGTCGTGGAGGCACCAAGATTCCCCACTAGCAAACCAGAAGCGGAATCCAATAATGACCATTATGGTGTGAGAATATACGTGCACGGAACTACTGGATAGTAGTATACATGTGATTTCGTAGGATCTCTTTTTCCCCAATCCTTTCTCTATTGTGACAATGCTTTGGCTAATGGTAAACAGGACCTCTGTGCTTGGAAAGTGGCCATATTCAGTGGGAAAAATCTGCCCCACACGGTTGGCCCAATTCTATGAATTAACTTTTATCTTTAGGCTATGACATTCGTTCACACTGAGAATTCTCTTTCGAAGACAATGAAGTCACTCTCAACTTCCAATCTGCTTCTTTCATGCTTCTTGAAATTTCACTACCTCCCACTTTCCCGGCTCTTTGCCACAATTTGAATCGGCCTTCTTGGTCTAGAACCTGGATCAACTATAGCCATTGTTTAATATGAAGAATGACAACGTCGCTGCCGAAATGATGGCTCCTAGGATATCTTATTCCCTAATCCTTAGCTTTTTGGAAATGGAAGCAGAGCCTTTGATCTTGGAAAAGTGGCTATACCGTATGGAAAAACTGTGTTTGCGTCAAGGGCCAAACTTGTGGGACTAATTGTACGATTGATCCTATCACGTTCACTTAGCCTGTGCATTTTTTAATTGAAGGATAGTAAGATTAGTCTCCCACAGCTTCAAGACTGCTTCTTTGATGCTTCTTGGAAGCCATTGCAGCCCCAATTTTCATGCATGGACCTCCACAAAAGGAAAAACTCGTATCGTAGCTACACCAGAGCTATAATCAGCCGAGGTATTTCCAAGGCTTCTCTCGTCTTGGTAGTTCCAGCCACATGGAAGGCAGAGGTGGATTTGGCAAAGTCCATACAGGCCTGTTGGTTGATGACTCTCTCATTAGTAGTAATTAAAACACTTGGTTCCAAACAGAAGTAGAATCGGGGACGGGGATGCCCCCACATTGGAATCCAGTTCAAGTCATCAGCAGAACAGAAAATGACACAAATAGTTATTGAACTTTTGCTCATCGTGCAATGTGGTCCATAAACCTTTAATTTGTTCAATGTGATTAATTCAATGTGCAATGTCATCTTTGAACTTTCATTTTATTCAATATAATCTTTGAACTTTTAATACATGTTTAATACAGTCTATGAACTATATGGAAATATTCAATATTTTTTTTGAATTTGAGAATTAATGGAAGGACAATATTGAACAATCTTTATATAGTTTAGGGACTAACTTAAATATATACAAAAAAAAATCTATGGACTACATTAAACAACTTCAAAGTTTAAGGACGATATTGTAAATTATGCTAAAGTTCAAGAACCATATTAGATAAATTAAAAATTCAAATATCACATTACATATTGAATAAAAGTTTATAGATTATTTGTATCATTGTCCCTCAACAAAACAGATGCTTGGGTCTCCGGTGAAGGTCAATGCAAGAGGCCTTTCCCATAGGCACGTGGACTCTCATGGCCTAAAAGCCTAAAAGCCCGTTTCGATGAAAATTGCGAAACTGCTTCCCAGGATTCGGTCTTTGGTTCGTGGGCCCAACTGAAAAATATTTAAAAGTTAGAAAAATGGCATATGATTTTTCCAGAACATCACAAAATAATTTTTTTCATGAGACAATAAAAAAATTGAATTTCACGAATTATTAAAAGTTTGAATTTATTAATACACTAATACAGGAACCTCGAGAACTCACTCTCTCGCAATTTTTATAGTAACCATGGAATAATAAGTAGTCGGATCACCTAATCACGGGCTGCGCAGTTGATATGCATTCTCTCCCTCATCGCAGAGGTCAAGGGTTCGAACTCTCTCATTGCTAAAGTGTCTTAAGCAGGGGATCCTGGTGTTGGGGTCTTGGGCTAGCATCTCCTAAGGATTATGTCTAAATAACGGCTTGCGGCAAGGCTCGACGGTGCCACCGGGTATTGGAGGGTCGTGTGATCTCCGACGGTTCTCTGGTCACAAAAAAAAAAAAAAAAAAGTAGTTGGATCAATGGAGACATTTTTATACATGTACAACATAACTTTTCAGTACTTAATTTAATTTCTAAAAATTTTCATATAAACAACTACTTTCGTTTAAAAATACTTTAAAATGCCATCATTTAGCCCCCCACCCTCCCAATATTTTAACATAAAAAATAACACGAGTACGTCAATTTTCATCTACCAAAAGTAACAAAATTTCAAGTATGCTATCATTACCATAAATTCACAATATTCCAAAGATTACTGAAAATTGACTCACGGAACATAAAATGTGCTGTGCCTAGTACAATGGTGAAAACGCAAATTGTATGACAATTCATCAAGAGACTAGGCCTCACAATTTGTTGGGAGCGTCTAGCAGAAGCCAATATCTTTACCTAGGGAGATCACCAAAAGAGAGCCCAAGTCGAGCCCGTTAACATATTCGATTCCGAGCCCAAGAGGCTCGAGCTTGTTGATCTGCTCACCGACGTCGGCGAGCTCGAGCTCAGCTCACACAGGGCCGGTCGCCAACCATCGTTGTGGTCGTCGACCGGCTAAAGAAAAAAAAAAAAAATAAAAGAGAAAAATAAAAAACAATTAAAATTTATATTTTTAAAAATAAAATAAAAATACTTTAAAATTAGATTTTAATTTTTGTTTTATAAAAATTATAAAAATTGTCCATTAAATTTGTATTGCATTAAATTTTTTTAGCAATACCATTTCTTAAAAAATATATCATAAGAAATAAGCTTTCTTAGATTTAGTTAAAGGTTTTTCACTTTTTTATTTTATTTATTAATTTTTTATTGTTTAATTTTGATAATGCTAGTACGAACACCTAAAAAGGGATGAATGGGTGTTAAAAAAAATTTGATTAACAAAATAAATTTCAAATAAAGTTTGAAACCAAACAAACTCTAATAAAACAAGTCACCAGACTTCTGATATATATTCATAATCGGATAAGCGATGTCACTGATTTTTGTGATATTTAAAGAATGCAACACATGTAAATAAAGAGAGTTAAAGGAAGAGAATATTACATATGAAATTTATAATGATTCGATTTAGATCAAACCTACGTCCACTCTCCACGTTGACAGCCTTCTGGTTAGAATTCACTCTACCATCAATAGAGAAGCACAATTTTTAAGTGCAAACACTCAGTGGAAGATCCTTTTTCTCTCACTAAGTCATTCTTCTTGTGATTTTCTCTCTTGAATACAATTTATAAGTACTACCGATGAAGAACAATTTGTTGGAAAGACTTCAGACTTTGAAATTTCAATTTTTATGCCTTATCTCAAATAGATTGAATGACCTCCTTAAATACCCCTCCACGCCTCACTAGCCATTGGCATTTTTCAGATGAATTTCTTCCAATTAATCCGTTGGACATAATCGACTAAGGAAATCTTATAGCTGTTTGAAGGTTGAGATAAAAATCTGTTGATTCCGGTCGCCCATATAATAAGAATCTAGGTTTCCATAAGTAGACGCTTCCCAAAAAAGAACTTATCTTCAAAATTGATTTCATCAATTTGTGATTAATTCCATCAATGTATTTATAAAAGGTAAGTGAGATTCTTTGCCAGAGAGCCAGATATTAAAGAATAACTTCCTAGTGCGTTCATTCAGAATCCTTGTCGCAAGATCAATAAATCTGAGTCTGATTTTATTTTCGTTCTGGACACGATTTCAGTCTGGATTGCGTTAGAGTGGGAAAGACTTTTGGAATGAATAAACTTTGGCAAGAATCTGCGATATAACTTCAAAAGTATACTATTCTTTAAAATAAGAATAAGAGCTAAAAAATTTTGTCAACTTCAAAACTTGGTAAGAGTTTTGTCAACAAATTTGCATTTTAAATTTGATGTGAAGTTTTTTGTTCAAGTAACATATATGTGAAGAGCTTAAACTGAATTAAATGGGTGAGAGTAAATTAACCTAAATTGAGTTAAATATTAAAGTGTTTCGATAATATGCGTTGGCTCGGCTATGGATCATCAAATTGTCTTCTGACTCTTTCAAGTATAATCTTTAACAATATTCTTTACACCTTCTATCATTTGCATAATTTGTTACTTAGTTATCAAACATGTTAGTAGTCTTTGATTTATTTTGTCATTTTCAAAAAATCATAAGGGATTTTCCTAACACTTGCCACAGCCATCTCTCACAATACACATTCCTTTGTCAAAGCTCGTGATAAATCAAATCGGGTTTGGTTTCTAGGGACGAGGGGAAAGGAAGGAAAACGGTGTTCAAGTTTGCCACCTTCGATCCTGACCAAGATCCCGATGATTTCAATCCAGCTTTTCCGCCTATTACATCATCATCACCCTCAACAACACTCTTGTCAGCCATGTGAATACACCTACACGTTCACCAAAACCATCGTCGGCCCGACTTGTTGCTGCTGGTTCTTCTCTTGTCTTGAAAGCCCCAGTTTTTGAATTCGACAGTTATGAGACTGGAGACCGATCCACACAGTTGCCACTTCATAGTATCAATTTCGATGTCGGTCCAGAATTTCACCAGAGACAGCTTAAAGAGTTTAATCTGGTGGGGTTATCTAAGGCTACCCAAAATTTTAGCCATGAAAACATTATAGGCAGTGGTTGATTTGGCAAAGTCTATAAGGGTCAGCTAGCTGATGGCTCTCTAGTGGCAATCAAAAGTATGAAAGAAGAACGAAGTCAAAGTGCTTTCTTACAGTTCAAAACAGAAGTAATGATTGGTGGCATCATACCCTCACATCGCAATCTGCATCCCATGCTCGGATATTGCAGTGCCCTAGGGCATTTGCTCGTCTGCCAATTCATGATCAATATAAGTCTGGCATCATGCTTGAGAAAGCGAAACGATAATCAATCCCCACTGGACTGGCCTACCCGCATAAAAATAGCCATGGGAGCTGCGAGAGGGCTGTCCCATCTGCATGATCGGAACATAGTGCACTGAGATATCAAAGTTGCAAACATTATGTTGGATGGGGAATTTGAGCCTCACATTAGAGACTTTGGATTGGCCAAGCTCATCGATAGTAGTCACGGTGAAGACTGTATAGAGCTTATCAAGGAGGCTGTTGGTGTTTGTTTCAATAAACAAGAATACATACATAAGTAAATTAAGATTAAAGTCCAATCGCAGCGGAAGTAAAAACGCTTATACATGTGTTTTCAAAGCATTTTCGCGTATTTTAACAAAAGCACACAAAAGAGATAAATGGGCTAATCATATTAACCTTGTACCGTGCTCCAAATTTGGTTCGAACATTTCTTCGGGTTCTGAGCACGAACTTCTGATGTCCTCGCAGTAGTGGTTCTGACGTTCTTTAGACTCTGACCATGAACATCTGACACCTTTCTAGTAACACCGGTTAGGACATTCTTGGAATATTGACCACGAACATCTAATGCCTTATGGTAATACTGGTTATGACGTTCTTCAAATGTAGAACATCTCATCTCTTCAAAACATAGGTTCTGACGTTCTTCAGATCAAGCCCTACAATTGTCGGGCTCTAGTTCATACACGCCACCAATTCTCATATTGAATAGGAGAGAGAAATTGAGAAATCGCACAACTACAATTGTACTAGCAATTGCTCTCGTGTGTGAATAATTTGGTTGATCACTATCTACTTTCTCAATTATCGATTGTTGATT
The DNA here is from genome assembly GCA_016097605.1 of Eucalyptus guilfoylei. Classification (NCBI taxonomy): domain Eukaryota; kingdom Viridiplantae; phylum Streptophyta; class Magnoliopsida; order Myrtales; family Myrtaceae; genus Eucalyptus; species Eucalyptus guilfoylei. The sequence goes on along the minus strand of CM027863.1, from coordinate 23,324,068 downwards.
ATCAATCATCCTGCAATCTGCTCTATCAATTACATTTTATAGCAAGTACAGATCACATTTAAACCGACTCATCAACTCTAAAACCATTTTAGAATTAATTTGTTCGTAACTCTTGACGGATGTAAATTCTAGTACCATTTCAGATACTAATTTGGGCATTAACTCTGTAACTATTACAAAGCATTATTCCAGACATTTCTTTATAATCGTACAAGTCTTTATTCTAAATATTAACTTTGTAACTATTACAAATATTTAATTTGATTGTTATATCTGAAACTGTTTTGAGCATTAATTGATCATTTGAATCTAAAACCGTTTCAGATCCTTACCTTTACATCTAAAACCGTTTTAGATTATTGATGTGGTCATTAAGTTCTAAAACCATTTCAAAACTTTAATGTAATCGTTAAATCTGAAACCATTTCAAATCTTTAATCTAGCCATTAAGTCTGAAACTATTTCAGATCATTAATTTGGCTATTGATTCTAAACTCACTCCGGTTCATTAATGATGCCATTAATTCTCAACTGATTTTAGATTATTAATTCGGTCACTGAATCTGAATACGCTTCAGATTTTTTATTCGGTTGTAAAGTCTGAAACCCATTTCAAACTTTGTAAAGTCTAAAGCCCCTTTATCAAATCTTTATTTTTAGCCTAATTTAATCTGATTGACTCAACTGCAAACACATTTGCAATATTCTCTATCTCATTCAAATGTCACTCTAATTGGTCATAGTGTGTGAAATCCTTAGATTCATCACTGAGCTGGCAGCGAGACTTACACTAACACATTAGTACAATTAAGAGAATTGATTGTCCAGATCAATCTTCGATTCCTGCAAATCATGAGTAACTTATAGCATTATATCATAGCTACTCAAACAGTATGAAATGTTTTAAGAACATAATGAATCTGTTAGCTTTGGCGACCGTGTAATTCTATCATCTTGTCTCACCATGTCCCGATCGAACAAAGGCCATGGAATTATTGGTCCAGCCACCAATTCGATCATATGCCAAAATATAATTGATATGTATTTCTTCGAGACATGAACCATTCATTCTCGGTTATAACCTCGGTCAAGGATTTTAATACAATACCATGATTAGATCACATAGGACATTAATCTTGTATATCTATATATAACAAGAAGACATATTCCATATTATGCACGCATGTGCCTTCGTATGTGAACAAACTATAACCATCAAGTACAGAAACGATTCGACGAAGCGCCAATATGTGCATTTGTGAACCACAGACATCCAACATACAAGTCAACACTGTGCCTCAGGTCTAAGAATCTTACATCTGACCAAAGTATGAACAATCAAACATTGACCCCACTAAAAGCGTCCATGTCACCAATCGTTCTATGCATATCACATTTAGTGAACTTGTCCAAGTCAAATACTTGTGTTCTAACTCAGATATCACAATACCCAATGACTCATGACTCATGACTCATCATCTCCTTAGGTATCCAATACAGAATGGTAAAGTTTGAGAATACATCAGTCTCAATAGGATTATCAATATCATCTCAATGATCCATCAATCGGAAACTGTTTTAAGATTCAACATAACTATAAACCTGTCACACATATTCTTAACATTTAAGAATAGGTTCAATCCTAACTGATCTTATGAACTCATTCATATAAATTGAACGATGAATGAAAATTTATTTATCAATAAATAATCCCTATGTAACTATTACAGGATTACTTTAGGTATATAACTAATACAGGCACCCATACTTTCGAGGAACGAATCCAAAACAGAATCCGACAATGAATTTTGTGAAGTCACGACAGAGCTTCGTGGCACAATAGGACATGTTACGCCAGAGTATCATTGCGTCAGGAAATGCTCGGTAAAGAGAGATGTCTTTGCTCTTGGGATAATGCTTCTGGAACTCGTGCCTGGACAAGAACCTTTTGATCCTAGGAGACTTGCTACGTTGTTACTCGATTGGGTAAAGAGCTTATGGTAGAGCATAGGTGGGATATTCTAGTGGATCCCGATCTGCAGGGTGCGTATGACGAGGAGGACATAGAGAAAGTGATCCAGTTGGCTCTTTTGTGCACACAATCAGTCCCAAGAGAACGACCATCCATGGCACAAGTAGTCCGAATTCTCTAAGGCCATAGCATCAAGGAGAGATGGGAGGAGTATCAGACAAGTGGCAATTAAAGCGATACAGTGACTGGATTGTGGCGGGCTCCACTTCATATCTCAGAGCTGAAGAATTATCTGGACCTAGATAATCTATTTGTTGATGCAACAACCCGGGCCCTTCTAAATAGAGCGAGCTCCCGAAATGAGTGCTCTGACTGGTGAACGTAGATGTTAACATATATTTTTAAATTCCTATCACCGTGGAGTTTGAGATGGTCAAGCTCATTGACTAATCTCTCCCCCAGTGTCATATACTATGGCCACGTCTATCCTCGTGGCAAGGCTCACAACCATGTTTTCCCTTGGATATAGGCTTCCATTTATTATTAGCCACTAACTTGGCCACAAGAGACATCTTGAAAAATATTATGTATCACCACCTCACTACCCAACTCGGGGTTTCACATAGGAATAAGGGCACAAAGTCTAACGATACCACTTTCAATCAACCATATGAACCATCAAAATTACTGTATAATTTGAGTTCACAAAACATATCGTATAACAATTCCACAAAGCATTTCAAATTTTCAATCCATTTTCAATCCCAGTAATGAAAAGGTATTCAATGTCAAACCCGCGTTTTATAAAACAAATGCTTCGAGCACTATTCATTTCTTTTCAAATACATACTAAGTTTTCAAGACATGAAGTTTTGGAATTCATTAATGGGTCGATAATTTGTGAAATGGCTAGAGAAATTCTACATGAAATGTATTCTACTTGATGAATGAATTATGAAAGTTTATATGTATAGATGTGTAAACCTAATCTATAAAATGGACTCTGGATTTGTTTGTGATTTGAGAGTGAGTTAGGTATGCTCATTGGCATAATGATCTATACCCATTGAGAGGTTGTGAATAAGCATATTGTTCTTAGGATGTTCTATTTGAGTCAAGCCGCTAGCTGATATAGGCGGAGACCTACTCCGAGGGGAATCTTGTTAGGCCTCATCACAGTGTATTGAGTGAGGCCATAGTTCGATATTAAGCACTAGATTGATCAATGACTGGACCATTGATGTTGCTTCAATATTATTGCTTATTTGGATGTTCTTGATGTATATGAACTTGTGTGAAACAACATGAAAGCATCTTTGGACTTTCATTGGTTCTCAAACGGGTTCGCTTTGTTTTGAAATGTTTATAATAGTGGATGTGGGATCTGTTTAGAATAAATTTGGAAGACTTACTAAATGATGATTTGTTCATGTCATTCATTTCATTTTTTTTTTTTTTAATGTGTGCAGCTACCGACCAGTAAGATGAGAGCAAATTTCGACGAGGGCTTTTGGAGTTTGATTTTTGGTATAGTCTGAGATAGTTGTATAAATGAATTACAGTTACCTTTGTCGAGTTTAGTTTGTTAAGTCGCTGGAGATATATAGTATAGTGCGATCTTTTGAGTTTTCTGGTTGCCTGGAGAGATGTATATGTCCATTTAGATACCGCTTACAACCGCTTACAACCTGCTTGCCATCTTGTCAGATTTGTATATATTCTGGTAAACGCGTGCTGATCAGATGAAATTGTTGGGGCAAGTTGAGTGGTACAACGAAAAGGACATCAGATCAAAAAACCATTTTAGTCCATCGCAAATATATCGTCTCCAACAGGAGGGCCACCAACTTGATCTTCTTGATGCTCATCCCTCACGGATTGCGGTGCCTGCAGGACTGAGACTACAACAAAGAATCATATGGGGTAAAGTTGTTGACCTCTTGCTTCTCATCTCCAGAAAAATACTAAAGTACAATGTAAATAATAGAGAAAAGAAATGGGAATAACATCAAAGACGGTTCATTCTACTTGTCAAATATTGACATGGAACTTGCAATGGATCTTTTCTTTTGTGTCCCTTGGACCGGTTGAGGAACTGAAAGACCATGCATTGAGCACACCGAACTGTCCAGTAGCAGCATTAAATCATCAGGCTAATCACCAGGTCCGAGGATGTTTGACCTCTTCCTACCCAAGCTAAGAAGGATGATTCTCCATCTACAGCTGTATTGTTTAGAGGAAGATGAGAGTAGGAAAATGCTAAGCAACCGGGAGGGGCCTCTGCGGAATATGCTTTGTGACCTTGGCTGCTGAATCAGCCTTCCTGGTCCAGAAAAGCCATTGTTTGACACAAAGTATCACACAGGAGCTGAAATGATAGCACCTGGGATCTCTTTTTCCCTAATCGTTAGCTTTTTGTTGATTGGAAGCAGGGCCTTTGTGCTTGGAAAAAGTGGCTATACCACATGGGAGGGAAAATTATTCAAAAAGTTCTAAGCTTATTGCACTTTTGACAATTTAGTTCTAAACATTTCAATTTTGTCAATTGAGTTATAAACATTTTCACATTTTGCCAATTGAGTTCATCCGATCAATTTTGGCTAGAAATTACTTGGCGTGGACGGCCGATCTTGACGTTTCAATTTTTAATAATATTTTATTCGGACGACAATTGCCATGGGAGTAGCGAGAGGGCTTTCCCATTTGCATCATCTGAACGTAACGAATGCAGACATCAAAGCCGCTACAATTCTGTTGGATGATGAATTCGATCCCCTTATCGGAGACTTAAGATTGGGTAAGTTTATCGATCACTCTGCAGACTGCGTCGTGGAGGCACCAGGATTCCCCACTAGCAAACCAGAAGTGGAATCCAAGAATGACCATTATGGTGTGAGAATACATGGACACGGAACTAGTGGATAGTATTATACATGTGATATCGTAGGATCTCTTTTTCCCCAATCCTTTCTCTGTTGTGGAAATGCTTTGGTTAACAGTAAGTAGGGCCTTTGTGCTTGGAAAGTGGCCATATTGAGTGGGAAAATCTGCCCCCACGTGGTTGGGCCCAATTTTATGAATAGCTTTTATCTTTAGACTAATAACACTCGTTCAAACTGAGGATTGTCTCTTTCAAGAACAGTGAAGTTAATCTCAATTTCCAGTCAGCTTCTTTCATGCTTCTTGGAATATCACTACCTTCCACTTTCCCGGCTCTTCGCCACAATCTGAATCGGCCTTCTTGGTCCAGAACCCGGATCAACCATGGCCATTGTTTAATATGAAGTTTAACAAAGTCGCTGCTGAAATGATGGCTCCTGGGATATTTAATTCCCTAATCCTTAGCTTTTTGGAAATGGAAGCTCTGCCTTTGTGCTTGGAAAAGTGGCTATACCATGTGGGAAAACCATATTGCGCGTCAAGGGCCAACCTTGACTGGGCTAATTCTACGATTAATCCTATCACGTTCACTCACCCTGTGCATTTTTCTATTGAAGGATAGTAAGGTGAGTCTCCCACAGCTTCAAGACTGTTTCTTTGATGCTTCTTGGAAGCCATTGCAGCCCCCAATTTCCATGAATGGACCTCCACAAAAGAAAAAACTCGAATCGTAGCTACACCAGAGCTACAGTTAGCCGAGGTATTTCCTGCGCTTCTCTCGTCTTGGTAGTTCCAGCCACATGGAAGGCAGAGGTGGATTTGGCAAAGTCCATAAAGGCCTGTTGCCTGAGCGCTCTCTTAGTAGCAATTAAAAGATTCAGTTCCAAACAGAAGTAGAATCCGGGACAGGGATGCCCCCACATGGGAATCCAGTTCAAGTTCAAGTCCACAGGTTTTGTAGATCATAGGAAAAATGACACAAATAGTCCATGAACTTTTGGTCAATGTGTAATGTAGGCCATAAACTTTTAATTCGTTCAATGTGATCCTTAAACTTTAGTCCGATGTACGATTTCATCCTTGAACTTTTAATTTGTTTAATATAATCCTTGAATTTTAAATACATGTTTAATATAGTCCTTGAACTATATAAAAATATTCAACATTATTTCTGGACGTGAAGCAGAAGCCTGATACCTTTAGGTAGGAAGATCACTAAGAGGGAGCTAAGATTCAAGACCGTCAACATATCCAGTTGAACCTATTTTCACTCAAAAGCTTAAGCTAATGAGTTACAAATTAACTAGAATATATTAACTATTCAAGACCACATCAATTCTCTAATGTGAGACTTATCTAACACAACTCATATGTATATCCTAATAGTTTTGAAAGTAATATTTAGTAAATTAGTACGTGAATAATATCGGATGCAAAGAAATTCTCAATTTGGTAAATTTTAAAACTTGAAAACAATCAATTATGAAATTTGAAACATATCAATCCCTTTCTACAACTAACATGCTGGTAAATTAATTACCATGACATGTCGACATCTATCAATTTAATCTCAAAGCATCACATTCCAAGTGACTACGGTCTTGAAAAATCATCTTAAATATGATTTGAACATAGAAAATTCCGAATGGCACAATATATCCTGAAGTTCACCTTCTCATCCAGATGGATTGTGGCACTTGTTATTACGAAATGGGTGGCTAAAAACAGCTTCCTCTCTTGAGCCGTTCTCTCTGTTTGGAAGCTTCCATTAACGGCAAGAAAGGGGCCATATTGATAGGGAAGTGGCGTCCGCATACTCACGCAGGAACTGCTGACGCTCACCAAAGGAAAAGCCATTCAAACTGCCGATTGGTTTCCTTTCTGAGGGAGAAGCTACACTCTTTTCACAGAGTGATTTTTCATAGACGCCTCCAGGAAGTAGCGATAGCAACTTCGTCTGCAGTCACTTAACCTCGAAAAAGAGAAATTAAGTCTTAGACACTTCTATATGACATCTCGCGCCCGCCTGAAGGGGATATCAATAGTTTCTATATGTGCATATTTTTTTCTATGATTGTAGTACCAGCGATAGAGTGAAGTCAGAGAGATGGTCATTAAATTTGCCACCGCCCAAAGAAGCGATAAAGGATTACTTTGATCTCTCTCTCCGTGTTAAGGAAAACTGTTGGAATATAGCATGAATAAAACGAATACTGTTGAAATGTTAGGAAACTTACTAGATTTTGGTCATTATGAAAGCCCGATACCTTCATGGGGATTATTAATAACGTTAGAACTTGCATCAGATTCTTGATACCTTGAGATCGCCAAGAGTAAGATATTCAGTTGGATGCACTTTCACTCTATTACATAATTAAATGAGTTAGGGGTCAAATAGAATTATTAACTGTTACACATCATATTGATTTTTTGATGTGGGATTACTTGAACACTACTTACACATGCATTTCAACAAGAAGGTTGAAGTGATTAAGATACAAAGTAGAGTCGGGATAAAAACAAGTATGGGCCAAATCCTAGAGAGAGAAAAGTGGAAAAAATTGTCATTAGATGTGATTATGGTGAGATAGCAATCACATTGACGATCCTTGCATCATCGTGTGCACAGTGGTCACAACATCTTGACCGGAGCAAGTTCAATAATCTGCTCTGTGCGACTTCAGTGAGAGCCCCTAGAAAAGCCAAACAGAGTGCTTCTTAAATGTTGCATTGTAGTTTCTTTCATGTTATATTCGCCATCATCACTCTTACTGAAGATTCCACGACATCATCATTGGCCTGTGGTCAGTAGCGGGATCGCCGTTGCACGAAGGAGATAGTCAGCGTCCGGTTTCCAGTCAGTGCTTCTCTCATCTTAACACCCCCAATTGCACAAGAAATGCAACGGACGAGGGAAGAATGAACCGAAGTGGACATTGGGGATGAATTTGAAAGTTTCTGATAAAATGAGTTCAAATAAAATTTCCAAATACACACAGAGAATTAGTTACCTTTTGTCATGGAAAAGAATAGATTAATACCACTAAAAATCTCAAAGTGGTACATTTGTATTACATACACTCATACCATATTTATCCCAAGCGGGTGCACCTGTGCCACATTTACCCTCAAATTATTTTAGGTACATGTGACACTAGTGTACTGGTTTGAAAGTTTTTGTGACGCACAAATTAATTTTGGGTAAATGCAATACGGAAGTATTAGTTTGGGATTTTTGATAGTATTTATACTAAATAAATTTTATTGTAGACGTATATATTTGTAGGTTTCATCTCATCAGTTGCTAAGTAAAGTATTTCTTAGACCAAAAAAAATAAACACTTTAGATAAACTAACAGATTTATCTTAAATTGGCTCTGAAAAGGTGGATTCCTCTACACCAGGTGCTACCGTGAGCTTCATTAGATCTTGGAATTATGGCAAACCGAAATGCATCTTTCAAGATCGAGAAGTGCTAATATTCATACTGCAGCAGCGGGAGGTCGTGTAGGTTTATCTTGGTTTTTTAATATTTCTCCTTGCAACATGAACCGGAATAAGCCCCACACGGAAGTATTGACTTGAAGTTGTTTGTGTTTGGATTTGCTTCATGGCGCCTAGATCAAGGCTTTGCTTCCGCTCGAACGATTAACCTGAGTCAGCAGCTTCTGGATTGATTACGACACATGTGATTATTGATCGGTCGCTAAAAGATTGATGTAGGATCCAAGCATCTGTTGGACCATTTTTCTTAGCAATGAAGCTGAAATTAACGAGGAGAGGGGCCCTTTTGTGCTTGGAAGGAGGCAAATTTCCGTGTGGGCACACCCACGAACATCGCTTGCAGGGCAACTTCTAATAATTTAAGGATAAGAGTCAGCTCTGAACTTACCTAGTGCTTTCTTTTATAAAGCCATCCATACTGCCTCTTGGAAGCTGCCGTGGCAGTTTCCTCTGTCAAATTTCTAAGTTGGTTCTTAAAACTTCTATATAACAGCTCTCGCCCACAAGACGAAGAGGCACAGCCATCTCTCACAATACACATTCATTTGTCAAAGCTCGTGATAAATCAAATCGGGTTTTGGTTTCTAGGGAGGAGGGGAAAGGAAGGAAAATGGTGTTCAAGTTTGCCACCTTCAATCCCGCCCAAGATCCTGACGATTTCAACCCAGCTTTTCCACCTACTCCATCATCATCACCCTCAGCAACACTCTGTCAGCCATGCAAATACACCTACACTTTCACCAAAACCATCACTAGCCGACTTGCTGCTGCTGGTGCTTCTCTTGTCTTAAAAGCCCCAGCTTTTGAAATTCATGGTCATGAGATTCAAGACCAATCCGCAAAGAGGCCATTGCATAGTATCAATTCTGATGTCGGTCCAGAATTTCACCGAAGACAGCTCAGAGAGTTTACTCTGAAGGAGTTGGAGGTGGCTACCCAAAATTTTAGCAACCAAAACATAATAGGCGGAGGTGGATTTGGCAAAGTCTATAAGGGTCTGTTAGCTGACGGCTCTCTGGTGGCAATCAAAAGAATGAAAGAAGAAGGCGCTGAAGGTCATATCTTACAGTTCGAAGCGGAAGTAATGATTGGTAGCATCATACCTTCACATCACAATCTGCTTCCCATGGTCGGATATTGCAGTGCCTCAGGGTATTTGCTCGTCTACCCATTCATGATCAATGTAAGTCTGGCATCATGCTTGAGAGAGCGAATCAATAATCAACCCCTGCTGGATTGGCCTACCCGCATAAAAATAGCCGCGGGAGTGGCCAGAGGGCTGTACCATCTGCATGATCTGAGCATAGTGCACCGAGATATCAAAGCTGCAAACATTATGTTGGATGAGGAATTTGAGCCTCGGATTGGAGACTTCGGGTTGGCCTTGTTCATCGAGCGCAGGCAGGGTGGATATTCTGATGTCTTTGCAGCGGTATGTGGCACAATAGGACATATTGCCCCAGAATATGAGAGTACCATGAAATGCTCGGTGAAGGCCGATGTCTATGCTTTTGGGGTAATGCTTCTGGAACTCTTGACCGGACAAACAGCTCATGGTCTTTCATTGCTTGCAATTGACAACAATTTGCCGTTATTAAATTGGGTAAAAGTGCTTCTGGAGGAGCGTAGGTCGGAAATTCTTGTTGACCCGGGTCTGCAGTGTGCATATGATGAGGAGGAGGTGAAGAAAGTGATTCGGCTGGTTCTTGTTTGCACACAATTAGACCCAAGAGAACGACCATCCATGGCACAAGTTCTCCAAATACTCGAAGGACATAGCATCGAGGAGAGATGGGAAGAGTATCTGCATGTATCGAGGTCTCTGGAGCCGTTTTTTCCCAATCCAACCACAGATTGGATTATCGCGGACTCCACTTCGCATCTCAGACCTGATGAATTATCTGGACCCAGATAATCTAATTGTTAAGGAAATAACCTGGCCCATTCTAAGTAGAGCAATCTCCCAAAATGAGTGCTCTGAGTGATCAAGGTGGAGGTTAACTTATATATCTCAATAAGGTGTCCCAACCTATTTTAGATTTAATATGCCATTGTTCATATGTAGCTGAGCTAAAGATCACAGTGACAAGAGAATGTCATCGCTTATAATGAGGAGAAATTTATAGCAACAAGGACATAACCTACCTGCCTGAGTTTCGAGACTTCACAATTTTTTGTTGTTTTCACATAAATTTATTCTGTCTTCATGAGAACCTCACTATAATGAGCATGTTGTACAATACTATTATCTTGCATGGTTAACGGTATCACACCCCCTAAATTCACGTAAGAAAAAGGGGTTGATACAACCATCCATTAAGAGAAGGGCAAGATCTCAGAGTAACCATACCTAACCAAAGGCCAACAAAAGCTGATCACAAGGTCTCAAGAGTAGAAAATCTACACAAAAGTGCGTCCCCGAACGAGCTACCATCATTAATAATAATAATAATAATAATAATAATAATAATAATAATAATAATAATAATAATAATAATAATAATAATAATAATAATAATAATAATAATAATAATAATAATAATAATAATAATAATAATAATAATAATAATAATAATAATAATAATAATAATAATAATAAACATAAAACAACTATACCAAAAACATTTACCTTTAGCCATTGACTTATACCAGAAGAATACGGCCGAAAAATCCCATGTCGAAGCGCTCCTCCCAAATGTCACCTGGCATGGAACATGAAATGTTGAAGGACGGGAGTGAACGAACCACAGCTCAGTAAATGATACTCATCTCTTTGTCGGATCGAAAACCAATGATGCACATTTATAAACATCTTTCACTAAGAAAACATTTAACGAAGTCCATGCTTATTGTCGTTATTTGAGCCCCACACAGGAGACTTTGGATTGGGTAAGTTCATCAATCGCTCTGCAGACTGCGTTGTGGAGGCACCTGGATTCCTCACTAGAAATCCAGAAGCGGAATCCAAGAATGACCATTATGGTGTGAGAATATACGTGCACGGAACTATTGGACGGTATTATACGTGTGATATATGTTAAAGACAGTGAATTGAAGACAGCATCTGTGGCAATGCATAAGGAAAAAGAAGCCGAAAAAGAAGTTTGTGACTGCTGATGCTTTGCTCGTGATGACGGATGCTATGCTCGTGGCTATAAGGAAGAAGCATTGAAGATAGTGAATCCAAGACCGACATGAAGAGAGAGTCTGTTTCTTTTTCATCACATGTGTTTGTAGAGCTTGAAGACTTCAAAAGTAAACACACGTGTTCTAATACATTAGGGCGGTTATTCTGTTAGATATAAAACCGAAGTTGTTAAGCCAGGTGTTGAGTCTGTTCATTCTTTGATCATCTTATCGTCTTCTTCCTCAAGTCTCTTGTAAGGTATACTGTTTTTTCAGAATGTGCAGATCGAATACAGAGTATAGCTTAGAAAGAGAGAGACGAAGAGAGTAATTTTAGAGCAAAAATAAAAGCTCTCAGTTGAATGTATGCTTTGCTCTTCGATTCAAGAAATACAGAAATCTTTCTTCTACATCTTGTGTTTTTTGTTCTTCGTTTCTTCACATGGTATCAGAGCTTTCCTGAGAGCTCTAGCTTCCTCTATTATATTGCTCGAAGTCTTATAGAGTCTGTGTGATCCAGACGACAGCAAGACGATCAAGAGCAAAATCTGGTTTCTGTTTGATAATAGTCGAGAAAGGATATCTTCAAAAGTTTCTGGAAATACAGAATGGCGGCAAGGATACAGAAATATCCATTTCCGATCCATGTCAATATAGCCAACTTTGTTACAATAAAATTAGCTGAAGATAATTTCCTACTTTGGCAAGCACAGTTTCACAGGTTCTTGCGAAGTCAGGATCTCTTTGGATTCATCAATGGCGAAACACCATCACCAGCTCAAATGATGCAGGTCGAGATTGAAGGTAATGAAACATAAGTGTTGAATCCTGATCATACAGATTGGATGAAGACTGATCAGTTAATCTCATCTTGGATAAGTGGAGCAGTGTCTAAGAACATTTTAAGCTTGATCATCGGGCTAGAGACATCATATGAGGTATGGCAGACTCTTCTTAATCGTTTCACACAAAAGTCAGTGGCAAAAGAATTCGAACTAAGGGGAAAATTGCAAGCAGGTCAGAAAGGAGATAGAACATTGAATGTTTATCTTCAAGAGTTTAAGTCCATTTGTGATCAACTTAATGCCATTGGAAAACTTGTTGATGAGACAACCAAGATGTTTGGTGTTCTCGAGGGATTAGGTTCAGAATATGAAAGTTTCATAACAACAATGTATTGCTTAAAACCTCAACCGGACTATGATGAGGTTATCTCTCGGCTCGAGAGATTTGAAACTAGGCTACAGACATATTCTGTGAACCAATATAATCCTAATCTAGCCTACTATGGCCAAAGAAAGTCTACTGGAATTGTGCAAAACTCTAACTTCAGAAATCAAAGAGGAAATAGTCGAGGAGGATATAGCTATGGCAGGGGACGTACAATGAATACTAGAGATCGTGGTAATGACTATGTTGAGACAAGAAGAAATCAACATTACAGGATGAATAACCTGAATCTAAATCAAGAAGATCAGGTTAACAAGTTGTCACACAATTGGTCTAACTATGGACAAGGGTTCAGACCATATGCAAATCCTTCTCAAAAGTATCAAGCCACTAAGTCATATCCACCACAAAGTGCAGCATCTGATCAGAATATGCAGAATGTGAAAATAGCAAATAATAGTCCATTAGAATGCCAAATCTGTAAAAGACCAGGACATACAGCACTTCGATGTTGGTATCGCTTTGATAATTCATATCAAGTAGATGAAATACCAACTGCATTAGCAGCAATGCACATTGAAGACTCTCATGGCACTTTGAATGGTATCCGAGATACGGGAGCCTCAAACATATTACGTAGACCCTGGTATGCTTCAATAATGTTCTTTATATAGTGGGACTGATACTGTTATGATAGGAGATGGTTCTTGTTTATCAATCTCCTGTGTTGGTGATGGCTTATTGCATACAAAAACTAGCTCTTTACCACTAAATGAAGTATTGATAGTCCATGAAATAAAGAAAAATCTACTTTCTGTTTCGAAGTTAACAGATGACTATCCCTGTTCTTTTATTTTTGACAAACATGGGGTATATCTGAAGGACAACTGCAACAATACAACAGTGAGGCTAGGAAGGAAAGTCAAGGGACTGTATCAAGTCGACCCTAAAGTCACAGAAGTTTTCTTCACTCAAATTCAAAAAGAAGTAGGAGAAGACCTGTGGCATCGAGAGGTTGGCACATACCGATTTAAAAACAAGAAGTATTTGCGAGTCGCACCTAATTCAATGTAATTCAAGAACTCGAAGCATATGTAGTAGTTGCCGTTGCTAAGAGTTCAGCTTTACCCTTTCCTATGTTAGACTATACATCTAATACTCCCCTAGAAAAGATACATTGTGATGTTTGGGGACCCTCACCAGTTCAGTCTTTTCAAAAATTTCGATACTATGTCATTTTTGTGGATAATTTCTCTCAATACAGTTGGCTATATCCAATGAAACAGAAGTCAGAATTTTATGACATCTTTGTCATGTTTCAAAAGCAAGTCGAGAATCAGTTTGATCATAAGATCAAAATTTTTCAGTGTGATGGAGGAGGTGAGTTCACCAGTAACAAAGTTCAGAATTATCTACAACAATGTGGAATTAAACGAACATTTCCTGTCCTTATACACCGAATGGAATGGACTATCTGAAAGAAAACATCGACATGTGGTCGAGTTAGGACTAGCAATGCTATATCATGCCAAAGTACCCTTAAAATACTGGGTAGATGCCTTCATGACAGCAAATTACATCATTAATCTGCTTCCTACTTCAAAGCTCCATATGAACTCACCCTACAGTAAATTGTACCAACAGAAACTAAGCTATACACATTTAAGGGTCTTTGGATGTGCTTGTTATCCTTGCCTCAAACCATATGCACAACATAAGCTTGATCCAAGATCTCTTATATGCATATTTTTGGGATATAGTGATAGACATAAAGGATATCGATGTCTTCTACCCACTAATGGACATGTCTATGTAAGTCGTCATGTGGTATTTGATGAATCGGTTTTCCCTTTCACCAATCGACTACCAACTGAGTATCATCAAGGTACAAACTTGTACAAACAGTGGATAAATGGAGTAACCTTTCTAGACTCTATAACTACATAACAAGTTCAGCCTAAGTCCAATGAACATATGGGACATCTACAAGATACTGGATTGATACAGAATATCCACACTCATGCATCAGATTCTGGTGAATTACCACAAATGCATACTGAGGAACTAGTATGTTCTATGCTAGCACTGCCAAAGATCAATACTGATCAAACACAAAGCAGTTCTCGAGACAACACACAAGGTATATTGTCTGTTCATCCTATGCAAACCAGATTAAAATCTGGAATAGTCAAACCTAATCCTAAATATGCATGCTTGGTTGAATATAAAGTTCCTCTCGAACCAAAAACAGTCAAATCTACACTAGCGACGAGGGATGGTATCAATCAATGCAAGATGAAATGGATGCCTTATACACAAACCGGACATGGGAATTAGTGCCTCGAACCGATCACATGAATGTCATAGGGTGCAAGTGGGTGTTTAAAACTAAACTTACTCGCAGATGGTCGCCTTGACGAGACTCAAAGCAAGACTAGTAGCCAAGGGGTTTCATCAAGAAGAATGTATTGATTTCACGAGACCTTCATCCTGTCATTAAACATGCTACTATTCGAATTGTTCTTTCGTGGCAATGACAAAGCATTGGCCAATCCATCGCCTTGATGTTAAGAATGCCTTCCTACATGGCACTTTGAATGAAACAAAGTGTATATGCAACAGCCACCGGTTTTATACATCCTCGAAGCCTCATCATGTATGTCTCGCTTAGGAAATCCTTGTATGGTCTTCGTCAAGCACCACGAGCCTGGTTTGATAAATTCGGTAACTTCCTTCTTGAGAATGGGTTCTCTTGCGGACCACCGATCCCTCATTATTTGTGTTTCATCATGGCTCGGATACCATCTTTGTTATTGCTCTATGTAGATGATATTGTGCTCACTGGTAGCTCAGCTCACTTACTTTCCCACTTGATTCATCTACTGAGCCTTCAATTTCATATGAAGGATCTTGGTCTTCTGCATTACTTTCTAGGAATTGAGGCTAAACAAACCTCACAAGACTTATTTCTTTCTCAGACCAAATATGCTCTTGATCTACTTACTCGAGCTAATATGAAAGATTGCAAACCTATTTCTACTCCTCTCTCATTACGGTCTGCAGCCATGACAACTGATGACACATTATTGCAGCATCCTCTTGAGTATCGAAGTCTTGTGGGTGGACTTCAGTATCTCATTATAACTCGTCCAGATATTGCTTATGCCACTAATCTTCTCTGTCAAAAGATGCAGCAGCCCACATTAGGTGATTTTCACAAGCTCAAAAGGGTTCTTCGATATGTGAAAGGCACCGTTGCTCTTGGACTAACCATTCATTCCAACAGCTTCATGCATTTGTATGGTTTTGCTAATGCTGATTGGGTAGGGTGTAGTACTACCAGGCGATCTACCACTAGTTTTTGTACATACCTTGGCTCCAACCTCATTTCTTGGTCAGCAAAACGACAATCTACAGTCTCTCGTTCCTCAACAGAGGCTGAATATCGAGCTTTAGCCTCAACTACAGTTGATCTTACATGGGTCAGTTTTGTACTTCGAGACATTGGCATCGATTTATCTGCTCCAACATCTCTCTTTTGTGACAACAAGTCAACTATTGCTCTCTCACTTAACCCTGTTTTACATGCTCGCACAAAGCATATTGAAGTAGACTTTCATTTTGTTCGTGAAAAGGTTGCTTCCGAATCCTTAATTGTCTCTTATACTCCCAGTACTCGCCAAATTGCAGACATCTTTACAAAATCTTTACCTCGCTTCCTACATTTTACTCTTCGCACCAAATTGGGCTTGGGGTGTTTACCCCCTCCCAATTTGCGGGGGGATGTTAAAGACAGTGAATTGAAGACAGCATCTATGGCAATGCATAAGGAAAAAGAAGCTGAAAAAGAAGTTCGTGACTGCTGATGCTTTGCTCGTGATGACTGATGCTATGCTCGTGGCTATAAGGAAGAAGCATTGAAGATCGTGAATCCAAGACCGACATGAAGAGAGAGTCTGTTTCTTTTTCATCACACGTGTTTGTAGAGCTTGAAGACTTCAAAAGTAAACACACGTGTTCTAATACATTAGGGCGATTATTCTGTTAGATATAAAACCGAAGTTGTTAAGCCAAGTGTTGAGTCTGTTCATTCTTTGATCATCTTACCGTCTTCTTCCTCAAGTCTCTTGTAAGGTACTCTGTTTTTTCAGAATGTGCAGATCGAATACAGAGTATAGCTTAGAAAGAGAGAGACGAAGAGAGTAATTGTAAAGCAAAAATAAAAGCTCTCAGTTGAATGTATGCTTTGCTCTTCGATTCAAGAAATACAAAAATCTTTCTTCTACATCTTGTGTTTTTTGTTCTTCGTTTCTTCACAATATATAGTTCCTCAGATCTCTTTTTCCCCAATCCTTTCTCTAATGTGGAAAAGCTTTGGTTAACAATAAGCAGGGCCTTTGTGCTTGGAAAGTGGCCATATCGAGTGAGAAAATTTGCTACCGCGCGGATGGGCCCAGTTCTATAAATAGCCTTTACCTTCAAAGTAGTAACACTATTTCACACTGAAGATTGTCTCTTTCGAGGACAGTAAAGTTACTCTCAACTTCCGGTCTGCTTCTCTCGTGCTTCTTGGAATATCACTACCTCCCTCTTTCCCGGCTCTTTGCCACAATCTGAAGCAGGCTTCTTGGTCCAACACCCGGATCAACTATGGCCATTGTTTAATATGAAGTATAAAAAAGTCGCTGCTGAAATGATGGCTCCTGATATTATCTTATTCCCTAATCCTTAGCTTTTTTGTAAATTGGAAGCAGGGCCTTTGTGCTTTGGTATACCGTGTGGGAAAATTGTGTTGCTCGTCAAGAGCCGTTGCGCGTCGAGAGCCAAACTTGTGGGACTAATTCTACGACTAATCCTATCACTTTCACCCACCCTGTGCATTTTTCTATTGAAGGATAGTAAGATGAGTCTCTCACAGGTTCAAAATTGCTTCTTTGATGCTTCTTGGAAGCCATTGCAGCCCCCAATTTCCATAAATGGACCTCCATAAAAAAAAAAAAAAAAAAAAAAAAAAAACGTATTGTAGCTGCACCAAAGCCTATAGTCAGTCGGGGTATTTCCGGGACTTCTCTCATCCCTGTTAGCTAAGTAGCACCGACACCGACATGCGACACGTAGCACAACACAATATTACATGCCGACACGTCGTTTCTTAAAAATAGAGAATTCCAACACATTATGACACGTTGTATGTTAAATGTATATATTTATATATAATAAATTATCATTTTTAATTAATTTGATTCAAATTCACAAATAAATAAATAATAGAAAAAGACTAAAATGAATTTACACTAAAAACATTAATCCACCATTTATTATTATCACTCATTGTTTTAATTTGACAAATTTAACTACATTTCAATAATCAATAAAATTTGAAAGAAAAAATAAGTAATTCACATTCTAGATTCATATGTCAAACATGTCTCAAGAAAAGAGAAAAAACTTCGGGGTGAATTATGTATCATGGGAAGTGAGAATCGAAGAGAAAAAAAAACTAGGTTTTTTTTCTTTCCCAATTTATTATTTTATTATTGTTTTTTATTTTTCACATATATACATTTTGACCTGTCATTGATTGAAAATTTTTAAAATTAACCTGTCATGTGAAAATCATGTGTCGAAAACTCGCATATCAAAATTCCGACTCAAGTATTAGAGAGTCTCGGGGAAAGTTGACTAAGTATTAGATTTTCTAACACATGTTTTTAGAGTGTCAAACATGTGTCGAACATGTATCAAACTGTCCGACACGATACAAAAGCTTTTGGAGAGTATTGATACTTCATAACCTGGTAGCTCTAGCCACATGGAAGGCAGAGATGGACTTGGCAAAGACCATAAAGGCCCGTTCGCTGATGGCTCTCTTAGGGTGTGTTTATTTGGGGGAAATTGTTTTCCAAGAATTGATTTTCTGGACTTTCATTCATTTGGTTCGTGAAAAATGAATAGTCAACCAAAAACACTTTCCGATTAACAAAAACATTTATGCATATATTTAGGATAGTGAATTCCTAAATCTAAAGAGGTGAGAACACTTTACGAAATTGTTCGTATTGAATATTTTAGTAATATAATATTTTTTATTTTATTGTACTATATTTATTTTATTTATAATTTTATTTTTTTCATTTTCCTTCTACTTCGACTAGTCACTAGCCACGGCAAAAGCGTGAACGGCCACAGCTTGAGCTCAAGCCTCACCATTTCCTTAGCCTCACTGGCCTCTAGCAAGGCTCAAGCCTAGCCAGCTCTGTTGTGGCTGTCACCTGGATAGTCGCAATGGAGAAATGAGGAAAAAAGAAATAAATAAATAATTATTTGAATTTTTTAAAAAGAAATTAAAAAGTAGAAAAAAAAAAAAGTAAAAAAATTAAAATATTGATTTTTCAAATGAACATTATCAAAAAAATCTGTCTTTGTTTATGTGAGAGAGAAAACCAAATGCCAACCCTGGAATTAGAAGCAAGGTATCTAGATTAGAGATAGCAAATTTCCATAATTTCCGTTCCCTTATTGCGTCTTGCCTTCTGCACAAAATTCTAGGATGTGCAATAACCACTCCTTACTTTCTTTTCCGAATTTTATCCTCTTTCTTTCTTTTCCTTTTTTTTATCCGAGATATTACCAGCCCTTCAAAAAATTGGATATCGTAGTCTACGATTTGTTTGGATCCAAACTGTAATAGTTATTCTTTGTCTCACGTTTCAGACTTGTAATCTAATGTAAAATCTCGAGTTTCTGCTTCTTATTGTGACACCTCGGCTCCTTATGTGGAGGGGAATTGACATGCATCAACCGATCTCAGATTGACACTCCATACGTGCATAAAAAGAAAAAAGACGATGGTGATTGCACTAAAAACCGAAGCAACTTGAAATTATATTAGGCACATGGGCAGTCTACCAATATCATTCTTCAAGTTAAACGAAAGAATCACGAGCCTATTTATACATTTTATTGGATAACTACTTAATATAACAAGATAAGTATAATACGAAGTCTAATCAATCAAGAACATTCCCCACTGGCAAATCTGGAGTGCAATCCAAGAATGATGATTATGCTGTGAGAACATACGTACGCAGAACAATTGGATACGTCGCGCCGGAGTACCTCCCTACCAGGAAATGCTCAAAGAAGAATGACGTTTTGGTTTCGGGATTATGCTTCTCGAACTGGCGGGTGGACAAACAGCCTTTCATCTTTTTGCGGCTAGCGAGGAAGAAGGCATTCGCTGGTTTGGGTGGAATGGTGGCTAAACAACAGCGAGTTGGAGCGGGAGAGCGATCCCAATATACAAGGAAAATATGATCAAGAGGAGGTTGAGAAGCCCAATCGAGCTAGCTCTTCTGTGCACTAGAAAATGACCCCGGGAACAGCCTCGCGTGGCGAAAGTAGTCTAGACATTCGAAGGCGGTAGCATCGAGAAGAGATGGGCCGAGTCTCGGGATGAGTGCTCGAACCAATCACTAAACCAGGAGGTCCAGGACTGATAAACGAGCTGCGAAACCCCTCTCCCACCCTTTGACACCACCAATGCACGCAAAAGCTCAACTGCCACCATCGGCCGGCATCACTTCTATCATACGCCACCAAATCACTAATGTGCAGTCGCAAATTCTGCATAGCGGCAAAAGTGAGGCTAAAGTGTCCCAGAAGATATCACACTCGAACGATCAAGATCTACTGCATCAAGCTAGGACTCAAACGTCCATTGAATTGGGTACTTACTTGATAGTTAAGTTTGATCTGCGCACATGGTGATTTGCATAAGCTTGAAGTAAACATTTTCCTTCCAAGGACGTTGCTTTTTATGAGTCGAATGGCTGGAAATGCATTGATTCGGATCCCACAAGATGAGTTAGGAGAAAGAATGAGCATGAACATGCATCACTAATGGGTAAGTCACCTTGCATAACTGGATTGAAATTCCCCCACAAGGTAAGGGAATCAGCTAAAAGATCATTGTACCTCTTTGAATATGCTTTTCAGTTTTGATCAAATCTGGAATCAGCTATTCTAGCTGCTGGTTTTTTCCTTTTCTTTTTTGGCAAATATCAAAAAAAAAAAAAATCCAGATTATACCCATTGTGATACAAATACCCTCAACTTTTCTTTGTGTCGCAAAAAAAATCCAAAATTATACATGCATGACAACATTTTTAATTCACTCAAGCCACGTGAGAGTGTCCACAATGTTTGCTTTCCGGGGTTAATGTAGGCAAATTTGTAATGCATCCTCATTGACAGAACTTTGACGAAGGGTGAATTTATTACTAAGGTATAAATTTGTGATTTTTTGTATCACATAAATAAGTTTATGGTATATTGAACATACTTTGAGGTTCTTGGTGACTTTTGTCCCATTAAAAAAGAGACCACATTGCACTAGAGCTCGTATTTGTAGCAACAAGAGAAGACATTGACAATATCCACCGCACATCGTGATTTTCCCAAATTATTCCCGATAGATTAATCAGTTCAATTATTTATTCATTATTAATTATTTTAAAGGTAAAAAGTAATTGGCTGTGTGCTTGGTGTTGCTCACTAGACGCATTTTCCGAGCCATTGTAATCCCAAAGCAACCGGCGGTTATGTTGTTCTGTGCGTCTCTATCATATGCATGGTTGATGTTGCTATCGGTCCCATGTTCCACTGGAAAAATGCCAATGACATAAAACTCTTTCATCTATCATCAAAATCTCTAAACTTGTACCGATATGATAAAATATCCTCCATTTATTACCAAAAATCGTCATTTCATTTACTTTGACATCTATACCTCAAATTTTCTATCGTCTTACCAATATCCCAAATTTATTATCATATAATAAAATTTTGAATAATCGTGTCAGTGTTGACACATTTAAGAGGTATTTGATAGCCAATAAAAAAAAAAGAGTATTGAACCTATTAGACATAATTTAGAATTTTTAATGGCGATAACTTTTATTAAATTCCTGATATTCGTATTAATCGCAAGCCGTCGCTATCACGTAAGAAAAGGGCCATTTTGCCCTTCCGTTCGCTTCCCACCAACCGCTCCACGACTTCAATGCTGGAGTCGAATCATATCAAGTCAACCTCCATCGCTATTGATATTATGAGGGGGACTCTAAAAGTCCTCTCTGGACTGACTTAAGTGCTCGCAAACCATTCGCACTGCCTCCGGGAAGCTGCCATGGCAGTTTCCTTTGCAGTTTCCTCTGTTAAAACTTCCGAGTTGGTTCTTAAGACTTCCATATCAGTGGCACCTTCCTCTGCAGTTTCCTCTTTATAACTTCCGAGTTGGTTCTCAAAACTTCTCTATAACAGCTCTCACCCACTAGAGGAAGGGGCACGGCGATCTCTCACAGCACATTCATTTGTTAAGTTCGTGAGAAAGCAACTCAGGTTCGGTCTCTAGAGAGAAGGGAACAGGAAGGAAAATGGTGTTCAAGTTTGCCACCTTCGATCCCGCCCAAGATCCCAATGATTTCAACCCGGCTTTTCCACCTACTCCATCATCGTCACCCTCAGCAACATTCTGTCAACCATGCGAATACACCTACACGTTCACCAAAACCATAGTCAGCCGACTTGTTGCTGCCGGTGCTTCTCTTGTCTTAACAGCCCCCCCAGCTTCTGAATTTCACAAAGATGAGATTCGAGACCGACACGCAGAGACGCCATTTTGTAGTATCAATTTGGATGTCCATCCAGAATTTCACCAAAGACAGCTTAAAGAGTTTACTCTGAAGGAGTTGAAGGTGGCTACCCAAAATTTCAGCAACACGAAACTTTTAGGCAGAGGTGGATTCGGCATCGTCTATAAAGGTCAATTAGCTGATGGTTCCCTAGTGGCAATCAAAAGATGCAGTAGAGGCAACGCTCAAGGTGTAAGAGAGTTCGAAAGAGAAGTGATGGTTGGTAGCATCATACCTCCACGTCACAATCTGCTTCCCATGCTCGGATTTTGCAGAACATCGAAATGCAGGGACTTATTGCTCGTCTCCCCTTTGATGATCAATAAAAGTGTGGACTACTGCTTGAGAGCGCAGCCCAAGACACGAACCCCGCTGGACTGGCTTACCCGCAGAAAAATAGCCCTGGGAGCTGCGAGAGGGCTGTCCCTTCTGCATGATCTGAACATTTTGCACCTAGATATCAAACCTTCAAACATTATGTTGGATGAGGAATTTGAGCCTCACATTGGAGACTTTGGGTTGGTCAAGTTCACCGATCGCAGGCATTGTAGATACTTGGTGGATGGCATCGAGGAAGCACCTGTACTTCCGACGAATGAATCCGAAGCAGGATCTGTCAATGAAGATTCCTATTCCACGTATGTGATATGTGGCACAGATGGATATTTGGCGCCAGAATATGCAAAGAGGGGGAAATTCTCGGTGAAGACCGACGTCTATGCATTTGGGGTGGTCCTTCTGCAACTCGTGACAGGACAAAAAGCGCGTTTACCTGCAGCGCGTGCAAAGGAGCAAGAGATAATGTTACCCGATTGGGTAAAGGGGCTTCTGGAAGAGCGTCGTGTGGAGATTCTGGTCGATCCCCATCTGCAGTGCGAGCATGACCGGGGGGAGATAGAAAAAGTGATTAGGCTGGCTCTTTTGTGCACACATCCAGTCCCAAGAGAACGACCATCCGTGGCGGAAATAGTCCAAATACTTGAAGGCCATAGCATCGAGGAGAGATGGGAGGAGCATCGAGGAGAGATGGGAGGAGCATCGTCGCTCGAAGGAGTATCGGATATCATCATATCCACTTTCAACCCCTTACCGGAGTGGGGATTTCTCCTCTTGGTCACTCAATCCTGAAGAATTGTCCGGACCTAGATAACCTATTTTTGATGTAACGATATAACCTGTTTTAAATGGATCGAGCTCTTACAAAAAAATATTCAAAGTGTTGGAGGTGGAACTTGATATGTCACAGGAGAGGTTTCCTATGCTAAAGACCATCAGGCACCAGAGAAATGTCATCGCTTATAATGAGTAGAAATTATCCCCAGCGAGGACATAACCTAACTGCCTAAGTCGTGATGCACCGCAAATTCCGTTGTTTTTCCCTTTATTTTACTCTGGCTTCAATGAGACACCACCGTGGGTTCGATTCACGAGAAAATATTGGGTACCCTCAAAGTGCCACGCAATCGGTGCTCTGAACCATTCAGAGCGTGACACCTGGACAGGTGTCAGTCCACGTCGTCCACTTCCCGCTTCTGTCTCTCTCCTCTCTCGAGAAAATAGGGGGCGAGCTCGGCTCGGCTGGCTGCAGAAGAAAAGCCAGATCACGACTCCCGCCCAAAAGATTTCTTTTTCCTCAGTTGAATTTTCTGCGATTTTCTCTCTCTCTCACTTTCTCTCGATCGAGACCTGCGTTCTCCTCTCTCTCCCCTCCGCCTCCGCTGGTTGCTTCCATCGCCCCCACCCCGACGCCGACGCCGACGCCGACGACGCTCCTCCTCCTTCCTCTCGAGAGGCGCGACTTCGAGGACGAAAGAGAGATAGAGCGGACTAGAGGTCGCGAGAGGGAGGCGGAGGATGCGTCTGCGTCGGCGTCGTCGTCGGAGTCGAGGGTGACGTCGCGACGTCCGCTCTGCTCTCTCTCTCGCCCCTCCGCGAAGTCGTGCTTCTTCCAGCGAAACGCGACGCCGACGGCCCTCCACCTCCGCCTCCGCCGGTTGCGTCCGTCGCCCTCGACTCTGACGCCGACGCCGACGCCGACGCCCCTCCGCCGGTTGCCTCCGTCGGCGTCGGAGTCCGTCGCCCCCGTCTCCTCCGCCTCCGCCTACGCGCCCGACGCCAACGCGTCGAACCACGACGGCGAAAATGGAGGAGAGAGAAACGACGAAGCAGAAGAGGAGACGAAGAAGCAGAAGCCCGCGCTTGGGGTTCTGGACATGGGTCATCGCGTCGGTCGCGTTCCGGCTCGCCCTCGTCTACCTCCCAAGGAACCTCCGCCTGTCCACCCGCCCCGAGGTCGCCACCCCTCTCACCAGCATTCGCCGCCATAACGCCGCCTCTCTTCACTCCGTCGATCGATTCCCGATCCCCGATCCCCCGCCCACTTCTCCCTTGAAATCTTGGAGGTCCATTTTCTGATACGATTTCTGGTTTTTCTTGTTTGTGCTGCCTGCAGTTGGCGAAGGCTACTGGTTGAAGCAGTCGGTGATGTCTCCCTACGCAGGTTCAGCTCCGTTCGATCTCTGTAGGAAGGAAGCTGTCAGTTTGCCTACTGGTGTGTCGCTGTTTGATGCTTTGATCCCTTCCACAGGTTCCATGTATCACGGTTCTCCTTTGCTGTTGCTCGTTCTCGGACCTCTCGCTGTCAAAAGGTAACTACCGGAGTATAATCGCCGATGCATTTTGAAGGCTAGGTTGATTGTGAGCTTTGCTGGTTATCTGCTGGAACCCTTTCACAATAGTTGCGATGTGAAAATGACTTGATCTATGTGCTTGGTGTCTCACCTAGAATCCAATCTGTTTTATTTCCCCTTTTGTGTCATTTTCTGCGATCTACTTACCCACGTTGAACATCACATGTTTGCAACTGGCATTCAGTTGTAATTTTGCTAGCACAAGGTGTATATACGGCTTCTATTATCATACGATAATATTGTTGTATGTGCTTCCATTGTGATGCTTCTAGGTGCAACTTGTTTATCTACGGACAGGTAATGAATGTTTGATACTAACAATACTCTATGTTATATCTAAACACATTCTTGGAGCTTTTGGAGCCGTATATATTGAAGGATATGCTCAGTTCTCTACCTCCTGAGGTATCTTTATAGTATTTAATCATATAAAACCTGCCAATTATGTAAAGGTAGAGTTCAAACTGCACTCAATGGGGCATTTTACTATAGATAATGCAAGCATTGGTGGAACACTATAGCAGCAAAGGGTGGTTACAGCGAGTTGAACAGTGTGTCCTTCACATGGACATATCTTCATTGGATTTCAATCAGGTCTGCAGATTTTTCAAGATAATTTTTGGAAAGTTATTTAGGTTCATCTGTTAAGAACAGTTTTTGTGATTTTCTCCTTGTAGGTTGTTAAATTATGCCGGGAGCATGGGTTATATTGTGCATTGGTGTATCTTTTCAACCGAGGATTGGATGATTTCAGATCACCTCTGGAGGAGTTGTTGGTAGTCTTTTGCAAGAGTCCAAAGGAGAGTGCTGCTGCCCTTGGGTATGTTGCCTTGATGGCTTTCTATTTTTGCTGATGCATGCATAACTCTTGGATTTTTGTTTAGTTAGATCTTCTTCTCATATTTTTCATGATATGCCACTTGTTCTTGGTTAGTATCAAGCCAGAGCACCTACCCAAGCTCATCAGATGCTTCTGAATCTGAGATGAGCCTGAAGATTTTTAAGTGTGATGATGTTTTAGTTCATGGTAGAGAGTTGTTTATGTGGAATTCAAAGTGTGACTAAATGGGCCCTTCACTGAAAGCGTTTGCAGATCAATTCAAAGATTACACAAACAGATAAGATGCAATTCTTTTCCTTAAAAGGGTTTTTTAACCCTTAAAAAGAAGGTTGAGATAATGGTTCAGATTCTCCTTAGGTGTTATCCTTGCTGAAAACACGGTGTTACAATGCATTCATTTTTATGTTCAGCTTTTTAGAAATTTTAACCTTATCCACTGGTGCGGTTTTGAACAGGTACAGAATGCTTGTTTACCTAAAGTATTGCTTTTCTGGTCTTGCTTTCCCTCCTGGTATGTATTTCAATTTTCAAAAGTGGAGTTTCCTTTTTTTTGGCTCTTGCTAGAGTAATAGGCTGTTAAGCACTTGTAAGTCTGATAGCAGTGAAGAGTTTTGAGTGTTGCTAAATACCTATAATAAAACTTATATCAGAAGTCCCTTCTATGGTTAATCTTGAGGGAGGATATCTAGCATAGGTTATTATTGCCTTGCTTTTATCTAAATTTCATTCCTTTTTCCTTTTTCTTCCTATGCAATTTCTCTTGCTTATGATTCTGCAGGCCGTGTTTTGTTTTTCTATTGATTGTATACTGAGTCTCTGTCTACTGATATCAATAAACAAAGGTGTGGCTATTGGTATTTCTGACAGCTCACTATGGACTGGCGCAGTTAGATCTTTGAGGCATGATATTGAATGGCTTATGAGCATGTAAAGAAATGGGAATGACCTTTGCATGTACTTAACCATGTTTGCTTCAAGTAAACTACCTTAGTTGCTGAAAATATTTTTGAAGACTCAGTTGTTCGTTGTTTGTTTTATAGGATTGTGTGTACTTTTCTCCTATCTTTCTGACTTTTTTGTGTCCTCTTTATGGAGCCCCTGGAAAAAAGATCAATATAAGTAATCTCTGCACCACTGTGCTGGTTATAAATCCCTTTTATATATGTTGCAAGCTAAGCCTATTTTCTTTGCTTCTTCTCCTCTTCTTCTTGATGTAAAGTAGAAACTATTGTTGCTAACCGCAATCTCTGTTGTTTTCCCTATAAGATAGATCTGGTTCTAGTGAAGCTTAAGATTTGTTTTTTGCAGGACACGGAAGTATTTCCCCAACCCGCCTTCCCTCTCTTAGGGCAGAACTTTTGTAGTTTTTACTGGAAAAGTCAGAAAATTCATTAGTGTTGTCTGAAGGAGTCTACTGTAATTTGTATCATCTCTTAGAATTAGATACTGAAGCTACTTTAGATGTTTTAAGATGTGCCTTTGTAGAAGATGATATCCAAAAATCCAATTTTCCTGCACATGACTCAGCCAACCAAGTCGTGGAGATGGGATTTGATCCTACCAGGGAAAACAAAGTGGTTCAGGATTTGGTAAATGCTCTCATTTGTATCCTTGATGAGGACATCTTTCAAGTAGATGGTCAAGGAGGGTCTAATAATAAATCTGCAGATGCCTGGCCTTCAAGAATAGACATTGGACACGTTTATGAGTTCCTTGCATCTTTTGTTACGCGTGAAAGAGCAAAGATTCCAAAAGACATATTGAACCGGATTTTAGAGCACTTAACATCAGAAAATGCTTCTCTTCCGGGAGAAGAACGTAATAAAATGAGAGAAAAGCAGGTACTTTCCCTTCTGGAAACAGTGGCTGAGAATCAGTGGGACACGTCTTATGTCTTACGCCTATGTGAAAAGGCACAATTTTATGAGGTATGTTTGCTATCTGTAATTATGAGCTGAAAGGTACACTCCTTTTTCGTTTGCAAAATCTATCAGTGTCTATTAGAGCTAAGAGATCTGCTCCTTATTTTTAGGTTTGTGGCTATATTTATACTATCCAAGATCAGTATATTGCTGCTTTGGATAGTTATATGAAAGATGTGAATGAACCTATACATGCCTTTGCCTACATCAACAATGCTTTGCTACATCTCAATGACAGTGAGCATGCTGATTTTTGCTCAGCTGTTCTTTCTCGAATTCCAGCACTGGTTGACTTGAGTAGGTAATGCTTCTGCCGACTGTGAACTTTCAGGCTCATCTCTCGTGGATGTTCTTCTATCTAATTGCTTCTTATTTGAATACAGAGAAGGAACATTCTTGTTGGTTATTGATCATTTCAGTACAGAAGGTTCACAGATTCTCTCTGAACTGATCTCCCATCCAGAAAGCCTTTTTCTATATCTAAAGACAATAATTGAAGTACACTTCTCTGGGACCCTTGATTTCTCATGCTTGAGGAGGCGTAATGCTGGTACCCCTGATGGAACAAGTGGACATGCTCGGTTAAGAGGAGTTGAGACGTACTTGGGGAGAATCTCTGATTTCCCTAAGTATTTGCGCAACAATCCTGTTCATGTCACTGAGGACATGATTGAACACTATTTTGAGGTGACTGCTACACATTTAAATTGTACTTGGATTATGTAAATGTTGCCCAAGTGATAATACATATACCCGTCATTTCCTGCAGGAGTTGTTTATATTTGGTAGCAGGATGTTTTTTGTAGATATTCTTTTATGCTGTGGTTCTCGAACATGACCTAGGAAAACATATATTCTCTGTTAACAAAGAATAGCCATAGCATTTTGAGTTCCCGTTGGGGTGTTGCATCATTGCCCTCCTCAAGCTCTATGTTATGCTTGTCGTTATGCATGCAGCAATTGCTATCCTCTATATACGAGACAGAATGCTGGTAGGACATACGAAAGTGAATCCTAGTCAAGGAAAACACCAACGAAATGGTTTAAATGAAAATGGGGAAACAAGAAGATGGAGTTGTTTTTTGAGATTTTGGTGTAAACAACCTTGTTCAGGCCTCATAATCTTTGATGTTTTATTGCTTGTACAACTGTCAAAGGAGGTGTAGGTGCTAAATGCCTTTAAGCTTGTTAAATCACCAAGATATCCTGCACCTTTTTGTTTGCATTGAGTACGAACATTCTTGTTGGTTGCAAAGTTCCTATGCTCTTTAGTAACTTGATTGTGATACTCAGGTCTTTAATCTTGCACCTTTTTTCTGCAGTTACTATGTCGATATGACCACCATTCAGTTCTTAAATTCTTGGAGACATTTGATAGCTACCAGGTGGAGCACTGTTTACAACTTTGTCAGGAGTATGGAATTACAGATGCGGCTGCATTTTTGTTGGAAAGGGTTGGTGATGTTGGGAGTGCTCTCTTGCTTACACTGTCGAGCCTCAGTGAAAAATTTGAGAAACTCGATGCTGCTATGATAGATGCCACCTCTGAGGCGACACGAGGCAATTCCTATAGCTTGGGACATTTCAGCACAGTATTAAGAATGGAGGAGGTTTGTGCGTTTTACCTTTTCCTGCTGAGGTTTCTGGTTAACTTTCACATTTTGGCCCATTAAATGAATTAGGTGCAGGTGAATGATATACGGAGAACATTGGATCTTTGTATTGGATTATGCCAGAGTAATACACCTCATTTGAATCCTGAAGAGTCAGAGACCCTATGGTTCAAATTGCTTGATTCGTAAGTTGAATATGATCCAAATATTTTCATCATTCAATGTGACATATCTGCTGCCTTCTTTGTTTTATTACTTCTTGACAGTTGCCATCTTTATTGTCTCTTGATATCAGGTCCTCCTATTAGCATTTTAAGAAATGGTCTCCATCATGAGCCAATCATGTTTCCATTTGCATTTCATGCCCAAAATTTGATGCATGGAGTGTGGAAAAGTTCAGTATGATGCAAGAATGTCACCTCTAAAACATAAGGAAAGCAACTTGTTTGTTTGTGTAAAGATATAACTAACTTAAGCGGTTTCAGTTTTTTAATTTGTTATTTTTCTGGTCTTGGGGTCCACACGGTCATTCCTCGAGAACTGCAGCTTCTTAATTATGCATTACGTGCAAGATTTTTGGAAGTTTCACACCTTTGACCTGTTAAGTAACACCTGTGACACCCTGCTTCTACCTCAACAACACCCAACTGATTTGCAACAGCAAATTAGTTCCTTGCCTGTGACCCGTCATGCACTGCTTGATAAAAGCAGACTATAAGAAGTGCTACAGTAACTGCTGCTCTTGTAGAAGTTTTGTTGTCTATAGACATGGGTGCATGTCTTATGTCATCCAAATGCGATTTCTTCCATTCTGATTGTTTATCAAGAACTCTCTCTCTCTCTCTCTCTCTCGCTCTCTCTCACAGTTACTACATCTTAATGTCCAGGTTTTGCGAACCATTACTGGGCTTACCTACCGGCAAATTTACATCCACGGAGGTGAATAATGATGGAATACATAGCAAATCCCAGGATGATGATGCATCACCTATAATTAAATGGACTCTGAATTCTCATGGAGGTGCTCCTATTTTGAGAAAATTGTTATCTCAATTCATCAAAGAAATCGTTGAGGGAATGATAGGATATGTTCGGCTTCCAACTATCATGTCTAAACTCCTTTCTGAAAATGGTAGCCAGGAGTTTGGTGATTTCAAACTTACCATTTTAGGGATGCTCGGGACCTATGGCCTTGAAAGAAGAATTCTGGTACAATTTCTACTAAATTTGCATTCATATTTAGTTTTTGCAATTAATGCAATCTGAGTGTTAGAAATTCTTGCAGTTAGTCATCTGTTCTTTTAATTCCAGCATTAATGTGCAGCCCCTGTTAATTATACCTTAAAGGGGAGGCAGAACTTCTAGTCAGCGTAATATTTTGATTCATGGTTGGAAATAGTTGAGGGATGAAGCTCAATAGTTATCTACATAGTTTTGGAGGAGCGTTTTCCTCCTTGGCCTTAGATATCAAATCCTGATTTGTATTCATCAACTTTCAGAAACAAACTCCAAAACAAGGCCATTCTTCGGTGGAGTCGGCGTCAACCGAGACATACTGGTGGTGGATATGGATGATGATAATCATGTCTCATCACCTAACAGCACCATGTCGAGCATAAGTGGGAAGAGAAGTGAGAGAGACCCGCATGGAGAAAATGAAGTTGAGGCTGAGAGAACTTCGTGCTCTTGTGAGAGCATCGAAGAAGATGGCAGCGGAGGAGATGGAGTGAGGAAGAATCTCAGGCTGTCTAGAGAACAATCATTGGTGCTAGAGGAGACATTCAAAGAGCATAACACTCTTAACCCTGTGAGTGGCAATTTTGGTCATTCTATTACTGATAAATATATGCTTTCTTTAATTGTGCGTGAGCATGTAATCACTGCCTATAAACCTGACATGGATGTTTGGTAGGAAAAATTGAATTTAAAGTGCGTTTCTGTCATGAGATTGATGTTTATTTGTAGTTGTCATTTACTGGTAACAGGCGAATTGGGGATTTGAGACCTTTTTCTTGTTTTCTTTTTTGCAATGATTGGATCTGTGCGAATCACAAATTGGTTTTCATTTTTATTTATGAATAATGAGATCATCTTTAGGTTTCCCTTTGGATGTAATAAAGGGATGGTTTCAATGAGTTTAACTGGAGATTGTTTTGAGTTTCAGAAGCAAAAGCTTGCCTTGGCCAAGCAGCTGAATCTTAGTCCCAGACAGGTAGAGGCCTGGTTTCAGAACAGGCGTGCCAGGTAATTGATAGTTTTGAGTTCTTTTTGCCCAAATACATGGCTTTACATCTGCGTCTCATCTGCATCATTCTGATCATTGTGGAAGAAAAATGTCAGGAGTGGGAGAGAAGCGGGTAGGGGTGGGGGTGGTTGGTTCTCTCTTAGTCATTTGATGGTAGTTCGACAACGAAGTTGTTGTTTTTCTTTATAGTGAGTGCATGTAATCTTTGGGTCCACATGTATCCCAGTTGGGCCATCTTGCACACGAGGTGTGTGAGCGTGTAGCGGGAGTCCAGTGATGTGACTTGTCACTTAATCTAGGAGTACACTTCGCGTTCTCACTTTAGTATGGAGCACCGATATGTGGGATCCATAAATTCTAAGCCTCCAGGGGAGGAAGTGAAGTTATTAGGGAGTACTCAAATACCTAAAATTTTGTTATGCGACGGCCCCAGTTTAGATTCATGCACTCATGATTTACAATGCAGCTCTGGAAAGCTCTGTTTATGGTTAGGATAATGACGTTGGGTCTTTTGCATCAAAGAATTGGTTTGATGAAGCAGCTTCTCTATGTTAAGTTTGAGCAAATGTGCAATTCTTTTGTCTAATAGCTGCCATCTTGATTTTCTTAATCACATGGAAATGGGCTGAAGATTGTTATTCATACCTTACTAGATTGAGCTGATAATGTGTTATTATCATGCTGTAGTTTGGCACCAACAATCTGTGTGGGGTAGCTCTGTATAAGGATGTACCGTAACATCTTTTTTTTCTTTTTACCAATTTGGTGTAGGACTAAGACGAAGCAAATTGAGGTGGACTGTGAGTACCTTAAGAGATGCTGCGACAATCTTACACAGGAAAACAAGAGGCTGCAGAAGGAAGTGCAGGAGCTCAGAGCACTCAAGCTCTCCCCACAGCTCTACATGCATATGAACCCTCCCACCACGCTCACCATGTGCCCTTCATGTCAGCGAGTGTCTGTTCCTTTGGCATCATTGTCGCCTCCATCTTCATCTTCAGTCACTGCCTCAGTGATTGGCCCCATGGGGCCGGTCCATAATCCTTTTGGTCAGTCTGGACCATCCATCAACCCTTGGGCAAGGCTACAGATGCAACAAGGACTCACTCTTAATGGCTTTTCTGACATCTGCGCGGCATGTGCCAAGGTGTAAAGCAAAGAGTATCAGCTCATCCTGATGATACATTAGCAAGTATGATGTAGAAAGATCCAATGATTGGCAAAATAGAGCGTCTATTGTGCTTTTTGCTGATAATAGGACATTGATTGCTGGGATAGACAAATCTTATCCCTATTTTTAAGGTCAAAAACATGTAGGGCACAGAAAAGGTGAACGTTAGTTGTTCATGAAACTTGTTCACTTAGGTAATTTGATGATCTATCATGATGTGGGTGATTGTTGAATCTATTCAAATGTCGATGAATCATGGTCTCATCTACCATGTTGGGTCATCAGCTGTTTCAAGCAATTCAATTGTGATATTTGTTGATGGGTAACACAGAATATGCCTTTCGAAAGTAAATTTAGGAGCAAAGTACTGAAACACGGGCAAGAGTTGTGTGATGTCCCCTAACCATGGATACATACATGGTGGTCACATTCTATGATTAGGCAATGACCATCTCAGAATACTGACAGTTCACTTTTATTTTATTGTTTAATAATTTTCGATCGCTGACGACGTTTCTGGTCTAGGAGTAAACTGGTTAGTTGGAATGCTATAGTCAATTTCCTGACCAGCCCATTTGGTAGAGCAAGTAGTTACATTACATGGCATATGACGGCGACTTAAGGTGTGATAAACCGATCGAAAGTGAAAGATTTCAGAAATTCAAGCATCGATTGAGTAGGACGAGGTACATAGTGCACATCAGTTGGGTGACTGATACATGAAGTACCTTTCCCATAAGGTGGCTTCAAGAAGTGGAAAAGATGGTTTAAAACACATGCGTATGTTTCAACTTGTTTTTGACCCGGTTTTTACGACTTCGAAGATTCTACACGTCACCTCTGTCATGTAACAATGGCCATTTCGTCCTTGTACAATCAATGCACAGAAGTCAACTACCAAGATGAGCTATGGAGATTTCATTTTATTTCAGTTTGACAAAACTGGACTTAATCAAAATGTTGCTTTCGACTGTCTCAGTCCCCAAGTGACGATGCAGAATCGTCTACGTGAAATTTGGATGCAGTCTAAATTGTTAATTATCAGTTAGCCATACTTAAGTCTGGAACAAAAGTTTCTCATGTTCGTGTTGAGTTAATCTCGAGGGTAGACAAATGCTCAACTCCTCGAAATGATAGAATGCATGTTCTCTGGCAATCCGAAGCAAGTTTAGCTTTGTAAGGACTCAAAGATGATACTTCGTAATAAAATGTAATACCGATCACATTCATGTCAATGATAGATACACCGCAGCCCAAATCTACAGGAAATGGAGGCGAGGAATCATACAATGGGCACTTTTCTCTCTTCAGATCACGATAGCAATAATCATCATACTGTATTTGTGGTGTCTGCTAGGGAATGAAGTATGCACCCCAAGCCGGCCCTCTCCGTGAGTCTTTCGCAAATCCACAGGCACTGGTCACAGGTGGGGCGATCCCCTGTAGACAAGCCTCTGTACAAGTATCTGGCAAGCAACGAGAGGATCAAATTAATGAGGTAGGTTCTGGTTTTGCAGATATGCTGTACGTGGGAAAAGAAGAAGGCATTAACGAACGAAACGTAGTGCACACGAACTACAACAGCGGTAGCATTTGCACACTGAATTCTCTTACTACTCACTAGAGAAGGAATGCATGTTTAACTCCATCAAAGGCCTTAACAATAACAGTAATCCAAGCAAGATGGTAACGATCAGATGAGGAATAAATAATACATGGGGAAACTCTGCTCTCCTCGAATCGGACTTATTGGCCAGCCAAACAACAAAACCAACTGGTCAATAAATATATCTACCTTTAATCTCAGTTAACCATGGTAAAATTAGAAGACAATGCTCAATTTTCTGGTCATGAGACCATAGTTGCATGATGAGCCTGAAGGTCAAAGTAAAATACATGTTAAGCGTACATACATAAGGGAAACAACAGATGCCATCAAATCCCATCTACTTAATAACCAGTCCTAAATGACGATGTTCACAGCCGTAAGAACATTCAAGTACTTTGACGATGACCTCAAGACAATTTTTGTTGTATACCATCTTGTCAGTTTAGACTAACTCAAGTACCAATAGCAATAAAGAAACATCCCCAGAGCATTTGCATATAATTCTTCAAGGAGAGTTAGATAATGCTCTAAGCCAGTCTTAAGCATTGACAAGCCAATAAGTCCTATTTGCAGTATCCATAGAATAAGATAGGTTTCGAGTGCTGATGAAAAGAAGGAACATGTTCTCCAACCAGAAAGAAAAGTATCGTGCTATCAAACGCAATTTATCTGGTCAAATGACACTGTTATGGACAGGAAGGAATTTTAAATACATTACTGCAGGGAGACTGGGGAAAACAGCATGCAATTGTCTTGTATGATCATTATATGCCAAAATTCAGTGAGTGAGAAGAACACACGAGACGAATGAACATGGTACTACTTTTTTTTCTGGCTGAGTTGTGAAGACTATGGCAAGCCAATAGAGTATGGCACCTTGGTGAAAATGGAATCTAAACCAGAATCCTGCAGAAACAAAATTATTCTACTCCTGCGTGAAACCGGCCTTGAGATCAAGCTAACTCCAAAAGTTGTCAATTTAATTTCTCTCTCCTACCAATCACTCAGAACAGAAATGCCATTAGATCAACCTACTCAGAAGTCTCAGGGATTTGATCTAGAAAGGAGATCTTTTAGGACTAGATTGCATGACTAGATTTTGGCACTCAATACAACCAACAAAGAAGCAACCAATAAGGACTTTGTCGATAAAATTGATGAAATGCCTTGTTTAGAATTCAGGGAAAGCTACACATCATCATAGTTTTGAGACAATCTAAACCAGGAGTTGCTTCTGCTACTCTAGATCCACAACCACCCCAAGCATTAACACATATAACCCCAGGACAGGAGCAACTATCATTGAGCATATCTTACCATCTATTCCAAATTGACAACCTTACCTGCCCTGCTTTATCCTCTCCAGTCTATCATTCTTATACTTCGTTTAGAAGGCAAGGATGGGATGAAAATGGAAAGAAAATCTATTCCAAATTGACAACCTTACCTGCCCTGCTTTATCCTCTCCAGTCTATCATTCTTATACTTCGTTTAGAAGGCAAGGATGGGATGAAAATGGAAAGAAAATTTAAATTTCTGTCCTCTCTGCGCCAAAGTTTCAAACTTTACCCCAATTTTCCTTCCCCTCCCCTCCTTCCCAAACAAAGCATTGGTACCGATCCTTAGGAAGAGGCAACTAGAATGCCTAATACAAATCACATTGTAGCAATAAAAAAAGTCCAGCTTAGTCTGAGCATAGCCTCTAAAAGGGCTTTTCTTTGGGAATAGGAATCCCTATACACTCTAACTTGACTGCCTTGCATAGTTTAACAAGGTTTGTTCCTTCAAAAAATGGGGTGTCAACAAAAAAGTAGAGCAATCACAAGTAGCACAATTCAGTGAATTCACAATACAACAACACAACCATTTTAACAAGGCCTTAAATAGATAGACTATGATCAGCCAAAGCATACAATTAATAGTAGTTACTGGCGCAACCTATTCTTCATAAGCAAAATTGAGAAACTGATAACCTAAACCAAAGTAGTAGGCTATTCCTTAGCAAAGTTACGGTCAAATTTGATAAATGGTAATTCTTCCAAGATCACTTCATTAGTTTGAGTTATTCTCACCCAATTATTTGTAGGTTTGAACACCAGAAATAAGAAAATGAATATCAAACTAAGTCGTTGGGGGAAAAAAAACGTTAAGTCTTCAGAGATCCTAACGTGCCAACCCTGATGACACAGATAAACCAATGAACTGAAGAGACAGTTTGCTGTTTCTAGTCATTACATCACCCATGAATTCTTGATCTCTATTAAATATCTCTACCAAAAGCTGCAGCCACAACAAACAGCTCAATAATTAAGCCCTTCACAACCGATAATCATTAGGCATAATCGTCACTACCCAATGAGCCCATGATCCTTATGTTAATCTGTATCGAGGGACTACAGGAGTACTCAAATGTCCCATTGAAAGAACAAGACAGTTGAGTGAAAAGATTAAGCCCTTCACAAACCCCCCCACACACAGTGGCATTTCGGCATTGATATCACTTGTGCCTTCAAGCGCTACAAACTTAATGGAAACAAGAAAACCATCCCCTGTGCCTTAAATCGCTACCATCACTCCAAACATTTCAATTCCACGGTAAAGATTACTAAGCAAACACGAAGCAATAAATCCGAACAAGCATCGACAACAGACGGGTACAGAAAAAAGGTAAAAGACAGCGCAACACTCACTTCATGAGGATGTCGTAGTACTCGGGATCCAGGGAAGAGAACAGGGCGTCCAGATCCTTTATCGCCATTATCGCTCTGTGCACCACTATCCAGTTCACCGACTGCAAAGACCGCGACTTCACCACCCGGAAAGATCTACTGATACAAGTAGCAAACACCCACACAAAAAAACAGGGCAAACCTTGCATCGCTCATCCTGCGTGTTCGGAGGCGATCCTGCGAGGGCGGTCTTGAGAGCCTCCACCAGCTTCAACCTGCACGTGACGAAACGAAACACGAGAAAATGCGGAGGTGGGTCAGCTCAAAATCGATCCGGCGAAATCGCAGACGGAAAGGCGGCAAGAGAGGGATTGAGGAGCGGAAGTTTACTGCTTGAGCAAGCTCTCGATCTTGCGGGACTTGTGCTCGATCCTGGAGATGATGGCCTCCGCGTTGTCCGCCTCCACGAAGTCGTCATTCGC
Organism: Eucalyptus guilfoylei; assembly: GCA_016097605.1. NCBI lineage: Eukaryota > Viridiplantae > Streptophyta > Magnoliopsida > Myrtales > Myrtaceae > Eucalyptus > Eucalyptus guilfoylei. The sequence continues at coordinate 23,286,479 of CM027863.1, read as the reverse complement.
CGCCATCATTCTGGTGAAGCGCCAAAAGTAACTGAATAATCGGCACTTCATATAATGCGTCGGCAAGTAACTGAATCGCCAAATACTCAAAGAAGTTCTTCACAAAACTTCTCTGTCCCTCCAAATTTTTTCCATGTCCATAAATTTCAAAATCGGGAACCACAAGACGCATTTTACTGACTTCCACAGAACTTGGCTCTCCGCAGATTTCCCTATGATGGTCTGGTATGGGTGATGGAGTCCCCACATAATCTTGGCATCAGTCAATGACGGGTCGAATATGGAGGATTCAAGAAGAGATGTGGTGGCGGCCATTCTTAAAGGATCATAATTGCACAAGCCACAGCCTCCGCTTTGATAACGCCAGATAAATCTAGTTCAGTTCTAGCAGATAACCAGCAAAGCTCACAATCAACCTAGCCTTCAAAATGCATCGGCGATTATACTCCGGTAGTTACCTTTTGACAGCGAGAAGTCCGAGAACGAGCAACAGCAAAGGAGAACCGTGATACATGGAACCTGTGGAAGGGATCAAAGCATCAAACAGCGACACACCAGTAGGCAAACTGACAGCTTCCTTCCTACAGAGATCGAACGGAGCTGAACCTGCGTAGGGAGACATCAACCAGTAGCCTTCGCCAACTGCAGGCGACACAAACAAGAAAAACCAGAAATAGAAAATGGACCTCCAAGATTTCAAGGGAGAAGGGGGCGGGGGATCGGGGATCGGGAATCGATCGACGGAGTGAAGAGAGGCGACGTTACGGCGGTGAATGCTGGTGAGAGGGGTGGCGACCTCGGGGCGGGTGGACAGGCGGAGGTTCCTTGGGAGGTAGACGAGGGCGAGCCGGAACGCGACCGACGCGACGACCCATGTCCAGAACCCCGAGCGCGCGCTTCTGCTTCTTCGTCTCCCTCTTCTGCTTCGTCGTTTCTCTCTCCTCCATTTTCTCCGTCGTGGTTCGACGCGTTGGCGTCGGGCGCGTAGGCGGAGGCGGAGGAGACGGGGGCGACGGACTCCGACGCCGACGGAGGCAACCGGCGGAGGGGCGTCGGCGTCGGCGTCAGCGTCAGAGTCGAGGGCGACGGAGGCAACCGGAGGAGGCGGAGGTGGAGGGCCATCGGCGTTGCGTTTCGCTGGAAGAAGCACGACTTCGCGGAGGGGCGAGAGAGAGAGCAGAGCGGACGTCGCGACGTCACCCTCGACTCCGACGACGACGCCGACGCCGACGCAGCCTCCGCCTCCCTCTCGCGACCTCTAGTCCGCTCTCTCTCTTTCGTCCTCGAAGTCGCGCCTCTCGAGAGGAAGGAGGAGGAGCGTCGTCGGCGTCGGCGTCGGCGTCGGGGTGGGGGCGATGGAAGCAACCAGCGGATGCGGAGGGGAGAGAGAGAGAACGCAGGTCTCGATCGAGAGAAAGTGAGAGAGAGAGAGAAAATCGCAGAAAATTCAACTGAGGAAAAAGAAATCTTTTGGGCGGGAGTCGTGATCTGGCTTTTCTTCTGCAGCCAGCCGAGCCGAGCCGAGCCGAGCTCGCCCCCTATTTTCTCGAGAGAGGAGAGAGACAGAAGTGGGAAGTGGACGACGTGGACTGACACCTGTCCAGGTGTCACGCTCTGAATGGTTCAGAGCACCGATTGCGTGGCACTTTGAGGGTACCCAATATTTTCTTCTTCACATAGGGTGAATGGGGTGGCACGACCACTTTAAGAGAAGGACGAAGTCTCAGAGTAATCATATAAAATAAAAGGCCAACAAAAGCAGGTCACAGTCTGTCAGAGCAGAATTTACACAAAAGCATGTCCTTAAACCATATACCTCCATAAAAATGAAAAAGAACTACACAAATCTCTACGTCGAATTGATCCTCCTAAGCATCACGACGTAAGGAAACTGAACGTTAAAGGAAAGGAACAAACAAATGCATCTAAATGAGTGATGCTATTCTCGTTAAGGGATTGAACGCTTATTATGTACATTTTGTAAGCATCACTTTCGCTAAAAAATAAAAATAAAAATAAAAAATCAATAAACCAGGACTGAATTTGCGACTCCTCTTCGCAACTCTATCCGGGAGAATTATCCTGACCCAGATAAACTTCTGCTGGTATGTAGATACGCAAGAATAATATGGAGGGGCAGCAATAAAAAGAAATTCCCAATTGTTTAGGATTACTATCCGGAGTTTCTTATGTAAAAGGAAATATGATAAGGCGACAGCCAATTGCTGACTTTTCACTCGCCTAAAGGAAAGGCACTCCCACTTGTTTAGGATTTCTTGGAGTACTGTCCCGTGCTATTCCCCTTGTTTTCTCAATGAAGATATTACAGTTGAACGCTCAAGATCTACTGCATCGAGCTAGGACTCATACGTCGCATTGAATTGAAGAATTCTTGATAGTTAAGTTTCATACGCGCACATGATGATTTGCATAAGCTCGAAGTCAACATCGTCCTTCCAAGGACGTTGCTATTATGAGTCGAATGGCTGGAAATGCATTGATTCGGATCCCAACAAGATGAGTTAGGAGAAAGAATGAGCATGAACATGTATCACTAATGGGTAAGTCACTTGTATTGCGTAACTGGATTGAAATTCCCACACAAGGCAGGGAATTTCAGCTAAAAGATATATCATACCTCTTTAAATATGCTTTTCAGTTTTGATCAAATCTGGAAACAGCTATTTTAGCTGCTGGTTTTTTCATCTTCCTTTATGGCAAATATTACAAAAAACCTCCAAACTATGCTCACAGTAACACAAATATTCTCAAATTTTTTTGTATCTCAAAAAAAAAAAAAAAAAAAAAAAACAGAAGTAATGATTGGTGGCATCATACCCTCACATCGCAATCTGCTTCCCATGCTCGGATATTGCAGTGCCCCAGGGCATTTGCTCGTCTACCCATTCATGATCAATATAAGTCTGGCATCATGCTTGAGTAAGCGAAACGATAATCAACCCCCGCTGGACTGGTCTCCCCGCATAAAAATAGCCGTGAAAACTGCGAGAGGGCTGTCCCATCTGCATGATCGGAACATAGTGCACCGAGATATCAAAGCTGCAAGCAGTATGTGGATGGGGAATTTGAGCCTCACACTGGAGACTTTGGATTGGCCAAGCTCATCGATCGCTGTCACGGTGAAGACTGTGTGGATCTTATCGAGGAGGCACCCGTACTTCCGAGGAACGAATCCAAAACAGGATACGACAGTGAATTTTGTCTAAGTCACGACAGAGCTACGTGGCACAACAGGACATATTGCGCCAGAGTATCATTGTGCCAGGAAATGCTTGGTGAGGACAGATGTCTTTGCTTTTGGTATAATGCTTCTGGAAACTCGTGACCGGACAAAAAGCTTTTGATCCTGGAAGGCTTGCCGTGATGTTACTCGATTGGGTAAAAGGGCTTCTGGTAGAGCGTGGGTGGGATACTCTAGTGGATCCCGATCTGCAGGGTGCATATGAAGAGGAGGACATAGAGAAAGTGATCCAGCTGGCTCTTTTGTGCACACAATCAGTCCCAAGAGAACGACCATCCATGGCACAAGTAGTCCGAATTCTCAAAGGCCATAGCATCAAGGAGAGATAGCGAGGAGTATCAGACGAGGGAGCCAAATTGGCAATTAAAGCGATAAAGTGACTGGATTGTGGTGGACTCCACTTCACGTCTTAGAGCTGAAGAATTATCCAAACCTAGATAGTCTATTTGTTGATGCAACAACCTGGCCCCTTCTAAACAGCGCAGACTCCTGCAACAAGTGTTCAGACCGGTGAACGTGGATCTTATCATATATTTTTAAACAAGTCTTCCTACCACTGCGGAATTTGTCAACTATGACAAGAGATATATCATCGCTTATAATGAGATATTATTACCAACAATGACATAATTTACCTACCTGAGTAGCGAAACATATATATATATACTAACTTTATGGAAAACTCAGCCATGGTAAGGATGTTGTACAATACTCTATCTTCCTTGGTCAACGATGTCATTGAATATCTTTTCATTGAATACCTTTTCATTGATCAATTTAGTGCTTAATATCAAACTATGGCCACATTTAGACTGGGCCTAACAAGATTCCCCTTGGTGTAGGTCTCCACCTATATCAGATAGCGGCTCGACTCAAACAAAACGTCCTAAGAATGATATGCTTATTCACAACCTCTCAATGAGTATAGATCATAATGCCAATGAGCATAGAACCCTAACTTACTCTCAAATCACAAACAAATTCATAGTCCATTTCATAGATTAGGTTTACACATCTATACATATAACTTTTCATAATCCATTAATCAAGCAAAATACATTTCATGTAGCATGTTTCTAGCCATTTCACAAATTATCAACCCATTAATGAATTTCAGAACGTAATGTCTTGAAAACTTAGTATGTGTTATCATATCAGGTAAGCATGGCATGACATGGTACCTGAATAGTGCTTTTTAAGCATTTGTTTTAAACGATGGTATTTAAAACCCAGGTTGGACATTGAAAACCTCAGCCATGGTAAGGATGTTGTAATGAATAGGTATTTGAAAAGTTACCTTTTGTCTTGTTTTGTTTGGTAAGTCGCTGGAGAAATATAGTATAGTGCGATCTTTTGAGTTTTATGGTTAGCTGGAGAGATGTATGTGTCAATTTTGACAGACCGCTTGTAACTTGCTTGCCATCTTGTCAGATATGTTTATATTCTGGTAAACGAGTACCGATCAGATGAAATTGTTGGAGCAAGTTCAGTGGTGCAATGAAAAAGACATTAGGAGATCGAGAAAGCATTTTAGTCCGTCACAAATATATCGTCTCCAACGTGAGGGCCACCAATTTGATCTTCTTGATGCTCATACCCCACGGGTACCGGTGCCTGCAGGACTGAGAATCCAACTGAAAATCATATGGGGAAATTGTTGACCTCGTGCCTCTCATCTCCTGAGAAATACTAAAGTATAATGTAAATAATAGAAAAAAGAAATGGGATTAACATCAAAGACGGTTCATTCTATTTATCATATATTGACATGGAACTTGCAATGGATCATTTCTTTTTTGTCCCTTGGACTGTTTGAGGAACTGAAAGACCATGCATTGAGCACACCGAACTGTCCAGTACCAGCATTGAACATCAGGCTAATCACCAGATCCGAGGATGTTTGACCACTTCCTACCCAAGCTAAGAAGGACGATTCTCCATCTACAGCTGTATTGTTCAGAGGAGGATGAGAGTAGGAAAATGCGAAGCAACCGAGAAGGGCCTCTTAGGAATTTGCTTTGTGAGCTCGGCTGCTGAATCAGCCTTTCTCCCTAATCGTTAGCTTTTTGTAAATTGGAAGCAGGGCCTTTGTGCTTGGACAAAGTGGCTATACCTATACCGTGTGGAAAAACCGTGTTATGTGCCAAGAGCCAAAATTTGAGGGGGACTAATTCTATAATTAATCCTATACTGTTTACTCACCCTGTGCATTTTTTCTTTTCAAGGATAGTAAGATGAGTCTCCCAGCTTCAAGACTGCTTCGTTGATGCTTCTTGGAAGCCATTGAAGCCCAATTGCCATGATAGGACCCCAGAAATGGAAAAACCTGTCCATACATAGCTCTCAACACCAAGATAGGGTCATCAACACCCACTTAGTGGTAATACGAAAATTTTCTGTCCTTGAAAGAGACTATCTTTGGTGTGTGAGAGTGGTTAGTTTAATAATAAAAGTTAATCATAAAATTGGGCCCAGTCAAGTGGAGGTGCATAAGACAGATTTTCCCACTCGGTAAGGCAAGGGTCCCATTCCCCCTCAGTTGGCGTATTCGGAAGAAAATAGCCATGGGAGTAGCGAGAGGGCTTTCCCATTTGCATCATCTGAACATAATGCATACGGACATCAAAGCTGCTACAATTCTATTGGATGATGAATTCGACCCCCACATCGGAGACTTTGGATTGGGTAAGTTCATCAATCTCTATGCAGACTGCATTGTGGAGGCACCAGGATTTCCCACTAGAAAACAAAAAGCGGAATTCAAGAATGACTATTACGGTGTGAAAATATATGTACACGGAACTATCGGATAGTATTATACATGTGATATGGTTTCCCTTTTAGCGAAAAAGGAAATAAAAAGGATCTCTTTTTCTCCAATCCTTTCTCTGTCGTGGAAATGCTCTGGTTAACAGGAAGCAGGGTCTTTGTGCTTGGAAAGTGACCATATTGAGTGGGAAAATCTTCCCCCACGCGGTTGGGCCCAATTCTATGAATTCCTTTCATCTTTAGACTATGACACTCATTCACATTAAGAATTATCTCTGAATTCATCTTTAGACTATGACACTCGTCCACATTAAGAATTATCTCTTTCAAGGCTAGTGAAGTTACTCTCAACTTCCAGTCTGCTTCTTTCGTGCTTCTTCGAATATGGCTACCTCCCTCTTTCCCAGCTCTTAGCCACAATCTGAAGCAACCTTCTTGGTCCATATCCTGGATCAACTATAGCGACGCAAAGGAAGATATGTTTGAAAAAAATTCCAAAAAAATATTGTTTATTTTGAATCATGAAGTGCAAATTACAATATCCGAGGTCCCTATTTATAGGGAAGTCGCCATTTAGGAAATAACCAAATAACTGAAACCAAATAACAAAATCAAGGAAAAGATATTGATAAAAGGGAAGGTTTTCAAAAGGCAAATAGAAAATCTGTATAATGCATCTAAAATCTTTGGCGTCCCAAAAATCAAGGAAAACATGTGAATTTCAAATCAACTATTGTAATCCATTTGTAACTTTGAAGATCCTACAATCCTTTTTTATTTGTGGAACCACCTGCTCTTATGACGCTTCAATATTTCCATATAAACATTTGCCCGTTGTTCTACATCATATAGCCATTGTTTAATATGAAGTATAACAAAGCCGCTGCTTATTCTCTAATCCTAAGCTTTTTGTAAATGGAAGCAGAGCCTCTGTGCTTGGAAAAGTGGCTACCATGTGGGAAAACCACGTTGTGTGTCGAGGTCCGAACTTGTGGGACTAATTCTACGATTAATCTTATCGCCTTCACTCACCCTGCACATTTTTTTATTGAAGGATAGTAAGATCAATCTCCCACAGCTCGAGTCTTGCTGCAAGCCAACAAAGCTTGAGCTCGCCAATCTGGTGAGACTCGAGCCTAACCATTTTTGGCAAGCTTAAGGCTAGCAAGGCTCGAGCCTGGCCAGCTCACTTGTGGTTGTCGCCAGCCAGTCGCAGTGGAGGAAGGAGGAAAAAAAAAGGGATAGAAAAAATTCAAAATTAAAATTTTTAAAAATAAATAAATATTATTTAAAAATATTTTTTTCCTGAGATAATATTATGAAATTAAAATCATTTTTCGATAAGATCCAAATATCAGAAAACGCTTTTGATCATATATTATCAAATAAAAGAAAACTAACTGTATTTTTAGAAAATATTTTTTTTCGAAAGTATTTTCCTTTGTTATGAAATTTTTCACAAAATAAATACACCATTAATAGCAATCGAAAGACTCAGTTCCAAATGGAAGTAGAATCGAGGATGGGGATGCCTCCGCATCGTAATCTGTTCAGGTACGCAGGTTTGAACAAATGCATGGAACTGCACTCATGGTCAATGCAATAGGCCTTTCCCATATGCGCGTGGACTCTCATGGCCTAAAAGACCGTTTTGCTGAAAATTATTAAACTGCCCCCCCAAGATTGGTCCCCACGCAAAATACTTACAAATTAGTAAACTGCCATATAATTTTTCCAGAACATCACAAAATGATTTTTCTATGGAACAGTAAAAAAAAAAAAAACAAGAATACTCGTTGTTTTTCAATATCATTTAAATCGTTGACAACGATTGTTCCTAGTTTTCATACTTTAGATTTCTTGCCATTGATGTTCTTGTCTAAGAATTAATAACGGACCATTCGCAGCCTTTGGCGAGTCATATCCATCAATCCATGATCTGAAAGGTATTCCATCATTTCCAGTGAAACAACCCCACAACGATGACTTAAACCAAAAGCATTCTAAGTTTCTTAAAAAAAAAAAATCTTGTATTACAATTGCCTTGGAAATCTGTTGGTCAAAAGCGGGTTGTCCTGGAAATTCAACATAATGTCTGCTTGTGGGAATTATCTATATGCATGGACCCTACGCTGGCCATGAGGAGCGCGTTTAGTAGAACACTTATGTTTCGAAAACAATTTCGAGTAGAAATGATTCATTTTTATTATGTTACGGAAACAATTTCTAAGTATTTTAAGCTAGTTTGAATCGTCCAAAATTTTAATTCCCCGAATAAAATTGTGTTTGGTACCGTATTCAAAATTTCTACTCCAAATCATTTTCTTTTAATTTTTAAATAATTTTACTACTTTTTTTCCTTTTTTCTTTATTCTTCTTTTCTTTTTTTCCTTTCTTTCTCCTATTCTTCTTCTTCAAGTGGCCAGTTGCCGGCCTTGAGATGACTGACGATCGGCGAGACAAGGGCTGGCGACCTCATTGGAGCTTCGCCAACCCTCGGTGAGGCCGGCCCTCGTCGACCGAGCCTCACCGGCGGCCTAGGCGAGGCTCAACCATGGCTTCGTCGAGCCTCACCGGGCTGGCCGAGCCTCGTTGATGGCCGGGCTTGCCTCCGACGAGCTCGCCGAACCGGTTGCCAACAACCGGCGGCGATGAACGGCGAACGGCAACCACGGCGGTGGCAGCAAATAAAAAAGAAGAAAGAAGGAAGAAGAACAAGAAAAAAGAAAAGAAAATGAGAAAATAGGTACTTGATTATAGAATTGTTCTCGGGAACGAGAATTAATTTTTTTTATTCTCGATTCTGTTCCAAATCTACTTCTAGGAACAAAAAAATAGAAATTTGTTCCCGGGAACAAAAATTTTACCAAACGCATTTCTATTCTAAATTTACTCCCGGGAACAAAAGAACAAAAATAAACATTGTTTGGCAAGTTGCCAAACAGCCCCTTGTGAATTCATCGATCCTTTTTTCTTTTATCTTTTTTTATCTTTTTTTTTTTTTTTGACTCCAAAAGATTGCAAAGAGGAAGAGCTTATACAGAAGTTGCTTGGTAGTTACGGGTAGGATAAATTGTCAGACAATGTCAGTATGATAAACATTGTTTCTTTGGTAAGCTGAAGTCATAAAATAGGCCACTCTGTTGTGCTGTCTCGAAAGTTATATAGTAGTACTATGCAGTCGCAAATTCCATGTGGTGACAAAAGTATAGTTCAAGTATCATACAAGAATCATAGTTCAACATCAAATCTACTGCATTGAGGTAGGACTCGTAGGTCACTCGATTTTTTCACGTTAAATAAGTAGTTTTTGGTAGTTAAGGTTGTTCCTCATACACTATGATATGCATTAGCTTGAAGTCAATGTTGTGCTTACAAGGACATGCTTTGATGAATGAATGGCTAGGAAGTGCAATGACTCAATTCCAAATAAGAAGAGTGTTTTTTTTTTTTTTTTTTTTTTTAGGGGGGGGGGGGGGGGGGGTTGTACCAAAGAGGATGGGTTATGAAAAAGAATTAGCTTGAACATGTATCACTAAGGGGGTGCATGATAACCCAAAATTTCTGTTCCAGAAATAGTTTTTCTGTTCCAAACCTGTTTCTGGAAGAGAAATCCGTTTGATAAACCGTCTCTGTTTTTCTATTTCTGAAATAGATTTCTATTCCAGAAATAGGTTTGAAGAGAAATCAAAAGTAGAAAAATCTACTTCTCTATTTCTCAAACAAAAATCGAAATAAAAATTTTCTCATCGTTTGTCAACCAAATCCTTCATCCGTTGCCGCCGACCACCGTCCATCGATCGCTTCGCTGTCGCGCCTACGCCACCGGTTGCCGCCGCTGCCGCCGGTCGCCGCCGCTGCCACCGGTCGCCGGCCGCCACCGACCACCGTCCATCGGTCGCCCGCCGGCCACCACTGCCGTCTGTCACCACCATCCGCCGGTCCGCCGTCGTCCGAAAGAAAGAAATTTTGTGTCGTTATCAAACGAATTTCTATTTTTAGAGTAGAAATTTTGTATTGTTATCAAACGGTTATTTTTGCTTAGAAACTCTTCTAGAAATAAAAATAGAAAAATCTATTTCTATTCCGAAACTATTTCGGAACAGAATGGTTTTCATGCACCCCTAATTTGGAAAGTCATTTGTTCTATATGACCGGATTGAAATTCCTATCCATTTATCCAAGGCAGCAAATTTCAGCTAAAAGATCATTGCTTGGCCAAAAAATATATAACAAAATGATAACACAGACCTCTTTGAATGTGCATTCCATTTTTGAACAAATTTGGAAATCAGCTATTCTAGCCTCTGGTTTCTTTTTTGCCTCTTCTAACGTTTTGGGCCAGTTGACCTTGAGGCCATTGTCTTCCGCGAGAGGGGAAGTGTAGTTTGATTTGTCTCGTGTTGATTTGTCTCGTGCACTCGTCACTCAACAATTCGAACTTTGATTAGTTATGAAAAATTCATTACCGCAAAAACGTAAGACATGCGAGCTTCTTCTCTCTTCTTGGTAATTAGATGGGTCAATCAAGAAAAAAATGATAGCTCAATCGGACATGAGAGCTCAGTGCAAAGCGCGAATACCATATAGTAGCTTTTCTGCAATATTTTACTAGACCGGTAGCACTGAAGTTTAGTCAGAGAGAAAAAAAAAAAGTGCGAAAGTATCTTATATCGTTTTTCTATGGGGTTTGAATGGTATTTAAAATCATTCTCTTTAACATGGTTATCAACCAATGAAATCACATATATGAAAATTGGATCATCTCACGCTTTTCGTTTTCAATGGTCACAAGACTCACGGTAGAAGAGATTTATTTACAGATATTGGCATGTGAAGTTTCAAGGAAAGTTGGAAATGCTTGGAAAGAAAGGCAAAAATCCACAAAAATATCTAAACTATATTCATTGTTGTGATACATTTATCTTGAACTATTTTTGTAACATAAAAAATATAAATTATGCCTATTATGATGTATTTAGTCTAAATTTTTTCTTTCGACATAAAAAAACTCCAAATTTGTATCAAGATTCTCATCAAATGATTCTTGGTATTGTACCTAACGACATTAACTATTATTAAAATTTCTGGTATTAGTATTAGTCGGGAGCCTTCGCTACTACGAAAGAAAAGGGGCTTTTTCCCCGTCCGTTCACTTCCCTCCAAACCGCCAATTTTCCATTACTTCAATGCTGGAGACAATTCATGTCAAGTCAATCTCCATCGCTATTGACATTATGAGGGGACTCCTAAAAGTCTTCTCTGGACTGAAGAAGTGCTCACAAACCATTCGCACTGCCTCTTGGAAGCTGCCATGGCAGTTTCCTCTGTTAAAACTTCTGAGTTGGTTCTTAAGACTTCCCTATCAGTGGCACCTTTCTCTGCAAATTCCTTTGTTAAACTTCCGAGTTGGTTCTGAAAACTTCTCTATAACAGCTCTCACCCACAAGAGGAAGGGGCACAGCAATCTCTCACAACACACATTCGTTTGTTAAGCTCGTGATAAAGCAATTCGGGTTTGGTTTCTAGCGACAAGGGAAAGGAAGGAAAATGGTGTTCAAATTCGCCACCTTCGATCCCGCCCAAGATCCCAATGATTTCAACCCGGCTTTTCCACCTACTCCATCATCATCACCCTCGGTAACACTCTGTCAGCCATGCGAATACACCTACACATTCACCAAAACCATCGTCCGTCGACTTGTTGCTGTCGGTGCTTCTCTTGTCTTGAGAGCCCCAGCCTTTGCAGTTGATGGTCGTGAGATTCGAGACCAATCCGCAGAGACGCCATTACATAGTATTAATTTCGATGTCCATCCAGAATTTGGCCAAAGACAGCTTAAAGAATTTACTCTGAAGGAGTTGGAGGCAGCTACCCAAAAATTTAGCAACAAGAAAGTTATAGGCGAAGGTGGATTTGGCAAAGTCTATGAGGGTCAGCTCTCTGATGGCTCTCTAGTGGCAATCAAAAGATGCGGTGCACAAAGTAATCAAGGTATCACAGAGTTCGAAAGCGAAGTAATGGTGGGCAGGATCCTACCCCCACGTCACAATCTGCTTTCCATGCTCGGATTTTGCAGAACATCAAAATGCAAGGACTTATTGCTCGTCTACCCTATGATGATCAACAAAAGTTTGGACCTTTGCTTGAGAGCGAAGCCCGAGACACGACCCCCGCTGGACTGGCTTACCCGCAGAAAAATAGCCCTGGGAGCTGCGAGAGGGCTGTCCCGTCTGCATGATCTGAACATGGTGCACCGAGACATTAAACCTGCAAACATTTTGTTGGATGAGGAATTTGAGCCTCACATTGCAGACTTTGGGTTGGTCAGGTTCACCAATCGCAGGCACGGTGAATACTCGGTAGATGGCATCGAGGAGGCACCTGTACTTCCGAGGAATGAATCCGAAGCAGCATCCCGCATTGAAGATTCAGATTCCTATCTCACGATGAGGATATGTGGCACATTTCGATATATGGCGCCAGAATATTTGATGAAGGGGAAATACTCGGTGAAGACCGACGTCTTTGCATATGGGGTAGTCCTTCTGCAACTCGTGACCGGACAAAAAGCTTGGGTACCTGCAGCGATTACAGAGGAGCACGGGATGGCGTTACCCGATTGGGTAAAGGGGCTTCTGGTAGAGCGTCGATTGGAAATTCTAGTCGATCCCAATCTGCAGGGTGAGTATGACGAGGAGATAGAGAAAGTGATCCAGCTGGCTCTATTGTGCACCCACACGCTCCCAAGAGGACGACCATCCATGGCACAAGTAGTCCGAATACTAGAAGGCGATAGCATCGAGGAGAGATGGGAGGAGTATCGTCACTCTGAGGAGTATCTGATGCACTATGAGGACGTCTCTGCGCTAAATCTCGTAGAGTTTTCCGTGCTCAGTCCCGTAGAGTTATCCGGACCCAGATAATCCATTTTTGATGTAACAATACAATCTTTATTACATGGATCAAGCTCTTAAAAAGTACACTTAAATGTTTGGGGAGAGTTACCAAAAATGTCATAAATCTATTATAATTATGTTAATTCAGTACTAAACATTTTTTTTAAATTTAGTCATAAATTTTTTTTTTGTCAATTCAAAATCTTTTGCATTTGTATCAATTTAATCCATCCAACCAAAATTGGTCGGACGCACTAATGTAACGCCGCCGGCATTGACTTGACTTTATTAATAATTTTTAAATAAATTTTTAAAATTTTTCTTTTTTTCTTTCCTTTGCTTTCTTCAATTTTTTCCCTCACTAACAAGGATCACTGGCCAATCCTCACCGCCCACAAGTGAAGGCCAGGATGCCCTCACCAGCACTAGGTGAGGGAGCTGACGACCCTCCCTAAATCTAGCGAGGGCATTATCTAGGTGAGGGGCTACGACACCCTCGTTAGATCTTGCCAAGCGAGGGTCGAGGGTGCCACAGTCCTCTCCTGGTCTGGGCAAGGACTGTGACAACCTCACCCAATTTAGGCGAGCAAGGTTATCATGGCAAGCGCCCAAAGTAGGCAAGGGCTGCAACACCCTTGCCAGCTAGGGAAAAGAAAAATCTAAAGAAAAGAAAAAGAAAAGAAAAATGAAAAATTAATAAATTAATAAATAATTAAATTGTTATTAAAAATGTATAAGTTAGTGTCAACCAATCAAAACGGTCAGATAGACTAAACTAACACAAATATAAAATATTTATGACTGAATTGGTATGTTTATAATAGGTTTAAGACTTTTTAAGTTATTCTTCCCACATTTTGTAAACATCACTTCTGCTAAAGAAAAACAATTAACAAAGCTTATAGAGCCAAAAAAAAAAAAAAGTGCATTAGTAGCAAAGAATCTAAATCTGTGCTCACGAGATAGCCTTTTAATATGAAAAAACAAATTTGTGTCAATTGTCGAGTTCATTAACTAAGCTCTGCCCCATTGTCATCCAATATGGCCACGTTTGTCCTCGTGGCAAGCCTCGTAACATACCAAATACCCACTACCCAACTCAAGGTTCGACATAGCAACTAGAGCATGGAGTCAATACTACTTTTAATCAACCGTATGAACTATCGAACCGTATGAACTATCGAACATTTTTATGACGAGAGTTCATCATGTAACACTTTCACAAAGCATTTCACATTCCAATTCATTTTCGAAGCCAATCATTAAACTAAGTTCACAATACTTTAAATATCAAAAGCAACAAATCAGAATGCAAATCCTAGCAATGAAAATGTAGTCAATGTCATCCCATGCTTATCTTTATATCATAACATACACTAAAGTTTTCGAGACGGAATATTTTAAAAATTCATAGGAAATAAAAGCACCACTCACTTGCAACCAAAAACCATATCGGAAGCTACGCCGTTTGGAAAAATTCTCAATCTTATCTGAGAAACATTAACCAAATGTCAAACTTAGAACGAACTTTGGCTAAGACTCTATTAAGTGACTCTACTTTTGCGTCAAACATCCTTTCACTTTGTGATATTTATTAGAAAGAAAATTTGATATTTAGAGTATATTTTTTGTATAAAGCTAGAGTGGGCATTTTCTACCCTTTGGGCTATTTGAATTGACATAATGAAGCATCTCTTGAAATAGTTTGTGGGTTATGAATTGTGAAATGATTTGAGGAATGTTGTGTGAAATGTGGTAGAGGTCAAAGGTTGCTCGACTTCTTCACGTTAAATTAAGTACTTTTGGTAGTTAAGGTGGATCCACATACCTGATGATTTGCATAAGCTGGAAGTCAGCACCGTCCTTACGAGAGCATGCTTTTTACTCATGAACGGCTGGGAAGTGCAATGACTCTATTCAGAATAGGATGAGTTAAAGAGGAGGATTTAAATTGAACATGTATCACTAATTGGACAGTCATTTGTGTTATTTTATACTGGATTGGAACTCCTATTGAAGGTGGAGAGTCTCAGCTAAAAGATCGTTACTTGGCCACAAAAATAAATAAGAAATGATGGAATAGACCTATTTGAATATGCTTGCCAGATTTGATCAAATTTGGAAATCAGCTATTCTAGCCTCTGGTCTTCTACAGCTTTGGGCCTGTTACCTGTAGCCCTTGAGGCCATCAGGGCCGAACGGAACAAACAGTTGCTGCGGTTAAATTCGTGCTGGGCTTGATCCGACCAGACAAAGGGGAGGGATCATCAGTCATGTTCCTAATCCAACAAGATCCTTCGTTACCAAATCATTCACACGAGCAGCAAATTGCAGTAGTTCATAGATATGCCCAAGCCAAATTCAACATAACTTGTGCGTGCACTTCCTGTCCGCTTAACTTCCAGTAACAAACTGTTCGATAACACGAAAGCGAGTGTAAGCGTTATCCGATATGCTCTGTGTGTTAGGAACGCGAATCTTTAAAGAGAAAAATAGAGAAGAAAATAAGCAAATTTTTATGTGGAAAAACCCTTTGAAAATAAGAAAAAAATCATGGTGCCACACTAGACAATCTTTCCACTATCAGTATTAGTATCGGCATTGCTACGACAAAAGATATTGCTCCAATATGCAGCATGAATCTAAGGCATATATAGTTATGATAAAAAATTTATATGTATGCCATAGTAGTATTAAAAATTCTATTCTCTGCTTTAACATGAAAATTACATGTACGTCATTAGCAATAACAGTCGTGCACTTAAATATTACTTTCCTCTCTTAGACTTCACAACTTCGTCACTGTGTACCTATATCGCATCAATTTGAGTTTCGATCAAACATAACAAGTGTAATGCCTTAAGTACATAAAACAAATGCGACCAAAAAAAAAAAAAAAAAAAGTACATAAAACAAATGCGAGTTTTTTCTCTCCACTTGCTAAATTCGAAATTTTCTCGGATAGCTCAATTGGACACGAGAGATTGATGTGAAACGTAAATATCATGGAGTTGCTCTTCTACAGTAATTTACTAGATTGGTAGCGCGGAAGAATGTATAAAGAGAAAATTTATAAAACTAAAATGTGAAAATATTTTACTTTGATTATTCATAAGGTCTGAGCGGGTCTTATATTCACGTACGATGAGAAAATCAAAAAAGCAAAGTGCTCAAATCCATCTCTTCCACGTATTCATCCACTAATGAAATCCCGTACGCCATCAAAATCATTCGGATTGGAAAATTGGATTCGTCCCACGCTCAGTCGTGTCCAATGGTCCCAACTGAAACGATTTATTTATGGACCGGCTCAGTGGATTTATTAAATCTTAGGTGAAGGTCGTACGTCAAAACTCAAAAGGCGCCACACGTTGCAAGTGCTAATTTAACTGCCCGAGCATGCAATTGACCATTGCGTCGTCGTCCGATTCGCGACCACAAAATCCCGACCCCCCGACACATTTTTTCTCTTTCAGACAACAACCCACGAAGTTTCCAGGAAAGTTCGAAAAGCTTAAGATAAGCCTCCCCAGACTTCAATATTAAAAGGAGAGAACCGCATTGCACGAGAACTCGCGCTCGTACGCAGTCGTATACAACAAAAACGAGACGTTGGAAAGATCCACCGCACGTCATCGGTTTTCCCAGATTGACTAATGCTTTTATCTTGTCCCGACAAACTTATTGACCCAATTGATTAGCGATTTCTATTATTTTAGAGGTGAAAAAAGTAATCGTTTGCGCACTTGGCGTCGGTCGCAAGACGCCATTATAATTCCAAAGCGAAGAAGAAAACCACTGTTGCTGCGTCGCGTTGCGTGCGGCTCGTGTTGGGATGCATGTTCCAGCCTCCGCCCATCGGTCTCCTCCTCTGAATTTCTGATGTATCGTGTTAGTCGTAAGCCTGTCGCTATCAACTATTAAGTAAAGAAAGAAAAGGGTGCTTGGCGCGCTCTGCTCGCTTCCTGCCAAACCGCCCGTTTTCGACGACTTCCTCCGGTCGTCGCGTATGAAGTCCGAAGCCATATTACGCTACGAACGTGCTGGAGATATGCTTTAGGTTGAAAAGTGCTGCTATAATCGCATGGCTACTGAACTTATCAAGAAGAAAAGGCAAAACCCACAGACCTAACTCTCAGATCTTTATCAACGACGTCGTCCCCTGTTGATAATTTCATTGAATCGTTGCCTACTCCAATCCTTCAACACAAGTGGTAAAGTACAAAACATATCGCACCTTCTGCGCGTGACAAATCGCCAAATAAAAGGTCGAACGCCGAAAAAGTAAGAAGACAAGTGAGGCACCACGAGATAACGATGGACATTCGATGTGTTCAAAAGTGTATGCTTATCTGAAAGCTGGAAGAGCATAAACAGCTCATTCGGCGCTTGATTGCGACCTCTTTTGTTGGGAGAAAGATCGAGACTTCATAACTAGGCCTGTTCATACATTTGATTGCGACCTCTTTTGTTGGCAGAAAGATCGAGACTTCACAACTAGGTCTATTCATACATTCAACGATTTCAACTAAGTTCCTTTTTATATTCTCGAGTATTCAAAGAAAGCAGCTCCGTTTCGTCTTTTTATTCAGTTCCAATGTATCAAAACGTTTACTCCGTACTCATTTTTGCAGCGGGATGCAATGGAAGTCGAAGCTTTATGCGCGCATGTGACTTGCTTTCTCCATGGACAGAGAGAAAGGACGGAAAGCTGTAGTGCGCTTTACAGCTTTATGCGACATGGAAACAAGGACTTGTCTCTCACGTCTTAATGGAACACGGCCCACAAGTTTCAATCATGGAGGTGAGAAAAGGATGTAAGAACATGAATTGTCACTTTCGTTGGCAGAAGACAGAATTCATTTGGTTCTAAGGCGTGATTTAATCGTCCCGTCTCCATGGAACAATAACAGTTTTCGTAAGATCGCCGGCCGGCGATCTTCCCCGTCGGAATGGGGAAAGATTTTTTCTCAAGAATGGCAGGAAGAGAAAAGTGTCCTGAATCTAGAAGGGTGTGCTGGAAAATTCAGCCGGCCTTCCGAATTAGGAAACCGATTTGAGAGTTTGACTTAGGACCATGACAATAATCGACTGGGTAAAAAATAAAATTAAAAAGAAAATTAAGAATACATCCGATTTGGGAACTCGGTTGGGCCACACCTAAGCCCCTCCCCACGTTGTTGATGAATGCTTCCCCTTATCCCCAACGAAACGTACTTCGGAAAGCATGTTGGGATCGCAGATCAACACTGCAGATCCGGGTCGCCGACAGATTCGATCGAGCGAGGGAGCTTCGATCGATCCGAGGAATCGTTTCTAGTCCTAAATTTCTTGCCCGAGAATGGAGATTCAATCATCAAGTCGAGCAAATCGCTGTAATCGAAGCAAATGGGGTCGTAGAAAATCGCATCTGGAGATAAGAACCCAAACCACACAGAGAAAACAGAGTCCCGAGTTCGATTTTTAAGATCACTCGCGTATGGACGGCAGTGGAGAGACACAAAAAAATTACAGATCCTCCCATCACAAAACAATCCCGGCCGTTGATCTCTTCCTTGCCCAAAGATCTCAACCCTCGCCACCCGCCCAAGTTCCATCGACATCATTTAAAAGAGGGGAAGAAAAAGCACGAAAAGAAGAAGGCAAAAATCACAACGGCGTACGGTACGATCATCAGGAGCAGGAAATACCGACTGACTTCAGATCATTATCGACTGTATAATATGATGCACAGGATCGCGACGGTGATGGTGTGATATCAGCACCTCGGCAGCTCCATCATCTGAGCGAAGTCCTCGAAGCAGACGAACCCTTCCCTGTTCTTGTCCACCTCCGCGATCATGCGCCGGCACTCCTCGATGGTGCACCGCTCATCCCCTATCACCGCCAACACCCAAGGAGGAGAAAAATAAAGAAGAAAACGAGCGAAGTTTTACGAGGAAAATCCTTTCAAAATAGGAAAAGACAGTGCCGTACTAAGCAATCTCTCCACTATTAATATCAGTATCAACGTAATAAATTCCAACGTTACAATAACAAATGATATTGCCAAAATATAAAGCAAGAGGCTAAGGCATATATAGTTAATTAGTTATAATAGAAATTACATGTATGCCATCAACAGTAAAAGTTCTATGCTTTAATATTATTTTCCTTTATCATACTCCACAATTTCATCACTATTCCAAAGTTATAACCGTATCAAAAACTTTTGAATATTGGTGTTGATGTAGACATATTTAAGAGGTATTTGATAGCAAAAAAAACTTTGAGAATATTGAACCTATTAGGCATAATTTAGAATTTTTAATGGCATTAACTATAATTAAAAATTTTGTTATTCGTATTCTTCCCCCTCCGTTCGCATCCCGCCCAACCACCAATTATCCACGACTTCAATGCTGGAGAGATTCATGTCGAGTCAACCGCCATCGCTATTGATATTATGAGGAACTCCCAAAAGTCTTCTCTGGACTAAGTGCTCGCAAACCATTCGCACTGCCTCTTGGAAGCTGCCATGGCAGTTTCCTCTGCAGTTTCCTCTGTTAAGACTTCTGAGCTGGTTTTTAAGACTTCCATATCAGTGGCACCTTCCTCTGCAGTTTTCTCTGTTAAACTTCCGTTGGTTCTTAAAACATTTCTATAACAGTTCTCACCGACAAGAGGAAGGGGCACAGAAATCTCTCACAGCACACATTCATTTGTTAAGCTCGTGATGAAGCAACTCAGGTTCGGTCTCTAGAGAGAAGGGAATAGGAAGGAAAATGGTGTTCAAATTTGCCACCTTCAATCCCGCCCAAGATCCCGATGATTTCAACCCGGCTTTTCCCCTACTCCATCATCGTCGCCCTCAGTAACACTCTATCAGCCATAAGAGTACACTTGCACTTTCACCAAAACTATTGTCAGACGACTTGTTGCTGCTGGTGCTTCTCTTGTCTTGAAAGCCCCAGCCTCCGAAATTCATGATGATTAGATTCAAGACTGATACGCAGAGACGCCATTTCATAGTATCAATTTTGATGTCCGTCCAGAATTTCGCCAAAGACAGCTTGAAAAATTTACTCTCGAGAAGTTGGCGGTGGCTACCCCAAATTTCAGCACATGGAACTTTTAGGCAGAGGAGTAACAGTTGATAGCATCATACCTCCACGTCACAATCTGCTTCCCATGCTCGGATTTTGTAGAACATCAAAATGCATGGACATATTGCTTGTGTCCCCCTTGATGTTCAATGAAAGTGTGGATCGCTGCTTGAGCGAACAGCCCAAGATACAGCCCCCGCTGGACCGGCTTACCCGCAGAAAAGTAGCCCTGGGAGCTACGAGGGGACTGTCCCATCTGCATGATCTGAACATTTTGCACCTAGATATCAAACCTTGAAACATTATGTTGGATGAGGAATTTGAGCGTCACATTGGGGACTTTGGGATGATCAAGTTCATCAATGGCAGGCACGGTGGATACTTGGTGGATGGCATCGAGGAGGCACCTGTACTTCCGAGGAATGAATCTGAAGCGGCATCCCGCAGTGAAGATTCAGATTCCTATTTCACGAATAGGATATGTGGCCGTATGGATACATGGCGCCAGAATTTTCGATAGAGGGCAAATTCTCGGTGAAAACCGACGTCTTTGCATTTGGGGTAGTCCTTCTGCAACTCGTGACAGGACAAAAAGCGCATTTACCTGCAGCGCTTGCAAAGGAGCAAGAGATAATGTTACCCGATAGGGTAAAGGGGCTTCTGGTAGAGCGTCGTTCGGAGATTCTAGTCGATCCCCATCTGCAGTCCGCCATCTGCAGTCCGAGGATGGCCAGGGGGAGATAGAAAAAGTGATTAGGCTGGCTCTTTTGTGCACACAGCCAGTCCCAAGAGAACGACCATCCATGGCGCAAGTAATTCAAATACTTGAAGGCGGGTAAGCATACTAAAAATACTAAAGTTATATACAGCGCTTACTTTAGTGTCAAAAGTTTATTTCAGATCACTTAAGTGCCAAAAAACTTAGAAAATGATCATTTCAATGTCAACGCCGATCTGATTAGTGAAAATCGACGTAAAGACTTTTTTTTTAATTTTTTGACAGGCGTAAGCCAATTCGGGAAAATATAGTCAGATCCAAACAACAAAACGACACCGTTTGGCTCTTTTCCCAAGAATGAACCCTAAATCCCCAAATTAAAAAATCGACAGAGAGAGGGGTAGAAGACAAGTGAATGGGCATACTAGTAATTAGCAAGGGCAAGATCAACAACCAGAATTCGTTGGGCATGGGCTTCCTCCTCGTCTTCTTCCTCAAAGAACAACACAAGCACCAACACCAGCACCGCTCTGCCTCCAGTTCGTCTAACATTGTCGACAAGCCCAAGCTCTCATCCTCCTCCTCCTCCTTCCCCCTTCAAAAGGACCCACTCCGACCACCTCCTGAGCAAAGTCTAGGCCACCATCTCCATTTGTGCCCTCCTCGTCTCCCTCATCCTCTTCTTCTTAGCTCTCTCAACCTTCGACCCCCCTTCTTCCTCCTCATCCTCCACCCTCGCCTCCTATTCTTCCTACCACTTCTTGCCTGAGCAACAACCTCAGCCTCTCCTTACTTCCAAGCCTTGAAACGATTGACACCTCCGTCGTTCTAGTCATCCCCATCTTCTCCTAGTGGGCCAATCCCAAAAACGATAGCTCCAAGTACCAGTTTAAGCTACAAGGGATGGGCACCCTGTACAGGAAGGGCACACGCACCATGAACGACCTCATCGTCGCTCACTTGGTTGAACAACTATGACGGTGGTCAAGCGACGACGACCGAGTGACAGTGGGCAAGCAACGGTGGGCGAGCGAGCTACGGTCAACGTCAACCAAGGATTGTGGACGAAGAACCTAATTTCAGTCCATGTATGATGGCAAAACAGGGTCATTTCTAAAGGAGAACAAAAAACGACATCATTTATGCTATTCTACATGGAATGCATTTTTAAATTTTTCTTACGTCAACTTTTTTTTTTAAATATAAAAATCACGTAATCAATTTAGTTAGAATCTCTCATGGTGGCACCAAAGTGATCATTTTTCCTCCAATTTGGACTTAAGAATCCGACTAAAACCTTTGACATTAAAATGAGCGACGTACACAACTTTTAACATTTCTAGTGTTTCTTTCTCTCTTGAAGGCCATAGCATTGAGGAGAGATGGGAGGAGTATTGCTGCTCAAAGAAATATCATATTCCATCATATCAACTTTCAACCCAGTACCAGAGTGGGGATTTCTCCTCTTCGTCACTCAGTCTCAAAGAATTATCCGGACCTAGATAACCTACTTTTGATGTAACAATATAACCTATTTTACACGGATCAAGCTTTTACAAAAAATAAGAGTTGGAGGTGGAACTTAATATGTCATGAGAGAGGTTTACTATGCTAAAGACACCAGCCACCAGAGAAATGGCATCGCTTATAATGGGTAGAAATTATCACCGGCAAGGACATAACCTAACTGCCGAAGTTGTGATGCACCACAAATTCCATTGTTTTTCCTTTATTTTATTATGGCTTCATTGAAACCCCGCCGTGGGGTGAGTGCTATGCAATAAAGTTATCTTCCATGGTCAACATTTCTCACCCTAGGTTCACATAGGGGGAATGGGGTCGCACAACCATTTTAGGAGAAGTACGAAGTCTCAGAGCAACCATACATAACAAGAGGCCAACAAAAGCTGGTCAAAACGTCTCAAAGCACAGAATTTACACAAAAGCGTGTCCTCAAACCAAATATCTCCATAAAAATGAGAAACAACTACACAATCGAGTGACAACCGTAAACTCCCTATGCCGAATTGATCCTCCTAAGCATCACGGGGCAAGGAACCTGAATGTTAAGGGAAAGGAATAAACAAACACATCTAAATGAGTGATACTATACTCATCAGGGGATCCAACGCCTATTATGTACACTTTGTCAACATCACTTTCCCTAAAAAACAACAAACAAAACTTATAGAACCAAAAAAAAAAGCGCATTTGTAGCAATAAAGTCAAATATGTGCTCACAAGATAGCAAAACAAAAATGGGTCAGTTGTCAAGTTCATTAACTAAGCTCTCGTTTCCGACCGAAAAAAATCAAAATCAAAAACAAAATCAAAAATCAAAAAACAACTAAGCTCTCACCCATTGTCATACAATACAGCCACATTTATTTTCATGGCAAGTCTCATGACAAAGTTTATCCATCATATAGGTCTCCACCTATAATTAGCCGGTGGCTTGGCTCCCACACAATATCCTAAAATGCAATATGTATACTAAATACCCACTACCCAACTCAAGGTTCAACAAAGCAACAAGAGCACTAGGTCCAACAATACTACTTTTAATCAACCGCATGAGTTATCTAACTTACTTTATCATGAGAGTTGACAATCCAAATCATATAATATTTCTGAATAGCAATTCACATTTTCAATTCATTTTAGAAAGCAATCATCAAACTAAGTTCACAATGCTTTAAATGTGAAAAGCAAACAGATCATAATGCAAACCCTAGCAATGAAAATGTAGTCAATGTCCCGTCCCCATTTCATAAAACAAATGCTCCAAGCACTCGCACTTTCCTTTTAAATACAATGTCATCCCATGCTTATCTTATATCATAAGATGTACAAAAGTTTTCAAGAAAAAAAAATATATGTTGTAAATTCATAGGAAATAAAGGCACCATCACTTGAATTCGCAATCTTATCAAAGAAATATTAACCAAATACAGAACTTCCTCAACGACAAATCTCGACTAAAACTCTACTAAGAGACTCTATTTTTGGGTCAAACATCAACTCACTTTACGATAATTATTATAAAAAAAAATGGTATTTAGAGTACATTTGTTGTGTAAAGTTGGGTTGGGCATTTCCTACTATTTTGGTTATTTGAATTGACATAGTAAAGCATCTCTTGAAATGGTTTGTGGGGTATGAATTGTGAAATGATTTGAGGAATGATGTGTGAAATGTGATAGAGGTCATAGGTCGCTCGATTTCTTCACGTTAAATTAAGTACTTTTGGTAGTTAAGGGAATCCACATACATGATCGTTTGCACAAGCTTGAAGTCAACACCGTCCTTACAAGAGCATGCTTTTACTAATGAACAGCCGGGAAGTGCAATGACTCAATTTTATAAGTGGATTGGAACTCCTATCCAAGGCGGGGAGTTTGGGCTAAAAGATGGTTATTTTACCAGAAAAATAAATAAGAAATGATGACACAGACCTAATTGAATATACTTACCAGATTTCATCAAATCTGGAAATCAGCTATTCTAGCCTCTGGTCTTCTACGGCTTTGGGGCCTGTTGTCCTTGAGGCCATCAGGGTCGAACAGAACAAAGAGTTGCTCCGGTTAAATTCGTGCTGGGCTTGATCCGACCAGACGAAGTGTATGGGACTGAGTTCTCAATCGACGGATAATCAGTCATGTTCCCAATCCAACAAGATCCTTCGTTACTATATCATTCACACGAGCAGCAAATTGCAGTAGTTCATAGACATGCCCAAACCAAATTCAACATGTGCGTGCGCTTCCTGCCCCCTTGAGTTCCAATAACGAACTCTTCGATAACATGAAATTTGTCCTCCACACGAGTGTAAGCGTTATCCGATATGCTTTATGTGTTAGGAACGTGAATCTTTGGAGAGAAAAATAGAGAAGAAAATAAGCAAATTTTTACATGGAAAAACCCTTTCATAATAGAGAAAAATCACGATGCAGCACTAGGCAATCTCTCCATCATCAATATCAATAACAAGTTTTGGCATTACAGTTACAAAATATATTGCCCCAATTTACGGCAGGAGTATAGGCCGGCCATAAATTACATATATGCCATTAAAAGTAGTTAAAACTATGTTCTCTACTTTAACACGAGATTACATATATGCTATTACTAGTAAAAATTTTGCGCTTGAATAATATTTTCCTCTGTCAAACTCCACAACCCCATCACCCTGCACCTGTCTCGCATCAATTCGAGTTTTGATCAAACATGACATGAGTAATGCCTTAAATACATAAAACAAATGCGAGTTTTTTCTCTTCTTTCGCTAAAATCAATATTTTCTCGGATAGCTCAATTGGACACTAGAGATTGATGTGAATTGTAAATACCATGGAGTCGCTCTTCCACAATGATTTACTAGACTAGTAGCACTGAAGAATATCCTAAGAGAAAAATTATGAAATAAAATGTGAAGATATCTTACTTCGATTATTTATGAGCGGGCCTTATATTCACGTACGATGAGAAAATCAAAAAGTAAAGTGCTCGAATCCGTCTCTTCCACGTGGTCATCCACTAATGAATTCGCATACGCCATCAAATCATTCAGATTGGAAAATCGGATTCGTCCCACGCTCGTCGTGTCCAATGGTCCCAACTGATAGGATTTATTAATGGACCGGCTTGATGGATTTATTGAATCTTAGCTAGAAGATCGTACATCAAAACTCAAAAGGCGCCACACGTTGCAAGTGCTAACTTAACTGCTCGAGCGTGCTATTGACCATTGTGTCGTCGTCCGATTCGCAACCACAAAAGTCTGACCCCCCCACGACACATTTTTCTCACTTGGACAACAACCCACGAAGTTTCCAGGAAAGTTCGAAAAGCTTAAGATAAGTCTCCCCAGGCTTTAATATTAAAAGAGAGATCCGCATTGCACGAGAGCTCGCGCTCGTACGCAGTCGTATACGCCAAAAACGAGAAGTTGGAAATATCCACCGCCCGTCCCGGTTTTCTCAGATTGACTAGTCTTTTTATCTTGTCCCGACAAACTTATCGACCCAGTTGATCAGCGATTGATATTATTTTAGAGGTGTAAAAAGTAATGGTTTGCGCACTTGGCGTCGGTCCCATTATAATCCCAATGCGAAGAAGAAAACAACTGTTGCTGCGTCGCGTTGCGTGGGAGTTGTGTTGGGATGCATGTTCGGTGCTCCCCTCATCGGTCTCCTCTTCTGAATTTCTTATGTATCGGGTTAGTCGTAAGCCCGTCGCTATTAACTATTAATTAAAGAAGAAAAGGGTGCTTGGCGCGCTCCTCTCGCTTCCCGCCAAGTCGCCTGTTTTGGATGACTTCCTCCGGTCGTGGCGTGTAAAGTCTGAAGCCATATTGTGATACGAACGTGCTGGAGATAAGCTTTTGGTTGAAAAATGCTGCTATAATGGCAAGGCTACTGAATTTGTTAAGAAGAAAAGGCAAAACCTACCACCTAACTTGATGTCATTACCTCAAAGCTGAACTGACAACGTCGTTCACCGATGATAATATTATCGAATCTTTGCCTATTCTAATCCTTCGACACAAGTCGCAAAGTACAAAACATATCGCACCTTGAGCGCACGACGAATCGCCAAATAAAAGGTCGAACGCCAAAAAAGTAAGCAGACAAGCGGGGTGCCAAAGGGATAACGGTATAAAATCGATGTGTTCAAAAGCGTATATGCTTATCTGAAAGCTGGACGAGCATACACAGCTCATTCGGCGCTTGATGGCGACCTCTTTTGTTAGGAGAAAGATCGAGATTTCATACCTTGGCTCCGTTCATATTTTTAGCGATTTCAACTAAACTCCTTTTTATATTCTCGAGTATTCAAAGAAAGCAGCAGCTCCTTTTCGTCTTTTTATTCCAGTTCCCATGTATCAAAACGTTTACTTTATACTCATTCTTGCAGCGGGATGCAGTGGGAGTTGAAGCTTTATTCGCGCATGTGACTTGTTTTCTCCATGGACGGAGAGAGAAGACGGAAAGCGGTCCTACGCTTCACAGCTTTTCGTGACTGTCGTACATGGCGTGGAAACAAGGACATGTCCTTCGCGTCTCAATGGAACCCAGCCCACAAGTTTCAATCATGGAGGTGAGAAAAGGATGTAAGAACATGAATTGTCACTTTTGCTGCAAGAACACTGGCAACGGACGGAATTTATTTGGTTTCCAGGCGTGATATAATCGTCTCGTCTCGACGGAAGAAGAACAGCTTTCGGAAGATCGCCGGAGAGGCGACCTCTTCTTCCCCGGTGATCTTCCCTGTCGGAATGGGGAAAGATTTTTTCAAGAATGGCAGGAAGAGAAAAGTGTCCTGATACTAGAAGGGTGTGCCCGAAATTTTCAACCGGCCTTCCGAATTAGGAAACCCATTTGAGAGTTTGACTTAGGACCGTCGCAATAATCGACCGGGTAAAAAAAATTAAAAAGAAAATGAAGAATACATCCGACTTGGGAACTCGATTGGACCACATTTAAACTCCTCCTCACGTTGTTGATAAATGGTTCCCCTTATCGCCAACGAACGTACTTCGGATAGCATGTTGGGATCGCAGATGAACCCTGCAGATCTGGGTCGCCGACAGATTCGATCGAGCGAGCGAGCGAGCGACCTTCGATAGATCCGAGGAATCGTATCTAGTCCTAAATTTCATGCCCGAGGATGGAGATTCAATGTAGAGCAAATGGGGTCGTAGAAAATCGCATCTGGAGATAAAGAACCCAAAACACATAGAGAAAACAAGAGTCCCAAGTTCCATTTTTAAGTTCACTCGCGTATGTACGGCAGTGAGAGAGACACAAAAAAATTACAGATCCTCCCATCACAAAACAATCCTGGCCGTTGATCTCTTCCTTGCCCAAAGATCTCAACCCTCGCCACCCGACCGAGTTCCGTCGACATCATTTTAAAAGAGGGGGAAGAAAAAGCACGTAAAAGAAGAAGGCAAAAATAACAACGGCGTACGGTACGATCATCAGGAGCAGGAAATACCGACCGACTGACTGACTTCAGATCATTATCGACTCTATAATACGATGCATTGGATCGCGACGGTGACGACGACGATCGTCGTCATCATCTCGGCAGCTCCATCATCCGAGCGAAGTCCTCGAAGCACACGAACCCGTCCCCGTTCTTGTCCACCTCCGAGATCATGCGGCGGCACTCCTCGAGGGTGCACCGCTCGTCCCCGAACGCCGCGAACACCCCGAGGAGCTCCTCCGCCGTGATCCTCCCGTCGTGGTCCGCGTCGAAGAACTCGAACGTCTCCCGCAGCTCGGCGTCGTCGCAGGCCTGCCCGCACGCCGGACCCACCCGGCTCAGCAGCTCCTCGATGCTCACGGCGGCGTTCTCCCCCTCGCCGTGGCACCCCACCTCGCTCAGCATCACCGCCACCTCGTCCCGGCTGCCGAGCCGGCTGAGCAGGGCCTCGAGCTCCTTCCGCGAGACCATCCCGTCGCCGTCGCGGTCGATGAGCCCGAACGCGCGGGCGAGCTCGAGGTTGCTGCCGGCCCAGTCCCCTCGCCCGACGCCGACGCCGCCGCCGCCGCCGACGAGGACGCTGGTCGGGGTCAGGGACTCGCCCTTGTGGACGGAGGAGGAGGAGTCGTCCGAGGAGGAGGAGGAGGACGAGGCGGCGCCGAAGGAAGGCGTTTCGGAGCGGGACGCCACGGATCGGCCCTTCCGGGACCCGAAGAGTTGCTTAGGGCTGAGCTTGAGGGCCTTGGAGGTGATCTTGACGAGCCTCATGGCGAGCTAGAGCTAGAGCTAGAGAGAGAAAGTGAAGGCGGCGGTGGTTGAGGAGAGAGAGGAGAGGAGAGGAGAGAGAGCGGTGGTGGCAAGAGGTAGGAAGGCGGAGGTGCTTAAATGATGGAGGAGTGGGGAGTCGGGTGCCATGGCAGCTTCCGCGAAGCTTCCTCCAGAAAATAATGATAAGTTTCTAAGAGGTATTTATAAGATGTACACTGACACTGGGCCCACCCCGAAAGGGCAAAAAGAAAAAACTCCAATTTGGGTATTAGTAAATTTTATCTCTTTTTTTTTTCTTTTCCTTTTCGTAGTGGGACAGTTGGACTTTAATCACGTACTTAATTTTCATTTATTTACATTAACAAGTGTCCGCAATACTTCTTAGGTACGTTCCACATTGGGATATTAATTAAAAAATGATATGAAAAATGCCGATATAATGCAAATTATATTTTTTTCATTACCCTTTGCTGCAGACTAATGATCATAAAAATATATAAATTGATTGTACGTTGAAAATGCATCACTATAATGATTTGTTAATGAGTTTTTCTTTTTTTTTTCTTTCTTTTATGGCTAGACAAAACTTGTGGTGATTCACGAGAGACGACTCCAATGATTGTTTGGTTTGGCCTCCGACATTAGGAGGAAAACACTTCGAATCACAGATATCACCAATTAATTATCATTATATACATGTTATCAATCTCGTCAGAGTTGATTCCATACATACGTACATACATCTCGCTTTTATTTTTTATTGCTCAATTACATCGCATTTTGCTATCATGCCACGGCATATAATAACTTCTGCAATGTTCGAAGGTGTTCATTAAAATGTGAGCAAGGTGGTTGCCTGCTTTCTTGCTTTCGCCGCGAAAGCGACGCTTCTCGGCTTCGGTTGCCAGCTCGAAAGTGGCTTCAAATGTGTTTGCCACACGGGATGGGATGCCCTTGAGAAGACACTATGATACTACTCCTACGCCCCCCTAAGCAGAATTGAGTATTCAGATTGGAAAATTACCCAAAAAGGAAAGGGCTCTTGGGGAATCCTCAGG
This sequence comes from Eucalyptus guilfoylei, assembly GCA_016097605.1. Classification (NCBI taxonomy): domain Eukaryota; kingdom Viridiplantae; phylum Streptophyta; class Magnoliopsida; order Myrtales; family Myrtaceae; genus Eucalyptus; species Eucalyptus guilfoylei. Next base: position 23,256,929 of record CM027863.1, on the reverse strand, counting down.
AATCTGATTTCCTCATGGTTGCCAGCCAATGATTTGGAGGAAGAGGTGGATGTTTGGATTTTGCTGACCCAAATAATTGGCATGCCTTTCTAGGTAGAAAGAATAAGGAAAATTTGTCAAAACCAAAAAAATAATAATTATAAAAATTAGAGGGAAAATAGGAAAATGATATATATATATATATATATATATATATATATATATATATATATATATATATATATATGTATGTGTGTGTGAATTATACGGGTTAATTCAATAGAAGGAAATAAGATATTCGTGTCATGAAAATCGCGACATGTTAATCTCGTAGATAGTGAAAATGCTACGGTCAATAGAGCCAATCAAAGTCAATAGTTAAAACTTACTCGTCTTTTATAAAATAATGAAGGCCACGTAGATAACTCTATTTGAGTTTTTCCGTGTAAGTGAATTCTTTATATTTTAATTTAATGGTTTAAAGGCAAAATAAAAAGGAAAAAAAGAGAAAAGAATGGGAGATCCAATTTCAATTTCAGGGAACGCGTGTTGTAGCACGAATCTAATTCTTTATCATAGGAGTTCTAAGCAACAAAGATACATTGATTCCTCGCGTTAACCTTCAAGGAGTGGAAATAAAGAATCCAAAGATGGCATGATTCACATGGACTAGACTTCTAGATTTGCCCACCAACTTCGAATAAATTGATCCATTTTTCTTTTAAATTCCTTTTCATTCTTATCTTTGTAATCACGAGAATATATATATATATATATATGGTCGAAATACCGTCGTGTGAGCATTGAAATAACATGTATGCCATGTCTATTAATAAATCTCACTAAACTCTTTTTCACTCAATGACGTGATGATGCTATGTCAAATGTCTCAATAAATTAATTATACAATGTGGGAGCACGAGTCTCGCGTGTTTCAACACTATCAAGCTCACATGATTTCACATGAATCAAAATGAGATCGGATTGGATTTGTAAGAACTAACCTCTACCCCACTTACCAAGTATATGGTCCGTTTTTGGTTACATGACTCATCTACTCCATGTCCTCATGATTTTGTTCTTATGGATTTCGCTCAAAGAAGGCCTCATTGTTCATTAAGACCGATGCTACTCTTTATATAGTACATTACCTCACCGTCTTCATATGATGTGGATTCGATTCATTTCTATCCCTTCGCCATTCTCGAGTGGAAGCCGCACTCCATCTCTCATAAAATCGAGTCATTATAGGATTAGTAAGGGATGGGGTTGAAGGAGAGTAAGGTGAATGAGTTGACATTAGGCTAAGCCAAGAGGCTACTAATCCACCTGATATTTTTGGTGAAAACCCCCTGTTGAATACGTGTGCATATTCCAAGCATCTTCCAAGGTGCTCTTCAAGTTTTATCGAAAGGACATTAGTGGCAATGTCGACGGGTCAAATTTCTCGATTTTTCGTCTGCTTGGTGGTGGTGGGGTTGTGCACGTCTGGCCCATCGGCCCGATCACTTGTGGTCGAAACTCATAATCTGTGCACCTCCTTATGATAAATCTACGATGTCGTCCACTTCGTAAACAGGAACATATCTTGAGATTGATGGAGACATCGGGTTACATTACATGACGTTGCGGGGACGTAAAAAAAGAGTTGGAAATTTCCGAGAAGGATGTATCGCGATGCCGTCTTGAAGATTGCAATATCTCCTAAAGAACTCGCAGGCCGACGCAATAGACACTAGTGAAAATCCCGTCAACACGACACGATATCTATGCTCTAATCTTCCACGCTTGGTATGTCTACTGGGCGATGGATGAGCACGATTCAAGCCTTGAAATGATAGCCTATACGGCGTAGATACAAAAGCGACGATTTGGAGAGGAAGAAGACGAGTGTAGAATTGCGTTGCCATATACATGCTCAGGTTAGTGTCGTTGGACAATCACGAATCAACTTCAATAAACATCCCAACCCAAGAAGGTGCACACTTGCCATAGAATGGATGACGTGTTCACGTGGATTTCGAATTCTGTGCAAACACCGTGTCGCTGTATGGACCTTCGGAGTTTTATTACCGATACTAATAAAATAAAGAGCGAACTTCAAAATAATTTTTTTTTTTGTTAAAAAAAGCCTAATCGTATAAAAAATATGGTAGATCTTTTTCAATCGAGACGAACAAAAAGACGCTCGTTAATATAAATAAACGAGCCTAATACGCATGCATTCTCTCCAAACTTTTCTAATTATTATATTCGGATGTGCATAATTAATCTGCCCCTTTAATTTCTTCGATTAAGTAGTATTTAATTTCCCTAAAGCTACGACAGCATTTTACTCGTTTGAAACAACGTAAGAAGAGGTCGTCTTTCTAGAATAATAGGAAACAAGATAGAGAAAGCGAGAATGGAAAAGCAAAGAGGAAAAGAGTCGACAAAGGGTGGTTTAAACCGTTCGAAGCGCACGCACGTTCCGACAAGCGTTGTAGAATTTTGAAGGTGCTGAACGGCGCGACGCCCTCAAAACCTTCGCCTCCTGTCGCCGACAGGAAACCGCACGCCGAAAAGTTTCGGCCCACAGACATTGAAACTAACTTAGAGTCTTAGGGCGTGCATGTTTTTGTTCTTTCTTTCTGTTTATGAACAGAAATTTTTTTTTGTTCCGGGAAAAAAAGAGCAACTTAGCGTTTGTTTTTTGCGTTTTTGTTTAATCAAATTTTTTATGCGAAACACAAAATGAAAACCCGAAATGAAACAAAAAATAGTTATTCTTCAACTCAGCAATTTTGAAGAAACAATTTTTCTTCTATTCTTCTTCTCTTCTTCTTTTCTTCTTCTTTTTTTCTTTGGCGGTCGCCGGCCTCGGCCATGGCTAGCGACCGCCGTCGAGGGCCGTCAGTCGGCGACCTCGCCCCGTCGACCATCCCATGTGGCCCCGCCGACAAGCCCTCGGCCGAGGCCCCGGCGAGGCTCCGTCGCCGCGGCGAGGCCGAGCCTCGCCTTGCGGCTCGAGCTCGCCAGTCCGCGAGGCCGAGCCTCGCCATGTTTAAGGCGAGCTCGGCGGCCTTCGGCCTCGCCGGATGCGGGCGAGCCCGAGCTCTGGCGAGGCTCGGCCTCGCGCGCCCGGCGACGCCGAGCCTCGCCTTGGCCGGGCGAGCTCGGGCTCGCCGGATCCGGCGAGGCCGAGCCTCGCCTGCCTCGCGAGCGCACGCTAGAAAGAAAAAATAAAGAAAGGAAAAATGAAAAATTAAATAAAAATATTAAAAAATTAAAAAAAAACAAAAAAACAACATAAATTTACCAAACGTGTTTATTCGTTTTATTCCTTAACAAGTTTACCAAATGCATCTTTGGTCAAAATCGTCTCTTAACAAACACTTTTTTCATTTCTATTCCCTAATGAAGCAAATCGTAAACGTTACTAAACGCGTTCCTTAAACTACTATTCTTCGTCTTTCTCTTTTCTTCCTCAAGTGCCCGTTTTTCATGGATTTGTCTATGATCTCATGACCCTTTTGCTCGATTTTCTACGAAAGTTATCGATTCAATGATGGAAATTATCAGCATAGAGTTACTGGTATACGTAGAGGACAACGCCCCTGCATCGTGGATGTGTAGCTATTGCGACATAATATATGCACATTGTCTATTTCATAGGATTGTAGATGAATCGATTTTCACTGAATTTTTTTTTTTTTTGAAGAGAAGTATAATGTGTACGTTGAAGTTTAGAATCTCGAGTATGAGCAAGTGCTTTTCAAGAAACATGGCTACAATGGAAAATTTAATTTTATGACTTTTTTGGTTGGTTATATTTGACGTCAACGAATGTTAATAGAATGACGGAAGTCCCTTATGCAAAAGAAAATGCATTAGTTGGTGAGGGAGGGATGCAAAAAATGGAACCTCGAGACCCGTTGTGCTTCTGAGTAAAAGAAGTGCAAAACTATAGCGATTCGACCCACCCATGATGAATCAAGCTGGTATTCATTCTCTCTGCTTACGCAATCGAGAGCTTTAATCCCCCCGCTACATCACGATTTACGTATAGCTGACACGGAAAATCAGCCTTTCCCCCCTATATGTAGATAAATATCTAAATAAATACTAAGGGAGTATCCACACGGCCGTACCACTGGGCACTCAAGTGGTCATGCAGAACCCTCGATTTCAAATGTAAACAAAGCCCAATGAATCCTCAATTACCAAAAAAAACTATATGATTTGAAACCCTATCTAAATAGATAATTAAGAAATTTACGTCCTTCCTTCGTTTTCTTCACTCATTGTATTAGAGCAAGCACAGTTGGTCAACCTAGTCTCGATCCTAATTTTGAAGTCATCAAGATCATTGTGGAGTTTAACTCAAATTATACGTTTCAACTTGAAGACGGTGTCGACTACTGCTCAAGTTCTTCGTACACACGGCCTAAACGACAAGCCAGGTGTCACAGGCCATATGCTCATCTCTGATCTAGTACTGACTTGTCGTGTTCGAATTCTTAACTTGACTAGAATCGAGATTTTTTTTCACCATAGCTGCAGTAAGTCAAGCCAAAGTCTAACGTGACTACTGTTCACAGTACCAAGCTCGACAAAGTCTAAGTATGCACGGAGCACGAAACAATGAAAGTTCACGCAGAGTCAAACGAGGGGCGAAACCCGTCTTACAATCCGAGACCCAAGAAAGCAACCCATCATTAAACAAATGTGTTTATCCTTCCTCCGAAAGCTGTAAAGTGCGAAAAACCAGTCGATCGCTTTAAGCGTGTAAGTAATTTCGTCGATTAAAACGAGTTTAGAGCGGTACCGTATCTTATCGATTGCCCGTGCTGTAAGCTAAGACAGCCCACAGCCCTGGTTGGAGCCACAAACGGACCACTCAAGAAAATTCCCATTCGAAAAGAGGTAGCATGATTGATTGACGGATTGGTGTCCATTCGTTTTCACGGTCGTTTT